>JAQOWZ010000011.1:2500-1202500 GCA_035578165.1 Stenolophus ochropezus | reverse complement strand
AAACTGAAAGAACTCCAATGGGAGTTATTTCTCGCACTTTATTTCTTAATTTATCACATTTGTTTGTTGGTTTTTTCTTAAGCAGTTGTAAATAAAGAATTAAATAAAAACAAATTTTCTTTATCATTGGTACAAAATAATAAACAATTTATCTATGAAATTATAAGCTTTAGATACATGGTGAAAGCTAACAATATTCCTAGAATAATTACGTTAGATAAAGCTTGCATGAGACTGAGCAAATTACAAGTAACATTGTCTAGGAGTTATTCATTAACTGTGCAAACGTATTCCTCTCAGAATACTCCAAAAAATAAACATGAGTTGTGAAATCTCATTTGGTAGACAGTCAATCTTCCTTTGTTTCACACGAGTACCCCACATTGTCAGATCTCACCAGCATGCTTTAAGCCTCTTTTTGCTCCATTTTGATCACCGCTCAATGCGATTTATGACTCCGACGGTAAATTTTTAAGATTTGAATTTTATGGGCGAGAATATTGGATAATGGAAGGAATTATTCATGAATGTATAACTTGTTTATGCATTGAGATCGATTTTAACGGGAAATAAGTTATCTCCAGGGTTTATTTTTTCGTATTTAATTTAATTTATAAACACCCTTGGGCTAGTTTTCGTACACGGGGTGCTTATTGGGAAAATAATTGAGGGTAATTTGAAATGTAAAGAAGAAAATGTAGTCTTGTACCCAGAGGTAATGCGGTCGTTGTCATGTTTCGTTTTACTTTATTTCAAAACAATTTCTGTAATCTCACTTCTCGTAGGTCTTTATGAAAATATTATTTTAAAACACTTTGTACTGCAACGAATAAATTACAATGAATATTTAGACAAGGACTAAAGACAATTGTTCCTAGTTCTCATATAAATGATCAAAAGCTCTCGTTGATGTTAAAGCAATAAAAACAAAGTTATCTTTGTTACTAATAATATTTAATAAGTAGTGATGTTAACATAAGTATCAAAAGTAGCATTGTAAATTGAATTATTCTTCTAACGTAGATCATTTGTTTGACAGTTTTAATAACTTAGTTTTGGATTTGGGTCATCATAGCTAACTTCGTTTGTGTGAAGCTTTGTATGTTTGTGGTTAACTTGTTTGTTGAAGCAAATGCTTTCAATTACTTGGGCAATTTGGGCAATTTGATTTGGTTATTATGTACCTCAAATGACTAATTGCAAGCTGACGATGTACTAATGTCGCAGATATTGCTAGTACATAAAATAGATAAACTGCTTGCAGCTGTTTCGGCATATTATGCTTCATCTATTTCATATTTTCATTTTCTACTTTTTTTTAACGTCGTTTCTATTTTCTTATTATTGTTTACATAATATTTAGAGAGTCTTTTTAATTTTGTGCAGTATGACCATATTTTTTTCTTCCATTAATGATTCTGTACAAAAAATTAAAAATATTCGTATTTGTTTAAGTCGCTTAATTATTGATAATTCCGGAGAAAAACAATAATAAAGTTTTGGATTTGAATTCATTCGATAAAATCATCTATCATAGAATAATGTACACTTGGCAGGTTACCCAGGTTCCATTTTTAAAACTATGTATGTAAACACTAAACAGCCTTCAAAAAACATAGGACATTAATTTTGACAGATGAGTACAGACATTTCAATGTCAATCAAATTTACACAAAAACAAGCTGTGGTGTAAAATCAATTTTTTTTATAGGTACTTTTCCTTTCATTCGACAATGGTCATATAGCCCATTCCTTAAATTTGTAAAAAAATGTAATATTAATAATGGATGCATAAATCGTAGAAATTAGTATTGTTTATATGTATGTAAATAATATTATAATGCATTATTATTCTTTATAACTATATTATATTTATCTATTCTATACATATACTTTATTACATATAATAATTTGATATAAAGTAAAAATACGGTATTTGCTTGACAAAATATCATTAACAAAATTAGAATTTACCACAAAATCAACAATAAAAAGGTAGGAATGAAATATTACCCAGCTGATATCGAAAATAAATATAATTTATGAAAGTGCTCAATATAGCTTGCATCAAATATTGTGTATACTTTTTATTCTGTAAGAACAGTATTAAGACGTAAGAAGGTTATTCGTATTTCTGAAATGTTATACTTGATTTCATTTTATTTTAGATTGTTTCTTTGATTGAATATTTCTTTTATTTTTGTATCAGTAATATGAGAAACAGAATTTTAGAATTAATTGCATTTTTATTATTATATATTTCTATTTGTTTCAGGTGAGTTCTCCACAGACATATTGCTGTAGTTATTATAGTAAAGTAAGTGAAAATATCTTCATTAATGATATTAATAATAATAATGAGATTGAAAATAACTAAACCTCTAGATTTGGCAACTAAACTATGAAATAAAAGCAATATAAAACTGGAAGAATTCCAATAAGTTATTTCTCGCACTTTATTTTAATTTATCAAATTTTCTTGTTGGTTTTTACCTCCCACCTATCTATATATAGATAAAGGAGGTATTGTTTTTAATTACACTCTCGAGTGTGAGATTTCAACATATGAGCTCGAATTAGGGTCCCTAGAATACGATTTGACTATTTTTACCGTGATTTTTCGTCCACGATAACTCCAATACGATACATGAAAAATTAAATACAATTATTGGTTAACCGCAAATAGTACTTTACATGAAGCATTAAACAGTTTTTCCTAAAAAGACGCCTCTAAATTCCTTTCTTCACAAATTACGATTGTAGTTACGCCAAAAATGTTTTCTTCGGTTTCCAATACAGTTTTGGAAATTTGATGCAAGTACATTTCAGGTAAGAATTGATTTAGAAGTATTCTGAACAAACTAATGTTGAAACTAAATATTTCATGTATTAAAGAATATATTACTACAGTGGTGGAAGATAATTTGTTGAACATATCAGATTTTTTTTAAATAAAGATTTAAATTAATAAAAAAAAATGTTTAATGTATTACAGTTTATTATCCAGTATGTAATACAGTAATTTATTTTTCTTATAATATAAAAAAAATATATATGTCTTGTGGAGGTTTTGAAAGAAGAGCAAATATTTGAGAAGTATGATTGAGCTTTCCAAATGTTGACATAAACGATAACTTTATATATTACAGTAAAAACTTCCATATTATAGTCGATTTTATATTACTTGTGAAATGAACCGTTGATATGACAGCGGAAATTCTTTATTTTTATTCCAGTTCTAAATTTAAAGAAATAAATGCGTATTTAACCCAGCATCAACAAATAAAAACTAAACATTAGACTTGCGGCAGTAAGTCATCCTGGCTGTGTATTTCATCAAACTCATTTTTAATTTCGCATAAAAAGTTGATAAAAAACACGCTCATAAATCCCTGGCTTGTTGGCGCAGCAGCGCCACGCACAAAAGCGGCAAGTAGGAGAAGTAAGCGTCGACACATGGAAACGGTAGCGCTTCAGGAGCGTACTAACTCCGACTTATGCAATCAAAGAGCAAACTAGTAGAGCAAAGTGGTTTATGAAACAAAAATGTTGCTGAGATGCCATTTTCTTCTGTGAACTTGTTAGTAACTTGAACATCATGTTGGAACTAAAAATGTATAGAATTCTTTAATAAATCACTAACTGTTTACATTTTCAAGAAGATATGTGTGGTATGATGTTATATTAATGAGATTTTTTATCACCATCAATCATTTTTAATCATAAAATAAAATTTCAAATATTTTGTACTCGTATATTTTTCTTCAATTACTAATATTGATAATGTTAACGATAATTTAAGTACTAATATCAGGGTTGGCCTGATTTAAATCAACTGATTTTTTAAATAAAAATCATTGATTGATTGACCGGGGCGTTAGATATCATTAAAAATTATAAATTAAAAAAAAAATGATTTATTGAATTAAAAAAAATCAATGTTTTAGGATTGCTTTTTATATAAATAATGATTTTTGCCAAACCTTACTAGTATCATATGAAATTGAATTACACTATTTTATTGTACTTTTTACTTTTAAAGAAAGTTTGTTTAACAAAACCAAGTTATATTCAAATAATACAAAACAAAACTAAAACTTTAAAACCTAAATTTACTCTTAAGTGTTTCTAAAACCTTTAAACTGCTTTCTTTGTGGAAACTCTAAGCTCTTTTATTGTTGCTATAAACTCACAAATTGGAAGTGTTGCAAAAGAAATTGTAATTCTTTACAAGAATAAAAAGAATTAAACGACTTGTATTTCTATCATTTACAGAGAATTTAATGACTTTAAAAAAAAGTATTTATACCTAAGAAAAAATACAACAATTTATATAGGCAACAACTCTGTTAATATTATTTAAATTTTTATTAATAAATATTTATTACATTTTAGTACCAAGTAAAGTATTTTAGTCTGCCTTTTGGACAGATTTGTCAAATTTATCAAAATTTAAAAATGTCAAAATTAATACACCACAATACATCCTTTATATGAATTTCTTGTATGATTTAAGTATTGATTAATCTGTTTAATTAACAGAACTTATAATATATGTTATCCACGAAAAAAATCTAATCCTATGCACATCTGAGTTCATTAGTCATATATCAAAATACTTGAAATTCCTTATCAACGTTTAGTAATTAGTACATATCACACTTGATTTATAGACATGTAAATAAATTTAATAGATACATTTACATCGTAGCATGAAACTTGTACTTCGTTGTATCGTCCAGCGAATAAATGTTTCTACTTTTCTTTTACATCAATCAAAATTATTAATCCATTTGTATAAATTAACTGAGTCACCTCTACATCTATAGATAGAAAAAGGTGTGGTTATGAAAATGCAACATCATTTTTAGGTTTTATTTTGTAAGTTCAATTTATGGATGTTTACGCTTTTCTCGTAAACTACTAAATCGATTTAAAAAAATGAATATTTTATTGTTTTGTCTAGCATCGTATAGGTAAAAGTCAAAATTTGATCATATACATTAGAATTTTTTGATTAAGAATTCTAGACTTGAACTTGTTTTTTCAATTGTTAGTGCATTAAAAAAAACGGTCGAGTGAATGTGTTTTTTACGAACGCTATCTTACAGTAATATATATTAAATGCTTTCTGTAGAAAAGTAGTGGAATTCAAAAAGTCTATAAAAATGTCAGCGACGACATATATCTATAT
Organism: Stenolophus ochropezus; assembly: GCA_035578165.1. NCBI lineage: Eukaryota > Metazoa > Arthropoda > Insecta > Coleoptera > Carabidae > Stenolophus > Stenolophus ochropezus. The sequence goes on along the minus strand of JAQOWZ010000011.1, from coordinate 1,197,306 downwards.
GTTAAGATTAATATACAAATTGATAAAATATGACTAAAATTAATTTTAAACTGTCAAAGGTAATTTAAGTAGGTAATGTTAAATTCTTATCAAAATTCATTTGCTTATCGTCGAGCAAATTTTATGTAGATAAAAATTGACTTTTACACAACATTGTTTGGACTAGTAGTTTAGATTTTATGATCGTGTTTTGCAAAAACAAAATAAAATACGCTTTGGTGTCAGCATGTGAGGCAAAGGAACAAAACTTGTACGTCTACGAAATAGGTAGCCGGTAGGTGAAAATTTTTTGAATAAAAATACTTAGTTAAGAAGAGTGATATAATTTTGTATATTATTAAAATTTAATTTACTGTCTTATTTATGATATTATTTTTAATTTTTTTTTCTTTACTTATGGTCTTGCGAGACATATAGTTTTCGTTTATCCTTTCTGTTTATTCTGCAATCCAATTTAGTTAAAATAATTTTTAAATTAATTTCAATTTTAAATTAAATATTAAATTCCAAATACTAAAAATATATGTCAAAGTAATAATATTCACATCACTGGCTTCCATATTACTGTTATTTGAAAACAATTTTCCGTGTGTATTGGATTTAATTAAAATATATTGGAAGTGACAGTTGGCAAGGAAATGTACTTAATTATGCGATAATTCGGTCCTGGTAGCGTAGAATTGTTTACGCTGGTCTATCGTTGAGAACCGCAGGCAGATGTATGCTCGTATGAATATATTCAGACACGGAACATCGTTATGCTTATGCTTAGATTGTAATATGAATATTACACGACCTTTAGATGCTAATGAAATATTCCCAGTTTACTCAACGTCAAAATAAAAATAAATACGACTGGGATTTTAGTTTTATTACTTATCTGTTCCTACTCATTTATATTTTTAGATATTTTAATAAATAAAATTGTTTTCATTAAAAATTTCTTTAAAAACAAAGACAGATTATATTTCTTTTACCTCTGCAATGCTTAAAAAATATTAGCTTTTTTGATAATTTTGCAATAATTAAAAAATGTTTTTTTGTTTACTTTAGATTAAAGATTAAAGAGTTCGAATTCCAGCTTTTTATAAATCATAGACTCATAGACGTTTTTCAAGTACCTACTACTAAATATTTTAATTAATTTAGTTGTTATTAATTTTTTTAGTTATTAGTTCAAGACAACATATTTATGTTACTAATAAATTCTTTATAAGAACTGTACGATATTTATCGTGGCCCCATGATTTATATTTTGTAGATTTAATTTTAAAATTTTTGCGTTTTAATTAAAAGATATTAATCTTTTAATTACATCTTGAGAAGTCTTATGTCTGTTTATTAATAAGGAAAATCAAATAAATTTCGTTTGGAGACAGATTACAGAGGAAAATTGTCGCGTCGTATTTCTGATCTGAAATGTAGAACTTATATACTGTGATCTATTATTTTGCTTCCATTTGCTTTCTAAAAATTGCCATCATTTATTTCTCACGCCTACAATTTGGGTTAGAGTTATAAATTACCTCATTTAACTTTTGACATTTAACATGCACTGGTATTTTATTAAGTAAAGATTGATTTTTGGACATTATTGACAGAATTTTTGCTTCGATTTATTTACTGTTATTTTGTACTATAGGTTATCAGTCATAATGATGGCATGAAAATAAATTGCAAGCACTTTGTTTCTACAAAAGTCAGTCCATAAAAAGTACCGAATCACATTTTTCAATTTAGATTCTAAACGGAAACAATTTCAATATTTATTTCCTTGTTATTAATAATAAAAATAATAGCCTGAAATAATAATAAAACAAAGTCTATTATATGTATATTTTTAAATACAATAGTGAAATATATAATTTTTGAAATGTATAAAAATCTCAGGAAAACTATTGAAAAATATATTTCCAGATAATGCATTATACATTTACCATTATTTATTTAAAATTCCATTTATAATATTTATAGTCTGGCATTTTTCGACCGAGAATAAAATCGAAATATGTCAAATATTGAACTATAAATTATTCTGCATCAATAGCTCGACCTTTTGATTTATTTACAACGTTGAAAAAAATTCGTATTTCACACAGAAGCACAGAAAGGTTTATTCAAATATATTGAACCATACAAATTTGAAGCACTGAGTGTGATAATATATCAGATAAGAACTAGAGGGCTAGGCATAAAAATAGAAAAAAACCTGTTTACTGACTTATTATCGTAATTGACAATGTATTTTTATCTAGGGTGCTCAACGAAGTTGCACAGTGTTGATAGTTTTATAAGAAACTTTTAACTTTGTTTCAGGATTTCATATACATATCTTTTTAAGTAAACGCTTCAGTTGAAAACTTCAATACACATTTACACTTTCAGTTTAGTATGACTATAGCGTATTAAACAAGTTTTTGAATTTACAAGTTTTTTTCTTAGTAATAAAATTATGAGCAGATACAAATTTTATTACATCATAAATTTACTAGTTTTAAAATATATTTGGTTAAAAAGCATAACACTTTTTGACCTAAAATAAAATATTTTTTTGAAAATATACTTGAATAAATATATTTTTTAAAATAATTATATTAATGTGGAGACGTTGGTTCCATCTTCTGTTAATGTTAAAAATAGAAGAGATAATTGTAGTGAAATTAACAGTTGTTATTGACAATAATAAAAATAAAAATTTTGAATAATGAGTAATAGAAGATGGTTAAGCCCTGCCACCACGGCAAGGTCTCTCCACTTGGGCAGGGGCCCGATCCTTCCTTCCTGGGAAGGGAAGATAGAGCCATCCCGGAATCACCCCCGGGATGAGAGGGTGTATAATAATAGTGGAGCTATTATTATATGTTTATTTGAAACAAAAAAATTGAACAATTTATACCTGAAAATAAGTAAAAACAAAGGTATCACCTGAAAACAAAAAAAATACCTGAAAACAAAAAAAAATACCTGAAAACAAAAAAATGCCTGAAAACAAAAAAAAATACCTGAAAACAAAAAACATTACCTGAAAACAAATAAAAACAAAATTAACACATAAAAACATAAATATAATTATTACCTAAAAACAAATAAAAACAAAATCAAAACATAAAAACAAAAAATAATTATAACCTGAAAACATAAGAAAATACACAAAGAATATAGCGCAATTCAAAACTAAAAAAATTGTATATACAATTTTTACCTGAAAACAATCAATAACACAATTATCACCTGAAAACAAAAAGTACAATTAATCCAACCTGGAACGAAAGAAAAAACACCTTTAGTGCAACATAAAATAACCTTGCAACCAAAACAACATACAACCAAAATAGACGCAACTTAAAACTAAAAGGGGGAAGTTATATGAGTACTCATATATGGAAACTTAAAATTAAGAGTAGATCTACTCGGCGCAACTTAAATCTAAACGCAGGTTTTTATAATACTGCGGAACCAAGAGTATAACTTAAATCTAAACACAAGAACCAAAAGTATAACTTAAATCTAAACACAGGTTCTTATAACACTGCGGAACCAAAGTGTAACTTAAATCTAAACGCAAGTTCTTATAACTCTGCGGAACCAAATGTGTGACAAATCTAAACGCAGTTTCTTATAGCAGTGCAGAACCAAAATTATAACTTAAATTTAAACGCAGGATCTTATAACACTGGGGAACCAAAAGCGCAAATTAATTCTAAGTGCAGCTTCTCTTACAGGACTGTGAACCTAAAACATCAAAGTCGGATTGATGTGATCCTAAATTTTTTTTTGTTATTGTGGTTTGGAAATGTTATATGTTGTATTTTTTTTTGTAAAAGTTAAAAAAATGACAACACTATGTTTAGCGTTAGTTAGAACTAAGGGAGGGTATGGCAACACTTCAAAACTGAATGGGGGATACTTAAAAACTAAAGGTGGATGATACGTTATACAATTTTAAAGGAAACTTAAAATCTATATGTAGATCGTTGGTAGTTGGATGCTGGTTTCTATAACCTATCCTGAAAAAAAACGGGAGAATTTGATATGATGTGACAACAATTGATTTTCTTTGGGGATGAGCAGAAAACTACAATTAATTAAAAATATATACTGCAACAGTTCTAGTTGTGGTAGTAAAATCATAATTAGTTCGCGAGACAATAAAACGTGACACCTACTTAACCTAAACCTACTAAAGCTAGTCCCATTTGCAAAATTTCCCGGGCAATTTTACAAAAGGAATTTCGCTTTCATTCACACACCACACCTAAGATGTCACGTCTTAGTCAATTTTATTAAGTTAAATTTAATTGGAAACGGAATTTGGAACTATTGCAGTCTGGGTGGACATTGACTTGAGACCGTTTAGGCCATAAAAGGATTTTAAGTAATAATAAAAATTATTGGGATTTGTTGCCACTTCATATCTGGAGAGCTACAGAAATAAATAGCCATATAGACTGTACATAATTGTAGCGAAAGAAATGTAAAAGGGAATAGCCATCTAGACTATTGCACATAATTAGGGAATAAATACTAGTTGAATATCCATATGGACTAGTGTCTTGAAACTAGCCAAAGCGTCTTTCCATCTTAAGATGGGTTATATTTTTCACTAGTTTACATACAACAATAAAACCAAGAAGAAATAGCCATCTAGACTATTGTACATAATTAGGGAATAAAGTACTAGTGTCTTTGTGAAATCGGCCATAATGAAATTCACTAGCTCACACTTAGCTCGATAAAAATAAAGGAATAGCCATCTAGACTATTGAACAAAATAGGGGAATAAATGCTAGTGTTTTGTTGTTAGTAAATAGCCATATAGGCTACTGGCCATATATCTTTCTTATGTCTAGGGTGGTTCGGGTATTTTCACTAGTTCACATTCAACTCAAAATAAATAAAGGAAAAGCCATCTAGACTATTGCACATAATTTGGGAATAAATACTAGTGTTTTAGACATCGGCCAAAATGTCTTTGAAATTACTTCACTAGCTCACACTCAGTTTAATAAAAATTAAGGAATAGCCATCTAGACTATTTAACAAAATAAGGGAATAAATGCTAGTGGAATGATAAAAATTTCACTAGTACAAGCTCAATTGGAAAAAGAAATAGCCATCTAGACTATTGCACATAATAAGGGAAAGTACTAGTGTTGTTGAATAGTCCCCGAGACTATATTTGACCAGAAAGGCTTCATTAGCACACGCTCAACCCTTACTAACACATGTCAAACCCTTAAAAACACCACCTAAGCACCGTCAGCCCCCCACCAACCCTGCCGGGCAGGAAGTCAAACGAACAAAGGGGGCACCAAAAGAGAAAGACCTCATCCCAAATTCACCCAAATAACATTTCACTTCCAACCAAGAACAGAACTTCATACAATGAGCCACACCGGGCAAGTGGCCGAAGCGAGCTATACCAGAGAAGAAGCCCAGGGAATCCGAACCATAAATGGAGGTCGCTTCCTGAAACCGCATGAACAAGAGCGGTGCAACATAAAGGCAAGAATGCAACTAATGAAGACAAGGGAATAACTATTTAGGCTTGTAAATACATGTATCAGAGCTTTAAATAATTGGAATTATCTATCCTTACACTAGGTTACATTTAATTCAATTGGAGAAAGAAATAGCCATCTAGACTATTGCACATAATTAGGGAATTAATTAAAAATCGTTAAAATTTAAAATCAATTGTGTTGCCATATTACATGTAAAGGTTTTTTTCTGCAAAATTAACATATAAAAAATAAAACTAAACATGTGTTGCCATTTACAATATTAGGGACTGTGTAATATATAATCCCCCAAGAAGTTGCATACAGATGTATCCCTGAAAATGAATATAATTATTTTCATGCTCATGCTTTTCAACAAATATTTTATTTTCCATATTTATGTCATGCATGCTTGAATCAGAACAGTGAGAAAGAACAGTTTAAATAATTTAAGCTTTAGGTTTTCAACAGTTAATTCATTTTCATTTCACAATAATTGTAGTAAAAACTTTATTAATATTAAAAATAAAACGACATAATGTAAGTTAATAATTGACTTCGGCTACTGATTTCAAAAGTATGTGAAAATAACGTACGTATCATATCATATGATTCATTTCATGTTGACTATTTTGGATAGAATTAAGAAAAATATAAGGAATTATACATAGGAAAAAACTGAATAAAACGTGACACCACTTAACCTAAGCTAACTTATACCTAAAAGCTAGTCCAATCAGCAAAACTTCTCGAGCAGTTTTGAAGAAAAGATTTCGCTTATCCATTCACACACCACACTTTTGTGTCACGTTATATTCAATTATAAAAATTAAGTTTACTTAAAAAAGATATAAGTTTACAGTCAACAATTCATAAATCATACGATTAAGAGACTGAATTTAAATATTACTGGATAAAATTTTAAGCAGCCGGTTCTAAAAAAGATTCAAAATTTAGTTTCATTCTTTCTCATTTTCTGTACTATACGATTATTTTATCAGTAACTCACATGCAATAAATTATAAAGTATATTATACACAAGAAATGATATAGATCACTATTTGTTGATATCAAGTTGTCAAAAAAAAAAAACTGTCAAAAATCACTTACAATAGGTACATCCGATGTCTTTGGAGGTAGAATTGCAAATGATTAATGCCGCCATGTTTGATTGTGTTTCAAAACATGCATGGAAGGGGGAGTTTGCGCAATATCTTGTAGTCATTAATTAGTAACTAACAAGACAAATCTTACACAAACAAATATAGTAGTGGATTTTAAACTAATGTGTGAGTATTGAAAATTGCATTTATGTTTGAATTTTCATTTATTTTTAAAAGTGCAACAATATTATATAGAACAGGGACCTATAGTAAGTAATAGTCTAATTATTAATTTTATTTGCATGCATTTTTGTTATAATTTTTAAACAAAATTTAATAAAATTGTGGCATTCGTGACTTTAGAATGTTTCACAAAAATATGTTAGCCGAAAGGACAGTCAAATTGCTCAAAATAGAGAATAGTTATTTGTAATCAAGGGACTAAAGTATAATGTTTTATGATGCCTATGGAATTTATTCTACAAGGCGATAGAGGAGAATAAACCATGTGAGTAACAAAAAATAATTTAGTCCTTAGATATACATTATATTTTTTTCTGAAATCGTTGAATTATTAATTAAAAATATAAATAAATAGCAATATGTGTTTGTAAAACGTCAGCCAGCTGTAGAGACGAGGATGGCTGTGATAACAAACGTACTGTCAAATTGTCAAATATTTCTTTCTATGATTTCGAACAAAAAAATTTCTTACCATATATGTCTATGTAAGAATAGATAAAGTGTCTTGTACACTTCAGAATAATAAAGTATAATAAATATATCAATATATTAAACGTTCCACTGAAAACAATGTTCATAACTGTGAATTTATTGTCTCAATTTCAATTACGTGACTTTTTGTGCGTTTTCCAATAAGAATCAGGTTTATTTAAGCATGAAAGCAAAAAGGGATTAAAATAATCTCCAATAATTGTTTACAAATTATGGAAGCTTGTGCGCATGTGCTTGTAATTAAAGCGACGATGCTGCCATCTCTAATTTCCTCGCTAAAAGGCCGTCAGTCTGGTATCTAACGAAAACGGGTGCGCTAATTAATTTTTTATCCCCATTGTATTAAAATATTGAATTCCTCTTCACTTTGAAGGGTATTCTCAGGTTTCAGCATGGCAACCGAAAAACAAAGAAAACATCGTACCGTGAGGGAAAACAGCCAGAAAAACGTGAATACGCGACTCGCCATTTTCTGATTAAGATTGTTATTAATTTTTGCTAAATTAACGCCAGCGTTTCATTAGCACTTCAGCGGTAATTAACTACTTTCCCCCCGATGTTGAGGGGCACCGTACCCCTTTCCCCCATCAGTCTCTTTCAATTGAATCTACACTGCGGTTTAATTAAAAATAGGGAACTCAAGTCCAACTTTTGTTGATCAAATAAGCTAAATTTATTGTTTATTTTTACAAACATCGAAGGAAATATTTGTTCATCAACATCTGCCAATTTATCGTTCCATTTATGAAAATATTATCCTATATAGTTTTAACTTAGTAAGTCCATACTATCATGTACACCATTGTATGAAAAAAAAAAACTAAACGATAGATCTCGACGGATCGTTGTAATTATTAAATCAATAATTTCTGTAGTTTCTGTTATCAATATTAGTGTTTCACAAGACAATATTTCTTTATATTTATTATTTTTCTTTGTATTTAAAAATATTAATTTATGAATTTTGGCTTATTTGATAAGAACACATGAAAATGTGTTTTTAATAGAGTACATTATTATAAATCATAAGGTTTTTTTCAATCAGAGGATCGTAAAAGTATTTTTCAAAACTTAATTTTATTTGTAAGTAAGCGTTGAACGTTCATTAAATGTTATGAAAATATTTTATTTTAATTAAAAGTCAAATGCAATAAAACTGTAAATTTTTCTTTTTTCTCGTTTATTAAATTGTACTTGTCGGAGTATAATTGAGGTTATATTTAGAGATCTGCTTGTGTGCGAAACTTATTAAGTAAAGTGGCACAAAAATAATGTCCAATTATCCTCGTAATTCCAACAGCCGGGTGACATCCTCATTCATATTAAGTTGTTACACAACATTTTTTGTTCTAACCAAAAAATCTCGTCGTATTTAACAAATAAAATCATGGTTGCTTCTCTTGAGTGGTCATTAGTTTTAAAATTCTATATATGTGGAAATATGTCATCTACGAGGGCATCTATCATAACGATAATTGGATTATCCTTTATTGTTGCAGAAAAGATGAAAGCAAGATTAAAATTTACTAGCGAATAGTAGGATCCGCATAAATTTGGGAAAATAGTGAAAAAATTCCCAGGGTAGTATTTTCCAAGATATGAATTTTTTAATGTAGACAGATTTTGCGAATTAAATTTCTGTCCTCAAAAATTGAAGACCTCTAACTTTTACTAAAAAGTACCTTATTCCCTTCATTCAACCCTCTACATTACAGGAAAAATAGTGAAAAAATTCCCCGGGTAGTATTTACCAAGATATGAGTTTTTTAATGTAAACAGATTTTGTGAATTAAATTTCTGACTTCAAAAATTGAAGACCTCTAACTTTTACTAAAAAGTACCTTATTCCCTTCATTCAACCCTCTACATCACAAGAAAAATAGTGAAAAAATTCCCAGGGTTGTATTTTCCAAGATATGAATTTTTTAATGTAGACAGATTTTGCGAATTAAATTTCTGTACTCAAAAATTAAAGACCTCTAACTTTTATTAAAAAGTACCTTATTTCCTTCATTCAACCCTCTACATCACAAGAAAAATAGTGAAAAAATTCCCAGGGTTGTATTTTCCAAGATATGAATTTTTTAATGTAGACAGATTTTGCGAATTAAATTTCTGTACTCAAAAATTGAAGACCTCTAACTTTTATTAAAAAGTACCTTATTCCCTTCGTTCCACCCTCTACATTACGGGAAAAATAATGAAAAAATTCCCAGGGTAGTATTTTCCAAGATATGAATTTTTTAATGTAGACAGATTTTGCGAATTAAATTTCTGTCCTCAAAAATTAAAGACCTCTAACTTTTACTAAAAAGTACCTTGTTCCCTTCATTCAACCCTCTACATCACAGGAAAAATAGTGAAAAAATTCCCAGGGTAGTATTTTACAAGATATGAATTTTTAAATGTAGACAGATTTTGTAAATTAAATTTCTGACCTCAAAAATTTAAGACTTCTAACTTTTATTAAAAAGTACCTTATTCTTTTCATTCAACCCTCTAGATTACGGGAAAAATAATGAAAAAATTCCCAGGGTAGTATTTTCCAAGATATGAATTTTTTAATGTAGACAGATTTTGCGAATTAAATTTCTGTCCTCAAAAATTAAAGACCTCTAACTTTTACCAGAAAGTACCTTATTCCCTTTATTCAACCCTCTTAATTACGGGAAAAATAGTGAAAAAATTCCCAGGGTAGTATTTTCCAAGATATGAATTTTTTAATGTAGACAGATTTTGTAAATTAAATTTGTCCTCAAAAATTGAAGACCTCTAACTTTTACTAAAAAAATACCTTATTCCCTTCTTTCAACCCTCTACATTACGAGAAAAATAGTAAAAAAATTCCCAGGGCAGTATTTTCCAAGATATGAATTTTTTAATGTAGACAGATTTTGCGAATTAAATTTCTGTACTCAAAAATTGAAGATCTCTAACTTTTACTAAAACGTAACTATCAGCTTATATTTAACAAGATATATTTTTTACAAAATTTATTTAACAAAGAAATCTATTAAACTAAAAATTATTTTTGCTTTTTCATTGTTTGTATTTTGTTACGATTACGTGCGTGTTATAAAATGCATTCAATATTTACTACGAATTCTTGAAACGTAAACTTAATTAAAAATTATAGTTTTTTTCCTGTGCTTACGTGAAATGTTAAACTGATAATTGCGCGTATAAAGAAAGAAAATCGTAATTATATTTTTAGTTATTTATGGAACGCATCTTATACTTTGAAAGAAACCAGAACAATGCAAGGACGGTGACGCTATTTGAATCGTAATAATCCCTTTAATACTGAAAGTAAGAGTGCTTTCTTTATGTTGTTACTTTCATCATTCTGGAGAATTTCTGAAAATCAGCACACATTATAAATAAATCCGTGACATTGAAAGTCTGAAATCTCTACATAAGGCGAATGTAGTTTGTGTATTTATAACTTTTTCTAATCTTGTCAATTCTCAATTCTGAATTGTCAAACTTGTTTCTCACTTGAAACTGTTTCATGGTTACGAAAAATTAAAATTCCGCATTGCAGAAGGTTGGGAAAAACTTGGGCAAAGCGCCACAAAGCTTTGTTAAATTATGTGCCAAAGATCTTAAATTATAGCTACATGTTAGGGTTGGAATAACATACTAGTATACTGAGTAATAAATATTTCTTGTCGCAAACGTTTCTAACGCATTAGAGTACAGGATTTTGTGGCCAAAATTTGTACATACATTACTATACTTCTTAATTTATATTCATGTATCTATGAAATAAAAAAATAGGTATTCGAAACAAAAATAAATTTGGGACACAAATAATATCCGAAACAAAAATAATGCTAATCTTTCTGGTTTTTGTGAGCGAATGAAAGATAAATATTCCACCAGGAACATCTTTAAATATTGAAGAATCTAGAAGAATTTTGAATAAATTTTGATAAGTTCTCAGGCGAACTGCTTAAGGTTTTATAATACGATAATCGTGTGAAAAGTATTGGGTTCTTTCGGTTGTCATTTATCACTTATACAAAAACGTGGACAGCTTTTCTTTCAATAACTTCCATTTCCTGTCTTGTCATATTTTTCTTATACAAAAAATGTTATAAAGCTATTTAGGATCTCATACAACAATTGATAATAGCGCATTTAGGTTTATAGTCAAATCTAACGTAATTAGCATTTATACCGTGTGTTCCAAAAAAATAAACCGTGTGTTCCAAGAAAATGGTGCCATAGGCATTTAACATGGGAAACGGTTTTTGGTAAATTAAAACTGTCCGGCTAATAACTAAGTCACCATATTGTTCAGGGCAATACTACGTGTATTACAAAATAATGCATTTCATATTTTTTTAACAAAACTTAAATTTTATTTACTAATTCTCATAACAAAATCGGAATAGTACTAATAATAGTTTGGTACAAGTAATAGTAAGTAGTACTAGTATAGTGCTAATCGAATAGGTACCAGCAAGTCATTACCTAGGTATTTGAAAGCAACCAACATTACAGATCAGACGGTAACTTCGTCAAATAAACGTTTGTTATTGTCATTTCATTTAAACATTTCGTATTTAGTACTGAAAGTTAAAAATTAATTTGTATTTTTCTTCATGTTTTTTAATAAATTTATATAATATAATTCTGATCGTATCTATTCATACTACTACATTTATTCACTTAGTAAAAAAATGCTGGTATAAAAATGATTTTTATTACGCTTTATATTGAAAGAGATAACTATAAAATTTTATTGCTTATATTTTAAATGCTAGATATGTCCACGTGTATGCATTGCAGAATTATAATGCATTATTAGTTTCATTTACATAAAAAAACATACTAAATCAATATAGACAATATGATAAACTTTTAAATATAAAAAATTTACTAGCTATTGTATTTTATAGCTTTATTGCATAAAATTACTATAAAATAATTCCACTTTGATAATATTTACAGAGAATTTAATGACTCATTGTTATGTAACTTTTTTTTAAATGATTTTAACGTAATACGAGTACAAATCATAAAATTATAATGCAAGCGTGCGTTTGATTGAATTTCTGTATTTTGAATCAACGTATAATATTGGAAACACATCTAACGTGAAATTATTGCATTCCAATCCTGATTTCATTACCCTGAAGCAAGATGTATTTCAAGCGGTAAATATGTTTGGATGATTTTCTATAATTGAAAATTGCATAATATAGGCCTAATTAAATTGTAGCCGAATGTGGATTACAGTGTTATGAGCTCAACAAATAATATTGAACCACAAACATCAAGCGAATGTACTTTCTGGTTTTATTCAGAATAACATAATTGTTGGAAATAATACAAAACATTAAAAATAAATTACCTAATTTTCTATATAGTTTTCAAAATTTAAAAATTTAATTTACCGATCACTCAACTACTTAGGTAATAAGAATTGTATTCTGTTTTTTTCTGGACATTCGTAGACATAAAAACGCATTGGTTCTTTTATAAGTAAAAGCCTATGCAAGAGAAGATGTTTTATAACGCGTGTTTTTGGTTTTGTGGAAGGCATTTTCGTTGACGTCTCGTCTTTAATTCTGACCTTACAAGGAGCTTTGTGGTTTGTTAGTGTTGTCCCTGTTGCTTGTCAGGGTAGGCTGGGCTTATCTTGGATAGAAACGTCACCACCATTTAGTAGTCAGATCAATCAGGAAGGAAAAGAAGATAACATTATAACTAATTTGTACTAATTTGTTTCTTTTTATTTAAAGCAGAATAAAAATATACACCATACTTATACACTGAAAACATGTTATTTTTATTAACATTTTTAGATGAATCAGTGCCTCAAGTAAGTAGATATACCAGAGCTTTTTTTGAGATGTTATCCTTGTTAGCCTACAAGCATACCTAGGTTCTGAGACAATTGTTAACAAATGTTAACGGCCCTGAAATTTGAACTCCTGATCTGACAGTTCTTCAGTTCGAATTGCTGAAGTATTGAAATATGAATATGGTCAATTTTACACGCTGAGGGAATTAACAAAAAATATTAAACAAAAAATACGCTTGTTTAACAAAACGGTTTTCATACAAAACATTTCAAACAAAACAAGAATGTGCTGTGATAACAACTGTTTGTGATATTCCCTTGAAATAATATGGTAGTGCAACAGATTTTTTTTTTATTAAATAGGTTTGAACAGTATCGACTTAGTAATTAATAAGTAATAATTATCAAGCTATTATATAATATTTTAGTTTTAAAAATCCCAAATGGGTTCTCTAATTAATCTTATGTTAAGATATGTAGATCTTGCAATTTTGTTGCCGAAACATTGGATTAAAAAATGTAATTATTTAATTAAGTGCAAAATTATATATTTCGTGCTGTAAGTTAGGGGTTGGGATGAGAATCGGAGAGAGGAATAATTTATCATTGTCTTCGCGGAATATTTATATCGCCGGAAACGCAACGATTTCTAATTAAATTTAGTTCCTTGACGTCTTCGTTTCATCTTGCGTATATTAATTAGCTTTGTTATTAAATAATATAAAAGAAATTTTATGGAACAGTTTTAAAAATAAACAATATTTTTTTATTTTGTTATTTTTTATATAAGTGGGAATTTATCTTCAGGAGCGTTTGTCAGAATTTATCGTATGGGTATTTGAACATTTTGCGAAGTGATTTGTTGCGATGTTATCGATGTTGAAATTTGCCTTTTCACCACGGAAAACCGACAAAAATTGGCGATATCTCTCGCGGAATATCTCCACATTTATATTTCCGATAAAATAAAAAAATGGTATTTGCAATAGGGTGGGATACAGAAGGTAGCGTTTGTTTAGCATGACGGAGGTCAGATGTCAGTGCCGGCGGCTGGCAGGCGACACGGGTCAAAGGTCGCGTCGTGCATAATGCATGAGCCGCGGAGGCTACCGGCCAGCCCGCGAGACGCGGTTACCAGCCGCAATAACCGCTCACGATAAACATGTTTGCACTACATAAGTTGTGGATTCACTCCTTTACCTTTACTTTATATACTCCCACGCAACGTCATTATTTTCTCCGCGAACCGAATTTTAATTCCTTTTTTTTGTCAGACAGTTGTGTCATGTATACAACATTTTATAAACGCACCAAAAAGCACCAAAATTTTTATTTGTGTTCGTATGTGTGATTAGATCAAAGAACGAGTGAATTTGTTTTGATCACGAATAGTACTTTTTAAATAGATACTTGTAGAGAGTTGCCTTCAAGTCTTTCTCTTTCGTCCTGAATCTGATCTAAGCTATTCTAACTTAACCTAACCAAACATAACCTGACTTAACCTAACCTACCCTAATGTAATCAAACCTACCCTAATTTAATCAAACCTAACCTAACCTGACCTGACCTAACCTAAAGTAACCTGACCTCACCAAACCTAAAGTAATTTAAATTAACCTAACTTAACCCAAACTAACCTAACCAAACCTAAAGTTATCTAAACTACCCTCACCTAACCTTATCTAACCGTATCTAACCTTGCTTAGCTTACAGATTCTTTAAACTCTTACGGTTACAAAAACCTGGCCGTAAGCTTACAGATTTTACTTTTTGTCAAAAGTGAAATAGCAAAAAGGTTCAAATATATTGGAATTTTGTTCAAAAGGAGAAGACAATAAATAACTTTTATTTATATACTCTGTACTAACGGTGAAGAACTAAGCTTTTAGTTTTAATTTCATGGTTTATTATTGTTTGTATTAATATGTACAGTACAAAACACACCTACGAATATACATACATGTACATTTCAAAATGGAATTTACATGTTGAGTATTTATTAGTAAATATAATATAAACAAATATAAACACAAATTACAAATCAATTCATATATTTGGAAACAGTAGTACCTACAACAAATATCGAACAATTATGTAAATTTCTAAGTAAATATTTATCATTGGAATAAAACATGTGACCTAATATCTCTGCATTTGTTCAAACAACTAATATTGATTAATTATTGACATTTAACTGATAATACTAATAACATGGGCTTAACGTGAATTTGAATCCTATGAGTACTTTAACTATGCTATAGTTCAAAAAATTGTCAAAAGTAAATAAATTGAAAAACATGGAAGATCGGTAGGTCAAAGAACTGTTATAAATTTAGATCTACTAATCCCAAATCTAATCAATTGTAAGTCAAATTCTTATTAAGACATCTGCATAATCTTACAAAGTGTTGATTAAATATGCACATATGATTTGAATATCATTTCAATATTAATATACAAGCAAATGTAATTTGATACAGTTTTAGATAGAAAATGAATGAATATAAATGATTGTCTATCTACAGTACCGTTAGATGTTCTGTTAATTATTTAATGTACCTGTCCACTATTTGGAACATTGGGTTCTATAATCATATTCAAAAAGAATTGACAGTAAATGTATTTTAAAATAAATCATTGTCAATAGATATAAATAGATGATTTGAATGCTTGAAATAAGTGAGCCACCGTTACTCGTATGACGTATTAAAAACTTTAAAATTATTTTGTAAATTTATCTGCACGGGCAAAGAATCTGTGTATACAAGGAAAGTTTGTTATTCCTAAGTAAAATTACGAGACAAAATATGTTGAAGGGAAAATTTCCTTCAAAACAGCGAAAATTTTAAAAATTTATGATGAAAGCAACGATGAAAGTTAACGGCAACAACAGGATTAAATGATGGTTTAGCTTTTCCTTTTTACGATGTAAATACTTTGTTTATGGTTTTACCTTTCGTTTATTAATCATTAGTATTTTTCACGCAGTTTTTTCATGTCTTCTTCCAGTGCTACAAATATCTTTAACGAGTAGATTTTATTTCATGTTCTTTTTATATGACAAAAACACACAAAAAAAATTCTGTTGAATTAATATACCTCTGTCAGGTAGCAAATATTCTGGCGATTATTTTTTATGTAGGGTGATTTTGATCTAATTACGTTAGGGCAAGAATGAGAGTATTTTGCAGCAAGCAAGCACCCTTCTCTCAGTAAGTAAACATTACGGTGACTGATTTTTACACAGTATAATTTTGAATTAATTGGGGCAAGAATTAGAGTACTTCATAGTGAGTGAACACCCTGCTATCAGGTAGTAAATATTACGGTGACTGGTTTTTATGGAGGATGACTTTATACCAATTAGGGCAAGAATTAGAGTAGTACAGTGTGAGTGAGCACCCTTCTCTCAGGTAGTATACATTAGAGGGACTGGTTTTTACGGAGTGTGATTTTGTACTAATTAGGGCAAGAATTAGAGTATTTCACAGTGATGAGAACCCTTCTCTCAGGTAGTAAACATTACGCTGACTGGTTTTTACGTAGGGTGATTTTGATTTTAGTAATATTTTCTTTCGTTTTTAACGTACTTACCATAAAAAAATTCGTACGTAAATAACTCTGATAATAACCGGAGAGCAAACTTTGAAACTAAACATAAATTTCAAGAGAAGTTTATGAGAAACGGTAAGAAAAGAAATAATAAAAAAATATGTTTGCGCAAGTTGCATTTACGATCGCGGTTTTCCTGTGCACAAAGTAATTACCTACACACGAACACGGCTTAGTTAGAGCACTCAGTCTAGAGTAGGGTTCTCACATTTCGAATGAAATCTCTCTCAAAGATGCTTCTGTTCAATTTGTTTCTCCTCCTCTTTCAAACTACGCTCAAAGGATTTCCAGATAAAAGCATAACACTCCTGATGATGTGCATATGGTGGTGCATTTCTATTTGTATTTCATTTCAAACTAGAAACTGTAAACATTAACTGGCATGATAGGTACATATTTCATATATTAAATTCCCTGAAGTTTAAATTTTGCTGGATTATTTGAAACTCTGCTGTAATTAAATATAGTTCATTAGGTAAACACAAAACTATGTAACTTCTAGTACGAAAACATGACAGGAGTTTGTATTAAAAGTTTTTTAATATGTTTACTTTATGTTACTCACATGTAATTAATAATTCAAACTGTTTTCCCTTCCACTTGGTTTCATGTATTTTAAGTTATAAATTTTATCATCTCATCTTTTTCAGTATAAATTCTAGAATAAGTTAATTTAATTTGTTTTGAATATAACTTAGTTTTTAGGTAACAGACAGTAATTAGTTTTTGTAAATTAAAAAATCACCATGAAAATTTAGAAACTTGCACCTCAAAAAATATTATTATTATACGCTGAGGGACTAAAGTGCATGATTTAATCTTGAAAGTGAAATAGTCACTTGAGGGATTAAAGGCACTTTAGTCCTGTGGTACATACTTTTTTTTTATTTAGTTATATTTAAATGTGTCAAATGGATGACAAATTGGAAAACAAAATATGATTGTAAATGTTAAGGCAGTTTTAGACTAGCCTATATATGGGACAATAAATATTAAATTATTAAATATTTGTATCAAAAATTATTAGATATTTCAATCTCACCAAACCTAAACTAATCTAAACTAACCTAACCTAACGTAACCTAACCTGACCTAATCCGACTTATATAAAACACTGTACAAACTATAAATTATATCAAAAATGGTGCAAGATCTTGTACAATTTATAGGTTAGTCTAAAACGGCCTTTAGAGGTAAGACATGTATTATATTACAAAAGCATGTATACAATTTGTAAAATTACTATAAATTTATGCAAAGTTGACATTCCACAGAAATTGCACAATTTCAACAAAGCTTAAATTAAAGTTTCGTGGTTAGATTTTATTTCTGTTGGCAGTAGTAGTTGGCAATGTTGCAGAACAATGCAACTAATTATTCTCCGCATTTATCTAAGCGGAACTTAGACAGAATGACAAAGCGTCTTGCAAATACAAAAATTAATTAAAAACATTACACGAGATAGTGCTGATATGCCGCGAACAATAATTCATAACTTGTCTGATACAAGCTTCTGACTTGGTTGTTTATAAATGCTTCTAAATCCTTTCAGATTTGCCTACCAATCAATTTGTCGGAGCCACAAGAGGTCTATCTAATCTGATTTTTATTGTAATTGCAAAGAAAAGAGTTTTGTAAAAACGAAATCCTTATTCGGAGTATTATTTATGGGCTTTCCCTTTAAAGGAAGCCGGAATACTTTAATCTTTTATTTCATCACGAGATAAGACGACAATGTAACAGTAACTTTAATAATGATTAATTTGATACTAATCCCTCTGCTAAGTAATTAAAGTGATCTTGTACTTTCATCTTAAACAGTATTTAATGAAATGAGTGAGCTTGTATAAGTAGGTTATTATCATTTATAATGAGTTGTTGATTAGTGAATAAATTACGCGATATTTTTGACATTTAAATCTGATAAATTCCGCTTAATATTAGTGCATTTGTTTACACCTGTTGCTATTACTCATTTGCATATTTAGTTTAATGATATAAAAGGTAGCTGATCTGATTATAATTGATATTTTATCAGGGTCTTTCACGCAATTTAATTCAATTTGAATATATAAAATAAACGTCTGTATTAATACGTTAAATAAATAATTTTCATTAAATTCTCATTAATACATTTAAAGCCAAGTTTATACAAATACTGCGCTTATTTAAATTAAGCGGATAAATGTGGCTCATTACATTATAAAATATTGGTTTATAGTTTTAAACCAGATAGAATTTTCATCCCGACTTCAACTACCTTCTTTTCCTCAATCGTATGGACATTACATTGCAGACCCCTGTTATTCTAACAAAGATAATTATTTTTGGCCTTAAAAATATCGGTTAAAATTTCGGTTAAAGTTCGCAAATTTTTTTCAAAATATCGGTTATAATAGAGAGAGTAATTTTAGTAACGAAACAAAAAGGAGATACAAAAAACAATTATATAATGGAACTTTAATAAATAATTTTTTATTTTTATTCCTCCCGTGAAAATAATAACTCTGTTCAGGACAATAAAATTTTACTTATGAAATTATAGTAGGTATATAAACTAACAATGAAATTTTCTGTACAATATTGTAGTCATATGAATTATAGATATAAACTTTACTCGCTACCTTTTTTATTAAAGAAAACATAACACTGTAGCAGTATTTTTGTATCTTTTAACATATTCAATATATTGTATATACAAGAAAAAGCAGAATTCATTTGTACAAGGTAAGCCAGTTGTAGTACTGAGTTCAACCACAAGATGCTGCTCTGTCAGCTCTGTACAAAGAAAATTCCTGAATTTCAGGGAACACGTAATTGATTTCTCCTGAAAGCACTCTTTCTATTCACCTGATTTTGTATTATGAGATTTTTCTGATCCCTTGAATGAGAGGAGATATGGAATATGTTTGAGTTGTACACATGAAAAAGGAATATAAAGTAAAACCACATATTTACCTATTTATTGAAATATTTTTAAAAATATTGAATTTTGCTGAAAGTCGAAGCAGAAACGAAACAAAACTAGAGACAATACTAAATTAAAAAAAAAAAACACAAATGAAACTCTGCTTTAGAAATTGTTAGTATTTTTGACATATATAACATATTATTTAAACTTTTTCTATATTACATTATTGTTTACACCTCTGGTTTACTTGTGAAGTTAGCCAAGTCAAAACTCATTGTTAATTCGTGCAAATATTCTTTAATTTTTGCAAATGAATTCTGTTTCTTTTTAAGTTTGTAATCAAGAGACCCTTTTTATTAAAATGAAAGATGACATTCTCGTTAGAACAAATTACAAGCTACAAAAATAATAAATAATGTAAAGATTTTAATGTGCGCCTAACAAACGAAACTCTACACCTTCATCAACATTTCCATGTTTAACAAAGCGGAATGTAGCAAAAACCAAGAATTTTAATCAAAAGATTTCCTCCAGAACACATAAATTATAAATGTTTTACATTCTGTTTAAGAGTGCTGACGAGTTAGCAAGGGAACAGGGAGAATTCTCCATAGTCGAGTCGCAGAATTCTTTATTTATTCATTTTCCGCAGTTTGCGCAAGATTGCTCGCCGTGAGTAATGCTGCAGTACCGACAAACCACAGACATCCTAACTTGTCATGACGTGTTCTCTCCATTCGTGTTTAGACACAGTTTACAGCTTCATTCCCCATAATTTTGCCATAGTATAGCATAGACATCCAATATTATGGTCTTATCAATAGACTTAACTAATAAAGTAATATAATTTTAAAAGATTTAATAGTTACAATGACTGGTTTTTACAGAGGGTGATTTTGAAGTAATTGTAGTGGGGCAAGAATTAGAGTACTTTATACTCAGTGAACTGTCTTTCTCATGTAGTAAACATTACAGTCACTGGTTTTTACTGAGGATGATTTTCAAGTTATTAGGGAAGAATTAGAGTACTTCACAGTGGATGAGCATTCCTTTCTCAGGTAGTAAACATTACGATGACTGGTTTTTACGAAGGGCGATTTTGATCTAATTAGGGCAAGAATTAGAGTACCTGCTTCACAATCTTTTGCAGGCAGAAAACAATACCGTGACTGGTTTTTACAGAGGGTGATTTTAAACTAATTAGGGCAAGAATTAGGGTATTTCACAGGGAGTGAGCACCCTTCTTACAGTTAGTAAACAATACAATGACTGGTTTTTATGGAGGGTGATTTTGAACTAATTAGGGCAAGAAGTAGAGTTACTACTTCACAGTTAATGACCATTCCTTTCAGACGTAGGAGACTGGTTTTATTCTCATTATATTAGGGAAAGAATTAGAGTACACCACATTGTGTAAAGATACCTCTCTCAGGTACAACACATTACAGTCACAAGTATTTATGAAGGATGATTTTCAACTAACTACATTATGGCAAGAATTAGAATACTTTTCAATGAATGAGCATACCTTTCTGAGCTAGATACAGAGGATGATTTTAATCTTATTAGGACAAGAATTAGAAAATAGCACCACCAATGAACATCCTTTACATAGACAGTATAGTATAACATTATGATGACTAGTTCTAAGTTCTTCACTAAAGAGAAAACCAAACTGTTTAAAAACTGCCACATTCTCTCTAATAAGTCTTAGTTTGTAAAGTAGTCGAAGTTTTATTTTATCGACGTTACGACTTGTTTCCCGGCTGCTTCCATAGAGACCAATGCAGAGTTTATTATTTATTATTGTACGTTGGGTTCTGCAGCTGGAGTTGCGAAGCTGCTAGGCTGCCGAAGGAATTAAAAGAAGCCAAGTTTTTCCGCCCCAGGAGTTCGGAAATGTTTCGCGTTCAAGTTCGAAGTTAAATTACCCCGGGAGTTGTTTAGGTAATGTTCGCAGTCAGACCTGTATTAAGACGTATTTAGTCTCACAAAAAAGTAAACAACTTCCAATTTAGACGCAGAATTAAAACGGGTCAGTACATCAAGATCTACTCTGTATGTGTAATTGGAGTTTGTTTGAAGTCATAAAAAGTTTCAAGTTTATTTCAGTTTTTAAAGTACTTTATTACGTCTTTAGTACATATAACTTAAAAGTTATTTAACTTTTAAAACTATAGCTATTAACCAGAAAATTACAGAGAAAAGACATAATAACATGCAGATAAATATTTTTTGAATTTAATTTAAAATTATTTACGTCGAATTTAGGACATCTGCAAAGAACGAACTAGGAAAATAAGCAATTAAATTTAATAGCGCAGAACAATATAAATTATGACTTGCAGAATAATACTCTTTTAACTTTGCACTAACATTAACGCATGCAAATTAATGTTCCAACAATTACAAGCTATACATTATTGAATAATGTGGCGTTAAATTTGTAACTGTTATTACTCACGTTATTACCTACAATTATCAATATGAATGCTTAGTGAACCTAGCTTTTACTGCAATTAATTTAATGCTTTATTACTTGCTAAGAGCGACGAAAAAAATAAAATTGTACCTTGCAATATTAATTACATATTTTACTTTATATTTTTACCTTTTATGTTGTTAAGTAGTCCATAACATAGTAATTTATGCTCTTGCATATTAATTTTTGCAAGTATATTAATTGTCAACACTTCAATATAAAGAACATAGTTTACTTCCAATTTAATTATAGGTAATAAATAAAACAGTCTATATTGATACAGAGTTAAGTAATATTATTTTTCTATATTTTTTTTATTTTATTTTTATAGCTGTTAATGTTTTTGTATATGCATAGTTTCCAATTTAATTTCATGTGAAATAATGATCTCATTATTTCAGTAATAATAATGTAATCAATAACCTTTTTTTCTTATTTAAATAAACTATAACGAATTTAATTCATATTTTTCTTATTATTTTATGAGATAGAAATTTGCGACACAGATATGAAACGATTATTATGACATTTATTTAATATATTTTAGAATATAGGTTAAATTCTACTTAGATATGTTTAGCTTAAGATTCCGATAGGCCGAGTGGGGTATTTTTTTATCAACTGACTAAGGTAATTAACATACGTGTGCCTTACAACTTTTTTTCAACACCTTTAATCATTGATGTAAAATATATAAAGAGAAGATTTTATAGCGTACATACTATGATACGAACTAACAAACAGTCACTTATAAGTAAGTTATGATCTACTTTATGTATATAAAAACACCATAGATATAGCGTTTCAATTGCAAGGTGTTAGATAAATTACTATTAAAAAAGATAAATTTGTTTAAATTATATTAGAATTAGAAAAAAAAATATTATCCAAATAAGACTGAAAGATGTTAGCTTATTGTTCATAAAAATACATAACTGGATAACATATAAACCAATGAATAAAACATAGACAACAATTTTCGTCTGTTGTTAGCACAGCTCAACTCTAATTTCCTGAACAATATACCTATGCATATTTCTCGTACAATATTAATGTGTTAGTGTGTAAATTTCACATGCATACAACCCATCAAGTTCCAACGTACCCCAAATTACCCTACAATCTCATAAGTCGCGGCCTCAACTTTCGTTCCCCTAAATAATTTATCACGCTCTCTGGAAGGAAATTACCATCAAATTAAAATAAACTTCATGAGAGTACAATGCCACATATCTCTGCATATTTCACTGGGCTAGATACCAGCGAGTACCGCGTCTTAGTGATATTCAGCAGCGAATCTCAGACTTCAAACGTACTTCATCACCGGCTTGTAAATTAATTAACAAATTCCGTGACACTTCCACGCACGTACGCACGCGGTAGGAGAGGGCCGGTGATCGATTGAGACGAATTATCGGATTGGGCGGTTATCTCCCTCTAGGGATTCGGATATTAAGTGCTGAAAATACGACGTGAGATATTATAGCCCATTATTTGTTGAAAAACGATCACATGATTAATGTTAAAATTATGAATGACTTTATCGGTAGCTTTAAATCTTTTATATATTCAATTTATATTCATTTATATTTGCCTGTTTCAAAAAATTTAAGCTGTATGAATGAGTTTAATATGTGAAAAGCTTTTTCCAGCTATATCCCCATCCAATTAGAATGCCAATGTTTTAACAAATGAAATAAAAAATTCTAATTAAGGCTTGAGGGCAAAATGGGAAAATAAACATATACCTAGATAGAATCATTTTTAACGAAATCCAACCACTGGTAATAATAACACCACAGAGAAAATTGACAGTGACTAAAATATTTAGCACGATTTTCAGCGGAAATCGAAACCATCACTGAATATTCGGTTCCTCTTCTAGTTTCAGCCAAAAATGTAACCCAAATCGAAACTTATGTAATTAAGTTAAGATTTAGTTAAATTTTTATTAAACAATATACAATACATAAATCGAAACTTTGATCGGACACTAATGTTAACTAATATTTTTAGTATTTTTATATTATATGAATAATTTAAGCTAATAATCTTCATCATTAAAATTTTTATTTTTTTAAAATGTTATATATCATATTATTAAAACGTTTTTCTTTATTTTCAGGTAAGTGGTCTCTACACTGTATGTAGAAGATGCCTCTACAATTCAACAAGTTTCTAAATTTCCACAAACTGAATTTAACGTAAGAAAATGAAAATTATTATTTTTTCTTTTAAGGAATAATGAAATATAACAGTAAGAGTAAATAAAATATAAGAATATCAACAATTTTCAATATTTTAATTAAAAAATTATTTAATATACAAAACTGGTAAAAAAATGAGTGTAATTATTTGAACTACAAAACATGAAATAATATTAATGCATTCACCAGAAGTTATAAAAATTTAATGTTACATGATATCAATGTATTTACCAGTGCATATGTGTACTGGAATATCGTTATTATTTATTTATTAATTAAGGTCTATCAAAGTTAAATTACGAATATAATTACTCTTAACATTTCAAGACAGAAAAATGTCTAAACCATTTTTAAGATACAAGTAAATGACATGTTCTTAATTACCTTCAATATTAACATTTCATTTGAAATTGACTTGAAATGTTAAATTAATTATAATTTAAACGCAATTACTCAATTAGTCTGAAAACAGTGTATAGAAACATACACTTGTTTCTTTTCAAGTGTTTTATTCAGTACGAATCAGATAAGAGTGGTCATAATATAAAACAAGTTTTTGTCCCGGTTTAATTTATTCACCGGTTGAATTGAAATAAACTATCATGATCTTGATAGAATCGGAATGATCCATCCGAACGAACGGAAATTGAAAAGTCACTGTCCGATATTGGACCAAAAACAATTGAACAGATCACGGATATCAAAAAATATCAGTTCGGATATGATATCCACGCACAATTTACTTCTGTCGAAGCCGGAATTGAACCCCGATATCTACAATGCTCGATTTGCCGCAGTCGTTTGTCATCGGGACCATCGCAGTTGATAGGAACTCCCGTAAATTATATCCGGATTACACTTCCAATGTTGAGTAAATTTAAATGAAATTTGTTTAAAACTAGAACTGAAACTACCGAAGCATTTTACAAGATTAATAAACTGAATTGCAGAAAAGTTTTAATTTTTTTCTTTGATTAAAAAGTTTTGCGTTCATTTTCAAATTAGTTTTTCAGTTATAAGTGTAAAGTTTTTCATTCACAGAATAAATTTTTATCTCAGAAAATTATTTGATTTATGTACTATCATTTTATATTTAAATATTTGAGAAAAGTTTTGTCTGTATGTCGAAAAACTTATAATTCTTTTAATTTGTAAAATCAGTAATATAATTAACATCACTATTTTATATTAAGAGATAAAGAAACTGACATTAAACCTTATAATTATTTGTTTCACAGAAAATATCTTCTAACGGACAGTTAGTTTACATTTGTTAATGTTAGAAAACTTCATATTTGTAATGTATTTATTTATTTAATAATTCAAAATATATAAATTGTTTATTAAGCACATATAATCAAGGTATGCTAAAAGAACATAAATATAATTTTGTTAAATATCTTCATGCATATTTTATTGATGCATTGTGTATATTTTAACAGTATTTTAATACTTTTACTGGTCATAAACATGCAATGGCAAGATTTAAGCAACTTTATTGCTGAGGTATTATATGTATGTTTTTATTTAGTCAAAAAAGAGGCACAAGACAGATTGCCTCAAGAAATCATGAATTATAATACTGCGGTGGAAAAAGAAATACAGCAAACTTATAACAAACCTTAAAAAATATAACTTTTACGTTTTGAACGTAAAATTGTATATATACATTCGAAAAAATAAAAAAATAACAAAATTTTTGAAAAAAATTTTGGTTTTTGAAAATTGTTCATTTTAATAGATATTGATATCCTGATTCCAAATTTTCAAACGGAATTTAATTATCTCTTTTCGTTCCTGAAATTTTTGCTCTCAAAGTTGTACTTCAAAAAAGTGTGTTTTTTCAGTATATCTTAAAAATGCGTAGAGATACAATCTCAATAATTATACCAGTCGATTCAGAGGGCAAAGTTATATAAAGAAATGTTTTCTCTACATATACGTTCTTTGGAACGATTTGGTGAAAAATGAGAAAAACGAAAAAACCTAAATTTCAATTTTTCGCCTCGAAACTTTTTGTCTCCAAAATTTTTTATTTTTTGTACTTAAGTAGATATCGATACGCTGATTTTAATTTTTCAAACCGAATTCAATTATCTCTTACCGTTCTCGAGATATTTGAGTTCAAAGTTATACCTAAAAAATCAGGTTTTTTAGGTATATTCCGTAAATGGTTAGGTTTACGGTTTCGGCTACCACACCATTCGATTCTACGGGCAAAATTACATAAGTGTACCAATTTTCAGATTTTTATCTCAACAGATAGAATTTTTAGAAGGAAAAAACTGAAAACGGCCAAAATCGAAAAAAATCGCAAGGGGTTCATCAGGCATTTTTTTCGATTTTGGCCATTTTCATTTTTTCGCTCTAAAAGTTGTACCCGTCGGAATAAAAATCTAAAAATTGGTACACTTATGTAATTTTGCCCGTGGAATCGATTGATGAGGTCGTCGAAGCCGTAAACCTAACCCTTAAAGAGATATACCTAAAAAACCTGTTTTTTTAGGTTTTGCCAAAACTCAACTTTGAACACGAATATCTCGAGAACGGTAAGAGATAATTGAATTCCGTTTGAAAATTTGGAATCAGCACATTGATATCTACTTAAGTCCAGAAAATGAAGAGTTTTGGAGACAAAAAGTTCCTCGGAGAAATTTTGAAATTAAGGTTTTTTCAATTTTCTCATTTTTCACCGAATCGTTCCAAAGAACGTATATGCAGAGAAAACATTTCTTTATGTAACTTTGCCCGCAGAATCGATTGTTATAATCGTTGAATTTGTATCTCTACCCGTTTTTGAGATATATCAAAAAAACACACTTTTTAGAGGTGCAACTTTGAGAGAAAAAATCTCAGGAACAAAAAAAGATAATTAAATTCTGTTTGTAAATTTGAAATCAGCGCATCGGCTACTATTAATCTAGACTATTTTTAAAAACCAAAATTTTTGACCCAAAAATGGGTATTTTTTTATTTTTTGTCAGTGTATGACAAAATTTTGTGTCGACAAACAAGAAATTGAAACTTTTCATGTACAAATTTGATTGAAAATAACTTAAAGATATATATTAATATTAATTTTTAATTGGAATTGTGAACTTTTAATTTTTTACTGATCAGTTATACAGATCATGATTTTTTTAGTTTGTTATTACCTAATGAAATAGTAAGTCTGACTGTACGAAAATTAAAGTTGGATGATATATGTAATATTTAATAAGGACATAAAAATGTTAACAAATAAAACATTTATGGGTTCTTTAAAGGTTGAAAATACTTTTATCTGTAATATTTCTTGGTTATTTATTATTTATTACAAGAGATGAAAGATATTTTAATTACACAGGTCTCATGAAGTATATTTTTGCTGCGTTATTTAACATAAACATACTCTTATCTCAAGTTGAATCGATACTTAAGTTAAAATTCCTTCTTTACAAGTATTCAATTAAATGTGGAGTTCTCGAATGGAGTTACGAACGATGGAATGACCAGATAACTCTAGAACTCCGTGAGGTAAGCTTTGAACGCTCGTTTCATACTTACGCTGTAATTAGTACATTTTATAAAGTAATTAAATATTTTGTAAGCAGTATTTACGTAATTACGAAACTGGATTCTTAGATACGCTGTCCTTGCTCCCGCAGGCTTTGCAATGCCTGTCAATTTAACTCTTGTAAAGACACTACGTGCCGATTTTACAAAATGTCTTCAAACGCTGCTGTGCTAATTGAGCCAAACGGAGGAAGTGTATGTTTCATGATTATATTTGGGTTTCTAATTCTGTCTTTGAGTTATTATTCGCGTATTAATTCACTAAATTAAGCGCAATTACGTGGGCAATACAGCACAAGCACAAACACGTCCACACATTTCTCTCGTTGCTAAAGATATTTAATTAGAACAATTATACCGAAACGGTAATATTGTTTTAGCACTTTTATCTTATACATAAATATAAATCCTTTTACATTCTTTTAACCATAATATTCAGATCCATTAAAAATAATATTAATTTTTAAGGTGCAGACTATAAACAGACCGAAATAAATTTTTTATTGCGAATACTTTTTATGGTTCTGCCAAGTCTGCAATTGTTACCTTTAAAAGTATTTTTCGTGCAACCGTTCATGTATGTTTAACATAGTTTACTTTCATAGTAACATAAGTACTAAGTTCTTAATAACATCTGTTATTTGGTTACCATTGTCAACTACTAACAGGGTAATTACGAAAATTATAAGAATTTCATGTATATACATTTGATCTTCTAGCAACTGGAAAAATTAACTATAAAAAGTTAAAATTTGAAGACAAGACAAGACAAGACCTTTTTTATTACTATTATTATTATTAATTTTACCTATGAAGAAGATTATAATCTAAGCTCGTGAAAAATTACTGCGTTTCATTAAAACAATCTTAGGTACAATTAACAAAAATTACTTTGCTCATATCCAAAGGTGGACATATTACCTACCTTCGTATCTACTAGTCTATGTGATTTTTTTAAACATTTTGCTTTGTTACTATATACATTATTTTGTTAATACGAGTATTTGTCTAATTTACCCAATTCGACATTAAAATATGTTTTGAATTTATATTATTACTAAAGAAAGGGCGCTCAATTTAAATTTTCATTGGGGCAAAAGGAACTTAGAAGCCGGCCCTGTCTAGATGCAAAACTAGTCGCCAAATTTTGTGAAATTTACATGACATCGTCATCAAAAAGCTGGAATATTGCTTGGTGATGTTATTCAATTTTCTTGATCTAATTTGATGTCCGCCCAGTGAGCTG
The DNA here is from genome assembly GCA_035578165.1 of Stenolophus ochropezus. Taxonomy (NCBI): domain Eukaryota; kingdom Metazoa; phylum Arthropoda; class Insecta; order Coleoptera; family Carabidae; genus Stenolophus; species Stenolophus ochropezus. The sequence continues at coordinate 1,168,139 of JAQOWZ010000011.1, read as the reverse complement.
GTTATGAATATGTAATAAGCAATCTTTAACTGATGCATTTCAAGTGGAGTTTGTTGAATACTTTTAACATTTCGCTCTGATTAAATCTCGGTGGTGTACGTAATTCCCACCAGGGTTGTATTAAGAAATTGTTTTGCTCATTTCAACGCTTGCGTCCAAATTAAAACGACTCTGATATGTTCTCTTCTTTGCTTCATCCGCTTTTATGACTCTGTATATTTTCATAAAATGTGGAGTAGCTTATCTCGGCAGAAATAACTTTTTAATTGCGCTTAGAATTTCATTATTTTGTACTACATATTCATTAGGATATCTAAAGGACTTCAGACATTTTCAAGCAGTACATTTAGACTTTGCTTGTGACACTGAAAAATTTCAAGTAGACGATTTATCAAATTGTATAAAATTTTTATTCTACGCGATTTATTTCCTTATTTTCTTTTAAGTTTCTCTGTTGAAATTTTATTTGTCTGGAAATGTTTTATTTTTAAAATATATTTCATACTGAGTTTTGAATAAAAATGCAAATATGGTTTTTCTTGCAACCTATTCTATTTTACTTCAACTACAAAATTTATATTTCTATATCTGGCTTTTATTTAAGAAATTTATTTATAAGTTTTCATTTTACTTTAAAAATTGGGTGAAAATCGCAACAAAATATTCGCAAATACCTAAAAATAAATAAATAATCTTCCTAATTCGTAAGACTGATTTTCACCAATACCGTGCCAATAATATCAGAGGCTTAAATCTGAAGTTTCCTAAAAATCCATAAGCCAAATATGCTCTCGTGTTCACAAGAACTGACGATCAAACCGGGCATCAAGCAAAAAATAAAAAATGTATAGATTATTCGTGAGCATCCGTTAAATATAGAAATATCAAAATATGTATTTTTACAATACTTATATAAAGATAAAAAAAAGCCTCTTAAATGCTCTTCAGCGTTACCCAAAAAAATATCAGCAGAAGATTTTATTTCGCGAAATAAATAATTATCCCAATAGCCCAGAAGTGGTTTTATTGTAACTTTATACTCAATACTGTTAAGTATATTGATCAAAGAATAAGTTTATTTTAGGAAATAAGCAATATTTGTTTATACTCTGTTAAAATTAATCGCTTGGTAGGAAGCAATCTCATTTTCCATGCAAAGTGATTTCCACAATATCAAAGCTGTTTAATTTACCTGGAGCTTTGTAGATACACTGTAAATAAAGCAAAAACAACGAGAGGCAAACATCTTATTAGTGTCAGGTGCGTTGGAGTCGGACTTCTTTGCCGCCGCCGTACGTGGGGCATAATACACGGATAATTTCACTATTGATTTCACGCGAAGCGACGAATAAGATAATGGAACACGGGATGGCCAATCGGCTCATGCCGAGGTCTTAGTGCTTTGTGGTGTTACCGGTACGGATAATTTGCGTGTGGGTTCAATCGCCGAACTCACCAAGCTAAGCGCTAATCAAAACAGATTCGAAAGAATATGTTTATTTTGCCACACTTTGGAATATTATAATGGGATTATTCACCAGACTTTTAAAAAAATAGTAATTAAAGTAAAAACAGATTGGTTTATTGGTGGTAAATACCTACGAAAACTTCGACTAATTTGGACGCAATAATGTTCAAGTGAGCGTACAATTCTTGATCTCGTACAAAATTTTGAAGCAACTAGTATTTTTATTAGGTATCTTTGTTAGTTTATTTACAAACCAAAGGTCCAGTATCAACTAAGAGATCGTTCAGATGAATATATTGCTTGCAGTAGAAAGGAAGGAATAATTGACTCGAATTTTTTGAGGAGGAAAATGGTATTGCTGTTACTTTCAATAGTGTTCGCTATAGGGACATGCTAAGCGATTTTTTTTTTCAATGAAATAAACAACTTGAATTCGAATGACATGTGGTTTCAGCAAGATGAAGATCTTGCGATCTAACCCATTGGACTTTTTTCTTTGGAGGTATTTAAAGGAAAGGGTTTACATCAACAAACCTAGCTACGATTCCAATACTAAAATTTATGCGACAGCATTATGACCAATTTTGCTAAAATAATTCATGTCAGCGGAGTCGTGGAAAGCATTTGGTTGACATTATATATTATACTTAATGCCTAAATATTGTTAGAACAAATACATCTCTTTCTAATATTTTGTTGTTTACATAACAAATAGTTTTTAGTTTTCACGGTACACAGTAACTATATTCCAGATAATGTACTTTACATTTCTGAAACTGAAACAATATATTTGCTATTTGTGCTTTGGAAATGTTGTATGTGTTTGTGCCTGAAACCCACTCAAGTCAACTATTGACTAATTAATACACAATCAATGTACGATTGGTTCGTGTTTCACTTGTTGAGATGCAAATCCGATTGAGTAGTAATCCGGTAGTGCATACATAAATAAACAAATGCTCGCGACGAAGGTAACGCTACAAACATCAGTTTTAGTTGGAAATTAATAATCTGTTTTGACTTTTAAAATCTCAATACCATATTTATTTCAGTTATGGACACATACTTTTAATTGATACACTCACATCATTCAAAAGGCAGCGCGTCGCATCAGACGCCACTTGAAATAAAAAAAAATAGTTGGCAAGATCAACGGAATTAGTTTTTGGTGATTGATATTTGAAGTGTAACGCTGTGCCAGGAATAGAAGTGCACTCCTTTTGATGAAATTGAAATGGAAAGTGCAATCTATTTATACCCTTTTGTAGATCACTATCCTCCTACTCGTATGCATTACAAACCGCCTTTCTCAATGTTTCACATCGTAATCTGTAGCCATTCTTCACTGGTGTTATCTGATCTCAATCTTCGCGTCCAATTCCCCGTTTCCACAAAACATATCATCAGGCACAAAATCACAAGCAGTGGTTTGTTCTGCTGACCATCAATCAATACCTCCGCCCCCGCGTCCCGCGCTGCATGCCTACAGGACGTGACGTCACGCCGTCGGCCGGCCGGAAACACGCAGCGTCGCGACGACCCATTGTGAAATTACGCTGTCACGACGCCAATGCAGCCGTGTCCACCGGGAGCAGCGCTGATAGCGGCTGAGCTTTCTTCTTTTATTTCTATGCTCGCTAGATGCAGCTAATTTACGATTAATTTTTTATGGCGAATCCTACCAAAACACGAGGTTTTTAATTAAGTCTACGAGGGAGAAATGAAGTTATGTCTGCTATTACCCTGCTGGTTTTATTTTTTACTAAAGGGAGTTAAACTGAAATTTGCGACTACGGACTGTGAACTGCTAACACTATTATATGGTTATGTTGTTTTTGTATGTAATACAAAAATTTTTACATCTCTAACAAACATTTACAGTTTATAATAGGCGTACTAATGCAAATGTGTTTAATGTGTTGCCATAGCCATTTAATATTGGGAAAACAGTTTTTCGTAAAAAAAAAACTGTTTGGCTAACAACTAAGTCATCATATTGTACAGGACAATACTATATGTTTTCTACATCGTATTTAATACAGATTAATGAAGAATAAATTTTTGAAAATTCATGGACTTCACTGGGATTTGAAGCCAGGAACTTCCCATTTCTAGTAGGATGCTTTACCAACTGATCTACAAAGTCCCGTTGTAGTTCATGAATCTTTCTCCTGTCTTTTGCCACGTTTTACAAGTATACTCTCTTTCGAACATTGAATATTGCTGACGACTTTGACGCTCTTGGTGGTTAACGAATCACACCGTAGTAACTAACTGACACAGCGTGTAATTCCAGTTCATTTATAGAATTTAATAATAAATTTAATCAGTTTTAAGAAAGTATAAAAAAACAAATAATTCTTTATGAAACTTATTTTAGCAAGATTAGTTATTTACAGAATAAGTTAATTATTACTCCCTGAATTTAATAGATAAATTGAGTGGAAAACTAATGAAATACACTTATTCGTTATGTCTGAGTTCATGTTTTTTTTGTGAATAAAATTTACTGTAACTGAAGGAAAAACAAAACTTGACTGCATAAATATTTCAGAATAATTCATTACATTTTTAATTCTCAAATGCCAGATGCAGAAAATAATTTCATAATTGAAAGCACTTGAATTTCCTGTAGCAAATTTTTATTCAGAAGTCGTAGGGGATATTGCGCATTCAGAACTCTATTTGAAACTCGTAATATCGTAACATTGTTGCTATTCTCACACAAATTGGGTTGGTCTAACTCCAGTATGCACCTTCAACTTGCAATTATTATTCACCATTCATACAACTTTCCTCGTACATTCAATATACCGTTTACATAGGATCTTCAATTCCTTGTTCTTGGAAACTTTTGTTCTCGCTGTACTCTATCTATGAGTATTACCGTGAGTATTTTTTAACGTGAAACAGGGATTTATCATATTCATTGTTACGACTTGATATTTGATTGACAGCAATGTATGCTTGCTTGTCTCATTTAAAATGAAACATAGGGAAAGAATTTATACGGCGGGCATTTATACCATGGGTCATTCCAACGGCGTGAAATTGAATGGTACTGGTACTGTAATTTATACGGCGGGGTATTTATACAGCGAGACATTTATACGGAGTGGCATTTATATGTGGGTTGTTGTTGTCTTTTCAAATGTTGAAAAATAAATTCTTGTCTTAGTATGATCCATTACTTGGCTTGGTTTCAAACTTATTTAAGCTATTTGAAAGCTTGTCCGTTTTTCTCTTTGTATGTGTTTTTGCACTGTACTTCTTTTTACCACAGTCCAGCAACATTTAATATTTTTTATAATTAATAATTGTTCATTCCTTTTTATTGAGTAAATATTTCTAAATTTCTATTGTTTTATTGTTTTTGTGTTTAATGTGGAAAACGTGTTTGTAAGCTATAATTGTAAGCATAATTTTAGAAGCAATATTAATGCCACGTGTTACAAATTGGAAATACGTGCTTAACAAATATACAACTAATTTACTAATTTACATGATTATACCGAAAATATTAGGACATATTTTTTGTTTAATTTCCTTCTTCGACGTCTCGATAAGAGTAAATATATGGCTTTTTATTTATAAGTACCTTTAAATTTAAAATTTAAATGCGAATTTATTACCATAGAAAATAGATGAGTCCTGTATGCATATATATTTGCGGTATTTGGAGTATGAGCTTTTAATTGAGGCTATACCTGCGGAATTTATAAATACACATATCAAAGCCTTCAATAACATATTCGTTTCGTACTCTACCTGTTTAATTGAACTTCAAACATACGTCCCTTTGAACATTGTGCCCCACAACGTGTTCATTGGAAGAGCCCTTTACTACGAACTACGGTACACCATGCTTTCATGTGACACTCTGCACCTCACTTCCAGGAAACTTATTGCATAATGGTAATTAACTCAGAGCATAATAGACAAGAATCACGTACAACCTAGAATGACGACAAAAATTAATTAAAACTCCGTTTGTTTGCTTACTGCAGCTCTATTTTAATTTACTTCGTAAATAATGGCATATTTATGCATGCTGAAATGAACTCTAGTTTTATGATTTATATAAATTTAATAATTAAAACGTAAACATTGTTAAATTTTATAAACAAGAGTATTTTTAAAATTATAGTATATTATTTCAACTACATAACATAGGTTTTATTCAGTAAAATAATAACGAAATATACGAGCAAATATTTGGGGTCCATATTCCAATCTTTAATAACAAAAAATAACGTTGTATATGATGGTTCAAAATTCACTATGTTTAAATAATTTCTAAGATCAGAAGATGAGATATATGTAGTCTATTAACAATAGCAATAAACTCTATTAAGTGGTTTAAAAATGGGAAAATTTATTTGACTCATCGTGTTTTACCACTTTGGAACAACGTGGGCTTATATAAAGGTGGCATTTACTACGCGTGGCATTTACACGGGTGTCATTTATACAGTGTGGCATTTATACGGCATGGCATTTATTCCGCATGTAATTTTGTCGGCAAGGAAATTGAATGGTGTAATATGTAATTTAACAGCGAGATATTTATACCGTGTGGCATTTATATGGCGTGGAATTTATACCGTGAGATATGTATACAGCGTGGCATTTATCACGCATGGAATTTGGTCGGCAAGGAAACTGAACGATGTGGAACTGTAATTTGTAAAGCGGGGCATTTATAAGGCGGGGCATTGAACTTAATTTTCAAAATAAATTTCATTCAATCGGAAGGTGTCAAATGTTAATAAATCTATCAAAAAAAAAAATTAAAAATATGTGTTACTACCATCGACACTTTTTTTTATAAATATTTATTTGAGTTTTGGTGTACTTATTTGCATATCACAATAATTATTATTGTTAATAAATATTTGGAGTAATTTCCATTTCCAGTTATAAATAGCTGTTGTTAGTGCATATTTTGTAAAGCTGCGAGTAGATTTCGTGTATTAAAACAGCAATCAGCTTAATTCCCCCCATATGTAATTGGAAACACGTTGTTGTCCTGGAAAACGGTCTAAAGTAATTAGTTAATTTTATTTATAAGTCAGCGTTGGTTACTTGTCAGTGGAACCCAATTAAAACAAGGCGAAATTTCGTCATTTAGTGTCTTTATTTAAATTGAAATACACATAGAGCAGTGCCCTGGGTCTTCAAACATAATTAGAGGCAGTAAACCGCGGGTTGAACCGCGGGTTGAACCGCCGGCCTAACGCAAAGCTCACAACCGCGCGGAGGGAATCAATATTCGGTTAAGGTGCAGAAACAAACCATTCATTATTGCTGCATCCGTGACCGGAAACTTTAGATATTTAATAGTTCTGGACCCCGTTTACGGCTCAAATTGTCTTGTTCCACGATTTTAAATATAAATAACCATTTATTGTTTACACTGATACAACTTCAACATACTAAAATTTTCATTGCAATACTTTTTAACGACGTCGTAAACAAGATTGTATCTGCCGAATGGTCTGTCTATTTCGGAAATATCAACTAATAAATAATAATTTATAGTTTACACTGATTTTACCATACTACATATTTTCCAAATATAATTATACAACAATATGTTGCAATATTTGTAAAATAGTAAAATAACTTGACAATCAACGAGGAACCTATGCTTAAAGCTCATAAATTATTTTCCGTCGACGAATGAATGTTTACGTACTGCAAACACTTTTTGTACTCGATTACAATTGAGAAAATATATTTGTGTACTTTTTATTTTTAATTTTGGATTTAATTAGCTTCAAATATTTGCATGACATTAAAAGATACTACATTAAAAATTACTAAAATGCAAGTAACTAATTTGAATAGACCAAAAATAATTATCTTCTTGGTAGTTTTCCTAAATTTGAAATATTCGAGAATAGTTTTTCAAATAAGATTTATTTTATTTCGCATTATGTATTTCAAATAATAGCATCAAAATATTTATTATAATTTTTCATTTGCATTATTCTCAATATTTTTGTCAAATTGTAAGCGCATTAAATCGTTGTATTCAGAAAATTATTTTCTAAAATGTGTAGATTCCTATATATTTTTCCTTTTATGATATGAAAAATATAATGCTAAATAAATTTTATTTGAAATAATTTATTTAATATATTTAATTTAGAAAATGTCAACTGGACACTGAAACAAAACTAGCTGTAAGTTCGGATAACTGTAATATTTTTTATTTACTTTGTTCAAGAAACTATAGTCCTGAAAGTAATGTAAAACTCTTAAATTAATTTATGTGTACGTATATTCTCCTGTAAACAAAATGTACTGGTTGTAAGTTCTAACATAAACTTGTATTTGCGGAAACTTAGTTTACGACTACAAGTTCCGAGATTCTTCTTTTTTATACTAGCACCAACTCTATACATTTTTCTTCATGTAAAAAAACATAAAATAAACAGTAATTGTAAATGCGTATCCATTGAGTCGTCAGAGCTTTATTAACATTATTTTGATAAATCTACCATGCAACAACAATAGTAGGTATATTTTTGTTTGAAAACATGTTTTTTATTTCAGTTTGAAAATAAACAAATATCGCAAATAAACCTTCATTTTCAGCATTTCACAAACTAAACAAAATAACGAAAAAACATCTCTCCAAATGGCAGCGAGTTCACCTGTAAAATCCGTAGTCAGCCAATAAAATTTGACGCGTCGGCTGGAACACAGCGCTGTTAAGCCACGCTGGCGGCGTTCACAAGAACTAATCCGCGAGGCGGGGGTGGATTGTGTATTCCGGCGGTGCAGCATGGATGTGAAGTCGCGGAATCCCCAATGGCGGACACGTGCGCTCCTGTTGTTGCTCAGACGAGTCATGTTTGTCTACTCTATTAACCTAATTGCTTTAACAACAGAATTTTATAACCAAAGTGTTGTTTTATATTTTCGGTATAAGATTTAAATCAACCCTCAAAATTGTTATTAGTGCATTCGATAATTATGCATACTTTGGAGCATACTTCAACTAAATAAAAAATGGGAGCACATGTTTTTACTTTCTTATAGAAAGTAAATTACAAAATCCATTTTGTTCATTCCTGAATACATTTTGACCTATGTACGTACGTATGTATGTATCTCGCATAACTAAAAAATGATTAACAGTAAAAATTTTAAATTTTGTATATGGGACTGCTATAACATCTAGTTATGCACCTTTTGCTAAAAAGGCATTTTGGTCGTAGTGTTTTTTTGAACTTTTCGCATAACTCAAAACCGATTAGCTGTAGAATGTTAAAATTTAATTTATGTAGTTACTATAACATCTAGTTATGCATCACCATTTTTGTTCCAATCGGCCTTTCCAAAAGGCAGTTTACTTTTGACAGAAACTTAATAAGGGACCTACAGCTTATTTATATTGGATTTGAAATTTGGGTTTTTTCTACTTTATTACGTTTCACCTATAATCCTTCAAAAGAACCTATATGTAGACGTATCATTTCCCATAGTATCGAATGGTAAAGTTATTTCAGATTGGATCTGTACTCATTTTATAATTGTATTCAAAAAACAAATTTTGAGGACAAATATCTCAAGAAAAAAAATATATGATTAAATTCTTTTTAAACATATAGATCATAGCTTGTACAGTTCTTTGAATTTATATATAAATACTAGTTGATATCACTGAGTAATGACGAAAATATAAAATCTTCGTGAAGATCCCCAAGGGAACAGAGAAGTAATTATAGCTGAAACGAACTGCTTTATGGTTTGGAACATACGCCTGTGAGTAATGGGATAAGTTTCGTTCGGGTGTTTACAATTGTTTTAAACTCAATCTAATTTATACGAGGGCCGTTCGCAGACTAATATTATTTCTAACAGAAGCATGTAAAGTCACGGCACCGAATCGTTTCAAACATAAACTTGTGCCATTGTAACGTAATTTTCCGGTTTATCACTATCTACTGTCTGTTTTATACAATCATAAATTGTGATTAAAGCTGCTAACAAAAATTTATGATGAAAAATATAATTTCAAATTGTGGTGATGTTCAGCGCAATGATTGATGTTGATATTGTCATTCATTTCACTTGTCATTTGCTGCCTTTAGGAATATAAATTGTGTATTTTATGTACAAATTTATTACTAATATAGTAGAAGATATTTCGCAGGATTTAATTCAAATGACCTTTAAATATGGTTTAATATTGCAGGGTAATATAACGTGGTATTATTAACTAACCAGAGAAATTCTCTTCCTTGTCAATAACTTGATTAAACTTGGAACAAAGACATACGAGTATATTACAAGTTTGTTAATATTGTATCATAAATGCAATGCTGTGGTTGCTTTATTATAAACTTCATTGTCATCCAGAAATAGATTCTCCCGAAATATCATGAAGCAATGAATATAAGATTCTCTTCGAAGTGAAATTAGTTATTAATCCTTTAAAAAATGACATAAAAATGAAGTGGAAGGTTTAAAGCTGTAGTGCTTCAAATTTAAATTGTTAATTAAAATTTATATGGGTTGTTATAATTTCATGGAGGACTATAATCTGGCGTGTAGATTAGTGGTAACTCAAGGGAGACTTAATGGAAACATCCATAATCTCGCGCTAGTCTTCCGAGAACAGTTGCAAGCCCCGCCAACTCAATTCCACAGTAGCGCAACACACAAGTTAAAAATTAAGGAAATCTCAGTATTAATTAAACTCGCTCAAGGCGTAACAGAACGCAGTAATTATATTATCTACCAAGCTCGGCTAATTCATGATAAATTGTCCTTATCTCGAACTCCAGATTACTGTGAGGTAACGGTGAACTTCTAGAACGTAACTTTGTGTTACCAAAGTTATTTTTTCTGCTTAAATTAGCTTTTTAAAATTTTAAACTTACTAAGGATAATAAAAATTAAATTTCCAAACTATACTTGTAGTTCTTAATATCAATGTATATGCCATACAAAAATTACTTTATACTTTTGAAGCTAAGTAATAGTATATTATACAGCAAGGGTGAGAAGACTATCATTATTAACCTATCACCAAGTTTTGTCATGAGGTGCGAAGCGAAAAAATAAGATACTTGAAAATACAAATACATATTATATTATATTATAGATGTATGAATTATAAAAGATAATAAAAATAAGCAACACTATAAATAAACAAATATGAACACTAATTTAAGAATAATAATTATTAATAGAAACTTAAATACTAAGAATATTTATTTAAACATTTAACACTACGCACTATATATTTATGTTCACTATACGTATTTATATTAGACTGTCCTCACGATCTCCCCCTGCTCAGGTTTAAATAGTAGACCAATTAAGTTCGGAAATGTTCTCGCATCCTCGAGACGACTAATCTGCTAACGTCCATTGCCCGCAACTTGACCTTGGGATCGCTGCAATATTTTATTATTTAGAAGAAAATATTATTGGTATGTACTTATTTAAAAAAATTAAGAATCAGCATTTTCTTTGATAAAGCTCGATATTTTGATAACAAAATGTTTTATAGTAAAAAAGAACAGATTAAAAAAAATGTGGTATAGAAAAGGAACATAATTATTATAAGTAATTACAAAGCTACCACAAGAAAGCTTGATCGTCTATTAATAGCCGAATTAAAAATGAAAGAGGAAGCAGGAACTATGATACGCTTTAATTATCACAGAATCTATCCTTAATTAGTAACATGAGCGAAAGCAATGTGAAGCCAAGAGCAAAGTGTGTTTACGTGATCGAATATGAAGCTATCGGCACTTTGATCGTTTTGTTTTACATTACAGCCAGGTTAACTCCTCCAAGTTCTCTAGAGCCTTAGCTTCCGCCCAGTTGCTCTCCAGACGAGACTGTAATTAGTACGCGCGACTGTGCTGCCACCTGCCAGACCAACTACCTATCTTCAATCCTCCGCATTCCTTCTAACTTTTTCTAACTTTCATTCCTTTGTTTTTCTTCTAAACGGCGAGCATTAGTAAATCTGTCACAGTGGAATTGGATTTGGACTAATGATAGATAAATTTTGGCTTTGGATTTGTATCCACTAATAGTTGTCCTAATAAAATAAATAGAATTGATCGTTTCAGTGTCTTCAATTGTAATGTAAATTATTGACAAAATTGTTAACTTGGTGACTAATGTATATTGTATAAAACCTTTTCCCGTTTACTAATATAATTATAGATCCTTAAAAACCAGAATAAAAAATGCTGCTAACTTCAATCCTCCGCAGTCCTAACTTTTTCCTACTTTCATCTTTTTGTTTTTGTTCTAAAAGGCGGACATTAGCAGCTCTGTCACAGCCAAATTGAATTTGAACTTATGAAAGATAAATTTAGGCTTTTGAGTTTTAAAAGTTAACGAACAGAGGATTTGTATTCAGTACAAGGAGTTATTTTGCGCTCTTGTCCTAATAAAATAAATAAATTGTTCATTTCTGTATTTGGATGTAATTTTGTAAAACTAATTTATTTCGTATAAAATGTTTTCCTATTTAATAATATAACTCTTTAAAAACATAAAAATCAGAATTGTAAAAATAGTTATTATCGATTCCCACCACCAACTATTAATCAAGAAAAATATTGCTATATCCAAGTGGTTTGAAATGCACTATAAAATGTAGGTATCTTGTATAGTCGAATGAACCCAATTCTATATTGATAAACATAAAATTTAGTTTGGGATTAATTATCTTCTCCACCAAAATACAAGCGTCAAACTAGTGAAGTTCAATTGTCAATTTCACTTACGACCAGAACTCTCGTAAAATTGTAGCGCCAATAATGATTTATTAACGGAATAAACACAAAGTAATAAATTTCTCGTATTTTTCACAATCTTGTAATAAGTATTCCGATCTTATGACAGGCAAAAAACATTCATTAGAATATTTACTAACGTCAATAAAACACATTCAAGACATTATTATTGGTAGTGGATGTGTATTGTATATTTCCCATTCTAAGAAAGCTTTATTGTGAAAGCATAAAAGCAATGAAGTATATTGAAAAGGATTTGAAAATGTGAGTTTTAATATTTTATTGCTGTCAAACTCAAGACTTATGATGGTAAAGTGTAACATTAATGATGTATTAATGTAAATGTGACTTTTTCGCTGTTATTTATGGTTGCCATTTGAAGAGAATGAGCATAAAAATATCCATCGATATCATATATTTTTTCAGCGGAACTTAAAGCTATTTTATTTTATATCTGCACTTGCAGATTAAATCGGAATTTTTTAATCATGTGTATCGATTGATTAAATATTAATTACACTTTTATAATTAAAATTTCATTTCTGGAACATTTTAAATTTTTGCATCGGCATTAAAAGTTGAAAATTACAATGAAACAAGTAACAATTCCGTAATTAAAAACAAATAGGAGGATTTAAAATGAAACAATTATTTATTACACAAACAGTATAATTAATGAGCAGGTTGGATGAAGCGAAGGGTGCGGAGGGTGCATGAACAGGTTATTCAGTGCAACATAATCAAAGCCCGAAGCGGTAACAGTGCAGCCAAGCCAGTGCCCAGCATAACAATGACCGTGAATAGATGAGCTACGAACCGTACTGCACCGCTGGCTGGATGAGTTTTTACAAACCCTACTGCCCCGGTAAACTATGTGGTTACTGCTAAATGGTTTGCAAATAGATAACGGAACTTGTGATTCATATTTGGTGTGGTATATCGTACCAAAACAGTAAAATTGTTGGTGAATTTACTTGGTAATTTGAAATGTGGTTACCATGGTTTCTCTGATTGAAAATTGATATTGAAGGACTGTTTTCATGTTAATTTAACTTTCAACCTCAGTTGTGAAGTGAAATATGAGCATGTCAAAACTTTTATAATTTGTACTAAATAGAAAAGTTTATCCACATGATTTGATTAATCGCTTTCGTATCGTCTCGTTTCTAGAAATCAAACAAATATAAATATTAATTTAACAATAATAATTATTAATAAATTAAATGTTAAAACTACGCAACATTTATTTACACGATGTATATATCACCAACATTTATTTATTTCAGCAACTATTTATGTCATCTGTCGCGACCCTTATATAACTGTAGTTGTCGCCAATTAATCTCTCGAACATTCCAGAGCCTTTCGGGATCTATAAAATTTCCAATAGCGGGAATAGCAGTCAATGCATGGATACTCGTATATATATATATATATATATATATATATATATATATATATATATATATATATTATATAATAAAATATAAAAAAACTTCAAAAAGGACAGACGAGACATTTTCTTTATCTTAGTTTGTTGTTCTTTTTGATGTATATATGAATGTTCTAAACTAGCTGATACAGTTCATAGTTTTTGTTCTATTTGCTATTCATTTATGCGTTGTCTTTTTATTTGTACTATAAAGTACCCATTTCTTTTGTAGATTTTGTACTTATTATAAATTAAAAATTACATTCAGTTATTTTATAGTAAATATTATAAATATTAATACATATTTTTATATCCAATTTAAAAGAAAATTGCAATTACTTTTATTCAAGTGCTGCGTTTAATGATGTGGATTTTTTTGTGATCCACTTTTATAAAATATATGCTCGAATGTTTTGCAGAAACCAATAAGTGCGCAATTATTTACACAATAGGAATTTTGAACGATTTTCTCATTCTTCAGTTGTATGTATAATGTATACTGCTTTTGTATGTACTTATATACTTATAATATGTTTGTTAACAGAATTATGTTTCTTATCCGTAGACTTTAAAACATAAATTAAACTAAAGTACATTTCTAACCATAATTTTACTTTGACAACAAGCTGTATATACATACGCTACAAAATTACACAATTAGTTGCATGTAGAAGGCATATTTCAAGTAGAGTGCTGCTTGAGAAGTACATAAAAGACACGGAAATACTAAATTATGCTTCCACCATTCAGACACAAACTACTGAGCTCCTGTTTGCGTGTAGGTATGTGTAACAAAATATGTTGACAGCGGTTGTAACACTACGGCAAGCTTTTTACGACTATTGTAACATAAATTAATCTCTTCTCAAAGATTACGGACTCCTGGTTCTACAATCATTTAAAAGTTGGAAACCCCATATAAACTTCTACTTATCTTTGCTTTACTGTTTAGATTTTAATCGAGAAACTGTAAATTTTGTCTACAATTTACCAATGAATACACGGTAATGGTCTTTGTTTTACAGTTAATACAGAATTTTAATCCTTTAAACAAATTTATATATGCGCATGCTCACAGCCAAATTGAGAGACAGATTGTATGAAAAATAGATCGTGTTCTGTTTTTTCAAGAAATTTACTATCATCGTACTAATATTTCAACCAATTTGCTGTGTGATCCTAGCCAATTTAAATTATAATAAAAATGGTACAAGATTTTGTACAATTTGTAGCCTACTCTAAAACAGCTTAAGTGCAAATGTAAATTCAATTGTTTTTTTCTTTTAATTTTATTTTAAAAAAAAAATATTTAAACTATACAAATTTGCTTCATTTCGAGAATTATTTTTTTTTTTTAATTACTACTTTTTATAAGTATGTAAATATAATGGTTCAATTTATTTTTACAATAGCTTTTCACATGTTCTGCTGTTAAATTATCTATCCATTTGATTCGACGTAAGAAAAATAAAAGTCTCCATAAAAATAGGAAATAAATTCTCGCAGCCCTGCGGCTGCATTCATCTTGTCGGCGAATCCGCCCAGTGTTGGCCATTTCCTCCGGCATTGTCCGGAGCCGGAGCCCTGGAGTATTCGCGAGTCAATCTCTCTGTCCTGCGAAGAAAGCAGGACATACGTCTTCCTGTCCGTCTTCCCCATCACTTCACCCCCGGGTATAGATATGCAGATGCGCATGAAAACATCAAAATATTTGTGGAAGTGTCACAACCGCAATCGATAACAAAGTTTTACATTGCAATTTTGAAACATTTCACAGCGGGAACTAAGTCTTTTATTTCTAAAGAATTTTGTTTGTCCTATTACGCCTTTTCGATTTTATTCAGTCGCTTTTTATCTAACTTTTATTTATTTTTAAAATTTTTAACCCTATATCTAAGTTGTGTAGAGTTAAACCAAAGCAAACAACAGTATTAATCCAAAAATTGTGCTGACAAACGCGAAATATCCCAAAAATACTCATTTTTGTGCCCAAAATTTTGATTTTGGGCAATGGTGTACATTGATAGATCTCGACGCGCTGATTTCAAATTTTCAAGCGGAATTTAATTATCTCTTTTCGTTCCTGGGATATTTGATGGCAAAGTTGTACTTCAAAAAAGTGTATTTTTTGGCTATATCTCTAAAATGGATAGACATACAATCTCAACGATTATACCAGTCGATTCTACGGGAAAAGTTACATAAAGAAATGTTTTCTCCGCATATACGTTCTTTGGAACGATTAGGTGAAAAATGAGAAAATCGAAAAAACCTAAATTTCAAAATTTCTCCGAGGTACTTTTTTTCTCCAAAACTTTTCATTTTCTAGACTTAAGTAGATATCGATGCGCTGATTCCAAATTTTCAAACCGAATTCAATTATCTCTTACCGTTCTCGAGATATTCGTGCTCAAAGTTGAGTTTTCGCGATACCTAAAAAAACAGGTTTTTTAGGTATATCTCTTTAAGGGTTAGGTTTACGGCTTCGGCGACCTCACCAATCGATTCCACGGGCAAAATTACATATGTATACCAATTTTTAGATTTTTATTCCGACGGATACAACTTTTAGAGCGAAAAAACGAAAATGGCCAAAATCGAAAAAAATGCCTGATGAACCCCTTGCGATTTTTTTCGATTTTGGCCGTTTTCAGTTTTTTCTTTCTAGAAATTCTATCTGTTGAGTTAAAAATCTGAAAATTGGTACACTTATGTAATTTTGCCCGTAGAATCGAATGGTGTGGTCGCCGAAACCGTAAACCTAACCATTTACGGGGTATACCTAAAAAACCTGATTTTTTAGGTATAACTTTGAACTCAAATATCTCGAGAACGGGAAGAGATAATTGAATTCGGTTTGAAAAATTGGAATCAGCGTATCGATATCTACTTAAGTCCAAAAAATAAAAAATTTTGAAGACAAAAAGTTTCGTGGTGAAAAATTGAAATTTAGGTTTTTTTGTTTTTCTCATTTTTCACCAAATCGTTCCAAAGAACATATATGCAGAGAATACATTTCTTTATGTATCTTTTCCCGTAGAATCGTATGGTAAAGTAGTTGAGATTGTATCTCTACTCATTTTTTAAATATACTCAAAAAACACACTTTTTTGAGGTGCAACTTTGAGAGCAAATATCTCCGAAACCAAAAGAGATAATTAAATTCTGTTTGTAAATTTAGTATCAGCATACTTAATTTTTTAAAAAATATGACAAACAAAATTTTGTAAAATTTGAAAATTTTCCAGCTAAAAATTCGATATTTTCAATTATTTTCGAGTTTATGTAAAAATACAGCATTAGCAGCTTTGGGAATTACTTCCCCTGTTGTTATTACATACATAAACTATTATATTATTAATTCTATAAACTCACTTTTAAAATCAAATACACACATATTGATAGAACTCATGTTTGATGATTTCGGTTATAAAGGATAAGGATAACATTTGCTTTAGACTGCCCTAGAAGTTCAAAATAATAACTGCATAAGTTTTACTAATTAATTTTGTTGAATAAAGAAAGTTTTGTGAGCGTATGGAAAATACAAAAGGTCAAAAACATATTTTAGTTTGCAGTACAGACAATTAAAAATTCTCATTATACAAACTAGGTTAGATACTTCATTATTGATAGTCATTCAGTTTTGTTTGCAATTCGCGCGTTGAATCTATAGATTGTAAACAGTTTGCATTTTCCCAATTAATATTTCAAAAATAGTTACGTTGTTAGTACACAATATAACCAGTTATTTTGTTTTACTTTATAAAAAATTAATATTGGTAACCACCAATTTATTTATAATTATCAGTGTTTATTTTTTATTTTATTATCAATTGATATAAATCTATGTACCGTTCTGATTTTTATCTAATTATTTCAAAATACTTATCAGTATTAGATCAAAGTTGATAAAGGGATATAGATAATATGTATATTTCCATAAAAGAAACCAAAATAATTTTCAAGTGGTAATCAAATCAAGGACATTCAAAAACCTAAAAATAAAATTTTATTTTTTGATAAAAAAATATATTTTATCAGATAATAATAAATAACGAACTAATATTTTTATTTCATAATAATTTATTACTCGTATATACAAGATTAAGTACAAAGAATTAAATAATTCATATCAGACGGATGAGCAGTTAGATGTAATCTAGGGAATTGGATGTCGGCTTGCGAAAATCAAAGCTTCGTACGGCTGCAGGGTGACATTGGCAGCGTGCTCCACAGTCCTACACAATCGCCGACATGAGCAAATCAAGTGTAAAGAGATAGTGCATTTGCACGTGTCATGTGTCTCAGATAGCTTGAACGTTACGTTGTTACACCAAATCAAAGCAATGTTTGGATATTCAATACTAAGTGAACTGATATCTTTGTATTAACATCATTAACAATGTTATGTGTAATGAATGAAAGTATAAAATAGTTCTACTCACCCAATGCGATCGATGGAACCAGAACTGGTTTGAATAACATCTAATTCTCTGGGAATTCTGCCCAAAACTTGCATGTTGACGTTTTCAGTCCTGTTGCCGATGTTGAAGGCAAATGCGATGGTTTGCTGGTTGTGCAATTCTCTAACAAAGTTAAAAATATTTCATTAGGAATTAATTCTGTAGTAGACTAGACACCCACTATTATTAACCTTTACCGATTTCAGAATATTAAGCTAATGTTTACATGTAAGCAGAGTAACTAGGTCATAATTGTACCTCATGTAACTTTGACAAGTCAGTATGGTACAAATATTACCCTACGGATTTGTAATGTTCATGTCAATTGTCATTATTTTAATAGGATTGGAATTTAAATGCTAGTAGTGAAAAAGTAATATATATATACTACGGTTGAGAACACCATTATTGACCAGCGCCTTACGTCCCTCGGTTGTTTCGTGCCTCGGGACACAGTTTGGCTCTAGGTCAATAATTGTCTGTAAAATATTATTCTTGCTTACCTCTTCAAGATGATAACCCTGTGATTGAAAGCCATGACGGTGAGTTGTCCATCTCTCAAAGTAGGATGTTCCCTCAACCTAAGAGTATTCCTGAAGCAATTGTAGTGACTGTCTACATCACGAGGAGTTTGTAGCTCCACGTTGTTGGTATGGTATTTCTCACTAACTGGTAACCAGGTTTTGGCTCCTTCATTGAAACCAGCGTTGACAGTGCTGTCCCATTGCATGGGAGTCCTAGCTGGGTCGCGGGTCTTCTCGTGGTACCTGTCAGGACCAACATTGCATCCTTGGGGATCTTGACCTTCTTCATATGTCACTTCACCATCTTCCATGCCGATTTCTTCGCCTTGGTACACTACTTTCACACCAGGGAGGAGGAAGTGAAGCATGTTTAAACCATCAGCGCGTTCTGGACCGTATCTACAAAACGAAATAATCTCTTGAATTTTGAACAATCAATGTGTATAGTTTGTAATACCTTGAGGCAACACGATGGTTGTCATGGTTTCCTAATACCCAGTTTGCAACCCTGCCAACGGGCATATAGGTCATCCATCTCTGAATAGTTATCGTCAGATCTTCAGCACTGGAGTTGCCGTTCACATCACTTATGAACATGAAGTTGAAAGTGAAATGGGCTGCTTCTGTTGTTTCATTGCCATAGTAACCCATTGTAGATTTTACGTCAGCGTAAGCTTCAGTCATCATGATTCTGGAAAACGAACTAAAAAATAAATCCATTGAGTTTTAGAAATTAATTACCCCGTCTGGTATATAAATTTGATAATTAATCTTCATCTCTCGTAGTATATTAATGATGGGCTAACCGTTTACACAGCTTTTCCTAAGTATCAAAATTACTGATTTTGTGAAAATTTCACTCAAAAATGTTTTTGTTTGTTCAATTTCAAATCGGAGCGCGAATCAATTTAAACACACAGTATAAATAATGATCATGAAGTAAATTCTCAATTGAAGTTAATGTTCATTAGAAAAATATGCAGACACACGGACATTACTTGAAATTTCTTGCACATGCGCAAATGCAATGTACCCTTGACAATAAAGAAGATAGAGAGTCATTAAAGACATTATAGTTGTTTCTAGATTTAGAGTATTATCCTTGCCATTATACTTCGTCAATCGTCAACCCAAATAAGAATAAACCTCAACATCAACATCAACTGTCATTCCGATCATCAGTTTCGAAATTTCATCGATAAAATTAAATTAAGTATGAACTTACTTGGCTTCGTAGTTAGCAGGGTATGCATCAAGAAGTTGACGCCACTGTGTGACCATATCGTAAGCCTCAGGTAGGTTGGTGGTGTAAGGATGCAAGAGATAAGCATGATCTCCAGGTTGTGCATTGGGGTCATGTGACAGAGGTTCATCCTCCAGACTTTCCACTTCAAACAAATGAGGAACAGCATCCACTCTGAATCCAGAAACTCCTCTATCGAGCCAGAACGTCATTACGTCCTTCATCTCCTGCACAACTCTAGGTTCGCGGTAGTTGAGGTCCGGTTGTTGGGGAGCGAACTGGTGGAGGTACCACTGCTGCCTGGTGGGGTGGAAGGTCCAGGCCGGTCCACTGAACACGCTGCGCCAGTTGTTAGGTGGCTGGGTGTTGTTCTCTCTACCGTCCCTCCAGGTGTAGTAGTTCTCGTAGCCAGGCTCGCGGTTGGCGGATTTGATGAACCATTCGTGGAGATCGCTGGAATGGTTGGGCACGAGATCCATGATGATGTGAATGTTGCGCTTTCTGGCCTCATGGATCAGCTCGTCGAAGTCTTCCAAGGTGCCGTATTCCTCGTGGATGTCACGGAAGTCGCTGATGTCGTACCCGGCATCTACTTGAGGGGATTTGTAGATGGGGGACAACCATGTTGCTTGAATTCCAGCATCCTGTAATATTCAAATATGATTTTTTACAAATTACTCAAATGAGCCGATGAATTTATCTTTAATTATATACGGCTATTCTTCTTAAAGAAAACTTTTTCGAAAACTTTGATTTTAATCGCATATTTCAGATTAATTCAGTTATCATTACGATACAGATCATTAAAAAAAATAATGACATATTAGTTGCAAGACTTCAACAACATCAAATATAATAATTAAAAGGGGAACTCAATATATTTGTATTCAAATAGACCATTATTTTTTTTTTGCAAAATGGTTAAAGAAACCAATAATTTTTCGAATACGTCATATATAAGCCGGTAACAGTGCATGTCATTATGATTCTAGCGTGTGTACGTCATTTGGTAAATTATTTTATAATAGCCTGAGATAATTATTCGTTGTAATAAGTTTTAAAGAATTGTTCTAGGATGCATTATTGTATAGTTGTCAGTTGAATTCCGAGCTCGTAGAGCTAGTATTTTAAGACATCGAAGACTTGATATGATTCATAACATCCGTGGTTTGTTCAATAGTTTACCGATTTTAGAAAATGAAGAAATTTAAGGTAATTTAAACAAGAAGTCAATAAATAATTGTACAGGGAATGAAAATTATTTTTATAACTATAATTTTCCATAATTATGTTTCGTGTTTCGAAACTGTGAGAACTGTCAGAATTCTAAGTAAATAGTGAATAAAAAAATTATAAAATTAAGATAATAATATTACATATTACATCCCTCGGCTTTTGCTCAGTTATCTTCGGGATATGATATGCCTATATCTTCCTTTTTCACGCAATATACTATATAGTATACGTATAAGAAACTGTAGAAAATACGACTTTATCCAAATGCAATCTTTTTCATGAGCCAAACGAAATGAAAAGGTAATAAAATAGTAGTTAGCAAAAGTTCCTCACCTGTAAGTGGTCCAACCTGCTGGTAATTCCAGGTAAGTCACCGACTCCGTCATTGTCGCTGTCCTGGAAAGACCTGGGGTAGATCTGGTAGAAAGTTGCGGTTCTCCACCAGTCGTTGTCGCTCTTCACAGGCACTGCCTGCGATACGGCACAAGCACCGAGAATACAAGCCACTACTAAAGCAAGTCGTGCCATCCTGAGAATGTACCGACTAACACAATTCGTGTGAATATATACTCCTCTGCTCAACATAAGTGACTATTTTTTGCTAATCTAATCTAATTTTATATCGTAATGTGATTTTAAGTGCGATTATTTTTATGTCACTTAATTATAATTTATCTTTTTCTGAAAATTTAAAAATATTATCGCTAGGGAATTTATCTGTTAATCCTAATAATAGCCAATAATGGTACCGACAGATCATGCATCTCGTGATAATGCTTATTGCTAATACAACGTGATGGTGGCGTGACTGAAGATTTCAATACAAATATCGTAAAAATAGTTAATTCAACAAAATCTCATATCCTCCCTGATAAGAATATTGCAATTAATATTTTATCCTTTTTACAAGTAGTTAATTTTTTAGGGATTAATTTTTATTATTTGTTTTATTAAAAGTAAACATTACTTTTTAAATTACAAATTAAAACGTCAATTACAGTCCTGTGAAATGCAGTTTCATGTTATATAATTGAATTGTTTTTTTTGCGTCTAAATTGCTACTAATTTTACTTTTAACTAATGTGTTTGTTTTTTATTCATAATTTGTTTTCGCAAATTATTTTCTTCTAAATGAATTTCCGCGTTTTTCCCACAATTTAGTGAACTCTTGAAAAAGCAAATGTATTATTTTTATTTTCTACCAGAATTAATAATATGCAATTGCTCGATTAAGTTTTTACATAGATTTGAAAAATTACAAAAATGCCAGTACAGTAGAATTTACATTAATAATTAAAAAAAAAATATTTATTTCATAAAACTATTCAATATTTATTATACCTATTAATGATTTTAGTTTAGGGTAGAATTATTGGAAACTAAAGCTTTGTAATAATTATTTTATTTGTTAGACGACGTTTCGGTCCTTTTTGGGACTATCTTCAGGTGTGAATTTTGTTATTGTTAAGACTAAATGTAAGATTCACATAAAAAATTGAATAAAATAATGTCTATTGAATTAAACGATAAAAAAACCTTAAAATATAAATATTCAATTTATCGATATATGGGAGAGTAGGTTGTACAAAATTATTTATTATTTTATTAAGCACAATTCAGAACTAACTGTATTTTTCTTTTTCAGGTAAGATACAGTCCTCCCCATTTCATTGTTACTTCTATTTTGGTAATGTATCAGTAAATTTTTACTTATATCACTCTGATATGTGGAAAAAATTATTATCTTTTATATTCATATTCTTCATATAAATACAGATTTTGATAATTTTTTGTATGTATCTGATATATCTTAAAAATCAAATGATATGTGTAATTGTATGAATTAAAAATTGCAATTTAAATCAACTGATTATAGATAATTTTCAAAAACATGCCAATCATTTTGGATGAATGGAAAAAGTTAGATTAAAATTTAGTCATTATTTTACAGTTCCACTGTACTGAAATATAAGCATGATGGTTCATATTTTATAATGATATAATTTTTTCGTTACATCCGTTTGAAACATTTATACGATTAATATGTATGAGAGTGTTTAAAATTTAAGAAATATATAATACTTGCTCTCTAAGAACACTACATAAAACTTGGAAAATATTCGTTTATTATATAAAATTCTAATAATTTAATAAAATGATTAATGTATCCAGTATAGTATTTTTTATTAAAATTCATGTTTTACGTTCTTAATTAAGTAAGGGATTAAAGAATAATTCCAATTACTACTAAAGGGTACAATGAAAAATATAAATGTTGATTATATAGTATGATGCTTTATTATATTATTATATACAATTAATAAAAAAAAATAATACATTTAATTAATTGGTGATTCTGAGACCAGTATAACAGCTTCATGAGATCTAAGTTTCAGGTTGGATGAATTTTCTTGAGTTCTGTAAAAGGAATAGTATTAAATTTAAAAATTACATTGAAATATAAATATTTACCCAATACGACCATAGGATCCAGTACTAGCTACAGCAACGTTCATTGTATCAGGAATTCTGCCCAAAACAGTTAAGTCTACATTTTCAGTTCTATCTCCAATATTGAAAGCAAGAACAAATGTTTCACTTCCTTCTAATTCCCTGGAAAATTATATATTTACAGATTGAAATCTCGATTTGTAAAAATTAATATTTACCGTTTCAAGAGAATTACTCTTGAGTTAAAAGCTTGAACAACAAGATATCCATCCATCAAAGTTCTATGACTTCTAAGTGCCACAGTATTTTGGAACACACGATAGTGACCATAAACTCCAGGTTGTTTGTGGAGTTCTAAATTATTTTCTCTGTATTTCTCACTAACTGGTAACCAAGTTGGCGCTCCTTCATTGAACCCAGCATTCACAGATCCATCCCAGTGGAAAGGAGTCCTTTCTGGGTCCCGACTGGCTTGTGGCCAGTTGCTTGGTCCTGCATTACATCCTTGAGGATCTTGTCCTTCTTCGAAGCTGACTTCTCCATCTTCCATGCCTATTTCCTCACCGTTGTATACGACCTTCACGCCGGGAAGAAGAAGATGAAGCATGTTGAGACCGTCAACCCATTCTACACCATAACGACTGGCTACGCGGTTCTTGTCGTGGTTTCCTAGGACCCAGTTGGCGGTTTTTCCAATGGGCATATACGTCATCCATCGTTGGATCGTAAAGACCATGTCTGGGGCGCTTGAGTGTTCGTTCAAGTCAGAAATAAATAAGAAGTTGAAGGTGAAATGCGCTCCTTCCACTGTTTCGTTTCCGTAGTAAGGCATCAGTTGATATACATCTGCATATGCTTCGGTCATCATGATTCTACAAAAAAAAATATAATAAAAAGGTGATAAGAAGTGTTTTGTATTTCTTACTTTTCTTCATCACTGTCGTATTCATCTAAAAGTTGTCTCCATTGATAAACCATGTCATAAGTCTCAGGTTGGTCTTTGGTATAAATATGCCAAACATATCCATAATCATCAGGAGTCTGTGAAGGATCATTTGAAAGTGGTTCATCTGGATAACCTTCCTTCTCAAACAAGTGAGGAATAGCGTCTACCCTAAATCCAGATACACCTTTATCCAACCAGAATGTCATAACATCTTTCATCTCCTGTACAACTCTTGGATCTCTATAGTTGAGATCTGGTTGTTCTGGGGCAAACTGATGGTGATACCACTGCTGCCTGACAGGGTGGTAGGTCCAAGCCGGACCACGAAACACACTCACCCAATTATTAGGTGGCTGGGTGTTGTTTTCCCTGCCATCTAACCAGATGTAGTAGTTCTCATAACCAGGTTCACGATTTGCGGATTTGGTAAACCATTCGTGCTGATCGCTAGAATGGTTAGGAACAAGATCCATGATGACTTTAATGCCAAGTTCGCGAGCTCTTGCTGTCAAGGCTTCGAAGTCTTCCATTGTTCCATATTCTTCCTGGATGGCCCTGAAGTCACTGATGTCGTAACCTGCATCAACTTGAGGGGACTTGTAGATTGGGGAGAGCCATGTTGAAGTTATCCCCGCATCCTGTAAGGATTGTTTAAAGTAAATAAACAATTATTACTCAATAGCTACTTGGAGTAATCTTGCTGATTAATAAAAATATGACATGATAAGCGATTTAATGATCAGAACACATGTTTCTACTTTTAGATAAAGCGATAAAAATGAGTAATTAAATTTTCCAAATATTTATTTTGCATTTTTCTATTTATAAACATTGCAAAATTAAATGTAATCAGTACCTTTAAATGTTCCAATCTGCTAGTAATTCCTTTCAAGTCGCCAATACCATCATTGTCGCTATCCATAAAGGACCTGGGGTAGATTTGGTAAAGGACTGTGTTCCTCCACCAAGTTGTGTCCTTTTTTTGCGCAGGCAAAGCTTGCGCAAAGGCATAAAGCACTAAAAGCAACAAGGCTATGTATGTGGCTCTCATTTTCATGTAAAAATGAACTGGTTAACCTACAATATATAGGGCTGTACAAGGAGGCGGAGTGTCGTTAATCTAATCTTTAGTCAGCCGATGCAAGAGTGAAGAAATGATGATTATTTGATCTTTATCACTTAATGCTATAAGGTTATAGATATAGATGTTTTGATAATTGAATTAATTGACCTATGCAAGGATATGAACTCAAATATTATTTGGTTTTTCTAATCGCTTTAATCGTATCTGTATCAATCAATCATCAGATACTATCATTTTTAATGCGGAAATTACAAAGAAATTTAAAAAAAGAACAATGAACAGGGAAAGTCAGTAATAAAACCACAATTTTTGAAACTACTTAATTTTGGTATTGAAAGAAATTATGAATAACATAATTGGTAACAATACATTAATTATTGCAATGACCTGTACTGTACTAACCACGGTAGCTTCTCGTTATAATAATAAGAACTAAACATTTGCTTGCAATAATAAAGTTATAAGCAATTTAATGTTCCGGAGAAGGGACGCGTGACGTCAGTAAAATAGGATCAAAGACAGGTAGTCTATTTCTTATTTTTTTGTTTATTACCATATATGTATGTAAAAATCAAAATTCGGTCATAAACTCTATTCGACTTTTGTTTTGACATATGAACCATTCTTGTTGATTTTTAATTAATAATATAAAAGATGTAGTCTATTTATCGTTGTAGGTAATATACCTATCAATAATTTTATACAATCCTATAAATACGTGAAGTATCGGAAGCAGTAAATTACAATTAAATTATTTATATCCATGTTTGATGTTTACGCGTTGAACACGTGAAACCCACGTTGAGGTAAAAATAAAGTAATCTAAAAATAATCCAGGTACTTGACACTTTACTTATTGAACTAAACACGTGTATTATATTTGTTTACCAACCAATATACTTAATTAGAACTTAGATAAAGAGTTAAGAATATTTATATATGGTACAAATAATTAATAGATAAATGCAATTAAACTTATTTTGTAATATTTGTTTAATGAAATTTGTAATCTATTTGAAGACCTACATCAAACTTTTTTCAATGTCTCAGGACAGGCATTTTTTTGAAATTTTATAAGAATAGATTACATTTAAGTAAAGTTAATTAAAACTATTTTTGATTTATTATTTATATTATACTCGTCTTGTATGATTATAATTACGTTAATTGTAGAAAAATATCAATTCACATTCGTTTTATGTTTAGATTTAAAAAAAAATTCTCTAAATTTTTTCAATGAAACAAGTGATTTGTTTATATATCCATGTGAACCGAAAATATTTCTGACATAAAAACCTATAGTTTATAAAATTTTCAGTACTAATAATATTTCTTTAATAAATAAAAACTGTTATCGACGCAAAAAATCTTGTGTATCACACGCCCAGAAACTCTTTTGTGAAAATAAGCTCGCTCTCTCAAAAGTTTAGTTTCTGGACGAGTGATACAGATAACTATTAATTGTTCGTTTATTATTCAAATATTTAAAAATTTTGAGAAATTGTTATTATTTTGAATTATTTAAACAAGTTCAGTACGAAAGTATGTACCTATACAATAACTAAATATATGTCGTTTATATTTATATTATAGCTTTCTATATGTTTACAAAAATAAATATGAATAATGGAAAACTATTAAACTCTTTTTTTGAATAAATATAAAAACCAATACTCCGATGTAGTTATATATACGTAGAACTTAAAATTGGTTTATAAAAATTACACATTATTGCTTTGAAATAAAAACATTTATTTTAAATACATAACAATACAATGATAAAAATGTATGAAATTAAATACACAAGATGAAATCTCATAAAACGTTTAAGCAATTGCGGATTGAGTCATCAAAACGAGAGCTTCATATGGAGCGAGAGACACACTGGATGTGTTTTCTTCAGATCTGTAACAATAAGCGCAATGAGAAAATATTCTTTTAAAAATTTCATCATTTATTCTTACCCGACACGATCACCCGAACCAGAACTGGCGATTTCAACTCGTAAGGTTTCTGGAAGTCCGCTCAATACACTTAAATCAACGGTTTCGTTGCTACCTCCAATGTTGAAAGCTAGGACGATGGTTTCACTACCCTGAAGTTGTCTGAAAGGAAATTCATTTTTAAAATTATTACCTATTGAACACGAAGAAATATTCTCATAATGTGTATTAAAATATAATTATTTTTATACTGTCATTTTTTTCTAAAACTGGTATAATCAGAATAAAATTTTCTTTGAAAAATTTTCAAATTAATATGTAAAAAACAGTGATAACATGTAAACGAATCATTTATGGACGCAGTTTTTAATATTATTTTATTATCCACCTCAGTTTAAAGTGAGATTAGCTAAACTGTGATTTTTAATAAGTAAAAAGAACAACAATTATGGAATGGAAGATTTCTTGACTGGTCGTTGATTTAAAGGGAGGAATTTCTGGGTTTTAGTCAATAAAACAATGATTGTTTTATTGACTAAAACCCAGCAATTCCTCCCTTTAAAATAACAATTATCTTTAAAAATCTATAGTATCTTTCAAACTAAACAATTTTTTTGATTGACAGCATTCCCAATTCTTCAAGAATAAAAACTTAGTAAGCAAAACCTTTCGAAATAACTAAAATAAATTACCCAACTGAAATTTTATATAAAATGTATAGGATTGAAGTTTCACGAAAGTCTAAAGATCTGCAATACACCCATTTATAAAAAGACATTTTTTTACCTTTGGAGAAGAATGACCCTGTCGTTGTAGGCCCTCACAGTCAAATCCCCATCCCTCAGAGTCCTGTGTTCCCTGAGAGCAGCTCCTCTCTGGAAGACATGGAAGCTGCTATCAGCTCCCTCGGGACTTTGCAGAGCCAGGTTGTTGGTGACGTATTTCTCGCTGACTGGAAGCCAGGTCTCACCACCTTCATTGAACCCAGCATTGACGGTTCCATCCCAATGGAAGGGAGTCCTTTCTGGATCCCTGGTGAACTGCTGGTACCGGTCTTCACCAGCGTTGCATCCTTGTGGGTCTTGGCCTTCCTCGTAGGTTACCGCACCATCTTCCATCGCGATCTCTTCGCCGTTGTACACGATTTTCACGCCAGGGAGCAGCATGTGTAGAAGGTTCAGGCCGTCGGCGCGTTGTTGACCGTATCTGTAATTAGTGATGATGTATGTTATGTGTTTGTTTGTGCATAACTAACATAAAATACATATTTGCATAGTTTCAACATGTAATATTTTCTGTTTGAATGTGTATTGAACTATAAATGAAATTTTGTAAATAAATTCAAATCAATGTATACAAGGATTTATTTTTAACGTGACCCATAAATTATTTCGAAAAATATAAAAGCGTAAAGGTTGAAACATTGAACATTAAAAATAGCTGTCATTTTTTTTATTTACCTGGAAGCAACTCTATGTTGATCGTGGTTTCCTAATACCCAGTTTGCTACCCTTCCAGCAGGCATAGTAGTCATCCACCTATCGATGATATCAGTCATATTCTGAGCAGTAGAATTTGCGTTTAAGTCAGTAATGAACAAGAAATTGAATGGGAAGTGAGCTCCTTGAACTGTGTCGTTGCCATAGTAATCCATAATTTCCGGAATGGGAGTGTAACATTCGGTCATGATGATTCTGTAACATAAACATTAATTGCACCTTTAATTTTTTGAAATATTTTTTTACATCTGTGTTATCTACTTCTATTTGAATATGAGACATGACAATTTCTACAATCTATATTTTATTATATATTATATATTTTATTGGAGAGTCAAAAAAATAGGTAATTGCTTGGTCATCTTTAGGCAAGTTTATAATTGAAAAATAACCTGCATTTCTCTGAAAGTATTAAGGGTTTTTGGTTAATTTTGTATAATTTTTTTATAATTATTTTTGGAATATTCTTTACCTTTCTTCATCTCCTGGGAAGTTGTCAACTAAAGCACGCCATTGGTAAACCATATCGTAAGTCTCGGGTTGATTTTGAGTATAAACATGTACCAAATATCCAGGATCAGAAGGTTGTGCGTTAGGATCATTAGATAGAGGTTCATCGGGAAGTCCTTCCTTTTCAAACAAGAACGGCACAGCATCGATTCTGAATCCAGCAACTCCTCTTTCCATCCAGAACGTCATGATGTCCTTCATCTCCTGCACAACCCTAGGTTCCCGGTAGTTGAGGTCAGGTTGAGCCGAGGCGAACTGGTGGAGGTACCATTGTTGTCTTGTGGGATGGAAGGTCCAGGCAGGTCCTTGGAACATACTGCGCCAGTTGTTGGGAGGCTGGGTGTTGTTTTCTAGACCGTTTTCCCAAATGTAGTAGTTCTCGTAGCCGGGTTCACGGTTTGCCGATCTGATAAACCATTCGTGTTCGTCACTCGAGTGGTTGGGAACCAGATCCATGATGATCTTAATGCCAAGTTCTCTGGCTCTGGAGATCATGTTGTCGAAGTCTTCCAAGGTGCCGTATTCTTCGTGGATGTCGCGGAAGTCGCTGATGTCGTACCCGGCATCTACTTGAGGGGACTTGTAGATTGGGGATAACCACGCTGATGTAATTCCTGCATCCTGCAAATAGGATAAAAAATACTCATAAATATTTTTATAGCCTTGAAATACTTATCAAATTCAAGGTTGATATTAGAAATAGATTAATATCGATGATATTTATTTTGATATTAGAAGTAGATTAATATCGATGAATGGAGATTAACATAAAAATGTATTGTAACTATATTTATTTTGATAAAAAGATTTAAGTAATTAAAAAGAGTAAAGTTCTTTTTTATGATAAATAACAGGGATTTTCCTGGTGTTTATTTAATTTACATTGAATAAACAATCGTAAAATCAAAATATCTCTTAATATTGATAAGTACACTTATATCAACAATCATTAATTAATACGTACTTAAAACTATTATCTTTTGATAACTTAATTTTATATACCTATTTGAAATAGATATTTTTGCAGGCAATTAAATAAAATAAAATTTGTAACTGCAACGAAGTTACAAAGACACAATCGTTCATCATTTTACATATTATAGAGTGCATAGAATACTTAGTTCTAAGTTCATATAAGTAATGTAATGAGGATGATCATTGACATAAGCATAACTTTCTTAGCAATACAATAAGGTTTTCAAAGGAGTATTATAAAAATATTATAAAGTAATAGTTAGGGTTTCATCAAGTCAAATAGCATGATGTTTTTGTGATTTATGTGACTATGATTTGGACTACACTAACTACTACAAAAACTTGTAATAGTTTAAGGGATAACTTTATTAAAAGCCTTATTTTTACTTGTATGTTCTTGCCTTTATATTATTTTTCTTGACAAGGTGCAAATTAGAATTATTTTTGATTTGGTTGTATAAAGAAAAAGCTTTATTAAAAATCTCATTGTGATTTCTTTAATCTACATAGTAAAATCGATAAAAAAATCAAGTAGTCCTGAAGAACTACTTGATTTTTCTAGTACTACTACCTATTTGACTTGACTTAAAATTCAACTCCTACTACTTAACTTGAGCTTGTGAAGTCAATTAGCTCAAATTTCAAGTCAAGCCGTGAGACCCTAAGGGTAAACTCGAATGTTACAAGAAACTATTAAAAAACTCATACCCTGAGATGTTGAAGCTTGCTGGTAATGCCTGCCAAATCTCCCACGCCGTCATTGTCGCTATCCTTGAAGGACCTGGGGTAGATCTGGTAGAAGATGGCGTGTCTCCACCACCCAGCGTCGCTCCTCTTCACCGGCTGGGCGAGAGCCACAGCGGAAAGACTTACCAGCAGGATCACTAACGTCACTCGCATGTCGAAGCTAAAGAGCTGTCAGAATACCAATTCACTTACATCCACACAATTTATACCCGTCCTCCTTAATCTTATCTCCTAACTGCACGATACTGCATAGTCAAATTAATTCGTAGAATAAGCACCTAAGGGGATTTGAATGGTGGCATGACCCACCAACGTGATGCTTTGTTGGAATTTTATCTTATGAGGTGTAATAAATAATGCTTTGAGGTTTCTGTAATTTTTATGACAATTGAAGGAAGCTTCCTGTCACGTGAGATAATTATGGGTTTAATTTATCATAATATGTTTTTAAAAGTCTTATTGTAATTGTAATTACATACTGCAATTCTTGAGTAATTTTTATCTAATAAGCATTATATGAAAAATAGAAAATAAATCTAATGCTAATTCCTTTAATTTTAAGTGTTCTAGGAAAAAGATAAATATCAGTATTTATATTGTTTAGTAATTAATTATAATAAACATTTTTTTATATAATTTATTTGTTTTTTTGGTCAATTTATCTGATTTTGATAAAATTTGGCAAAATGTTTCTATTAAGCATGATAAATATGGGAAAAATAATAAAACAAATAAATGTGATTTAATATAAACCGAGTTATTTTTCAATAAATAATTATAAACATCTTACAAATTAATTTAACGTGAAGCCATTAAAATATACATTTAATACAGATTTTTTTTCTTGATATTACACCATTACAATTCTATGTATCCCTTCTAAAATTTCTTTATAATATCTATCGGTATTACATAATTTAACAATATATTTTCTTTTCAGGTAAGTGTGAAAACATCATACATCATCATATGTCAGCATTTCTGACATATTCGTTCACTATCTACAAGAATTACAATGGGTATGAAAATCCTATTTACATTCTGTGTTATTGAATACGAAATTCATTCCTAGTTCAATATTATATTTGGATGTATAACATTAAAATATATTTTTACATAAAGTAATTTTAATTACAAAATTATTGTGATTCATAGGAAAATTCAACAATAAAAATTGTGTCAAAATTATGGGAAATACATTTAATATTTAATAGTATAAATTTTATGAATAATAAAAATATATCAGAGATAATATTTTAAAAATAATGCACTATTTAAAATGAAATGGAAATTTACTATCATTTTATGTTTTAAGTTTGAAAGGTTACGTGTAAATTTAGATCTTATCGTACGTGATTTTGTAGTAAGTAAACATGGTTCATTCGTGATTGCATTAAAGATTTGTATGCTTCACTTTTATAATACATTATCTAAAAGTGCATTTATCATTTTTTCATCAAATGTGTAAATATTGACAACACTTAGTCGTGGCACTTTTTATATTTTAAGTAAATTGCTTTAGTAATGAGTTTGTTTATAAATAAAAACTAGTTTTTTTATTACTCGGAAATTTTTAAAAGATAAATAAATATTAAATAGAACATTATTTGTTCTTTATCTTGATATTACATAACTGGTATGAATTAATTTTTTAAATTGAAATATTACTTGTAGCACTTTTTCTAATTATTAGTTTTATTATTTGCAAATTCATAATTGATTTGTGCTTACTTTCACTAATTAATACAGGTGCGGTTTAAATTAAACAGTATGTTGTTAAATAGAACACCATTTACCTAATTATTTCATTGTCATTATTTATAACATAATAATGTTGACTTTATTGTCATTTGCAATATTTTATTTTATATTGTTTTAATTGTCAATACAGTTTGTAAATATTACTAATTGAAAAATATAAAATGTAATTGATAATTTAATTGAATAATATAAAAAAATATATTGCTATAAATATAGGATAAACATATTAAATTTCATTTCCACTGACAATTTTGTATTTCTAAATTATAAATTTTATTTTATTACAAAATTTATATCATTGATTTTTTTGGATTCAAATTTGTATTTGATTGTTTTGTACAACGCTCAACCTTTTCTTTTTGAAACAATAATTTTTAATGTCCTATTTGTTCATATTTGCATTTCATATGTGTAATTATTTTTGCTAAATTTTGCACAAAATGATACTTGATGTTTATCAAGTGAAAAATCTAATTTCCCATGTTAAATGGTGTTGTTCACTTTTTAATTATCATTATCACCTTGTATGCAATTTACTCGTGCAAAAAATTAATGAAAATCTTTTCATCACTGAATAATAAATAGCACATACATAAAATACCTGCTACTGTAACTATGGCTTCTGGTAATTTATATTCATATTGAAGATATAAATCAGTTTGAATCTACTGGCAGTCGAGTATATTTCAACCAATTAGACCAAATTAACAATATGAATTAATTCTCGGACATGTATCGTTTTCCTCGACTGCAGGGCCGGCCGAAGGGGCTTTTCTAATAAATTTAGAAGATATAAATAAATAAAGAAAAAACAAACTATCTCACAATTAAATGCGGCATTTCTAAAACTTATCAAAAATATTGAAATAGGGGACCAATAAATTTGTTTTATTTTTCCTTATACTGACTACGCCATCTTTAATAGTATCTACAAATTTTAATGTTATATGATTTTTTTTCTTCTTTTAATTCTAAATAAATTATGATCTTTTGTGATATATATGTATAGCTCATATTTATTTATTTATCATATATTGACAAATAATTTGAACCTGTAATTGACGTAATTTTTAAAGGTCTCTCCTGGTACAAACTTCTGATTTTAAAGGTTACCAATAAAAAAACTTAAATATATAAGATCAACTGATCTAGTAGACCATTCTACTATACTACCATTCTCTAAAAAGTCATTAATGATTCTCAAAATTGTTGATACACTTGGTGTATGCCTGTCAAGAAAGATGAGAAGTATTTTCTATCGCACTTACTTAATTCTTAGGCCGTCTCTGCTTAGTAGCATTTGCTACACATAACTTACCATACTAACATCATACATATTCATGGGAGTGTCATTTCATACCATGCTACCGGTTAATTTATTTTATTTTCCAGCTAAGTACTTCAGTTTTTATTGTTCTGCCTTCTTTGGTGATAAAGTTACTAAATTATCACTGGCACAGGATATTAATTGCTGAATTTAAGAGCAATTATTCTGAACGATTTCATTAGATATTAATAAGGTCAATTACCACTTTCATTTACCATTTCGTGGAAAATTATTCCTCTATATTTTTTCCCTATGAAATTATTTATTGGTCAGTTATTTATTAATATTCATTTTATTAAGTATAGATGTAATAATAAGTTATAAAGAAGTATAGAAGTTCACATAAATTTAAATTAAAGACAGAAATGATTAATGTGCTGAAAATGTATAATGATGAATCATCAGTATTTCATTTTAATCCGCACATATCATTTGCAGAGCAGAAAACCCTGAATCAGAAATACGAATACATCTTCGTTCGAGCGTTTCTGACAGACGGAATCAATAAATAAGCGCAAAAAATTAAAATATCTGAGTTGAAAGACAACTTGTCACGATCACTAATTTGCCTACATGAACCGTGCTTGGATTCCGCAAACGATTTGATCCGGGAAGTATAAATGAAAGATGATGTTCATTACATAGTCCCTAGGTTGGGCAGGTATAGTGGGCACGCTATCTGGATGTTAATGTATTTATAATCCCGGAATGAGGGAATGTCGGAATGGGATTTGCATTTGAATTTGGCAACCTTCCTGGCTACAAATGAAAGTACATGTCATGGATTATTGGAAATAGTTTAATTGTAGCTTGGACAGCACTTTTCTCTAGTTGAGAATTTATTTTGAACTATTTATTTTCTTTTGAAATATAAAGCTAAAATTTGTATATTTGTGTACAATTCATATACTTAGAAGCTTATATTTTGAACTTAAAATATGTACAGGTGAATACCTATTGTGTAAAATTCAATTTTCAATAAGCCGGACAAATTTAAATAGTTATTTACGATACAAATACAAGTACGTAAAGCAAAAATTTTGTCACACACGAATGGGTTAGAATCAGATGAATATTACTTGGAAAAACATGTAGTAATAACAAGGGAAATAATGTCACAATCCGCTGATGCTGTATTTTTGCGTACACTCAAAAATATTTGAAAATATCGAAATTTTAGTTGGAAAATTTACAAATTTTACAAAATTTTGTTTGTAATATTTTTTAAAGAATTAACTACGCTGATACCAAAACTTCCAACAGAATTTAATTATCTCTTTTGGTTTCGGAGATATTTGCTCTCAAAGTTGTACTTCAAAAAAGTGTATTTTTTGGGTATATTTCAAAAATGAGTAGAGATACAATCTTATCTACATTATCAATCGATTCTACGGGAAAAGTTATATAAAGAAATGTTTTGGCCACATATACGTTCTTTGGAACGATTCGGTGAAAAATAAGAAAAACCAAAAAACCTAAATTTCAATTTTTCGCTCGGAATCTTTTTGTTTCCAAAATATTTCATTTTCTGAACTTAAGTAGATATCGATGTCCTGATTCCAATTTTTCAAACCGAATTCAATTATCTCTTCCCGTTCTCGAGATATTTGAGTTCAAAGTTTTACCTAAAAAATCAGGTTTTTTAGGTATACCCCGTAAATGGTTAGGTTTACTGTTTCGGCGACCACACCATTCGATTCTACGGGCAAAATTACATAAGTGTACCAATTTTCAGATTTTTATCTCAACAGATAGAATTTCTAGAAGGAAAAAACTGAAAATGCCCAAAAATCGAAAAAATCGCAAGGGGTTCATCAGGCGTTTTTTTCGATTTTGGCCATTTTCGTTTTTCGTCTCTACAAATTGTATCCTTTGGAATAAAAATCTAAAAATTGGTATACTTATGTAATTTTGCCCGTGGAATCGATTGGTGATGTCGCCGAAGCCATAAACCTAACCCTTAAAGAGATATACCTAAAAAACCTGTTTTTTTAGGTATTGCCAAAACTCAACTTTGAGCACGAATATCTCGAGAACGGTAAGAGATAATTGAATTCGGTTTGAAAATTTGGAATCAGCGCATCGATATCTACTTAAGTCTAGAAAATGAAAAGTTTTGCAGAGAAAAAGTACCTCGGAGAAATTTTGAAATTTAGGTTTTTTCGATTTTCTCATTTTTCACCCAATCGTTCCAAAGAACGTATATGTGGAGAAAACATTTCTTTATGTAACTTGTCCCATAGAATCGACTGGTATAATCGTTGAGATTGTATGTCTACCCATTTTAGAGATATAGCCAAAAAATACACTTTTTTGAGGTGCAACTTAGCAATCGAATATCTCAGGAACGAAAAGAGATAATTAAATTCCGTTTGAAAATATGAAATCAGCGCGTCGAGATCTATCAATGTGCACCATTACCCGAAATCAAAATTTTGGGCTCAAAAATTAGTATTTTGTGGGATATTTTGCATTTTTAACACAATTTTTAGTTTAATACTATTGATTGGTTTGTTTTAACTCTACACAACTTTGTTATGGGCTTATAGGTTTCATATTTTGTGCATAAAGCTCTACTCATTAATATAGTAACATAGGTACATTTATAATTCTTGTCAGATATATATTAAATTATTTTTATATTAAAGTGGACGGTAATGGCACTTTTTCTCTGTAGTTAGCTAATGACGCGGTAGAGATAGTCCTCATACAAAACATCATCTTATGAATAGAATTTTGCGCACTTCAGATTTGAAATATTTCTCCTTTATGAAAGGACTCTTCATAAAAATTCCGCTGAAAAGAGAACAAATTTGATTATAATTTTGAAGTACATGAAATGAATGCTCGCAAACTTGAATAAAAGGAAGTGTTACAAACAGAATTATTCAAAATGTAAATAAGTGAATAAATTAGACTCTTATTTTATCTGATTTTCAAATATCGCTAATAACGTTTCCTTTAAAATGTATTATTGGTTTATAAGTATAAAATAAAACAATATTTTAATTGATTTATGATTGACATAAAAATATTTATCTTGCCAATTAATCTATATAAATAAATGACAAATAAAGATATTTATGTTCATTAAGCAGATAATTGACAGTACCGTAACAAATAAAGTAAATTCTTATCTTCATTAATTTTATTTTTTCTCGAAATCGATATCAGTCTGCAAAATTATTTTATTATTTATTTTAACATTACCTAAAATAACTAACATATCATTCTATAATATTATTTGTGAATTTATAAAGAAATATTTGACACTTTGACAGTACGTTTGTTATCACAGTCATCCTCGTCTCAATAGCTATAATGGTTGACGTTTTACAAACACATGTACATGAAAAAAAATCAAATAATGTGTGTAAAATTGTGATTGTTGCCATAGCAACATGTGCAGTAAACAATCGTCGTACATAATGGATATTTACGTGCAAAATTCACTGTTGAGTATTTTGCATAAACATAACTAAATCTGCTTTCCAATTATTTGGATTAAATTTGAAACCTACAACCTTTTCATGTGAATTCGTGCAGCCTGGAAAGGATGAAATTCGCCATTAATATTTCACTAATGTGAAATTTAATCTCGCATTAAACCATTTACAAATTAGATGGAAGCTTATTCGTGTATATATTTACTTATATTTTAATACAATAACAATATAGTTATTGTAAATTTATGTTAATATTTCACAGAAATAATGATCGGGAATTTCAAATCAAATATTAGCAGATCATTAATAATTAATAGTATTATAATTATTTTAGTTTAATTTGTCAATTCAATGTTATTTTTAAATTACGATCATTCAATATCAGAATGTGGGTTTGATTTGATAAAGATCGTGTATTACACTAAAACAACATTGCCAATCAAATATCTTAATGGTCGTAGAAAAAAACTTTCAAAAGTTTTCTTGAACTTCTATAATAATGCAGATAAATAGAAGTTATTATAATAATAAGATTGGTTAAAATTACAGTTAATATTTTTTTATATATACCTCGATGGAATATAACTTTGTAGACTTGACTATAGTAGGCACCTAATTATAAAGTTTGGTATAGAAATAACAATAGTGCATGAAAGATTAAATTTAAAACATTTGTGTTTTGTTACCGCAAAGTTAAATTTTCCGTCTGCACGAACCCAAAAAAGAAAACAATAGCAACAATCAACAACTCATTAGAACAAGAATTCCGAAGTTATCTCCACACATAAGTTGTAAATCCAGAGTAATTCCAATGCGCAAAGTACCGCGAGACACGAAGCTCCCTTTACAGCTCAATGCACCCGTAAGTCGGGCTTTGGGGCGCTTGGAAGCACGCAAGTTGCGCCATTAAAGCTCCTCGCCACAAAAAAGCATTGGGTGAGTGACCAACGCGCCGGCATTTGTCCGGTCCAGCCACAGCCAACTAGATAGTCGGCGAGGGTGGACCGATTAGATAAGAGTGAAAGGAAGGGTTTTATGCGGGTGGGAATGTGTCAAAGGATTTGGGGAATTGGGAATTCGGCTTTAAAAAATCTAATATACTGCCTCATCTCTTGCTATCAATCTAATCAACCTAACAATTTTATGTTTTTAGATACCGAGACTATTTTTTAATGTGATTATTATATTATATCTATGTAACGATACTTTTATCAAAATATATTTACCAACTCACAACTTTTCTTGGATGTGGTCTTGATAGTCTAGAATGTAAAGAATTATTATTTTATAATAGTTTAATTATGTAAACTATGTATTTCAAAATGAAAATCTGACTAAATTTTTACACTTAGATTACAGTCTTCAACTGTAAGATAGTAATGAATTATCGTGAATTACAAGATTTATTGTAAATTATATTCACCTCACTAGGAACAAAAATACGTACAGAGTAAAAATAAATTACCAGTACAAACGTAATACCAAACTCCAGTATAGAAGACAGCAATCACTAATTCGATATCCTATCCTTTAAAATATATCTGATTATCGGTGTATATCTGATACACTGTAATAATAACCGTACATATATTAGGTTTTCAAAATACGACATGAAATAAATGTATAATGGTATCGCTATTAATTTTAACTTAAGTATAATTCTGATAATCTAATAACACAAACGAATATATGGACGGAATATATAAAAGCGAAAGCTAATTATTTTAAGTATAATTGAGATTGATGCTATATTTCTAGAACTATACACTATAAATAGAACACGTTTCACATTACGTGAATCTTCAGTATGAATAGGAAATACCATTTCTCTTTGTTGAGATGTTTAATACATATTCTCTGTTGTTGATATACCACAACTATTAATTATAAATTTCACAACGGTTTCTCATAAACACAATTTGATTGTCTGGATTCTCAAGGCAAGAGATAACGTTTATATTCCTTTCTATCAAATGGAAATTATAAGAATTACAATCACTGTACTCTGCTCTGTATAAAAAACAATTATATGTCATAATTTTCATATTTTAGGTAAATTAATATGGACATTATTGCTGGCAATATATACAAAGTATTTTGAAGATAAATAATAGAATTTTACATGTTTGTTGTTTTTATTAAATGAAGGTTCGCACGCTTTATATACGAGAAAGATTCACTGTAACCGCACATTTTCCTTGCAAATATATCACTTACCGGGAGTTGATGCAAATCTGAATTCATGAATGTGTTATGTGCAGGGTAAGATCTTCAAAATGCATTTTTGTTATCGCGAACTGCATTTGCTGAGGCCACAGAAAATTTCAATTCCTTTAAGAAATTGAAGTCACAGTACATTAATATTTGCAGCATACTTAAATTATCCATAATATTTCCATATTATACTTAACTGTATTCGATTCTTTTACTAATAGTAATATTATATTTATTACAATTATATTTTATTTTTGCTAAATTATATTATTGAGAATAAAAGTATAAGTATACCATGCAATAACCAATAATTGTGCTTCGTGGAAAATATATTTAGCTCGGAGTTAGGAAATAATAATTTCTTACACTAGTACAACATTAAATTATGTTTATATTATAAATATTAAATATTGAATTTAAAAAAACTTAGATTATTAGTCAGTGTGTTTAAATTAGTGTAACAAGTTCTCGTGTAATTGATCATCTCGCTGATTAAGAAATGATAAATGGAATGGCAACGACTCAACAAGCGTGACCAGTGTACGAAAGAAACACATCTTGTAAATTAATTAAATATATTGTTGACAACTCATAAATCAGCTCCACTTAAATATATATACAGCGGAAGCAGGTGTTTCGCTGTACTCGACTGAAAAATATTTGAAAAATATTATAATTGTAGAAAATTATTATTTATAATTGTAAAATGAATTCTTGACCTAATCATATCAGCCTATTAATTCAGCTTAGTATCTCAATAATTTTAATTGGAAATGTACTATAAAAATAGTAATTTTAATTGCTACGTAAAATTATTAAAATAATTATATTAAAAAATATTGTATTGTTTTTATGCATCCGAAATAATCTAAAAATACCCACAACAACAAATAGTAGATCTATACAATACAATCTATACAACTTTTTTATCCTTACTTGATGAGGGTTTTAGTAAACCACGATACCTGGCAATAATCCAATTTTACTAGAAATTTTATCTATGTAAATGAGAGGATAGACAAAATTTACTACCATCACCGGATAGTAGTTTGCGTATAATGAATCTCCAATCAATA
Organism: Stenolophus ochropezus; assembly: GCA_035578165.1. Taxonomy (NCBI): domain Eukaryota; kingdom Metazoa; phylum Arthropoda; class Insecta; order Coleoptera; family Carabidae; genus Stenolophus; species Stenolophus ochropezus. Next base: position 1,127,013 of record JAQOWZ010000011.1, on the reverse strand, counting down.
AATCGGTAGTAAAAATAAAATATGCAAATATCAAATTTGAATAGGGATGAGGATAAAAAATTATGGTGAATCGATATAGAAAATTTACCTGATATCTTCATCAGCTATCGCCTTGTAGAATGAATTCCATATGTGTAATAAAAAATTATACTTTAGTCCCTTGATATACAAGTAACTATTTCGTATTAGGTTTTGGTTTCCATATTTGAAAAATTAAATGTAGGTTTTGGTTTTCGGTTACGGTTTCATAAAAAGTTAAATATTGGTACGGTTTTCCGTTACGGTTTCGTTACGGTTGGTGTCCCTGGATAATAATTTCTACATTTTGAGTTCTCAAATTAACATGGAAAGATGAACTGTAGAGTAAAATATGCAAGTAACAAACCTAAATGATGGTGTAAATTAAAGAATAATGGTGGATATATAACTTTGAGTCGTCGGATTGATGAACTGTAAAATATACAAATAAGGAATTAAAATGACGGTATGGATAAAAGAATGTAAGTAGATCTATATAAATAAAATTTACTAGATATCTTTATCAGGACAATAGTTCCTACATTTTGAGTTCTCGAATTAACATGGAAAGCTGAACTGTATGTGTAAAATATGCAAATAACAAATTATAAGACAGTGTGGATAAAAGAATGTAGGTGGATCTATATAAACAAAATTAACTAAGTAGATGTCTTCATCAGGCCAGTAGTTTCTATATTTTGAATCCTCGGATTGACATAAAAAGCTGAAATGTAAGAGTAAAATATGCAAATAACGAATTAAAATGACGGTATTGATAAAAGAATGAAGGTGGATCTATATAAACAAAATTTACTAGATGTCTTCATCAGGACAATAGTTCCTACATTTTGAGTCCTCGTATTGACATGAAAAGCTGAACTGTAAGAGTAAAATATGCAAATAACGAATTAAAATGACGGTGTGGTTAAAAGAATGTAGGTAAATATATATAAACAAAGTTTACGAGATGTCTTCATCAGCATAATAGTTTCTACATTTTGTGTCCTCGGATTAACATGGAAAGCTGAACTGTATGTGTAAAATATGCAAATAACGAATTAAAATGACGGTGTGGATAAAGAATGGAGGTGGATCGATAGAGACGAGTCCTTTTTCCAATTGATTGAATCTGTCCATCAGCGAAGCAGCTGGCCGTTACATTTCCGCAGATATCCGCCGTAAATCTCCCCCACGACACCGCCGCTGGTGTAAACTATGTCTCCCAACCCACGTCAACCTATTATGTTCCACGCGGAGAACAATCTCCTGACCAACCTATTTCTTCCTTCCCTCTAATCTCGCCACCACCAGACGAGATATAGGGGTTACTACGTTGCAACGATTATGTACTTCGATAAAAATATGGCGTGAACCGTTTGATAAACTAACGAAGACAAAGACTTCTTTTCACTCGCTTTATGAAAGAATGTGTGTGGTTTAGTTGTTAAAGACAAAGGAATGTGTGGATGAGCAAGATAAAATTTGTTTGGAAAAAGTGACGTGCACATTTTTTAAGATAACAGTGTTTGTCAGTTTGTCACGAAAAAAGTACCCTGACAAAGAACAAATTATCTGAACACAAACAATAGCATTATGCTTTTTTAGTACCTAAAACCAAGGTATGAGTAAATTTCAACTAATCTCTATAAGATAATATGAATTGATCTAGTGATTTTATTTTTTTGACATTTATCTAATTTCCATAAATTTATCTTTATGTTTCGAGGAATATTTTTTTCATAATCATCTGTGGCAAAATATTTTAAGGTACTTGTTTCATATCAAGTTTTACTTGTATTTTAATAGTGTAAGTTGTCAGCCTGCAGCCTCGCAAGGGACCTGCAGCTTGTAGTTGGTTAGACTCACTAGGACGCAGTAGTATTTTACCCGGATATTAACCTGGACTCAATTTGAGCCCGAGCGTGCTAAATAATTGAGTCACTGTTGCCCGTGCTTTATAACTTTATAGCTACATACATTATACAGTACACAATTAGATGTTACAGCAATCCCACATAATGTGGTTCTATCTGTATACAGTCATAAGTAATTTAGTGTTCCATTTAACTTCTGCTCTGAGGACAGACCATATATACTGAGGAGAGATGGAACAGAAGATTTATATTATTAAAAAATCAATTTAATTATATAGTTACTATTCCATGAGTTCTGAATAACGTTGTTAAATGGTTAATTAGAGAGTGATGATAATAAAGAAGCTAAAGATTCTGAAAACGTAAGAACGGGATGCAAGGAAAATTATTTAAAAAAATAAAGAAAAGGAGAATTATTGGGTAAAATGAGTAAATTGTGGTCGCTGTTTACACGAAGAGTATACCACGTATAACAATGACAATAGTTTGTTAACCAGGTCATCTCCTCATAATTTTGGTCTGTGTCACCTATATAGTGGAGGAGAGTTGGACTTTTTTGAACCTGAATAAAATGTTTTTTGTACATTATTCCTTATTATAGAGTAATAATTAATTTTTAAAATTTGGTCCATCTGACCCCCACTCACCCTAACTCGGGATAAACTAATCTTATTAAGATTATATATGGCAAAACATAACTCGCAACATAGTCAAGTTTCGCGATATTGAGTTGTAAGCAAGTTGAACAAGACAAGAACAAGTGGTTGTCTCCACTTGAAACTACGTGGATAATTAAAACACAATTGCAAATCCTGCTCCTGATCCTGTACGTGGTGAAGTATGCTTGATAAGTCGCAAACTTACTTATTACAAGCGTCGACATCTCGAGTTATGTGGTTGTAAAGCACGGACAATGTAGCAACATGCTTCAAGTTTGTCACTGATTCTGATAACTAGTGATCGGAATAAAAAGCCTGGCTGCGGAGTTGGCGACGGAAGTGTACCTATAAAGTGAAGCGGATTGCGAGATGTCTTATCAAATTATCCGTGTAATCTGATGATAGTAGAGCCTGCAGTCAAGGAGACGGTTTTGCTGAAAGCTTCGCTCATTAATTTCAGTTATTTGGGGCGGAAAGTTGCTCTTCTTCGACACTGTTGCCGCCCAGCCTTGTTCGGGCGCTATTTATTCTCTTTAAATTTGATGAGTGTGCATTATTTCCCAATAAAATTTAAAAGCATCGTCAGGACAAGATTACTTGCACCAAAGCTTGAACATGGGTTGATGTCTTTTTTCTTTAATCATAATTCAATTTTTATCGCCATTTGTGAAACATTGACTCAATTTGCTGTCTTATCTGTATTCAGTATTACATGACACTTTTATGTATTCTTCCTATCGATAATACTGATTCTATGCTAGGGCAAAGAAATAAAAACATAATACCTTGTCTTTTTGCTACTATACAATTTTCTTATTTTTCAATTTGTTTTTGAAACCATATCGTCTATTGAAAAAAATATACGTATATAATGTATAATTTCATTTAGTATTATTCAATTTATAGACCACTTCTTGTTATGTAAATTTTTAGGATTGAAGTTTGAAATTGGTTCCATCTGAAAGATAAGGTATTTCAGCGAAATGAGCACCTATCAGAGATGAAATCACATTACCTCTGGAAATCGATTCAATATTGTCGATAATCTAGTTGTTACTTCATCATTAATTCCTGCACTACCATGCATTACATCTAGAAGCAATAGCTAAACTTTTGTATTAACATGAAATCAATTTCTAAAATATATATATGGTAACCAAATTGTAAATAAACAATTACGATTTCCTTTCAATAATTACGATACAGTTGTACGTAAACAAACAAACATATATTAACTGTATTTTCATGAATTTCTATCTCTCAAAATATATTTAAGCAAAAAAGTTAAATCTGTTCTATAGACCATATTTTACTAAAATAGCATGTAAAATAATATTTTCATAGTAAAAGCAAATTTATGATTTTCGCGTATATTGATCAGATTTTGCTTTTACCATAAAGATGTCTTGATATTTTCAGAATAAAAATATCCTCCTACGCCAGCACGGCAAGCCGGCTAACTGCATCTTTCAAATTATCTCCGTTTACAGTTTACCTCTCATCCTCCGACTGATTTTATTCGATCTGTCGCCGACGAAGTGTTACCTTAATGCTCTCGCAGTCCTTGTACAGGGTAATACACTATTTATGATGATTGCTACCGTTCCAAAGATATCAGAATTTAATAACAAAAAACAACCTACATAAATTTCTTGCAAGAACAGGAACGTTTGAATATTTTAACGCCCAATTTTTCATTTCAGTAAATTGTTTACGAAAGAGCGGAAACGTTTTATTTTAAAAATATAATTTGTAATAATTTCATATGTAAACTTTTCATCATTTACCAGATCTAAGAATTGTTTACATACATATTCTCGGAAAAAAGTTTGTAAAAATATGTTTTGCGTCAAGTCAAATTATTCCAAGAATATAAATAAATAATGAAGTTGTATTTTGTAAAGTAAGACGAAGATAAATAAAAAACGTATTGCACGATTTTACGTCTATTTGAAATATTTCTGTCTAAATTCAAAAAAGGAATAAACGTAAAGCAAATCCGAGAAATATCGTATCTATAATTTATATATCAGAGTCACCAGCCAAGAGAAATAGGGAAGTCTTTGCGATTCCATTTCTGTGTGGGAGCTCCTCTATCTGCCGATAATTTTATGTGGTTTTTATCGGAGAGTAAACGTCAAATAGAGGCGGTATGTGGACAGTAAAGTTTTACTGGTCGGCATTCCATGTTGTCGATAACCGAACTGCAAATGTTGGAATTGCGAGCGTGGACCCCTTCTGGCTCTGAACCGCCAACGAACACGATGTTGACACAGTGCAATGTTAGCCCGCAGATATTTTCACTGGTGTTCCACTGCTCTATTGCCTTCAACGCAATATTGGATAAACTGTTTCATTTAAATATGTTCTGTTCAAGTTTTGATGTAATTACATACACAAAATTTCATACACATCACGGCAAATAGTAAATCATATATAATTTAATCAACAGCAGTTGTTTTCTTTTAGCGCATCAGGTGCATTTAAATTATTGGTGTCCCAGAGTATTAGTGCTCTAGAATGCGGTCTGGTTTTAGTAGACCAGAAATCAGAGCATTCTAATTCTTGACCCACTGAAACCAAAGCAGAGCAGTTAAATCTGCTCCAGAATGTGCTCTGGTTTCAGTATAGGTCAGGAATTAAAACAATCACTTAAGAATGACCTAATTCCTGACCCACTGAAGCTGGAGCACAATCCAGAGCAGCTAAATCTGCTCCAGAATGTGCTCTGGTTTCAGTAGGTCAGGAATTAGAGCAATCACTTAAGAATGCCCTAATTCCTGACCCACTGAAACCGGAGCACAATCCAGAGCAGCTAAATCTGCTCCAGAATGTGCTCTGGTTTCAGCAGATCTAGAATTAGAGCAATCACTTAAGAATGCCCTAATTCCTGACCCACTGAAACCAGAGCACAATCCAGAGCAGCTAAATCTGCTCCAGAATGTGCCCTGGTTCCAGCAGGTCAAGAATTAGAGCACACGCTGAACTGTGCTCTAATTCCCGGCCGGCTGAACTAGATCACCTTCAGGGCATGAGATGCCCAGGAAGGCGGTCTAGGCAGACCACCAGGCGGGGCGGAGGCCCAAAGGCCTACTACCGCCCCGGCGCCCCGCACAGCGGGACTGAGTGCTAGCGTCTCAGGATCTCCGGTATATCCTGCGACGCGCATTTTTGCCGGTCATCTGGTTTCCTATTGGCTGATATTCAAACTTGAATTTTAGCTGTACTAATGGGAATTTTTAAATGAAAATTTCATTAGTAATATTTTTAATGGTGTATCTCACACCCATTTTAGAGTAGTAGTCAGTTACTTAAAATTGGAATGAGGTACAATAATTCTGACTTTATTATTTGATTCTATGAGCATTAATACGTTATTGCTGGTGTTACAAAAATATTTCTTCATCTTATTTCAGGCGATTTGAATTAGTAAGACAAAGTTGTAGTAAAACTTTTACGAAACAAATACCACAAGAACTTCTACAGTACGTTCAATAAATAGTTTATATATCGAAACAACGAGATAATATTGAAACTATTGTAATCCCAGAACTACTTATATATTCAAAGTGAACAAACAGTCTATTTGCAATGCTCAAATATGATTCTCTGCCAGATATTGTATCATTTTACTTCAAAAACTAGTACAAATACACCATAGCCAGGGAATAGATATAGCTCTCAAATGAAACAATTATTAACAAGTATTAAATATATAATTTACGATTATCATGGAGTCAATATTGATCTAAGGGAAATATATAGTTTTATTTGTTCAAGTATTCCCTCTGGAGTCAGAATCTAATCTATAGTTTTAAATATTAAGTACAATAAATTAAAAATTCAATTGAAAACTATAAATCTTAAATGGTCCCTCGATAATATTTACTTATAAATATGGTAGTAAATAGTTAGATTTTAGCTTCACTATTACCTAGTGCAGATAATTCCTAGTTTATGAATTTTACTCTATTGCAAAACAGTTTAGCTTTGAATTTAAGATACCATTTCTGTTTAAATCTGCATACTCACATTAAATTACCCTGGCCTGGGTTTTCTACGATGCATTAAATTATTCTCTTCATTGTAGACCGTATATGGTTATAAAGATAGTTTCCGTCATTTCTTAGCCCCAAGTTAAGAAATAGTACATTAAGTATTAAAAATGGTAAGGACATTTTACCGATCGAAGACAATGGTTTGGAAGAGGAACGAAGCGACCTTACAGTTTGAATGCTTATATATTCTTTTGCACGATCAAAATTAAATTTCCGTCAATATCAGTAGAAAAAGTATCCAAAGTGAGGTGTATTAAAATTCATTCATTGAAAAATGAAGTCCGTTTCCATTATATTTTTCAAACATTCGTTTCATTTGCAATATGTCAAAGTCATGTCATTTGTGGTCGTGTTTTTATGTAACAAATAACTGCGAAAATAATTTGCAAGGTCCCAATATCTATCAATAAATGTAGTATTAGTAATTGCACTTCTAATTTTAATAGCAACAAATTAATTTACTAAATCATTTTTGTGCATTTAGGTATATATAACCATGAACTTACATACCTTTCTAGAACGTTCTAGAACGGTATGTAAGTATTTACTGATTTGTTAGACCTAGAAACCAGTACAAGCAATCCACTGTCTTGAAAACTTAATCTAATAAATAAAAAATAAATATTATGAATGTCACAATTTAATTGTTTTAAAATTTCAAATCGTTAAATGCAATAATGAGACGTGAAAATTCAGTGAGAATTATGAACACATTGTAGCAGCAAGGAATTTAGCTAATCAGGAAATTAGTTCCCTTTGAATGAGTGCGAGATGTAATGTTACAATGGCTCGCCGGCCTGCTAATATAACCCAGATCGCGGCATTATGTAATAGTAGATTTCATCCGGGAGCAGATTTACCGCGATGAATGTTGTGTACCCAGGCCTGCTGAACATACGGCTCTGCTGATTAATTTGGCTCTGTACTTGCACATGATTGCGGTCGCTAGTTTAACCATCGCAGCCAGGTTACATCGTTCTGCAATATTACAGATACGTTACATATATGAACAATGTAAATTTAAATAAAGACCACACTACAAAAAAGCTATACCATTGGTTATACAGGGTAAGTCATCGAAATGCCCGTCTTCGATATCTCCGTTGTCGTTAGAAATACAGCATAAATTTATTAACAGAATTTATTCGTCTACTCAAGGAGCATAACTCAGAAATTATTGGTTTTAGGCATAGGATATCCTTAATAACATATGAAGATAATACAAAAAGACACCCAACTGAATTATAAAATATAGGATGTTTCATTTGAAAATGACGAGTTATAGTCACTTGAAATTGAGTAAATTTGATACACTTTATTGAACATCCTGTATAATTAAAAAAAAAGTGAAACCATAGAGTATAGTTACAGTTGTACAGAAAAAAATAATTTTTAATCTATAAATGAAGATATTTTTTTTCTTTATTTTGCTAAATACGTAGAAATTAGAGCAATATGTACATTTTTAAATCAAATCCACTAAATGTGTTACATGTTTTAAAAACTTTTAAGTACATTCTTATCTCACATTTTATCTTTTACGAAGCGATTTAACTCTTATCCTTATTAAAATTTTAATTTATGTTGAAAATTTAAAACTCAATTTATTTTTTATTTGAGTTTCCAACTGGAACAAATTGTTAAAAATAGCATCGAAGAAAGTGAATAAGAAAACCTCTTCCGTAAATCCTCTTTCAAATATTCCTCCGTTGTGCCATAATCCCCAATGTTTGACGTCAGCAGGTAAACGATAATTTATCTAATACGCCTTCTTCCCTGAGGACGCCTTTGAAATCACAGTACGTACATTTCTCCGTGTCCGTGTGAGTGTGTACTCTTGTTCTTCCGCGCCACCTCTCTATTTCTCTTACTCAGAGTAAACACACCGACGGATTGCTATTTGCAGAAGACGGCGCTGACGAATTATAGCGCAGAGGATTCCAACTTTACTTCAATCGCACAATTTTACAGTTACGAAAATAAGATGCCATATTTTTATAGCTCTGTGGATCTTTGCAATCAGAAAGAGGAAGCATTCAACACTAGGTTCAGAGTTGAGTGTTTGTTGTTCTATGTTGACTTGTTAATATTTTAGAAAGGATTGAGTACAATACATATTTTTATTTTTACATATTTGATTCATGAAAAGCTTACTCAAAAAAGTATTTATTATTGTTTGTTATTTCGATTTCAGCTAAGAGCTAAATTAAAATATAGTATCTTTTAAACTTAAACCTTAGGCCCAGGTTTAAAATAAATATAATTCATTCATTCATAATTTCTGTAATTAATATTTAATATTTTATGTTGTACGTTAATTGTCCATATGTTTACTCATAAAATATCCTCTTTAATACATTCATGTCAATCAATTTAAGTACTCTATATTTACTGATAAAATAAACTCCCATAGTACTTAAAGGTTTTTTTCTGGATTCAGGATATTAAACTTTTGTTTACGTAGTCGTAGAAATGTAATCCAACCTACAACCCGTTTAGAATCTTGCCCGTTCCTTCTTTTGAGGATAACTTTTTCCGGAAGAAAAATGCTACGTCATTTTTTGCCGAAGTCATAAGCTGTGAAAAACAAATGAACAAAGAAAAAGATTTTGTTACTTGTTAAAAAAAGTTTCGGCTAACATCTTAACATTCATTATTTTAAGCGGCAATTTAAATTGAAATAAATGAGTGGGTCTAAATACTGCAACACAAACAAAAGACTAATGATAACATGCGTTTTTACGTAGCAACGTAAACATTTTAATTAAAACGTATCTTTTACCACCTGACCCAAAAACCTTCCGTTTGGTAAGCGGTCGGCTATCCCACGCTAATTTTATTTGTCGAGTCAGTGTTTTTCCTGGAACCTGGATTCACAACTTTTCAGAGATGTTCTGAAGGATTTTCAGGGTTTACATTAAATTAAATTTCTTTTGCTTCACATGTACGTAGATGCGGTGGTTCGGTGAAACTACACAATGCGGATGAAAATAGAGGATCGTACCATTTGTATACACAAGAACACAAGTTATATTTGTCCACTGATTGCAATCGCGGTTTTGTTTAGCATCGGGGTCCAGAAACACCGGACGAGCGGGAAATTGCCTGGGAAATCGTGTCGAACGGGGCACAGATGTTAAAACAATTATACTCAAAATATGTACCAAATATGACGCATATTGTTCATTAAAAAAAAAACACATTTGTTTTCATTCAAACAAAATGCTTCATTTGATACCTTAACTAAACAAATTTTGTCTGTGAAATATGATCTCATTGGTATCTGGCCCCATATTATTTAATTTTTATTATAAAAATGTCAACGCCTAGATGTCGAAGGCAGAATCATGGTTCACAGAAGAAATGCACTTTACAGGCAAGATGGAAACCAGGGCCTAGTTTCCTGCCGTGTTTCATACAATATTTTTTCTACTTCTATTTGAATAAGTACAAAAATATATTTGAAATTATGAATTTTTGACATTTTGAAGACATTTGCAAATTAACAAAAAAGACAATTACAACGACTGTTTAATTTTGTGAATTACTAACAAAATTGTTGGTTATAAACAGATAAACGATATAAAATAAAGTTGTCATTTAGGTTTTTTGAATTGTAAAATACGAGTATATCTATGAATCAAACAAATTTAATAACTGTATTATTAATATTTGTAAACATTTTAAGATCTAAATATTCCATTTTTGCAGCTGATAATATATCTATATAGGTCTACTTTCCAATATTCCAATTTGATTTCTCGTGAAATAATGATCTTATTATTTCACTATTGAAATAATAAAGTAAATAACCTAACTGACATTAGTAAAATAAAAAGTGTCTTATTAAACGTACCTAAGTAGAGAAATTTATTATCTTACAAATAAGTCTTTCTTTTACTTTTTTGTTAATTGTCTTTATTTACTTTATTATATATAATAATATATTTCATAATAATATCATTATAACCTTACAATCGGTTAAAAAACGGTTAATAAAAACCGATTTAAACCGGTTTCCAATTTTTAAAAACCGGTTTTCGAAATCTTTTATTATTATAACGTTCTCAATATGGGTTAATCGTTAACCAATATTGTTTTCAGTTACTTGCTCTGCCTACGTTAAAATAAAATCACGGTATATTACTTTCACAATATATTATAAAAGAAAGATACAACGTCAAGTGAATGAATATATTTCTAAAAAATATATATGATGATAACATCTGGCTGGCATGAACCGCTTGTGGAATTGACAGAATTACAAACTCCACGCAAACACTCGGAAGTTTTCCAGGTTGTCCGTGAAATTGTATCGCAAACTCCTCCACATGTAGTGCGCTGATGGAAGTGAGGTCAATCGATGCGTCGTCCCGCAAGAGCACGCGGACTATCAACTCATACGCTAGGGACCCCGCCGCTCGAATTCTTCACATTATTACCAACCTCAAAACACCACTGACATTTATTGATGACACACTATTCATGTCGTGGTAGGTGGAAGATAGCTAAATAATAAAACTTTCAACCATACTAGACTAATCCACAACCATTAATTTAACACACAAAGTTTCAGGACAAAAATACCTAAATTTCTGATGTGGCCAGCTCATTACCATTATATACTTTAATATTTTCTATAATATAACTATAATCTAATATAGTTTTTCTTTTTCAGGTAAGTTCCCAAGATATACTCCAACTCTCCATTTGGTAATTATATAGAATTAACATTCAATTTGATATTATACTAAAACAAATACTGTTTATATTTCTAACGAAATATACTAGGTATAATATTTTAGAAAATATATCAAATTAATTTACCGTAATAGTAATGTAACTTGAACCTGAATAGTAATTGATACACCAAAGTAAAAATGTTAAAAATTATTGTTATCGCAGTGCAAACATTCTTGACATTTATTGATGATGAGTCTTTCTTCTGAGATGAAAAGAAGGATAAGAAAAAATATAAAAAGATGATGATAAGTTATTATTAAGTACCTTTATATCCGTATCCTTTTGCTCATACGAAATTCTCGTACATTTGCAAGGTACATAGAAGATTATCCTGTAATTTTTTATTCTGACTGTGCTTAAAGCGTAACGTAATGTACAAATTTCAAAAGTTTCTATTCCTTTTAGAATAGATATAAACATCATATATAAGTAAAAAATAAATTAAATCAACATTGAATATAAAAGTATTGTTTCTGTGGAACGAAATTATTTTTATTTTTCGAAATCAATACTAAAGTACATGATATTACTCCGCGAAGTTAGTGAAAGTAGTAGCAGCTAAAGTAAAACTTTAACTTATGTCAAAATTTTATTATAAGGGTATCCTATACCTAAAAACAATGTATACGCATACAAAAATATACTCGTATATGATCAGTTGAAAACATTTATGGTAATTAATCAAAACGAGTAATAAAATATAAAATAGTCCATATTAAATTTAGTAAATGGAAAAGCCACAAAGGATTTTGTTCGCTTGAAACTTCTTTATGGAACAAATACAAAATTTGATTTGCCGACATGAAAGGGCGCGGAGGTAAATCATATTATTTCTGTCCATTGTGGAGTTCGATTATGGGTGATGTGTGAATGTTCCTGGCGTTTGATTGAAGTTACTGCATTGAATGGCAATGCGGAGTACACTGAACTAATTGACTGGCGGTCATCGCTAGATAGGTGTTCAATAAATACACCATGTATCGATATATTTCTAATTTCGTTAATTACTATTTACCCTTACAGGGTTTTCATTTCAGGTTTAATTCATTTATATAAAAACTCTCATTATGAACAACTGTAACAATACCTTTTGATCATTTCACAATTCTACCATTGTAGAGTTTTAATACCATTAGCAACATCAATATGTGTACAGAAAAAACAATTACGAAAAAGTTTTCATTAATATATGTCTCGTTTATAAAATATCACAGACAATAAACATGGAACAGAAAATTTCAGAATCCAATATAATCACGTAAAAAATAATCATAATGTAATGTAAATGTTTGTAGACGTTAAAATCTCAGAATGTCAAAATTTGTACGATTACTTTACTTTAAGCCTCATTTACCTTAACATTGACCCGTATTTCGAGCTCACTTTTATAATAAAATCGCTTTTAAAAAGCCTGTTTTTACATTATAACCCATTGTAACCAAACGTGTGATTGACGTTTTATACCTTGTATATATGTGGTAGATTTTAAAAAATGAATGTATCAACTTTTCTAGGATGATGTGATTATTCCGGTAATTGTGAAAAAAATGCATATTTCAAGACCCTTTCACAATATTGTTATAATCTGATTTTACTGTACATGATTGTAAAAATCCTCTTATTTTCTTTTCTCTAACTCTTTTTAGTTCTAAATCAAAAAAGCTTTGTTGGGAAGCTTCATTATCTAGCTAGTCACAAATCTTCGTTAAATTGAAATATATGAGTGTGGCCAAGCCTAGAATTAAGCAGCCCTCCAACGCAAAGAAATAAACACGAAATTGAGCAAACGAGAAGAAATATATTACGAGCGAGAAATTCAATGAATACTAAAACAGAATGTCTGGTTAAACGAACTGTCAAATAAACTTATTCACGATATTTTTTTCTTGTTTCGCTACTCAATAACAGAAACAATGGAAAGTTAGCAATCGCTTTACATTAATCTTTCCACACTCTGCTAAAGTTTTCCATTTCTTTACAAGTTTAACACCCAGTCGGTTTCAAATCAATTTATTTCTTTCAGATTTTCTCCTTCTCTCTTTCATTCAACAATTTACATAAAATTGAAGGTAATACAACTGTACATGTAAATTTTATACCGGGAGTTTATTTTATCAATAAAAATAGAGTAGTATATTAGTACTATCGTTACCGTATAGATTGATTGACAGCAATGTATTAAAGCATTTATTTTATGAGTAAACATAGGGATAATTAACATAGTCTAAAAAATATTAAATATTAAAATTAAAATAAATAAATAAATACATATATTTAATCATGCCCACTCTTACTTTTGAAAGTCGTTATATCCGTTTTATTTTGAATTGTGACGTATGTGACAAGTCTAACAAAAATTCCCTATGTTTACTCATACAATAAACGCTTCAATTCATTGCAGTCATTCTGTAACTTTGGTAATGAAACTACCCTATGTTTACTGATAAAATAAACTCCCGGTATATTGATATTGAATAAATTACAAATACTATACAGGAATAAATTAAATAACTCAATAAAAAAAATTTAGTATATAAAATGAAACATTAAATTAAAATGTTAATTTCATATTTAAATTTAATAATTATTTCAAATACCATGTAAACATTAATTTGCAAATTAACATTATGTCAAAATCAGCATAATGTACAAATGATGTATTTACATATGCAATTATTCGGGGAATCTAATTTAAATAATGTATTTCTATAAATAAAACATTAAAAATGCATATTGCAAATGAGTAATAAAATATTTGTAAATATTAAAGTAGATAGGTAATAAATATTTGGTTTCATATCGGGTTAGAAGTAAATTTTATCCAAACAATAAAAGAACAATAAGAATCAATTCATATTTCACAAAGTCAACACAAATCCGGAGCTAAACACGAAACTATATTTCAGAGGTCTCGTGACTCATCGTGATATCTTCCGAGCTACTGGGATTACTCGGTGGGTCTCACACTAAATGGATTAATAATACACACGACTCCCCCGACCAGCTTGTGACTGACATGCGAAAAGACAATAAATATCACAAAGGACAAAGTAACTGCCCTGCATAATCACGATAAAACTCTGATTTAATCTTTCTTATTAAAACAAAGGATATCATTTGCTTTGTGAACTTTTATTCAACTTATTACAGAAACCTACTATTATATGTAATTTTCAAACTAATATACTGCAACATTTATTTTTCATATAATAAAAATATAACTGCAAAATATAAATAAAAATCTGATGTGTCCAACACATTACCTCCCGTCACTGTAGTAATATTTTCTATAAAAAATTATTTAGTACATAAAATACTTAGTTTCAAAATGAGTTTATTCAGAATATTTATAATTTAATCCATACCTGAAATTTCCTTGTATCAAATTTCTATTACTGTATCGGAAACTAAAAGAAAACTGTTATTTTTGGCACAACAAAAATCTAGTCCTTGTAGGTATATTTCTTCCATCTTTTTGTATCTTACAATTATAAACTTCATATTTATTATTTTATCTTTGAAAATTATTTATGTTAAATTTGACAACTGCGTCTGTTTTATGTAGAACGATGTCTAAAGTTGTTTTTTTTCTGTTTAGCAAGAAGTTATATCAGTTCATCATATTTAAAAATAATTATTAAATACCAAACATTATATTTCTTACATGTATCGTATTGGAAATATCGTGGACGAAAAATCGTTACAGACACACGGATACAGACATCACGGTAAAAATAGTAAAATCGTATTCTAGGGACCCTAATTCGTGCTCATTTGTTGAAAACTCACACTCGAGAAATTTGTCCTAAAACAATATCTCCCTTATCTATATATTGATAGGCGGGGAGTAACAATGTATAACTTTAGTAAATAACTAAGAACGAACGATTGTTACAAAACGACTGTCCTTTTAGACTAATTTACCAAAAAAAACGATTGTATCGATTTAGAGTTGATTGTAAACGACGTAGCCATTTATTGCAGTCGAGGACTCCCTTTGGTCCATTTTCCACAACTGCTTGAAATTCCCAGCGGTTGATATATTCTTTTCACAATTTATTTTAGTTTTTCCCGTGAGATAGTTTCAAATACATTACATCTCTTAACGCTGAGACTCTAAGAATAGTTCTTCAATGGGGTTTTTCAAGAGGACGTATTTTAAACTTTATATAGCAAATTAAAATTTGAGTTAAATAGATCGTATTGATGTAAAAAATATTATAAAATATTAAATATTTATAAGATAAATTCGAAAATTAAAAGAGAGGCTTGCCCTTGTGAGTTTCTGACTCACACAAAACTTTATAGATATCTTTCTCTAAGCTATCGTAAATATTTATTAATTTATTTCTCTTACATTAATATTAAGTAATTTTAAAACTAAAAAAATATGTGTCGAACATTGTTATTTGAAGACCAATATATAAAAAAATAAAAAAAGTGATTATTTATTTACATTTATTTGCATATTTAGTATTCGCAAAATATCTGCTTTAATTTATCATTAAAAGGATGGTACCATAAATCAGTTGGAAAGAAAATCTACTATTTTGTTTCCCAGAAAATTAATTTCCCTGATATAAAATAAATATTGAATCCGACGTAATCTTGACTCCATGAGTTCTTTTGTTGAGTTTTTGCTTCAGGAAATAGAGCAATAATTCGTTAAATTTAATTAACTGTTAACAATGAAGCAGCGGAGGGATAAAGAAATAATACAATGGTGTAATTCTATGTGACAAAATGATTTTATTTCCCCTGGGTCACTCCTGGTATGATTAAGCTGGCGGGTTAGTCTTGCTCCGGATAACACAGCAAGAGCAAGAGTAGCGAGCACAGCGTATGTAAAGATTTATAGATTTTCTTCCAACTAAAGTAGCAGCTTACTATTGTGAGTGGGATAAAAAGATGCAAAAGAACCGTTTCATTTTGATTTGTTACTCTTGAACATTGAACGTGACGGGAAATGTACAGCGGAAATAAACGCGCAAACTTTGCTGCAACTTTAAAGAGGACCTCCAATCTAACAACTATTTAACTTACTTCATACATATATTATTCCAGTGGACAAGCACTTTAACTCTATACAGGGTGTCAAAATATCGATAATCTTTACATATATATTTTTGATTTTATAAAAATGAAAATTGCCACTAGATTATTTTTATGATTTATAATAACCAAACCAAATTTAGGGAAATATTTATTTGGGAGGAGCAAAGCTATAAATAAACAACTAAACAAGTTTTGTATGATACTAATGCAATTTCTTGTACAATATATTGACTCTGATTCTGCGCACTTTCCTTGAATATGTCAATATGACAAATTAACCATAAGTTAATTTACATTTAAAGTTTACAATAGTTATACAAGTAGTGACACAAAGTTTTCCATAACTACATAAAAAAAATAAACGTTAGAAACGCGTGAGATCACAAATTAAAAAAAATAAAAAGACATTTTCTTAACAAGCGTTAATGGTTTATAGCCCTCCTAAGTAGACTTTCAAAATCAGTATAACAAAAACTTAATGCCAAACGGAATTTTGAAACTAATCAACAGCGAAAATAAATAAGAAAATTATGTATTATTTATTTAACTGGATCAGTAGTTTTGTAACACCCTTCTAAATATTGAGTTAAAATTGTTTAAAATTTATCACAAATTTAATGAACCGCCATTTACTACCATTACGAAATATAAATTGTGTATGTAGCAGGTGCGAATTGGCGTTTAATGTATTTGTTACAATATCAATATATCAGGCCATCGTTCGTCCAATGTTATACAGGGCGATAACATCGCTGTATGAGAGCAGGATTAAACGGAAACCATTTATCAAATTACATTGGACAAATTGCTAGTTTTCACTGTAAACTATTGACCGTAGAATATTGAAACTTTTTTACAATTTCATATGCGTAATAAAAAAAATTATTTTAGTCCCTTGATAAATAACTATTATATATCCTGTTCAAATAATATCAGATAAAATTGTCCTCGTGATAAATTAGATGCGGGCATAATTATTCTGTGCCAATTTCACCCTTAGTCAAAATCCTTTTCATCTCGTCTTCTTTGTATAATCATTCTTTTACATATAATCGTGGAACTCTGAACACTAAAGGACTCATTTCTATGTGTATGCTGTTTCAACACAATTTCAAAAAAAAATTAAAGAAAATCTAATTTTATTTTAACACTGTCTTACAGAGTAAAGAGAAATTTTCTTGAAAATTATTTTAAATGCCTAATATTTATAGGTAGAAACTTCTGTTTTCGATATGTATTATGTAAAATTGAAAAAGAAACCCAAATCAAATTTCAAAAAACCTTCATCACTGAGAAGTCTGTATCAAAACTGTCAGACACACAAAGAAAACAAATGCAGATACAAAAACATACTACAAGAATATTTATGAAATCGATAATTTTTTAAACTTTATAAACAATATTAAATATTCTAGTCACATGCTGTTCATTTATAAATAAATTTAGGACTACGCAGGAAACAAAAGCCTATTGTCCTTTTGTTTCTAGTAAGTAATGTGCAGAATTAATCTTTACTAACAAACGTGTATTTGAAAGCCACAGGGAGTTGTATAAATGGAAGAAATAGTGCAGACATATTTTATACACTGTGTGTTGATAATGATAGCGCAGTATGTAGCAGATTGCGATCCTTTGAAATGTTCTTTGGTCGTCTAAGCTCAACCAGAGACAAATGACTTGGTTGTAGTACCTACCTGTCGTCCTGAGTGTTGCTATTCCTTTTGCAACATCGATTATTTTAACCGGATTATGTAAAATGCAAGGATGTGCTTTCTGGTTCCAGTATTATAAAATATAAAATATAATCTTGCGTACAACTGCTAAATTTCTTATTAAGTTTGAATTTGAATTGAAAATATGTTTAAAGTGAAAACTGACAACATCCAGTAATAAAATTAAAGTTAAATTTGTAAAGTATCTTAAAATTCGACACTAAGAACGACGTGCTATTAAAGCATGTCACGTTTTTCAATTAACTCTTTATGAACAAGTCAATAAAATTTAAGACAATAAATTATTCCATTAAAAACAAGTAGTAACTAAATCTTTACATTGTTACCTTTATTATCAGGCCACTTGATTTAGAATTCTAATTTTCTTCGAGCATTTAAATTCAGATGAGGTAATTTGATGCAAATGTCAACCCATAAAATTCAAGCCATTTCCTTTGCTCTAAAACACTCTCTTCTTTTCACATACTTACGAAGTTCAAGTGTTACGAGTTAGAGTATTTTTGGTGATAGTAATAGTAATGCCGTGACTTATTCTATTAATAGTAGAGTTTTGAGATTATTTATCATGTTCTCATGTGTTGAAATTTATAATAAACTGCGAAAGTATTAACGTAAAATTTTTACAATTTACGTTGTTTTTTAACCGCAATATTTATTTTTACAAATAAGATGTTTTCAAACGAGGTAACGAAAGAAACGAGTCAGGAATTTCGAAATGAGTACCGTGAATATTATATTATTCATCAAGTTTGAGAAGACTATCATTATTGTTTTATTGTCAAGTTATGTGTATATTTAAATTGTGAATCCATACTTTACACTTTTCTTGAATTAAATGATTCAAACAATATTTCGATGTGGAAACTTAAAAATGCTGTCACTTGTGGTACGTCAATCACAAACTTTCATTTGAAATTTATTAAAATAAGCTCAGATTTATTGAATTTAAATTTAGTTCTTTCAAAATTTAAGAATGTACAAATATTTTTAAATCATTTAAAGGACACGAAAGTAAAAATTTATAAATTTTTTATTTGCAATTATTTACAAGACTAGTCCGGTATGAAATGAAGTAATTTGAAGAAAACATGAATTAAGAGGAAGACATGAATTATTTGAAATTGAGTTGGGTTGATGGTATATATGAGATGAAGTGTAAATAAGCTGTGGAATAAGTCGGCGAAGGTCGTCTTGGAGTTGGCTGTGATGTGGTCTCGCAGCGAAAGTTTAATCAAAGCCGAATGAAACACCCCGGAGCCCTTTGAAAGCCGCTGCCGGAGCCGAGGAGACGTGGAAACAGCCTCGCGTCAGCATCTCACGTCCGTTCGGTCGCAGCTCGACTCCTACTTATTGCCAACTACTGCCTATTGCCTCCGAAACCGTAATTGTCTACGCATTGACAGAGTCCTTCCTTCATTTCAACCTAGCCAAATATTAAATTTTAGAAAAATTCACCCATTTCCAAACATGATAGCTCTGGCCTAAAATTCGCCTGGAACATTCCAGAAGTCTGAACGAATCTTGCGACTGACTTTAGGTTTGTTCCAACCGTTCCAATTAACCTCCAAATTAATTCGGAACCGTACTACGCATGCACAGTTTAAAGAAACGTTAGCCGGCTATTTCTTTGACCGATCTCGAACCAATACTCTAACGATCAAAACAGTTAGAAGACTGATTCCCGCTTATTGCCAACTACTTTCTATTGCCTTCCCAAATCCTAATTGTCTACACATTGACAAAGTCCTTCCTTCATTTCAACCTAGCCAAATATTTAATTGTAGATCTGTTCACGGACAAATCCACCTATTTCCATACCTGGTGCATTTCAGAAGTCTGAACTAATCTTACAACTAAACTAACTTGCGTCTGACTGACTTTAGGTTTATTTCAACCGTTCCAACTAACCTCTAAATCAATTCGAAACCGTACTATGCATGTGCAGTTTGAAAAGACCGTTAATGGAATGTTCCTCTGATTTCTGATCGATACAGAACCAATTCTCTTACGGTCAAAACAGTCAGAAGACTGGAGTCCGATCGAAATATTCAATTGTAGATCTGTTCTCGGAAAAATACACCCATTTCCAAAGCAGATAGCTCTGGCCTAAAATTCACCTGGAACATTTCAGAAGTCTGAACTAATCTTACGACTGAACTAATTTGCGTCTGACTGACTTTAGGTTTGTTCCATCTGTTCCACCTAATCAACTATACTCCAAATCAGTTCGGAACCATACTACGCATGCGCAGTTTGAAAAAAGCGTTAGACGGTTGTTCCTTTAATTTCTAACTGATATCGAACCAATATCATTATATTTTTGGAGACGTCAATTTGACATCTGACAGTTAAAATTTTTAGTTTTAGAAAGCATGGAGTTTGCATACTCTTACAACTAAAAAATAAAACTAGAATTAAAATTAAAAGTAAAATATGTGCAGGGAATGATTACGCACATAGGCATATGGTGTACTTTTCTTGCGACGAAAACATAAAATTAAAACAGTAGCTGGGAAAGATACTTCAAGTAAACATAGTTTACAGATTTCAGTTGACACTAATAATGACAGTAGGATATCAATACTTTATTTTTTTACGTCAAGGTTTCTTTATTGACGGTTTTTTGTTGATTTGTAGGTAGTGACGTATGTAATATGATTCCACGCTTGCTAAAATTGTGTTAGTGAACTCTGAACTTTGTTGGGGTGAGATTGGATTAAATGAGCAGTGCTGCTGTTATAAATGGGAAACATATGTCAGTCAGGATTTTCTCTAATTAAGGGACCTAGTTATGCTTTACTTCCTTGTTTCATATATTCAATTTTAATCCTACAAAACGCATTTAAATTACAAGCATCTGTGCAAGATTTTACTTTCTTAATCTGTATACTTTATACACTTTTTAACTTAAAAGGATTTAATTTTAATGGAATTAGATTTTCATTCGACTTTAAAATATAAAAATTTTATATTGTTCTTTCCTTGCGAGTGTAATGTAAAAAATATTAGATTTGTAAAAGTTATATCATGAAATTAACTTCCTCTTTGAATCTTACTTTAAATGAAAATTAACAATATTTTAAATTTTAATTTTCTTTAACTTCTTCATGGATAGTTATATTATTTATATTAAAAAATGAAGATGAATGTTGTGTATCAAAATCGACAGGTTTGATAAATTTAGGTAATTATTAAAAAAAATCGAAGGAACCAGATTCGTCACCAAAAACTAACATTTTACAGAGGTAAGCATTTACCTGAATGCATTAGACCCTTATGCACCTGAGATTATTACTAAATTCCAAAATAATTGCAATCAAATATCCAAAAATCTTGGTTTTACAAATTGGTTAGAAGAACCTGATTTTCAATTTTAACGGTAGTATATTCCATTATTTTATATTTTTATCAAAAAGAACTATGAAAAAATACAGTCACTTGAAATTTATACAATGACACAAATTTTTGTAACTATAATATTTTGACCATCATAAATTTAAAAAATATTTTTGCATGGCACTACCCCCTTTTATACAGTTGCATGTTTAATTCTGTAGTACAACTTTTGCTACCTTTCGAACGGTCCATGAAACACTGATTTTCTTATCTCGAATGTAATTACTTTAATCAATATTACAACTAAAATCTTAAGTCAAGAGAATAAATTAGAAGATTTAATTTATTAAAAATATGTAATAGTGCCACCATATTCTTAAAGAATTGTTTATCTGTAATGTAAAAAGGACTTCTATTTTTTCTGAAAAAGAAAATATAAAAGGTAATACATAGTATATTGAATTAGGAAATCTAGAAATAATAAAAGTATGTCATATAAATTCAAGTTTTTAAGAATAACTTTGGTATAATATATAATGCATCCTATATGACCTTTTACATCCAACAACTTTACAAGTATCTGTTAATGACGCGAAAACGAGGTTGAATGTATATTGATGTAGGGTATAATGTATAAATTTTAACCGAATGTTCAGCATTACCAAATAATATATTTTTGTACAATCTGAAAGCGTGATTGGTGGTCCTCGTTACGAAGAGAGATGTATTTCGCTTTTGCGAATACCGAATAGTGAAAATATTTGCGATTAGCCCAAATACCGAATAATTATTCTACTTTAGTCCAATCTCTAGTACAATGGTTCTCAGACTTTTTGATGTGAAGGTGGCGATTAAAAAAAAATGAGTAGGTAGTTCTACCTTTAATTCGTAAACCTGATTCAATACTCTTTCTTTGGACAACCATTTGACATCAGTATGAAGAAGAAGGTTCAAATGCTCAGATCCAAGAAGTGTTAAAATACCTACGAATGCGAAATTTCATACCACGTCCGCGGCACCCCTACAAGTAATGAAAGGCATTCCAAAGTGCCGTGGTACCCATTTTGAGAACCACTATCCTAGTACATAATTAAATTATTATAACAACATTTTTATGCCTGCATATATTATTTACAATCTGCATATATATGAAAAGGGTCAGCCAGTACGGTTGTGTGGTGGTATGGATAGCCCACCCTGTCCAATTGGATGGGTGACCGCACAACGGCTCGGTGTGTGCTGACCTTGCAGAGACTGTATGCTTCCAACATGCCTGTCATGATCCAAGTACCTCAGGTACTTGAGGCCCATAGAAGGGCTTATCTAGAGTAGATTGGTGGTAGGCGGGCACATCTAACGGCGGCTGTGGTGGTGTTTCAGTGGCGAGTCCCCCGGGCGGCGCGGCGGGAGCGGCCGAGCGCCGCGTGCCCGTCAGAGACGACCCCGCCGCCGCCCCGCGCACCAAGGTGCAGCTGGCCAGTAAGTCCTTGCACTCTGCACCCGCACCTTCATCTCATCCACACCCACCATCTGCATGTCTCTCTTGATGTTGTACACCTAACTAGCATGAACCACCAGAATGGTTGTCTGCACCACTATAATACAAGTACCGATGGTACAGCAATGATCAAGGTTCTTCCAAAGTGTCTTCAATACGCTACGTTAAATTGAAGAACCTGTTATGATCAGTTTACTGTTTGTTCCAACGAGCATGTATTGTTCTTTGATGTACTAGAATTTTTACTAGACACATATTTAGTCAAAGGAAACTAAAAGAGAATCAACTTTATCTACCATGTTATTATTGCCTCTTCAATCTGACATACATGACACTAGTACCTCGGGTACAGGATGGTCAATGTTCTTCCAAAGTGTCTTCAATACGCTACGTTAAATTGAAGAACCGTTTATGATCTGTTTACTGTTTGTGTCAACGAGCATGTATTGTTCTTTGATTTGCTACCGGTACAACCTGCACCCCTAAAATACAAGTACCTCAGGAACAAGGATGGTCAAGGTTCTTCCAGTTAGGTGTCTTCAATACTCTACGTAAAGTTGAAGAACCTTTTATGATGTGTTTACTGTTTGTTCCAACGAGCATGTATTGTTTTTTGATGTACTAGATTTTTTACTAGAAACATATTTAGTCAAAGGAAGCTAAGAGAGAATCAACTTTATCTATCATTTTATTATTGCCTCCTCAATCTGACAAACTTAGATAAGTTTACCTCTATTATTATTTCGAAGGAAATAATTACACCCCATGGCTATGTTCTTCCTAGGCAACATTTTCAGATGGATATTTTCTCATCGTTAGTTGTTGAAAGAAAATCGTTTCAAATATTTAGCTCTGTAATTCTCTCTTATACGTTGAAGCTTCTAATTTGGTGTATACTTCAGAGAAATGTTTGTTTAAATAATTCAATGCAAAGACCAACAAAATTATTTTAATTGAATATAGTTTGTCTCATGAAAATTCGAGGTATCGTCATAAAACGATTCATAGCCTCCGTTTCCTAAAACTAGCTAAAATCAAATTGATTTAGGTTTGTCATTATACTTAGTTTTTAGAGTTGGGTTAAAGGAAAATTTTTAAAATGAGTCAATTCCCCTGTATAAAACCAGAGTAAAAAATTTCCAAAGTAAAAAAAGGATCCAAGGATACTTATTACCTATATGTACTACAATATACATAAAATATGAATAATGGATATAAAGTGCAAGAGTAAATTTTTCATAAGTAATATAATAAGAGCCATGAATTTTTTAGAAATTTTTATAGCATTCCATTGCTTTTTCACAGTAATGAAAGTAGATATATTTTCTTATCGGTACGCTTCTTTGACGAGGTAAAAAAGAGAGGATTGCTGTAGTTCCGAACTTCTTTCACCACTTCTTTTTCATGACACAAACGCCAAACTATATGTAGCTCTATCAGTACGTCATTATCGATGTTGAATATGATCCCATTTTGAACAACTATCAAGGAGTGTGTTGTATCGGTATATTTCTTCAACGTGGCAGAAAAGGCAGAATTACTGTAGTACCGACTGTTTTTTCATGAGACAAACACCAAACTATATGTAGCTCTCGCTGTACATGTTCCTCGATGTTGACTATGCTCCCATTGTGATCAACTCTCAAGGTGTATGTTTGTTGCAGAGCAAGGGTCGCTGACGATCGTGAGACGCAGCAACAGTAGCGGGCGGCGCTCGCCCAGCGGCGGCATGGCCCGCGCCGCCGGCCAGCGGCACTCGCCGCCCGCCGACCTGGACGACGCCGACGCCCCCGGCGCCCCGGACCTGGCTGCCGACAACCTGCCCGCTGTCGACACGCCTGACGCCTGCGACAAGGCTGCACTCAGGTACGATTACCTACTATCTTACACGCGTCACCACTTAAGCTTCATCACTACAAACGATACCCTGTATCGTAAAGAGGAGTTACTAGGAAAATAACGTATGGAAAAACTGACTAAGTTGATAAAACTATAAATTATTTCGATGCGATACTTTACTATTAACCGAGAGGTTAAAAATGGGCTCTAAATGAAACTAGTAATAAAGAAAATTTTCTGAATTTAGTCAATTATAATTTCTTTTATTGTCCTTCGACTGACTTAGACTTATTTTAAATCTTATTCTTAAGTTTAATAAATTAAAAAACTTTAAATACTGGAACATATCAAATACAAGTACCAGATATTCAGTTAAATGTTCGGAACAAGTAAAAAGCCGTTAAAAAGTTATATTTCATTGAATTGCAATACAATTAAGAACTGAAACACTAATTCCCTTATTCCCTGATCAGAATTAAGAGAACCGTTTTGGTAGAACTTCATTTCTAAATTAACAGTTCCCAGTCCCAATTTCTTACAAACCAATTACTGTCTAGAAAGTATTGACTTCAAATTCCAGTGAATGATCAGTTTTTTTTTATTTCAGGTAATTCCAAATTCCAATAATATTTCTTCATAACTAATTTGAATTTACAGTATGCCTGTTGTTTTCTAGATTCGATCCTAGATATTAGAATGCCAATTTTCTTTTACTTTTGATTAAAATTGTATCTGATCGCGTCAGTATAATATTCTTACTTTATATTCCGAACTAATTTGATAATAAAGTAATTGATCGAACAGAAAAAAAATGTGTTATAACTTCGGTTTTGTCGTAATTTTACAAATGTTTTCAGCCGAATAGTTACAAAAGAGTACTTATCTTAATTTCATTTTATTTGTAGCGAAGAGAACCTTAAATTTAAACTTAAACTATGCCGTTATTATTTATTATTGTCATTATTAATTGTAGTTTTCCTGTCGACTCCATCTAATCCGTTGGAGTTAAAGCCCCAACTAATGTTTGTAAATGCGTGTTTTGTTGCAGAATATTTGTTTCATTTTATTAGTAGCAGAGAGAATCTTAAATTTAAAATTAATCAATGTTCTTATAATTATTTTTATTATTATTATCAATTAATTGTGGTATTCCTGTCGCCTCTCTCCAATCTGTTGGAATTAAAGCCCTAGCTAATGTTTGCTTATGCGTGTTTTGTTGCAGACTTCGTGGTCTGTTGTGCTCGCTGCAGAGCGGCGAAGTAAGCGCCGAAGTTCTGCAGCGAAACCTGCATTACGCGGCCCGGGTCCTCGAAGCTGTCTTCATTGATGAAACGAGGTGAGTTCTCTTCCAATTCCTCCTCAGCCAGGATAAACCAGCGAGGCAGCTGCAGCTCCACTTCTGCTGTACATAAACAACCTGATGTGAGAGTGAATGCGAGTGTGATGGTCAATTTACTAATATTTCAGCTAAATGTACAGAGTGTGAACTTCATTTCAATTATGTATATATTGGAATAAATGTGACTTCGTCGATAAATACACAATGTAATTGTATATATGAATATGTCATATCATTATTGTATTTAAGTAAGAAAGTCAAATTTATATGTATTTTTTTCAACAGAAATGGGTAAAATTTGTGAAAAGTACTATACTTTCAAAATCTCCTAATTATAAATATTGTACTTTCTTGTCATCTATTATCAATCATTTTAATTGATGGCAAATATTTGAGTTATAGGTTTTAAACTAGTGAAGCACCGTTTTTAAATATCCCGTAACAATAATCTAGAAAGACTATAAAAAATATCGATTATATAAGGTTTGTTCCAACTAGATATTTCTGACGATTTAGATAATGTAACAGAGAAGGGATGTTTTGGATAATGTTATGATGATTTACCTTGTTGATTTAGATGACGATCATACGAGAAAATCCAAGAAGAAACGCGATAGGTGGATCACACAACCTTTTTTTTCATACGTCTTACAAATCAAAATTTTTGACGTTATTTTTTTATGGATCATTATATAACACAAAACTATAAAGTGGATACCTAAAAAATGAGTACAACCAACAGTATTGATATGAGAAGGTTGAAATTGCCTCAGAAGGACAAAAGTTCGACGTGCTTCATACATAAGTTTTTCGAATGATGGAAAGGTATAGATATAAACCTTTTAGTCAATATCATTTCTTAAAAGTTTTCGTATTAACGTAATATGTTATATTCTGAATGCAACATTAATCAAATAACATTTCCAAGTTGGTAAAAGAGCGTTCACAAGAGGTTGCAAAAACTGAGAAAATTTTGTAGCTATCTGTAGATATTTTTTTGTCAAAATTTAAAGAATAGATTTTAGAAATATTTGATCCATATAAACCATATAAATTTTGGGCTAAACTTCAGTATAAGGTCTTATTCAGTCCATTGTTATAAACCACCTGTCTGTATACTAGGTTCATCTTATGCTAGTTTAGGATATTTTTTTAAAATTTTATCGGCGCGGGTATCCGTTACTAATTAGTCAGATCTTGTTGACCATCATAGAACTGATTTGGAATCAATCAGAAATTGGTACAGCCGACTATCTGTCAAAGTTTGCGTTTGAAATAAGTTGGAACAAACCTATTATTTTTTGTCTTAGTTTGGTTTATCATCTCTCGTAAAAAGTACCGTTGTTTCATCCACCAAACAGTACGGAATGGTTGTGAATACACTATTGTCCTTCTTGAGTTTTGGTTAACTGTGTTGGCGGTGCTATACTATTTACAACCTTGGTGTGTATGGAGTGGGGGTTTGTTGCTTAGGACGCGCAGCCGGACGCAGCCGGAGGCGAGCCCCGCGCCCAGCGGCCCCGCGGCCCCGCAGCCCCCCGAGCGGCCGCCCGCCGCCGCCCCCGCGGTGCAGCGCCGGAGACTCCGCGCCCCCGTCTGGGCCAGGTCAATCACTACACCCACACCAGTCTACCCTTACCGCTCACTCACTAGCCCCATACAACACTCACACTTCAACCACTCTAGTGGGAAAATAGTAGACCCCCAATCAGGAACAAATTCACATGAGAATTGTTAATACTATCCCCCCTTTGAGAATCGAGATGAGAATTGCATTTTAGATATGTAAGTTGTCAGCCTTTGCTACGGATACGGACATTTACAGAGTTTAATTATTACCGCTGCCCGTTTTTACTTAGAACAAAATTTTATAAAAAAATTATTAAACAATTTCAATTTAAACTTTTTGTTTGAAAAAATAAAAAAATGGCCTTCAAAAAAAGATAACAAATAACCATTTGAGCTAAAAAAAAATTCAATAAGTCATAGCTAGAGTTAAAATTTTTAAGGAGTGAAGATACGTCATTAATATTTGTAACTAGTTTATGACATCACAAAGGATAACGTTTAAAATGTGC
Organism: Stenolophus ochropezus; assembly: GCA_035578165.1. Classification (NCBI taxonomy): domain Eukaryota; kingdom Metazoa; phylum Arthropoda; class Insecta; order Coleoptera; family Carabidae; genus Stenolophus; species Stenolophus ochropezus. The sequence continues at coordinate 1,098,783 of JAQOWZ010000011.1, read as the reverse complement.
ATTAATTTATTCCAAATCTGCTGTTTTTTACAAATACATAAACTTAATAACTAAAAAAAAAGGAAACAATAGATCTCAAACATCATATAGGTACATGACGTCTCTTCACTCCTTAAAATTTTTTACTAGATATATTTTGTAACCAAAATTGCATTTTCTATCTAGTTACTTAAATAGCTATGATTTTTTCTAATTTTGATATAATTCTTTTAATTTGAATCTTTTTTCTACATAGGTAAAATTTTTTGGAAACGGCACACTTTTCATAACCAGTTATAAAAACAATTCACTTTTCATCACCCAATGATTCTTCTAACTTGTTAGGAAAATAGGGCGTTTCGAAACCACAGTTAGTTTTGAAAAGTATCAAAATTAGAAAAATATTTTTGTTACACATTTGAAAAAATCTCTATAAAGATTGGCCGATTTTAATCAAGTGATATGGATACCTTAGAAATATGTTTTACAAACATGTTGTTTTAATAAAACTTTGTTAACATTTGAATTTTGTTATGCAAAACTAATTTTCCGTTGTAAGCTCTGTGCAAAACTAGTATTGCCATGGTGAAATTGATTTTGTCGATAGCTTCTTGTTAAAAATAGCATCACCGGGGCGAATCAGCTTCTGTTTGAGTAGGTACTCGTATATCTAAAATCAGTAAAATTACCTCTATAAAGCATGCTTGACAAATACGTTTATCCTCTAAATACAAAATACAAACAAAAAGAAAACACCTTGCGAACTTCTAACAGTAAATGTAGCTGTGTATTTTAGACCAAACTGAATTTTAAAAGTATCTAAGTGTTACAGTACCTTTTTAATTATTTGGAAGCAATGATATTTTATTTCATAAACAAAATCGAAATCTATAAGAAAATCAAAACTATTCAACTGAATAAACTAGGAAAAGTGATAATATATCTTTTTATTTTATTAAATACATAACTTATTTTGATTGTTATTAAAAGTTTTGTAGCAAATAAATACTTTTTCATTATAATTTGTATTTTTAAACCAAATGATTTAAATCAAGCCAACCATATTTGAAACTTATTTAGTTTCGTCAACTTGAATGTATCTTTATATTGCTGTGTTTATCGTATTAGTAGCTCATTTATCATAAATATTTTTTTTATTTAAAATTACTGTGTTTATTATAACAATTACCACTACAAGAAAAAAACAGATTTGTTATGGAAACTTATCACAAAAAGAAAAAAAATACTTAAACAATTCCGCAATACAATGGATATTTAATAAATGATATTTGAAGTCTATGGCTAAATTATAATAAATATAAGTAAAATTAATCTTTAACCTTAAAATTAATTTTATAAAGTAATAAATACGTATTTCGAGAACTAAGTTCTCATCATCAGTATTATAACTGAAAAGGATTAAACAGAGTAGTTAAGATTAATCAACATGTCAACAAGAGTTGTTATGACCTCTGGCATGGTTGACAAGTTGAGTGATCTTAACTACTCTCTTTAATCCTTTTCAGTTATACTACTGATGATGAGAACTTAGTTCTCCAAATACATATTTAGTACTTTATAAAATTAATTTTAAGGTTAAAGGGTAACTTTAATTATTTTAAGGATTTTAACCTCGTAACATATATAGTTTAAACCAAATGGAGCACATATTATCTGAGCTAGAGATGTTGGTTGAAGAGTGAGGGCATGTAAGTGAGTGAGGGGTTTGAGGCATGGGGCCCGTGAACACCGACACCCCACACGTTTGTCGTAGCACACTGACAGAGACACTGACTTGTGACGTAGCTCCAGCGTAGACTCACAGTGCGTTGTCCAGGACCAGGAGCTCGCAATTCTTTTGTCATGGTGTAGTGTTGCAGACCCTCTTCTCTTTCCCACAGCCTGGACATTCAATTAGTAATTACTAAACTATACCTAGTCCGACCTTAGTTGCCAACCTTCTACATTACTGGTCAGGTTTACGTACGATCTAGTTTTACCAAAAAATTTACTGAAAATTGATTGAACTAGTTTTGAGTTACTAAAATCATCTCTTGTTCGTGTTTTTAAATGCTAATGATTAAATAATATTTTGACCAGATCTAGCTTCTTCTCATTAATGCCTGTATTCATAGTCGGTTCTTCGCCTTGACTCATGCTTGAGTACTTGTCAAATGTTGTCAAAATGTCAAATTTACTCATATTTTCAAAGCAATAACTACAATTTCTCCAAATCTCTACCTTGAAGTTATTACTTAGCCGAGAATTCACGAAGTTTCAACTATGAAACATGTCACATACCAAAAGACGAGTACGACCGGAGTAATAATTAGCGAAGTAACTTGAGTAAACATTGACTATGAATACAGGCATTAGACCATTTGTACTGAAGATGATAACCTACCTAATATTCCTCATATTATAAAGTACCTACATCGAAGATTTTTGGACCCAAAGTTTGGACAATCTACAGAAAATTATGGGGGGAGATACTACTAACTTTTATGGATTGCTCCAATTTTAAATTTCCTATATGGTCGGTTGCCTTAAATTTTAAGTATCCTTAAATAGACAATATCACAGGAATAAAATGTCAAATGGACCATTAACATTACTGTCAAAATTTCAATTAGCATTTTTTTATTCATATTCAGCGGTGTCAAATTAGTACAAAATACTTTGCGTTAAATAATAAATAATTAAATATTTTAAAAACAACTGTCAAGTCCAATTAACTATATACGAGGGGAACGAAAATTTACGACTTTGTCTGTCTCTCTCTAACTCACAGAAGCATAGGCCGCAGGTAGAACCCTTATAAGTTTCTTATCTTTGGGTCGAATCACATAATTGGATTATAGACATAAAACTCAAGTGACCAGAAAACTACTTCTTCACTTCAAGTGGCTCATTTACGCTATAAAATTTAGCAGTTTGCTCTTGTATTTCAAAAACTACGCACTTGAGATTTTTTTTACTATTTTTCCAGTAATCAGCGGGATTGAATTAGTTGTATAAGATACTTTGCGCCCAAAAATTTGTTTATAATTGTTTTATAAATTTTAATTTAGCAGGATACACTCTTTTCTCAGAAAGTAGTGCCCTGAAAAGTTTTTCATTATGTTTTTCTTAATCAACGGAGTTGAATTAGCTGATTAGGATATTTTCCCCTAAAAATTAATAATTAAATATTTTCAGTAAGATTGTCAAAACCACTTTGTTATCTTTGAGACACAAATTTTTTATTTTCCTAATTTAAAATTAATTCTTTTAATATAATCAACGAGAAATAAAAGGTTGCAATTTAGGCTGAAAAGACTAGCTAGTTTGAAGATATTTTGGAACAATTGAATTTTTAAAAGTAGGAATTGAATGTCCATGACGTGTCTGTCTACTTAGTGTTTATCTCATTCGGCATCTCAAGTGACCCATCTTCATTGTGCTTGTTGTAACATGTACTGTCTGTGAACGTTAGCGTTGTTAATAAATAAGGAGCTGCATAAAGAAAGCAGAGGATAAGTGAGTGTTCCTGGTAGACGGTAGACTCCCGTCCCGTGTAAAGCGAAGCAACTAAACTGGACCAGCTAACCGTGCGGCAGCGGCTGTCTGTCGCTACGCGAACCTGTCTGTCTGTTCTGTTCTGTTCTGTTGTGCCCGAGCCCTTTGAATGCCCGATTAGTTATTCTGTTTGTTCTCTCCTCTCGGCTCCACGTGCCATGCTATGTGATGCGATGTGTATGTTCATTTCACCTACTACGAAACTCTGGATTTCAAAAACTTGCTCTCTAAGACTATTCATCAATGAATTCCTTTTAAAGGATTATATGTAATTCATAATAGCAGAAATATAAGAGACGGCCGCAGCCGATTCGTTCTATTGGCGTAAATCGATTAAACATAACATTCAAAAGGCAGCGCGTCGAGTCAGCCACCGTTTGAGTTTGAGAAATCCTGCCGATTTACGATTTTACGAATCGATATAGTTTGCAATGAAATTGTACAGAGAAAACAATAGTAACATGAATATCGATGTTTTTTAACCAAGAAAATATTATTTCTAAGACCATCGAATAAATATACCATAGATAGATACCGTGTTTTAAGGAGAAATGAAAATAATTTATGGTAATTTAATGTATTAAAAAAATCATTAACTTTTACCATTTTTTGATATATACATGAAGGTTAAAGGAAATTTCAATATTTTATTACTAAAAAAAACACGTGACATCTAAATATTGAAATAAATAGTTTATAATGAGGGTCGTCCACTATTTTTTTTTATATGAAACTTTATCTAATTTAAAAGCGAGGTCTAGTTTCAGAAAGTCTTAATTCTTATTTATTAAGCCATATTATTTTTTTAAGTGTTTTTCTTTTCATAAATTTTCCTGATAGTACCTAATATTTAAAAACTATTTTTTCTAAATATAGATTAGCTCGGAAATATGCTTTGTATTTTATATTTAATTACTAGCTGTAAATTAATTGTCAAATATGACATCTGACACTTACAACAGGATTATAAGTAGCAAGAATTTGGAATTGGGTGGGAGAACAAATAATATTATGACGTAGATATTAAGGGCACTAAAAACTCGAATAACTCAAAAATGATTTTTTTTTTAAATTTTGAAAGTTCCTATCACATAGAATTAAAGCCAGGATTGGCTGTAAATGATTAATTTCCTAATTTATTACTATGGTGGAGGAGCCCATTAGATATTTGTGTTGTATTGCAATAACAGGTAGTTATTCTTATTCTTGATTTATTTTGAAATAAAGCACATGAAAACATAAATGTGTGAATGTAGTTGAGATTCCAGAAGTTAGAACTTAATTAAGTACAACATTCCAAATATAGACACTAAAAACTGGAAGTCATTTATACAATTAATAGAAGCGGATAAATGATAAATTCACGTTATCCATAATCTGTAAGTTACTACAGTGTCCGTAACTAATCCAAGAATGTCAACCTGTCTTCTAGTAAAGAAGAAATATTTCACACAAGACTTATAAAAACTAAAATTCCCACGGTGTATAAGGAAGGGAACAAAAACTGGCAGTGAAATAACTCTGCAAGACCACCAGTCACTCTAGAACGATATAGTAATTGTTAGGTGAGCTAGGCAATCTAAATTCGCGCACAATATACTGCCATTCAATTTACAGGCTTTGTTGTCTCTATTAACGGAGAGCAACACAACTCTCTTCCGGACAGAGATACCCACGTTGTCTGTAGAATTACTCGCCATGTTTCGCTTCTGCATTCCGTGAATACTCCCGTGTAACTTCCTTTTACACTATAAAGTAATCTGCTCAAACAGTTTGCATTTACAGCAGCGTTCGTTTCATTCTAATGAATTTGTTGTATCAACCCAGACTGTTCCATCCATTAAACATTAATTGAATAACCAATCCTGTTGAATATTACATATAAAAATTGTTTATGTATGTAGTAACACCAGGGAAGGAGTTCTCAAAGCCGCTGATGCTGTATTTTTGGGTAAACCCGAAAATATTTGAAAATATCGAATTTCTAGCTCGAAAATTTTTAAATTTTAAAAATTTTGTTTATAGTATTATTTTAAAGAACAAGCTATCCTGTGGCCAAATTTTCAAACAGAATTTAATTATCTCTTCCCGTTCTCGAGATATTTGAGTTCAAATTTATACCTAAAAAATCAGGTTTTTTAGGTATAGGTATACCTTAAATGGTTAGGTTTACGGCTTCGACGACCTCACCAATCGATTCTACGGGCAAAATTACATAAGTGTACCAATTATCAGATTTTTATTTCAACAGATAGAATTTCTAGAAAGAAAAAACTGAAAATGGCCAAAAATCGAAAAAAAATCGTAAGGCATTTTTTTCGATTTTGGCCATTTTTGTTTTTCTTTCCTACAAATTGTATCCTTTGGAATAAAAATCTAAAAATTTGTATACTTATGTAATTTTGCCCGTAGAATCGATTGGTGAGGTTACCGAAGTCGTAAACCTAACCCTTAAAGGAGTATACCTAAAAAACCTATTTTTTTAAATATTGCCAAAACTCAACTTTGAACACGAATATCTCGAGAACTGTAAGAGATAATTGAATTCGGTTTGAAAATTTGAAATCAGCGCATCGGTATTTACTTAAGTTTAGAAAATGAAAAGTTTTGGAGAGAAAAAGTACCTTGCAGAAATTTTGAAATTTAGGCTTTTTCGATTTTCAATTTTTTGGTGGAATACTGTTGTTTGGTTAGTTTTAAGTCTACAGGACTTTGATATAGGGTTATAGGTTTTGAAAGTAAATAAAAGTTAGATAATAAAGCGACAGAATAAAATCAAAAAGGCGTAATAGGATAGCAGGTTTTGAAATCAGCGCATTGACATTTACTTAAGTCTAGAAAAAGTACAAAAATAACAGGATTGCAATTGGCTTTTGAAGGAATTAAAAATCGTAAAGTACTTACTAAAAATAGTAAAATTTGAAAGTGAAAGCAAACTATTTTGAAATCCAGTGTTGGTAGTTGAGTTCCCTAGGAAACGGGCTATACTATCTATTCTACTTCTATGAAACTATCTGTTTTCCTTTCCTTCTTTAAGCGAATGAACCCCAGCTAAACTGTAACCCTACTTATTTGTTGTAGAATTGCCATTGGCAAAGATTCGATCATCCGAGCCAGTGTACATAGGTTTGTGTTTTCTAGCGTAGATATTAGATATTCTCTCATTCTTCTTAGCCTGTATACGCTTGGAATGATATTGCTGATAGAGTAGTGTGTTTTTAGTGCATGTTGCCTTAAATCCTACATCCTTACTGTAGCTGTGTGATATGATTTAGAGTTCCATAGAGATTAGCGAATTTATACTAACATATTGACTGTTTAAACAATTTTTATGTTTGTAATTGCCTATAATAAGAGGATAACCACATATTTGAAAATACGTACTTTTAGTTATTACACGTTATTTATATGACATCTGAATATATATTTTATTTATTATATGTACCAGCAAGTAAGTACATTATTTCCACACGTTTCATACATACATACATACGTATTATTACAATTATTAAATAGTAGCAAACACTATACACTTAATATTTACACTACTACTAAATAAACAAACTATTTCTATTTATGTACCCGTATTTAGAATTTTATTAAGCTCAAATAAAAATCCAGGGCACCCAAAACAATAAAATGATTAAAAAAAAATTCGACTCAAATTTTAACAGATGAAGAAAATAAATTTAATTTAAAAGTTATATTAGTTTTTTACCGGTTTTAGGATATTAAGTTTTTGCTTACATAGACAAAAGTAAGCAAGATAACTAAGGCATAATTATATACCGTGTAATTTAGCAAATCAATATGGTAATAAATATTTATCCACAACTGTCAATTAATAAACTTTTGATCAATCGTTTTTTATATTAATGATCCTCGTTAATGTTGCTAATTGAATAATATTAATAGTATCATGGAATAATATTATTCAAACGTTATGTCAAAAGTAAATCTTACTACTACAAGAGTAAAAACAAAATTTAAAAATTATTTTTTTCTACATAAACGAAAACGTTTCTCACTAGAGAATTTTATAAAATAATATTTATTAATATCGTGAAACCGGTAAACTGCGGTGGTTATGGTACTCATAACTATCCTAGGTATGTTAAATAGCTATAAATTGTCAGAAATATTTTTCGTTAATTGTATTTTAAAAATAGGTGACCTGTGATTTTTATAAACTATACTTGATTAAAATGTATATATACTAATTTTCATATGTTTTATGTCTATTATTCTTGAAGAAAAATAATGACAGTAAGAAAATATTTTGTAGTACCTTAAAAAATTATTAAATAAGAATTCCATTTTGGAACCGTGCAATTAAATTTAATGCGAGTATTTAGGTGTCAAAAACGCTTGTTGATCAAGTGAGCAATTAGCAAGTTAGGAACTTGTCATATTCGGTAATTTCCATTGTGGTACGTATTAATTTCAAACAGCGGTTAACCCTCAATATTTGGGTTTCCACCCTCGTTGGAAGGTGCGTAATGCCTCCATCACACGCTGCAAGACGCGGAAGGTCGGGGGCCACCTGTTGCTAACGTCAATCTAAATCCGCCGCTGCTAAGACGTTACTCGTACACGTTCATTTGCTACTGAAACAAATTACTTCTAACATCCGTCTACATACTACAGCCTTACACTTGATAAACACCTGTCATTCTCCTACCTGACAACACTTTCATTTTCTTCTCATCTTAGCTTCTAACTCCTTAATTACACTGAAAATTTAAAATTAATTTCAACTTTTTATACAATAAACTTAATTAGTTTTTCATTACAGTAAATAATAATTATTATTAAAAATATTTTTTAAATGGTTTAGTACTTAGCATAGCATAAGTGACATACTTCTGTTGAAAGAGATTTTGCCAAAAGAATATCAAAATCAAGAAGAAGAAGAATAGGTTGTTGTTTTCTTCTATTTTTATGTAGAGTGAATAACAAAAGATCCCTAGTTACTTTTTCTGTTAACCCTAATTGCTTCAATAGCTTTTATTTTTCCATTGAAACATTCTACCACGAAACATCAATACTCAATGAATTGCTCCATTTCACGTTTTCATTTAAATATTCTTGTAAAGGTAAAGGCATCAGCTGGTACAGTAGCGACTGTTGCTTCATTATCATTCAATGGAGATAAAATCATCTACATGTATCACCGCTTCGTTTTGAATAATTCAATTTGCGAGAGAATTGCTAATCCCTTAAAAAATAAAGGTTTCGTCTAAATTGTAAATTGCTTTATGTGGAGTCTAGAAGGTAAGGTAATGTTTAGTTTACTACAACAAAAAAAATGGAAGTTTTTTTTGGACATGTTGAAAAAAACAACAGATTGTTGATCCTTGTTATAAGAAATTACAGAAATTACCAAATAGAGCAGTAGATATTATTGTGAAATATAATTAGACCTGTCAATTATAATACAGTCAATCTTTATACAATCCTAGTTCCAATTTAGTTAGTAAGACTTAATTGTGTTTTGCTTTATAAATCGAGACATTAATTTGAAGTAACACATAAACCAGACATGCAAAATAGTAAAAGCTGAATGTACACTTGCCACGATAATAATTCGGTAATTGGCTTTCTGACGGTACGGTCCATTTGAAGTGTATATTTTAGTTGGTAATCGATCGGCGTGGGCCATGCGAATGAGTGACTAGGGAGCTCAGAGCACATGGAAATGTAAATGCTCAGGTGTCACGCGACATGCAATTAACAATATCTCACGGAGCCGACGCGGGGTACCCGGGTTTCCGATAGCATCGCCGCAATTAGACAGTGGCCGGCGGCTTCCCGACATGATCATGTACGCGGACATTGCGGCCGATCTGGTCAGGTTTATCATCAGGTGAGACTGCCCCATTTACACACACACATTCACTACTCAACTCCTAACTCAAACGTACTAAATCTAAATTAATTTTATAAAAGTTTTCTTGACTGGATTGGTGAACCTGAAAATACAGTTCGAGACATCAGTCACATTCTAAAATTCATTTTCGTCGTCTATGGGTTTCGGTGCATCTTGCACATACTGAAACAAAAATTATTAACTTTACTGGATTGGTGGACAGGAAAATTAAGTTCGAGAAATCAGTCTCATTCTAAAATTCATTTTTGGCGTCTACCGGTTTCGGTACATCTTGTACATACTGAATCTAAATTTATTTTCTTTACTGGATTGGTGAACATGAAAATTAAGATCGAGAAATCAGTCACATTTTAAAATTCATTTTCGGTGTTTACCGGTTTCAATACATCTTGTGCCTTCTTCAGGAGCTGAAAATTAATAGCGTGAATACCGAAACCGATGGAGGTCGATAATAAATTTCTTCTAAATTTATTATTAGTCAACCTATGACAATTATCCTAATATTGTCAAAAATTGTTCGAAATTAATATATATTGAAGAATAGACAAAGAAATGAAAACTACTGCTCTAAATTTATTATTAGCCAACCTTAAGACAACTATTCTAATATTATTCGAAATTAATAGAAGCTAAAAAATAAATAAAGAAATGAAAAACTACAACAAATGCATCATGTTTCCAGTTTATATGAGTAAATTGTAGTTACTAAATTCAGGTTCTATTAAACACATTTTGCAACAGCGAAAAATATTTCGAAGAAATTCCTCGTACATAACTTACTTTAATTTAAATTTTAGTTGTTATAAAATATTTTGTTCTTCAAATGTACCTACTTGCACTTTATTATAATAATGTTTCAACATCGAAAAATTAGACCGTATTTTATGTATATTTTTTATTTAAAATTATCTCTGAACCACATTTTAAAAATATGTTGATTCTCTCAGATAACATTCCAATAAAACTTCTACTTGTAATGTAATTTATTTTCGGTGAACTGTGCCAATTCTGATTTTGATGTAAATCATTTAATTTTAATATAAACTTAAGTGGAATTTGACTTATTTAGAATTAAAAATTTAAAATTACTGTTAAGGATCAAATAACTAACTATTAGTAAATTAAACAGTTCGTAGTTCGTTATATATTTAATGGAACAAATGAACTAGTCCAATGTTGTGCAATACAAATATTTCTTAAAAATTGGAATCAATAAAAGTGGAACGCGAATTTGTCATTAATTACATAAAAATTGAATTTTAATATCTATTCGAATATTGTGTATGTAATTTTGTTAAATTACTAATTTTCTTGCACTACATTACACTATAACTAATTTTTATTTTTAAAACTAAAAACTTGTTAGGAGTTACTTTATTATTCACTTTATTTATTTTTGTAATGTAATAATATTTAAAAAAATAATTTTCTTATGCTAAGTACTAGACCAATATTATTTTTTTAATTTAGTTTTTAAGAAGTCGTCAAAGTTTCTATTAAGAAAGAATTTGAAAATGTTTTAAATAACAATAAGAACAACACCACAAATCCCAAAAAAATGTTTTGCTCTAATAAATTTATGTGAATAATTAACCAAAGAATTAGGAAAATCAAATTGCACTATGTATAAACGTGCACAATAAACATGCATCATTTTACATACATAAATATTACATATTACAATAAAGGGATAAATATGTTTTTAACTGAGAAAAATTTGCAGTCGCCACTGCGACTCGAACCCAGGATCTCTGTCATTCTAGGACAGCGCTCTAACCGCTCCTAGAATGACAGAGATCCTGGGTTCGAGTCCCAGTGACGACTGCAAATTTTTCTCAGTTAAAAACATATTTATTCCTTTACTATATACTGCGTAGGAAGTTAGAGTTAAACTTCAAGAATTTTCAACACTTTAATTACATATTACACCTGAAACTGAATCTTAATCTAATTGTACTGCTATATCCTATAAACATAGCCACATATGCGTATCCCCCACATATTTCCAGCTTACAGCCCTTATACATCAGAAGACCTCACCGTGAGTAGCTTGGTTGTAGTTAGCGTGTGTTGGTGGCATGGCGCGTGTCCCGTGCTGGTACTAACTGGGTGTGTTGTGTAGGCGGCTGGCCGACGAGGATGACGAGCTGTCCGAGGTGCAGCCCGACGCCGTGCCGCCCGAGGTGCGGGAGTGGCTGGCGTCCACCTTCACGCGCCAGCTCGCCACCACGAGACGCAAGGCCGACGAGAAGCCCAAGTTCCGATCCGTCGCGCATGCTATCCGTGCGGGGATATTCGTCGACCGCATGTACAGGTAAATTATATGGAGAAATGTATTGATAGTTTTAAGAATCGAAACAAAAATAGAGTAAACAATGAAAACATTTTTTTTATGTCGACCGCATATGTACAGGTAAATAATAAAACCTTAATGCTTTCAAGTATCGGAAGAAAAATGTAGGAAGCAATGAATTTTTTTTTATAAATCGTAAACATATTTTTTACACGATCGACTATTTTTCAAATGGTACAATGTCTTGTACCATTTCTTGTATTATTTATTATACCATATATAGGCTAATCTAAAACGGGCTTTAGTATCATACAAAACTTCGTAAAAATCTTACAATTTTTTGTCCAAGATATTGTACCATTTCTTGTTCTATTTTAATAAACCTCATTTTAGATACTTTTTTTTACTGACATTGAGTGAAATTTAATTTTGATCGTACAAAAAATTGTAGCATTACGAATGGTAAGGAATACCGATTTCAGATAATAATTGGAGTCGTTTCTTGGCTCCCTCTTCAAACAATTGTCTTCGATCGGTAAAATGTCCTTAGATTTCTTAATACTTAATATACTATTCTATTACTCTTATATTTTACAATAATCATTGCAGGCACCAAGAAAAAACAGTTTAGTACGCCTTTTTCCCAGCAGTAATAAAAAATTTAAGTTTCGTGTTCAAAAAATTTTAATCAAAATAAATATTCATATAAGTGTTTTTAAATAAACTAACGTTTTCTGATACTGGGTTAAAAATATTCTGATATTAATAAAATATCGAAAAAGTTATAGCTATATAGCTAGTAAAAAAAGTATCGATACTGGTATCGTATCAGATTACGACTCTTTTCATAATATTTCTTACAAAAAAAAATATTATTACAGGCTAATACCTCAATAGTACTTTATACTGAATAGGTAAAATATCTTTGTTAAATACGATTAAATCGTATTTCTTTTTTTTCGAAATTTTAATAAGATTTTTTTCTTTTGTTAGTCATGATATTCTTAATAGTTATAATTATAATTAATAATAATAAATAATAATTTTTAAAGAAGTATGCTTATGGCTCATTTATTTAGGATAAAGGTGTAGTATTATCATCCAGTATTTGACATAAAGAATAAAATTATGAATAAAATTATTTATTTTTCGCAAATAAATTATATTTTTTACAATCCTGCTGTAAAGCTTGAGTAGAAAAGCAGAGAATATATAGCAGCGATTACGCCTACACAGCAGATATCTCACATAACATACGTGTTACGTGCGTTGTGGAATGTATGTAGTATGTTAGAATGTACAAGATACAAGATACAAGGCTCTCTGGAACGCCACTCTAGTAGGGGGCGAAAGCTAGGCAAGGGGGGGGGGGGGGTTGTCTTATTCTCGTATAAACTGTAGAACTTGGAGAAATTATGGTTACCTTCCTCAATTCTGAAAAAGTATAGCCAAAGTTAAATACGAAATCAAATAAATTTTCATTAAAAAATATCGTGTTGATTTTTTCCTATTTCCTTGAAACTGTATTACATAAATTATGAATTTAATCAATTCAGTTTATTTATAAATATTTAGAAATCATTATAATGTCTACAAAATTATTGTAATTCATATTTCATATCTTTTGATTTATATCAACAATATAGGTAAATAAACTCAAACCCATAAGTATTAATATTTTGTATACCCTTCAATTATAATGTAATTTCGTATAAGAAACTCTAAAAATAGTCGTTCGTAATTAGTTTCCAATTGTGCTTTTAATAGCGTATAATTATACATGATTTATTTATCTAAGATAATGTGCCTTTTTTGACTATAACAGGAGAGTAGGACATGCAGCCCTTATGCAATTTCCCTCAGAAGTGGCACGAGCGCTCAAGAACTTAGACGAGTGGAATTTCGACGTATTTGCCCTAAACGAAGCGTCTTCTGGACAGCCAGTCAAATATATTGGATACGACCTTCTCAACAGGTGAGAAAAAATAATCTACTCGTTCCATATATATCAGAAGTTTAACTAAATATAAAAATCCAGTCAACTGAATAAAAAAAAATTAAAATAGTGAAGTACATATTCTGTAGTTTATTGTTATATTCCTATCATTTCATAATTAGAAAAAACATCTTTTCTATATAATTTTTTTTCTATTTTTTATTACCTACTTCCTTTCGAATTTCGAATTATTTTTCCAATGAAATTTCAAATCCATTTTTTCCTAAAATCGAGAGCACTAGTATATATTTGGTATTTAAAAAAATAAATTATTAATTTTCATCATATTCATTATTATATACATACCATATATTTTACTTTTAACAATACCAGGAAATCGGTATTCAAATGTTTGTTCGATATTGCATTCCTGATTACAATACATCAATTTTTATTTGTTTTTACATAAATTTATTTTATTTTCATTATAAATTTTACAATGTTTGCAAACATTGTGATCAAATTTCTTTTATTATTGATTATAATGGATATGTTTCAGATATGGAATGATCCATAAATTCAAAGTGCCACCAACAGTGCTGGAAGCTTTCCTAGTCCGAGTAGAAGAAGGGTACTGTCGGTATGGAAACCCGTACCACAACAATATCCACGCAGCCGATGTGAGCCAAACAGTGCACTTCATGCTATGTCAGACGGGGCTTATGAACTGGATGACAGACCTGGAAATCTTCGCGACGCTAGTAGCGGCCCTCATCCACGACTTCGAGCACACTGGCACCACCAACAACTTCCACGTCATGTCTGGCTCAGAGACAGCACTCTTGTACAATGACCGAGCAGTATTAGAAAACCATCATCTTAGCCTAGCTTTCCGGCTTATGAAAGATGATGAATGCAACGTTGCACAGAATCTATCTAGAGAAGAATATAGAGAATTTAGAACTTTAATTATTGACATGGTTCTTGCTACCGATATGAGTTTTCATTTTCAACAGCTGAAAAACATGAGGAATCTTCTGTCGCTAGCAGAACCTACTATAGACAAATCTAAAGCTCTTTCTTTGGTGCTTCATGTTTGTGATATTTCTCATCCTTCTAAGCATTGGGATCTCCACCGAAGATGGACAGCATCCCTGTTGGAAGAGTTCTTTAGGCAAGGAGACATGGAAAAGGAGTTAGGTTTGCCGTTTAGTCCTCTCTGTGATAGAAATAATACTCTGGTGGCGGAGTCGCAAATCGGTTTTATTGAGTTTATCGTAGAACCGAGCATGTCTGTCTGTGGTGATATGCTGGAAGCGATCCTAGCGCCTCCTGAAGATGGTGCGTCCAACACTTCCGCCCCGTCTACGGCGTCGTCTACAGGGAGCGTTAGTTCTACGACACCTTCATCAGACTTTAAAATTCCTAAACCATGGACTGAATGTCTCGCACAAAATAAAGCTGTTTGGAAGGATCAGGCTGCCAAAGGTAAATCAGATTTTTTTTATTTTTTCAAAAACGTGATTCAGTCTCGTTTACTCTTCAAAAAAAATTTTAAATGGTTTAGGAGCCCATTACAGAACAAGTGATTTAAATCAATAATTCAATAAATCAATTAAATCAATACAATCCTAAAGTGAGAGTGTTATACATTGCTTAATTTGTAATTTCAGATGCGGAAATTCGAGCACAACAAGCACAAAAAGAAGATGAAGAAAAAGAGGACAAAGCGGAAGAATAGACCTCTGTCCGACCCACTCCAGAAACATCCGAATCTGTCGCAGATTCGCCACCACCCAGACTAACCATCAGAGAACTTGCAAACCATAGTATTGACTACGTTTTCTCCCTAACCAGAACAATATACCTATAAATATATATACCGCTCGAAAGGACAGAGAGATGGTCCAAACATCACAGTGCAGACATATATATGTTTGCACCGTTGTCAGGTCTGTGTGCTTTGAGCATGCGCCGATTATCTGTGATTCTATTGGTCAGGAATTGTTTCTTCGAATTTTGAATATGAATATATCTATGAACTGTCAATGAGTTTTCATTATTTAGTCATAGATTAAGGAAATATATTTGTTCAGAGTATTCAAATAAAAATGAAATCGCCTGATTTTGTTGTTTCTTTGTAAAGAATTTTTGTTGTTTCGTTTTTCAGTATTACGTATGTATTTTTAAATAAGTATTATTTGCAAATTTCTAACCCTTTCTGTCCCTTTGTATGTATTCAAATTTTGATCTGTTAATAATGTACTACAGTTTTATTAATATTTCGCAGTTGTTCAAATTCAGATTTTCAAATACTTTTGTATTTTTATTCTTAATTTTAGGAAGTGTTCAATTTTTAATTATATTGCTGTAATCCTGTAGTAAAGGTTAATCTAATCTTTTTTGAAAAAAACATAATGTTAATCTTACCTGCCATACTAAATTAAGAAATGTAATTTTCTAACTTTGTGGTACTCATTTTTTTGAAGATAAAAATAAAAACAATTCTAATTTAACTAATAAATAATTCAAAATAATATACATATTCATATTTCAATACATTTCAAATATTTTAAACAGGCACGGTTACTTTGCGCACGCGCTTTTGTGTGACTACATACTGAGTGACAAGGACAGAGATTGTTATGTTGGGGACACTTTCCTCTCACGGGAGAGATAGCACTCGAGCGGTATATATATTTATAGGTATATTACCAGAACTACTATCAGAAAAATCAAAAATATTTCCGTCACTTCCGATACTTAGTAATAAGAGAGTGGGTCGCAGACTTTTCATCTACACGTAAATAATCGACCAAATTAATACTCTTACTCTGGCCTTTAGCTACGCTTATACGTATATAAAAATACTATTTATAGGAGTACGAGCCTTCGTTCGTATTTCCCGTGTGTGTGTGCGATTGTGAGCCATGAACCTTTCTGCTGTCCAACCCTCGGATCACTGCTCATGCTGACATCTGTCGTTCACACGCCACATATTTTTGTACGAGACATACACATACTTACATACAAACAAAGCATACACTAAAAATATTCAAAAGTCGAAAAATACTCTTCTTTATGTCCGTCCATTAAACGAGTGTGAATTTCGAACGGTCAGATGTCCATTGTTACTCGAGATTCAAATAATTAGTTCCTTTTAGATTCTACTTGTGTAATAAAATTTTAAATTAGGAAATAAAATATTGTTAAATGGACACCAACTAGGAATATTGTCTTTCAATTTGAATTCGGTTCTTCAATTTTAAATTGCTTTTATATAAATATTACTTATTTATTATATTAGCTTTTATTTATTTTGTAATTAACATTTGTCGATATGCAAATGATTTCAAACTTTTTTTATTTATTTCTTATTTCAAATAAATGGTACATACTCATTAACACCCAGATTTAATAAAGAATATATTAAAAAAAAATGATTACAACCATACTTCTATGAGTGCTTTGCTTATATGTGTAATCAAATATTTGACTTCTAGGTTGTCAAATATCACCATAAATCTTCCTCCGTATCATTTAGAAATGCTGATAATCATCTACAAATATTATTAATTCCACTAAACTAGTGGAGTTATCTTATTAACTAAATAAAATATGTACTTCATTCTTTTTACGAATTGGGACTGAAGTTATTTAGGCATTTCTAGATGTTAACAAGAGTTAGTGGCTCATCTTTTTTATGAATCTGGGTGTTAAAAGTTATACAAAAGTGTTTTCTATTAAGTAATCTTTGTAATAAAAGTTACTGGTTCCTATTTTTATTTAAGCAGTTCATATTTTTTTATATACGGTGTACAGAATATCCCTTAAAATTTGATATTGCAATCTGAATACCATATATTTATAACTTAAAGCAATATTGAATATAATATAATTTTAGCAATAATCCATTTTCGAGCGGATTAATATGCTAATACGTTACTAAAAAATAAAATGCAAAAAGGTGTTATATTATAAATCCATAACTAAAATTGGATGATATAAAAATTTGTTATATAATTCTTCATCCATAGTGTATTATATTAATTTTAAATAAGTATCATAATAAGTAAATGTGAATTACTTAAAAAATGTTGAAAATGCAACTTGTAAATAACATATGAATTGAAACTAATTATTTAGAGAAAAGCTTGAGTAAATGGCAGTGATCCTTAGTATCCCGACTGAAAAGTAAACTGATTGTAAATTCGAATGTATATGTTTAGTTGTACGCACATTTTTCAAATATTATATATGACAACGTCATCTATGTTGGCTGTTGTTTCTTGTTGTTACGTAAAACGTTTACTCACTGTTGCAATTCTTTCTGTTTTTATGAAATCGCGACAAATACGTAAGACGTGAGAGCGCGTTTGAGTTTTTATTGGGACCACCCCAAAAGCTTGCAAATAACTAATAATGGGGATTGGTATCGGGAACATAGCTTTACAAATAACGTAGCTTAGACAAACAAGTCGTTCAACGACTTGTATTGCTACTACTTGATCTGTGTCGAAGACCTTCTCCTCGTAATGTGATCCTTTACTAATTGTTTTAAAAATTAAACTTTCTATATTCATGTTTTATAGTGTATATTTTTACATCTAAATGTTATTGTCTTTTTTACTTATTCCTCTCTATGTAGTATTATTTATAAGATAACATTAGTTTTGGATCATTTTATGTCTTAGCATTTAACTCTATTTATAATTAATCAAATTTCTTCGACACAGAACCAATAGTGTAATTAGGTAAAATGTAATAACACACGTAGTTCAATAATAGATATTTAGTATGTTTATTTCGTGTTGTACAGTGTTAATAGTTTATTATTAATATTGATAAAAGAGCATATCTATTTAAATTAACGCAAATACGCAATCGTAATCTATAAATAAGTAAATATACTTGTATACATGAACATATTATTAAATATCATTTCAAGTGGTAATTAATATTGTATTTACCTTATAAACTTTATTATTTGACCAAGTAAATTAAAATAAATTAAATAATTTAAATGTACGTTCTTTTATTAAGGTGCAGAAAATTAATATAAACAACATCCTAAGAAACTATGGATACTCTAAAACATATATAAGTCCTAAGGGCGCAGGACAAAGGATTCAGGAGTCGAGCAAAACCAGCCCACTTCTGTAAGTACAAAATGTTATTAGCTTTATTATTACTGTCACTTTTAATCTATAGACATTTAAAAAAAATAACATTTAATGGACAGATTCCCAGTTTCCTATAACAGTATTTTTTAAATTTCAAATTCACGAATTCGAAATCCGTTTTGCACGGAACACCCTGTTGTCGCGTAATTCACTAAAATATGTCATTTTTTAATTATGGTGAATGTAGGTAACACCCTATACAGCCTTGTGTCACTAATACATAAATATAGGAGATTTATTTGGATACTTGTATTGTACAAAATTAAAATAATCTGATAAATTGTGTATGAGTTCGTAATTCATTCTGTCATTTTTGATTTCCTTAAAATTAAATAAATACATACTTATCTGCTTATTATTAGAAAGACACAAGAATAGAACACAATATAGAGATCATGCTTGCAGAAATTCCGGAATGACCATCTGTTGTGGCGTCAGCTGTGTAAAACTACACCCTTCAGAGATATTAGATTCTTCATTTATAAAAAAAATACGAAATAGGTAGAACACTCATTAGAATTTTACTTACAATATACCAATAATCTAATTTTATTTTCGTATAAAACTCCACATTCACATGTTAACTTCGTAGATATTTATACATAAAATGTAATTAATTATACGTGAACATTAAAATTAGATAATTATAAGAAAAAAAAGTATTATACAAATATGAAAATACATCTATCTATGCAATGCATATTAATGCTAGGTGAAACACATTTTGCAATCTTGATCATGAAGATTATAAACCTAGAAGTTAGTAAGGACGAGGGGGGCCCGGGGGTCCGCCTCGCATCATTCCCGGGGGCGGGCCCCGCATCCCCATCGGCGGGGGCCCACCGCGCCCCATCCCCATAGCGGGCGGCATGCCCATCATGCCTGGCGGGGGGCCCATCATGCCAGGAGGAGGACCGCCCATGCGGGGGGGCCCTTGGTGCATTTGTGGGGGCGCTGCTACCTGCCCACGTCCACCTACACAAACAAAAATATTTTTTGAGAAATTCATATTAATTTCTTTTCATATGGGGCTCATTTTTTCATTCGTCCAGCTACTAAATAAAAATAATTGTAAAGCATTCGAACCTGGAGTCATGATTTGCTGAGAAGGTCCACCAACTCCCCGCACAGGTCCCTGAAGTCCTACAGGAACTCCGGTCATTCCAGCCGGCATTCCGCGTCCTGCAGCTCTTCCCACGCCAGGACCAGGAGCTGCTCCAGGAATAGGCACCCTGGGCAAACCTTCCTCAGGTGGTGGGGGGCCTTCCACAGTTAAGGACACAATCCCTTCTCCCCGTAACAGAACAAAGCCTAGTACTCGTTTCTCTTCTCTTTCTTGTTTAGTATTCTTTATTTTAACTTTTCTAAACTCTTCACAGTCTCCTAATATTAAGTTCATATGTTTATCAAACGCTTTAAATGTGCCTATAAATGTTCTTGAATCTTGAAGTGTTATCCGAACCCGATAATTCAGGTGTTGGATCATTTTATTATTTTTTCCAATCGTCTGGAAAATATTAAGTACATAATAATATTTTATATAATAAGTACAAGAAAATAGTAAAAATATTTCTAATATTTATTTAAAACAAGGTTATACAAACGTGCAATATACGTTTGATAATAAAAGTTATTAAACTTGTATAAATATTAATTATTTTTGTTACTTACCATTTTGACTGGATTTTGTAATTCTTATTTAATAATAATAAAGTAATTGTTTGAAATAAATTCAGTATTTTGTAAATAAATTCCGGTTTAACCTACAAATAAACAGCACAAATGCCGCTTGCAAACGAACTACACTAACGCTCTCTACTCACTACTAGAAGAATTATTGGAGGAAAATTTAAACCGCTTTTTTTAAATCATAAAATACAAGAATTAAAAATTACAAAATAACGAGTGAAATGTTAAAGAAAATATGGTTAAACCGTATATTTAACTTAAAAATATATATATATCTTGGATGGTCTAAAAATATTAGTTTCTTTTCTCATGGTACTACAAATATATTTTAAGCAATACAAATTAATATAAATAATAAAAGAAATAAACAGTCATGCAAAAATTAATATTACACTAGACACTATATAAATTAAAGATTAACATATGAAAATATATAAAACAATGAAAAACACTATTTGAAACTACGTTTTTTCCAGTTTTATCTATTAGCTTATGTTAAAATCACATTAGTGACAATAATTGCATTTAGGATGGCATTTAATGCCATTGAGACCACACTTGCATCCGGCGGATGTATCCCCTTTACCAGCCGGGCCCCAGCGTGGTCCGCGAGTTACCCAACAGATTTCTGTTTTACACATAGAACAACGCAACCAATCACAACCCCATTTCTTCAACAACACCACTTGGCACGTTGGACAAGCAAGTGCTTCTCCGCGTGCTATCATATCTTCTAAGAAATCACGGGTTCGCCGGGCATCTTCATCGGTTTCAGACTGAGATTTCATTTGCTCTTGATATTGCTTACAGTTCCTGCCAATATGTATAGCCTGAAATAATATTATATTTACAAGTTTGTAGTTCTACTTTAAAGTCATATATAGTACGAGAAAAGTACTAGTTTCCACAGCGGTCGTAAAAAAGTTATTTATACTAGTGCGTAAGGTTTTTTAATCGAGTGTTGTTTAAATTATAGCACGAGATAAAAGACACTATGTTACACGCCTGTTGCATACAACATTTTTCCTACAACCGAAATGTTAATAAAAATTAATTTCAAAAGTAAATAAAATTATTGATAAATGTGCCACCAGTGTGTCAAAAGTGTTTATATTAAATAGCAACGGCTACTTTTCACGCACTAAGACGTGAATAGTGACTCTTTACGAACTCTAAAGTTTATATAAAGTATGTACTTTATGCTCGGTAGTAGAAAAAAGATTTTATCACTTCACAAGAAGTGAATTGGTGGAAATGAAGTAATAAATTGTGCGAAAAAAAAATGTAGATATAAGCGCAGGCGCAGTAACTTCTGTGTCAATGATACTTCTCACACTGCACATGCGCAGTTTTGGTAAAGACTGTGAGAAATTATTGGTCGTAAGAATTTTTTTTCTTTACTAACCTGGCACGTAAGGCAGTTGTTTTTCCTGCAAACTGGACAATGGAAATCATTGACATTATCTTCATAGATGCACCACCCTGTGCAATCCGGAGTTTTACAATGAAACGTATTATCCATTTTGTTTTCAGCCTGTTTAACTGATTTAGCAAGGTGCTGTTCATAAACTGCTGCAGACACCAAAGCTTTCACCTCCCGGTCTTGAAGTGCAATATCACATGAATATTGGTCATCTCGGTATGGACATTTTACTTCTGCTTCTTCGCTGAACTCGATAGTATGAGCTAGGCAAGCCCTGTAAAATATATCATAAGTTTTCATATTTTACGCGCTTCTATAAATGGATATCTAATCTAAGTATTTTGTTAGTGTTAATAATAAGTTGTAAAGTCATATAATTAGTCACACTCATGATGTAGTAAAAGTGAATCATGTACATTTTATGAAACTACCTGCAAAATTGATGTAAACATTCCCGCAAAGTGACTCCGTCTCCTTGTGGGCACTCCGCCAAACACACCAAACACTCGAACCTCTCCACATTACGCACCAAGTCCTCATTATCCAAATTCACGAGCTGGAGGTAGGTTTGATTGTCTGGAGACGAACTCGGTGCCGAATCTTCAAATATCAGTCCACAAACTTCGCAACTCTTACTGCTCACGGGATTCAGTAAAGTGCAAGCTTTACATTTCCACAGTTCTTGCACGTTACTGTCATATCCAACAGCTCCTATTTCTTCATCATCTTCCTCTTCGTCAACTTCAGGTTCTTCTTCGTCTATGTCTTCTTCTATAATAGCGATGGGAACGTGATACACGACGTTTGATGGGGGTGGAGGTCTCGCTGGTTCAAGGTCAGTTAATTCAACTATCTCAACTGCATTTGTTTCGGTTTTTTGGTCTGAAAATAGATATGACATCAGATACGTGGGAAGCATTGTAACTTTAACGAAAATTGGCACAAAATTTACACCAACGCCTTCTTACATTTCCAAAACTAATTTTGTAATTGTGAATAATATTTGCTCATTTTGATAGATAATATTACTAAAATAAGTAATATTGTACAGACAATATAAAAAAAAGATAATATATTTTTATATTAGTAATATACTCACCATTAGGTGGTGCAACAAGATACAAGAACACAGGACAACCAGAACTTGTAATTTGGTGGGTACTCAAAGCTGCACTATCATCAGTAGCAAGTTGTTTACCTAAAATCCATCTTTGAACACCAATTGGTATTTTATATTCAGCTTCTACAAGTTTTTTTAACTCTGCTACTGTCATAGTTTCAGTTACTGTTAACGAAAATGGCCCTCGATGTGATATTTTATCTTCCACATACATCTCCACTCTAGAAAATAAAATATATTTAATATTATAATATTTAAAATCATTTTGAGTTTGGGTGTATTTTACGAAGATTGAAATAACTATCATAAAAGAGAACTTCCCCTTTTTAAATAAACCTTCTTAGTCAAGTTTTTTATTTCTTCCTAAATATTAAAAAAAATCAAATGTGGCCACTGCAGAATAAAATGCCATTCTGTGATTCCCTTTTTTTACTTCCTTGTAAGAAGAAAAGGAAGTAATGTTTTTAGATTTCAACGGAAGTCTCCATTTTAATCATCCCTCAATTAATTTAATTAAAATAAAATAATTTAGTCAATTTTGAATCTCTTACGATAGTTGAGATCTCCATGTTAGATTTAAAGAGTTATTATGTTTTAAAACAGTGTTAAAATAAAGATTAACTGTTACTTACTCAAAATATTTATTATTCTGTTTCTTCGAGTCAGCTTCTTCGGTTTTTTGCCTAATAACACTTAAGGGAACCTTCAGTTGAGCTAATTCTCTAGCGAATACAGCGGCATGACCCAATTCTCCTCCAGCTATGGAAGTTTCCAGTCTTCGCAACAAACGATTTATTTCCAGGGTGTCTGTTTTTGAACATCCGGCAAATTCATTTGGCAACTGATTTTCTGTAGTGTTTAAATTTGCATATATGTGAGCATCGTCTGAATTTCCAGTCTTTTCGTTACTTATACCAACGAAGTCTTTTGCGCCAATTAAGTGATAATCAATTTTAGAATTTTCAATTGCAGATTTTTCTTCGGAAGAAGGTGTTCGTCGCACAAAAGCGTTTGTTTGGGCGGAAGAAGAAACTTTAATAGGTTTTTCGACATTGGGGTGTTTGACTTTAATGTTTTCATAAACTGTTTCTGTTTTTGCTACTATAATCTCGCATGTCTTTTCTTCTTCCTTTTCTGGTTCTGGTTGTTCTTGAATTAAACTTATTCTGTGTTTATTTTCTCTAGTATCCAATTTTTGTACTTTTTTCGGTAAAGAATTCTTCATTTCTATTAAAATTTTCTTGAGTTTTTCATGTTCTTCTCTCTTAGCATTATTTGTTTTATTTTCAACATTTTGTTTTGGTTTTACTCCAGAATTAGAATCATTTTCAGTAGTCGTATTAATTAGTACTATTTTAGGTGAATTCATTTTCTGTATATTGTTTTGCTCTGTGTTCTGTGTATGTAATTCATCTCCTAAGATCATCTTTTCAATTTTCTGGGGTTTATTTTGATTTGTGTTGTTATTTTTATTAGATTCTATTTTTTCATATTTATTAATATTAGCATATTCTGGCGTTTCTACACTTATTTCATCACCTAAAATAATTTTTTCTTCCACTTTCATTTTTTCATCGCAAGTTTGTTTTTGAGTTACAGGAGTTGGTTCGTTGAACCCCACTTCATCACCAAGAATTATTTTTTCTATTTTTTGTTCTTCCTCTTTTATATTAGTTTTATTATTTTTAATATTAATGTTCACTTCTTTCTCATCTTTAGTATCACGCGCGAGGTCGTCATTAAATTTATAATTTAAATTTACTTTTGGATATTGCGGTTGAAATAAATTTTGTGTCTCTTTAGTCGTTTCAGTTTTATCTTCTTTGTTTTTATTTCCTTCTGATTTTAAATTATTTTCAGAGTCTACGGTTAATTTTAGAACTGAAGGTTGCGTATCCTTTTCACCTACAAATTTTATTTTATCAGAAAATAATTCAGCATCGTTTGTTTTCTTATCATTAAAATATTGAGATAATTTTGGATAATTTGAATTTAGAACTATTCGTTGTAAATCACTAATTCTGTTCTCTGCACTTCCTAATCCGAATAAATCACTAGAATCGGTTTTCTCTATTTGGTGATCTGCAGAATTTGCTTTTATTTCTGTTAGCGGTGAAGACGCAGAAGAAATTGAAGTAAAATCATCAAAATATGGTTTTATTGTACTACAAACTCTGCAAATAATTCTCCAATAATCATTTTCAAGAGTACATTTCGGACAATTCCACTGCGATCTTGAAATTGGTTTAACAACGGCAGTATTTCTAGATATTTGAGAATTAGTAAATATTTCTTTCTTTGGTGACTCAGAACTACTTGACTGTTCTTGAATTATTGGTATAATTACTTCTTGCTTTTCTTTAATTGGTGGACTTTGTTCTTTTATGGATTCTTTTGAGTCTGATGAACTTCCTCTAGATACGCCAGTAATTGCATTGAATTTTGCAATTAAATCTCTTGCAGATTTTCTTTTGGGGGAAATCCAACTATCTGAGTTTGTCCTAACATGTTCATTTCCTTTTGGTCGCATAAAAGGTGGTGCTTGATTTGAATTTTTTAAATATTTCATTTTTAAGTTTTCTTTTCCAATTATTTCCATAGCTTCACGATCTAATTCACTAATATTAGTTAAAAAGGACAAACCCGATTTTCTTTTTTCTTGTTCAACTTTCTTTTCGGGAGTAGAACTTTTTGAAAGGGTGCGTTTATACCATGGCCTTGGAGAGACTTGGACAACTTCTTGTATTTGAACATTTTTGGTAGTTGTTTCTAGTTGTTCTTTTGCAGGTTTTAGAATTCCGTGATCTAGTTTAAGAGAGTCATTGCAGATTATATCTGGTGTAGCATTAGGAGGTTGAGGTGCCATTCTTTTTTTTCGACGTAAAGTATTTTCTCCTTTGGAGCCTGGAGGTTGAGGTGCTTTTCTTTTTCCTTTGACATGACAATATGCGACCGATCGGCGATGTTTGGATGATTCACTGGCGGTTCTGCGATGCATTCCTCTTTGTTCTACGACCACAGTCTTGCTCATAAGAGGTAGACTATGTCCACGGTCAGGTTCCGATGCTTTGTACAGATTATATTTACTCCGCAAAGTTAAATTACGATCAGTTTCCCGACTAACGTCTCTTTGTGCTAAGCGAGCACGGTATGTTGAAGTTTCTGGTCCCGATAAAATAAATTTTTCTGCTTGTTGTGCAGAGCCAAATGGTTTATAAGAACTAGGAGGAACAAATGCGAACGAAGCTACCGTATCGGTACTAAAAACTGACTCTATACTATCACAACTAGAAGATTCTGAATGTACTAAGTCTGGAGACGGAGCACTGACACTTTCTTTATTTCCAAACCACTTTAACACTGAAAATAGACCACTGGAACGTTTCGAAGATTTGGAATCCCAACCATTAGCTATTTCACGTTCCTGCATCATTTTATCTTAATATTCATGACTCACTTAATTTGCCAAATGTTGCCCTACATATAAAGAAATAAAAACTTCACAAAATTGTAATTATAATAAAATTATAAATATGTAAATAATTTGTACAATGAATTTAATGTTACGTAATAAAAACAAAATTTGAATAATAATGAATTTTAATAATTTGATAATACATGACTTAAATTGTACTAAATTAGCTTACCGATACAAATATAAGGACTTGTGTTTAATATTGCTGACTTAAGTCCACTACTAACGACGCCTGTACACGAAGGCCGACGCTGAGCATCGCTGAGTTCCTAATATTAGAACTGTTTAAAAACAGTTACGATTGTCACTTAATCGTGCTCTGTATTTCCGAGGAATAGTGTAAATAATATATATATATATATATATATATATATATATATATATATATATATATATTAAATAAATTAATTAATTAAATATACGCATATTGATAATTAAGATATTCATAAGTTTTGAAAGTCGCAAACATAAATACAATAAATTAAAAAATATGAAGTTTAAGAATTTATTTTTGTAGTGATTAACAAATATAATACATAAATAAATCTCAAGGTTGCATAAAGTTTGAAAAGGAAATAGATAAGTTATATTTGACGCCGTATTTCAAAATAACTTGGAGAAACAGAATAGCCAACCAAGAAAATAAAAACTGTTATTGAAACATATTATAATTAATTTTTTAATTTATGTTTTTGAAATGCAATAATATGTATTACATTCTTTAATAATACATATATTAAAATATGGGTTTTAGAAATAAATAATATAAAACATAAAGTCAATATTTCACGTTGTTGGGTTGGTAGTTGTATTCATTGTCATTGAAATACAAGAAAGAAGCTTGGTTTTGTCAAAAATTTGTTTACTGCAAATCAGGATTCTAATAGAAAAGTGAACTAATTAATTATTTGTGAAAAGTGTATAGTATCAATGAAATTAAAAATGATGTGTTCTGAACGTTGCTAATACTTAAAACAGTGAATATTTGATTCGACCTTTATTGTGTGAAAGTGGACTCGTCCGTCTCAGTACAATAATCTTATTTGTCATTTTGTGTTTGTAAACAGTTATTTCAGGACATTTAGCTACTAAATATATTCTCACATCTTATAAACTCTTATCTGTAATGTTCCTAAATCAAGTGTGGGCCAAGAAATTAGTCAAACAAGCATTCATCCCTGAATGTAATCTTCTACACTCAAAAAGAAAAGGAATATTTATACACCCCACAGTTATGTACAAGAACTTTTCAAATATAATAGTGTTAAGTTCATGTGTTACAAAATAAATTAACGTATAATACATTATACATAAAACAATAATTCATCAAAGTTATTTATTGTGTTGTGGATCAGTAGTTTCACAATGAAGTTGTTAGAAAGCAGTCGATTTGAACAGATCAACAATGCCTTATGCATTCAGACGGGCGACAGTAAGATATTCGGGCGCATCGAGAGTTACTCGTGCAAGATGGCAGGTGGGGACAAAGCTATGTACAAGCGTTTCAACGCAGAGCAAGGGATGAACCCGCACGACTTACAAGCCCTGTCCCCTCCGCAAGGCCTGTCGCCAGGGTGTTACAGCCGCAGCATCTCCGGGGACGAGGACGGTCCTCTGTGCGACACAATCAGTCGCAAGACTCTTTTCTATTTAATTGCTACTCTCAATGCTACTTTTCAGCCTGATTATGACTTTTCCGATGCTAAGGTACACAACATTTTAATATCCAAAGTTAAATATAATTCAGCTTGATATATTTATGTATAAACAGAAAGATACAAATTGTTTGGGTTATTGCTCTTAGGATACGTAACTTTTAAATTTAGAAGTATATTACATAAAATCATACTCCTATTAAATATCTACATTCAGATTTAGTATTTTAAATATTATTGTCAAATAACAACTCCCGCTGTCTAAATAAGATTTTGATGATTATGATTATATAATCATGTTAAAATTGGATGTACAAACATAAAGCTCCATGTAGACAGTATAATTAAATTAATATCAAAAATAATTCTAAGAATTCGATTTAGACTTATTTTATATTTTATGATTTTAATTATCTTCTATTAATAAAAACATTTGAGTTACTACATTTATGTAAATAAATTGACAAATATGTCATATTTTAAAGTTTTTCAAAAGTTTATGTAATAGTGGTTCCTATTATGTTGTTGAAGTACAGAATGGAGTTCAATATGAAATTTGATTATTTAATATTTATACAATAATTTAATGTTCAATGGGGTATGTGACTAAAATTTGATTTTTATATATCCGCGAAAAAATCGGACAATAGGTGGCACTAATGTCTTTACTGTTATCGGGATAACCAACTTCACATCATCATTGTCTTATATGGAAAAAGAATGTAATATATACAGTAACATAATGATTACACTGCGGAAACAATATCTGTTCAATTTTCTAAGTTTTTATCTCAAACGTCAAATAAAACGACATCCCGATTACGGAAGTATGAAATTTCCGCACCAGATGTCAGCCAATTTTTTTAAATCGATTCATTCGTAGTTTACGAGAAAATAAATATTAAAAATTTGGGGAAGGGATATTGCGACTTCAGTGTGGTTGAATCGTAAAAGAAGATAGACTGGGAGCGAAAGAGACAGTCTATCTTTCGTCTTCTACGATCTTACCATGCTTACGTCACATATCCCTCCTCCAAAACATTCAATTTCTAAAAACTAAACTATTTATGACTTATATGAACCTATTGCTTTGAATTTACGGCATAAAAGTGTAAATATATTTTATCATTTGACATGTTTAATGACACACTAATTGTGTTTTAGAGCCACGAGTTCAGCAAGGAACCGTCTCTACATTGGGTAATGAACGCGGTGGATTCAAACTTGAGTGCCACTGCTGGGGAGCAGTATGGTTTGCTACGCCAGCAGCTCTGGGCTGCGATAGAAGATGAAATCGCTATGAACGAATGCGATATTTATTCTTACAATCCAGACCTTGCGTCTGACCCTTTCGGAGAGGAGGGCTGTCTCTGGTCTTTCAATTACTTCTTTTATAACAAGAAGCTGAAGAGAATCGTCTACTTCACGTGCCGTGCTATTAAGTAAGTTCAAACTGAAAATATTGTTATTGGTGTAATATATTAAAATAAAAATTGAAATATCAAGAACCAAATCCAAATCAGTAGAATGGGAAAAATAATGTATGTATTTTGTAAAATAACAATAGTACATGAGAAATAAATATTCGTGCTCTCTTTACCAAACTTAACAATAGGTGAAAGTTAACAGCTTTCTAGAGGTTGTGACGTCATAAGCACATATCTTTTTAAATTTGAAATAATTATAAATATAGTTCTTGTAAGTGATATTTGAAAATCATTATAAAATAAGTTTTATGAGATTTTCGGTAAAGGCTTCTCAATGTGTAATTTGACAAGAAATTAAAACATTACGGGATTAGAGAAATATAAAGGATTATTGAAAATTTCTTTAAAGGTGTATGCAAGAAACAAAATTTCTACAAAGTAAATTCCGTATGAATTTGTTTGATACGGTCTATTTCTTTGTCTTACAAGAACTGTAAAGCATGTTAACAAATTTTGTAATAATGTACGTGTTACAGTCCAATTTACACAGTGGATTCTGGAATTGGAAGTGACTTCGCCATGGATGAAGACGATTTGGATTAAATAAATGTACAAAGTTTTTAGTTCGCGACGAGGAATAAGAATAATTTTTAATTTTGTTTTACTTACAATAAAAATATTTTATTTTTCTACTATCGTAAATTATGTTAGAATGTTAATTTTCATCTTTTAATTAACCATTTAGTTTTTTTCATGTGAGCGCAATCAGTTAATCATTGTATAGTTAAGTCTAAGATGAATCTGCACGCTACTCATTATTTATTGCATCATACGTAATTTTTAATATCAGATTTTCATTGTGGATTCATTTTTGGTGTGTTTACGAAAATGTGATAATTGATAAAGTAGAATAGAATTCTTGTCACGTTTATCTGTAATAGGCATTATCATTCATGTTAACTTTTCATTAAAATTACTGCACTCCAGTGTTTATTCACAATACTGTATTAAATTTTGATTCTATCTTCTCCATTATATTGTACAAAGATATTTCATTGATTATTTAGTTTCGGGAAACTCTTTAATCAATGAATAATTTATGATTGATAAGACTGATTAAATTCATATCCTGTTCATCATGTATATTTGCAATGAACAATATTTTATGGTAAGTTATGTTAAGTAGTGATATTAAATTATGTGCTACAGTCAAAGTAAATATATTGTTAGAAAAGAACTGGATATAAATTTAACAATGCAACAAATTCTAGTTTTCTTTTAGTGTTAATTTGTCAAATGACATTAACTGGGGACTTATATTTTTATATTTAATGAAATGTTATCAAGATTTAATACATATTTTACTAATATAAAATATACCAATTCAATTAACGTACTAATATTAAGATAAATTATAAATCCTGTTATTAGA
The DNA here is from genome assembly GCA_035578165.1 of Stenolophus ochropezus. Lineage (NCBI taxonomy): Eukaryota > Metazoa > Arthropoda > Insecta > Coleoptera > Carabidae > Stenolophus > Stenolophus ochropezus. The sequence goes on along the minus strand of JAQOWZ010000011.1, from coordinate 1,067,723 downwards.
TCTCACTTACAAATAGTTTGTTCATGGCAAAATGGATTTTAATTAGGGTGAAAGCATATACATATGTACAGTAGTATTTGAGTATTGATTTAAGTGGTTTATTGGAAGTTCTTTGATTCATTTTGTCATTTCTTAGATTACAATTCGTAATTATTTTCTTATATAATTAAACAAGCAATTATTTATAGAGACCTGATTTCATTTGTGTTTCAACATAAATGTATATAGTATTAGGAAATAAAAGTATATATAATATTTTTATTTAGATTTCTTTTCCTATAAATAAACGAATATTTGTGACTCAATGTTCGCAAAGCAGATTTGAGCACAAATGAGTAACTCAAAAATGTCGCGACAAAAAATAAAGTGTTGACTCATCGTGTTATCATGTTTTAGAAACAGATTCATAAAATGTCACTAACCCAGATTAGATATACCTCTTGTTAACTTCCTGAAATGTCAAACTAACTCCAGTTTCAATTCATAAAAACAATTAAGTATATTATTTAGTTCCAAAGATAACGCCATTAGTTTGGTGGAATTAGCAATATTTGTACATGATTATCAGCATTTTTAATGAATCTGGATGTTAAAGTTAAAAAGCTTCGTAAATACAAACTTTAACTTAGGATAAACGAGAAAATTAAAAATAAATAAGTAAAACTATTAAAATTAGCTCAATTTTCATTTTTTATTTCATATAATTTATTCATATTGCAATTAACAATAAATATACACATACAATATGTTTCTCTAATTTTTTAAAAAATATAGCTTATGTGAAAAATCAGTCATATCTTTATTTTGGAGACTATAATTAATTCCCACTAAGATTTCTATATAAGCCTAAGATTGATATATACTTCAATATGGCGATTAAGTCAAATTTTCATAATTTTTAATAACATTTCATCAATTTTGCATATTGTCACTCCTCTAACAGTGAGTCAATTCGTACGAAATTACATATTTATATATCAAACAGAATTGATAAACTACAATTTAGAATATTCTCAATTTTAAAATTAATTTTTATGCTATGAAAGATTAACATACAGAAATATACTCATTTTCAAGATTATAGAATTTGCTGCCTTCAAATCTGTAAATTTTACTTAAAGTAGAAATCGATAAGTAAATAAAAATCATAGATTATTTTATTTATAACATAGAAAACATTATCAACGAATAATAACAATTCAACGAAAACCATATTATATCACCAACACGATTTAAATAAAAATTCAAATACTGATATTTTTTCAATAATTTGTATGTTTAGATTGTCGTATTTATTGCGTGTTTTTGTTATTTATTTTTGTATGTAGATAAATAAATATTACAAAAAATAACAAGGAACAATAAATTGTAAGTAAATAAAATTAACGATACATCATAACATCAGGGCTTTGGTACATACAAATATACGCGTCGCAGAGAAGTCTCCTCGCGTGTTCCGGTAGCTGTTTATCATGCGGATGCGCGTCATGCAACAATCTGCTCACTGCGCCGTCATCCGACAACCAGGTGCTCACATCCGGGCAAGCTACCATCTCGGGGATATTATACCCATTCTGTTCGCCTTTGCGATCTGCCATGGAGTCAAAGAAACACCAGGGCGCTTCGTGACCAGACCCACACTTTACAAACGCAACATAGTGAGAAGTTTCGATGCAAACTACAGCGAACAGTTCCATGAACAGGCGAGGCGGAGAGCAGTGCTCCGCAATGATGGCGAAGTCGGGCGGCACGCGTAGAGGGCGGGGCGAATGCGCAGAACGCCGCGCATGCGCGTGGGCTGTCTCTAGACACGGCCCACAGAACCCGGTACTCTCCAAACCAACGCCGCATTGACCGAAACACTCACGGCATTCAAATGCTGCGAGTTTTCCACACACAGTGCATTGACGTGGAGCTAAAATGATTTCTCACTCCATCTAATATTTAAAGCAAATATCAAATACTCACAGTTTTCAATGATGTCTGTCACGTCGAGTAACTGCGATGGTAATATTCTTGGATACATTTTGAAGCTTTTTCCAAATCTCGGCATTTGTATAATTAAACAAGATGGAACTTCTTTTAACTTAATATCGGACGATAAAAAGCTTTGTTCAAATAATTGCTGAACTGAAGGCAAAGCCAAACCTGGAATAGTCGAATTAAGAGAAATGAGTTAAAAAAAAATGGCTGTGCGACAAAAGCGCACCAAAAATAATATTTACCTTCATCTTTTTCAACAAACAGTTGATAATGAAATGCTTCCTGACCAGAACTAAGTTTAAGGAATGGTTCTGCTTTTAATATCTGTGCCAACAAACTATTTAAAAATTCTTCTGGATCTTTTTCTTCACTTGTTAAACCAGACACAGAACTTAACTCTTCTAACAAAGTTCGCAGTTTCATAACTCTGTCTGCTCTTACATACAAATTTTGTCGTAACGGATTCACAATTTCTTCACGTAAAACTCGTTGCACCTAAGAGAAAAATTATAAATACTTCTTAACTTTTTAATTGTAAGATATTACCTCCTCATATTGAGAAATATCAGTAGCTGCTCGTGGACGAAATAACAAGCTATCAAAAACGCCAGTGTATGTAAACATAGCGAATAAAGTAGCATCTAAATAGCAGGAATTATGGTGCCCCTGAATACCACGAAACTTTCCACAAACTGCAGATACGTCTTCTTCGGTAGGCATTGATAAAGGGGGCACAGTTCCCGGCACAATTGGACTGTCTTGCTGCATTACACATCACAAAGAATAACTCATAACTCATTTCATACGAATGGTCGTAGAAAACTAACCTGGCCAAACATCTTGGAATCAGATAGAGCTGGAGTAGGAGCATCATCAAACCTAGAATCCTTCTGGCACTGATTAACAGGAACGAAGAGTGCCCGCCCGTCAGAACAAGTGAAGTATCTGTGTCCGTTGTGTGTCCCGTCTGTGAGAACCAGCGGCAAATGTTCCTGATCCTCCTCGAGCTCAACTCCGGCGAGGTCTCCGCCCAGCCAGCGCACCACACCGTACAGGGGCTCACTGATGTCCGTCACCACCTCGACGAGGGTGCCCACGCTGAGCCCACCGGCTCCACCACTGCTGCTCTCCAAAGCCGGCGTGTCATAAGTCGTGTCGCTACAAACGCGCTCGTCATCTGAAATGGAAGCGACCGATAAATTCTTCCAATGCTCTATCACGACAACTGGAATATATTGCAGAATTTCATCGTCTACGTCCGCCATGATACCCGCCAAGGTTATTGCGCTATTTATGGGTTAACTAAGTTAACTATACTTCCACATTTTGAAAGTATGTTGTGTTTAGACTCTACTGCGTACGGATAAAAATAGATACCCTGCTTTTCGCTTGTAATCATGTTATATATAAAATAGCGTTGTTTCATTTTTTTATATTATATTTATTGTTAATATAATTATTACTTTAAAATTATACAAATAAATTATATTCTTAAACAAACAAAATAAAAAAATTTGGATCACAAAAATGTTACATAAAACTTACTCCATTTCAAATAAGCATGATATTAGGTGAAGCAACGTTATTGTTTTGCAAAATAAAGATTCTAAAAATTTAATATTATATTATTAAATGTAATATTATGAACAGTAAAATACTATTGCCAATAATGTATTAGTTAATAAAACAAAAAAAAAATATTAAATGTTAATGATTTGCGAAATAAAAATTCTAAAAATTTAATAATAAATTATTAAATGTAATACTAACAAAAAAATAAATACAATTAATTACTATTGCTAATAACGTATTATTTGATAAAATTTTAAAATAGTATATTGTGCAACAAATGCAGAAAGTCGCCTCAACACAAGGCGAAGTCGAGTGCTGGAATCACACTTAGTGGGAAATAAGTGATTCTGCACTATACTTTTTCTAAGACCATACTGCTAAACATTACAGAACAAACCTTACAAGAAGTATCTTCACACATGCGCAGTGTTAAAAAATACTGTGAGAAATAATTTCTCACACTTTAACTCACGATTGGTGGGAAATATACAACTTTCAAGCTTTATACAGTGTGAGAAAAGTGCCACTCTTCATAGTGGTCGTAGAAAAACGTTATTTTTAAATAACTTATAACTAAATATAAAAAGCAATATTTTTCTTATTTTCAGTATTTATTAAAAAAGCGAAATTGAAACTTTCATAGAAATTTAAAATATGAATGCAAAACTGATATATATTTTTTTATATTTATAGATTTATCTCTATTTAAGTATTGTAACGTTTTTTCAATTTTAATTATTTTACACCTCATTACCTTAGAGAAATAATTAACAACATGAACATATTTTTCAGTGAAAGTGTATATGGAAATCCATATTTACTTAACAATTAGGAACGAAACAAAAAGCGAAATTAATTTTTCTTGTAGCCCATTTTATTTTAAACAATATGATTTATTCTTACCTTCCATTTTAGTTTCCACAGTACAATTAATTTTTGGAGTTCTCACTACTTTCTTATTGCTTAGCAAATGTGACATTGGATTTAAACTTTTATTTCTTGCCAATTTAATAGTGGGTTCTGTATTGGATGGCATTTTATCAATAACTCCAGGCCAAGATCCCCCAATGAGTTCAATCAGATCCATTTCATTTTCATTTTTTGAACTTGAAATATTTTTTTGCTGTATGTTTCGTGGTTTGTCAGGTAGTATTTCTACACTTCTTAGGTCTTTAACAGGAGTTCTGGTATCCTGCTCTTGCGTATCTAATGCGTGAGAAAATTGATTTCTTTTCGTCAAAGACGCTAAATATAAAGCAACTGGTTGGATCTTATCAATAGATACAAATAGTGCCGTACCGGGTAAGGCACTAAAATATTGTTTTCCTGCATATGATCCGTCACATTTTGTTATTTGAATTCTACTCTGAAAGACAATTCAATTGAATTATGAATAATAAATAAATGAAAAGAATTACCAGTAATTCAAGTCCTAAATAATATCCAACGCCCATAGCTTCTACAGGGCCAATATATTTGATAACAGCAGGATAACAAGCCTTACTATTAAAAACATCTACGTTGCTATTTATTTGGATAGTACTGAGTGTATCACACAGATCACTATTTGATGCAACTGAAATTCTATCTACTGGTGAAGGCATTGCAATTAGAAGAGGCCATAATTTTTCAGCAATTGGTATGAAATCCAATTGTTTACCACAAAATTTTAGTTCTTCAAACTGTAAACTGGTTTTATCTAAAAATCTTATGATAATATTTCCATTTGCTATTGCGCCTTCTATTTTCACAACACTTCCAATAAGCGCAGTTCTCTCGTCATTAAGCTTACGAGTACTTGACAATGCATGTACCAAAATACTTGTCCTAGCTATTCCGTATTTATATTCTTTTCTGTTCATTATTGTTACTATTCATTCCTTATCTCATTAAGGATATAAATTTATAAAATATTCTTGTTTTGACGTCTTAAGAATTAATAGTTCGCCATTTTTAAAATTATATTTTGACAGTTGATAGAATCACAACGAACAGGTGTTACTTCAGTGTTGCCAAATGTAAGACTTTAAACTTTTGCAAAGTTGTTGATTGGAATAATCAACAAATAATTTTAAAATAGTTTGCTATTTATAAAATTGCTATGGATGATATACATTGTATATTTCATAGTATATTTAATATAAATAAATCATAGAACTGGCAAATATGTGCTGGCCACATCACTTTATGCCCCACTCACATGAAATTTTGAAAATTTCACATATTGTGAAAAAATGCAATTGCTCTTTGACCATATTTGTAACTATAATTATAAATTATGTTTATTTACGTCTATACAATAATTATTCTCAAATTATCAATGGCATTGCTTTCTAATGAATATCATTATTTTTTTGTTTACAACGAGTTGTTGTACAACTTTTTTGTATATAATTTAAACACAATCATCTGACGCAGCTTATTTTAATAGTAGATCATATACATATTATTCGGTAGTAGTAAATGTGATGTGAAGTATGAAGTACTTTAGCCATTATTTTTGTTAATTTGAATTAAACTAAACTAGTGGTATGTTTATAGATTATTTTATAATTGGGTTTGAGAATTAATTCCATAATATTAATTTAATATAGATTTGAATATATATATAAAAAAATGTAGAAAGTTAAATAAATCTTTAAACACAGGTGAAAAATGGCCCGTAACTTTGATTAATTCTTATAAATTATGAAAACAAGTGCAACTTTGGATTTTTAAATATTTTTAATATTTTATTTACTTATTTTTAGATAAAAATACATAATGGAAGAAAGACTAGATTTTGTAGTCTTCGGTGCGACTGGTTTTACTGGTAAACATACTATAAAAGAAATTCTTAGCATGGATAAATTAAAATCTCTGAAATTGGGTATTGCTGGAAGATCTGAGATAAAATTAAATCAAATTCTACAGGATTTAAAAACTCAAACTGGTAAGAAAAACCACGCGTTGTATGTTGAACGCAATTAGTTTTTGTTAGATTATAAAAACCACTCAGTATTTATCATTTGATAATTACTCATTCATTATTTTATTTCTAATGATAATGATTTTAACATTTATTGTATAGATAATTTTTTTAAACAATGGTTTGAAGGAGCACTTTTTTGATGTATTAGATAATTCATAGAATTTTCATTTTAGGGTATGATTTGAGTAATATAAAAATAATAATAGCTGATATAAATGACGAAAAATCACTTCAGGAAATGACTGAACAAACAAAAATTATTCTGAATTGTTGTGGACCATTTAGATTTTATGGGGAACCAGTTATAAAAGCCTGTATAGCTTCCGGTACACATCATTTGGATGTTAGTGGAGAAATTCAGGTGATTATTGATATTTGTAAAGTATTGTGTAAATACTTTCGCAATATATTGCAATGGAATATATTTGGTATCAGTTTTTTCAGCGAATGCGTTTAAAATATCAAAGTGCAGCTCAAGAAAAAGGCGTCTACATAATAAGTGCATGTGGCTTTGATAGTGTTCCAACTGATATGGGAATAATTTATTTACAACAAATATTTGACGGTTAGTATCATTCTTTTTTAAATATTACAACTGGTAAAATATGCTGTGGCTTTAAGAATTTTTATACACGATGCGAAACTAGGAACTGTAAATTGATGGTACTTTTTTTAATAGAAATTTCAACTATTTATATTGTATTATAGGAACAGTAAACGAAGTATCAACTTACGCACAAGCCCAATTTGACCGAAGTCTCAGTGGCCCAGTTTTTAATATCGGTACTTGGGAATCCGCTATACATTTTATAGCTCATTATACCGAACTACGATCTTTGAAACGGAAACTTTACCCAGAACGTCTACCTAATTTTAAACCCAAACAAGAATTTAAATTTTTTATTCACAGATATCCTCAGGATACTGCAAAATGGGCCTTACCGTTTATAAGTGGAGAGAAGCAATTAATCGAACAATCGCAGAGATATTTGTACGATAATGACAATATTCGACCAGTGCATATTAGAAGTTCAGTAGTTGTACCGTCTTTTAAATATGTTCTGATTATGGGAACATATGCAACGATGTTTGGATTTTTGGCTCAGTTTAGCTGTGGAAGATCTTTACTTTTAAAGGTAAAAAAAGCAAATTTAACAATTTCAAATCTCATGTACGTAATATTTTAATCTGTGTTCTTACAGCATCCAAAATTCTTCTCTTCCGGCATTTGTTCTCACGAAGATCCCTCGGAAGAAATGATTCAAAGTACAAAGTTCACCATAACAATTATCGGCAAAGGTTGGACCAAAGACAAAACTGTTATTGGACCATCGGAACCTTTAAACCAGAAAACTGTCGTAGAAATTAGTGGAACTAATCCTGGATATGGAAGCACTTGTGTTATTTTAGCTTTGTGTGGTTTAACTCTCTTAACAGAGAAGGAAAAAATGCCTGCAAAGTAAATAATTTTAACATATATGTATGAGATAATGACATCAATTGTTACTTTTTATATTTTCAGTGGAGGTGTTTTTACTCCTGGAGCTGCTTTCTCAAAAACATCTTTAATTCAACAGCTAAATACGCACGGAGTTTCTTTTAAACATGTTTACTCCAAGGGACTATAAATTGTTTCATGACTATTCAAGAGATAAACTTATAATTAGCCTAAGCATTAAGCAATTTTTTAGTTTAAATGTGTAAATATATGGTTTAAAATTTGTACTTGTACAAATAAATAATGTTTCCGTGTTCTATTATTCAAATGTCCCTCTCTATTGATATGCTGTGACCACGTGATAGTTAGGGTAGTTATTCATTTTTTTATACAAACAGTAAGTTGCAGTGTATGGTCTATGAACATAGATTAGTGTTACATTAGATTTTACAAGTGCCTATAAATATGTCAGACGAAACAAATTCAGAAACTTGTTCCCAACAAAACTTTTCTTTAATAAATGCAGAAGAAAGCGAAGAAATTGAACATGTACTAACTAATCTAACAGAAAGTTTACGGGCTCAATATGTAACTAATTCATTTGAAGACGAAATTAATAAATTAAAAGAGCGACAAGAAGCAATAATGATACGGATTCAAAATATTGCCTTTAATTTATTAAAAGATATAGTTGAAAATAAAACAGTTGCAATATCACTGTACAGAAAATCATGGAAAAATTGCACATTTGGCAAACAGTAAGTCTATAATAAGTATTAAAACTTTAGTTAAAATTATCACAAAGAAAACAAGTTTTGTAAATGAAAGAAAACAAATTCATGTATTTAAGGATGACTACGCCATCTACATTATAGTTAATGTGCTGTATTAGTAACTAGCTTCTTTATCTGGTGTGTAGTTCGACCTGTCTCATTTCAACCTATTTGAACTAAATGAAATACTGTATGATAAGTTATATTGTACAACTGATTAATTTTGTTAACAGGATTAATAAAAAATCCAAAGAAGATTGCTTAACAACTGAAATAAAGTTATCTGATAGCAGAAGTTTATTTAAATTTTCTGCACTCTGCTTTGTAATGGGAAAAGTTTACACATTATTAAAAACTCAACAAATGTGTTCTAAAAGGTTATTTTTTATTGCTTTATTTAATAATTAATGAGATGATAATAAATATATTTATTTAGGGAATTTTATTACCGAAATACAGATATATTTCCTTCTCAAAGTACATTCGATAACATTTTGAACGAATTATCTCGACTATTAGAAGCTCCTATTTTCGATCTAAATGTGTACACTGCAAGTAAAGGATTAATATATGGTTCAGTGGTACTTAAAACATCTACGGAGACAGATTGTTCAACTGCAGGGGGTATATTTCACATTAAAAATTAAAATATTATCTATAATACTTTATTTAATTTATTAAATGTATTATAAAAACTATTTAACGTCTCATTCCATTTAATTTTTTTTAGGAACTTTGATTCCAAATGATATTTCTAATTTAATCGAAATTAAAACGGAAGCTAGATTTGTGTTATTAATTGAAAAAGAAACAATATTTAAAAGACTTCTTGAAGATAATGTCATGAGAAATCTACCCAATTGCATATTGGTAACGGTTAGTATCTTACAAACTTTTATCGATTTTATTCTATAAAACTTATTTTTTAAGGGCAAAGGATTTCCAGATCTAAATACAAGAATATTATTAAAAAAAATGTGGGATTTCTTGTCTATCCCAATTCTTGCATTAGTTGATCCAGATCCATGGGGAATAGAAATAATGAGCATTTATAGATTTGGATCATTGGTAAGCAAAAATTTGTATTCAGAAAAGTCTCCTATTTTTTTTTCACATTGTCATTCATAGCGATCGCAGCGCCTATGTTTTTCTTACTGGAATTTCTTTTTTTTAATCATTTATGATTTTGTTTGATAGAGTATGAGCCATTCTAGTTTACGTTTAGCTGTTCCGGCTATGCGTTGGCTAGGAATATTTCCCAGTGAGATTTGCACTTTGATCGAAGGGGCATCAGAATTAACTACACGTGATTCGAGAAGGTTACAATTATTATTACAACGCCCTTATGATTTGCCTCCCCGTTTTGATTATGAGCTGCGCTCTGCAACTGCCAAAGCAGAAATTGAAAACTTTGACGCACCTAGAGGGTACCTTGCTCACAAATATATACCGAATAAAATCGCTTCTGGAGATTTTATTTAATTGCTCATATGAATTAATTAAAATAATTTATTTCATAAAATATGCTTTTATTTTTCAATTAATTTGTATTTCTATATACAAAAATATAAATAATAATTCATACTTACTAGTTAAAACATTTTCTATTGTTATATTATTTACAATTACTAACTTGTTAAATTGTTGGTAAAATTACTGTCAATTATGTAGTATGTATGTAAAGAATCTGACGAAGTGGAAGATTCTGGTTCTGAAATAAAATAATAAACAAATATCTAGACTTCTTATTTCATTTGTCAATTAATATGAAAGGTTTAAATGTACGTACCTTGTTTAATCGTAGTACAATGATCAATAAGTAAAGGATCTGTCGAAGAAATTGATTCCGGTTCTAAAATATGAAAAATTTAAACAAAAATACACAAAATAAATATCAATATAAGGCAAAAAATATTTACCTTTGTTAATCGTTGGTGTTGATGTAATGAATACTGAAGTAAAATTTTTCGGTTCCTCATCTGTCGAATTGGCGTACTTCGATGCTGAAATACGTTAAAAAATTAAATAATCAAAAATCCTTGCAAGAATTTTACCCCTTTTGTCCCACACAAAACCTAATTTCTTCAACAAGTTCCAAACTGCAGACCTACCTAACTTTGGTAAAGTTTCGTCATCTCTTATAGCCTGTAATAAAAAATATACCAATTGAGTGTTTACAAATAAATGTACAATTATACTTGGTATATTTTATCTATTGTCGGCGTTTCATTGTTCTCAAAAAAATTGTGAACCATGTTAGTAATTTTATTTTTCTGTTCTTCACTCAGTTTATCGTATATCGTGATGCGAGTCCTTCTTCTATTCGGAGATCTTACAATTCCTTCTCTCCTCATTTCATTTAAAATCTTCCAAATGCTTCCACCGCTAACGCCGAATTTAGTTGCAGTCATTTTTACGCGTTGTGTTTTGGAGCATCCACCAATTGCAACAAGTTCATCGTAATAATCGAGTATCATTAATTTTTGATCACTTCTTATAGGTTTTCCACTAGGATTTTTAATAACATTCGAAGAGCCTGCTTCTATGTTAATATCCATGATGTAAAATCTGATTAAAAAAACAGTATCCGGTATTTTGAAAAGCCGATAATTATAAAACCTCTTTTTGTGAACAGGACTTACAAATTTTAGATATATAAGGAAATATTTTTAATAAAATAATACAGTTTTTGGTTACTTAAATTTATTTTTAAATTCATTCCTTATTATCAAATTAACAAGTTGTTTATTTAGACTAAAATTAGTTAATATTGCAACGTTCTTAATAGCAATTAAATGTTTTAACAAGTATTTTTATTACTTGCGATAATGAATAATTTATTTTGTAACAAAATAAGAATTTTTGAAGATTTTACAGTTTATGATTTACATATTTTTTCAGTATATAATTTATAATTATAGAAATGAATTTGCCTTCGTTCATTTTCTGCATAAGTTATAAAAATATTAAGAAAATTGAATTGCATATATAATAGATTTTCTAAATAAACGAAACGTAATTAAAAACATAACCTAAAATTAAACATTTCCAACATACACTTAAAATTTTCGAGAACAATTTTTTAATTTACATCATTTTTGTACTATCAAATGCCAAATGGACTAACATATATTTATATTTTCTTTACGCTATGCTATGTTATGTTTTGTAACTTATGAATCTAGCGTAATTATCAATACGTATTGTAAAATATAATAATATACCTTCTCGAAAAATGAATAAAGATATACAAAATTTCGGTCAACCTATCTTACACTACATTCTTATAAAAAATGAACAAAAGTTCGTTTGTTCTAAGAATTCTATATAGAGAAGATAGGACTTATTTGACCTTGTTCTCTAATTGGTTAAAATAATGAGCACATTTTCGCGAATACGAAATTTACTTTTTATTTTCACCTGTCTCGTTTTAAATCGTACTTTTGGATACATTTGGGCGTAATAAATTGGGGCAGTAAATTTTGTAAAGAAATTAAATGTTTTTCAGTGTAAATCTGTCTTCTAGTTACAGATTTCAAAACAAAATAAATACAAATGCAGTGCATTTATACACTACAATGTCTACAATTATATCCTAATATATTTCACAGCATATGAAATAATTACTAAACAATACCTGTTCATACTAATTCTTGTATTTGACATTGTTGTCAAAGTCAACGTTGATAATTTTGGTTATATGTCAAAATTAATCAGCAAATTTGTGACAATAAAAAGTGGTTAAATATAATAATATAAGAGTTTTAATATGTTACTAGTTAAACAAGTATACCCTCCAATTATAAGAACATCCTTTCGCTGTATTTCAACTGATATAGATAAAATTATTCGAGTTGACCATGCAGGTGAGTTAGGAGCAGATAGAATTTATGCTGGACAAATGGCAGTATTAGGAAGAACAAAAAACGGACCCACTATACAACATATGTGGGACCAAGAAAAAGTACACAGAGCCAAATTTGAAGAACTCATAAAGAAATATCGTGTGAGACCTACAGTAATGGTTCCTATTTGGAATGTTGCTGGATTTATTCTTGGGGCAGGGACAGCAGCAATGGGTGAGAAAGCTGCAATGGCTTGTACAGTTGCTGTCGAAACGGTTATTGTTGAACATTACAATGATCAATTAAGAGAACTCATGCAAGATCCTACAGCTAATAAAGAATTGATGGAAACAATTACAAAGTTCAGAGATGAAGAACAAGAACATCACGATATTGGTATTGACCATGGAGCTAAACAAGCTCCATTTTATGAAGCTTTAAGTAATGTTATTAAAACTGGTTGTAAAGCAGCTATAGCTATTTCAAAAGTTATTTAAATGTATAGCTATCTCAAAAGTTATTTGAATGTATTAAAGTGTATATGATTAATATATATAATAAAATTTTATAGCAAACATTCATATTTTTTATTAATTACATTCCTTTTTTTACAACTATTTTTTTAAATAAACCGCTAAAAAATTTTCAAATAGAGTATTTGACGTCATTTCCGAAATTTGAGAAGTTTATATTAAAAAATTAGATACAATCAATATTATTTTTGTTACAAGTATATTGTATTTGTAATGGATATATTAATTATATAATTTTATATTATATTTTGTAATTTTTTCTTTAATTTTATGTTGGTATTAATAGAGAACTAAGTTCATAGTATTCTAGAAATCTTCAAGTTTGGAAAAAACATACTGTCAGAACGGAATTACAGAGAAATTAAAATTATATTTCTAATATCTCGTGTTGTTTATATACCTAATCACGAAATATACTTAAGTAGTAAATTTAAAAATGGTTGATTATAGTAAATGGAAAGATATTGAAGTAAGTTTTAAAAATTAAAATTATATTGAAACAAAAATGTTTTATAGCATACATATTTTGTTTTTGATAATATAACCTATGTATTCACATAATAATTAATTATTTATTTCAGATTTCAGATGATGAAGATGAAACCCATCCAAATATTGATACACCTTCTTTATTTCGATGGCGTCATCAAGCTCGTGTAGAAAGAATGGAAGAAAGAAAAAAAGAATGGGAAGAGTTTCAAGAACATAAAGCGAAACATGATAAAAAACTACAAGAAGCAAATGAAAAACTAAATGAAGCCACCAAGAATGGTGATAGTAATCTTGATACTTTAAAGAAAGAGTTAGAAAAGTTACAAAAAGAGAGCCAAGAACTCAAAAAGAAAGAGGAGGATCTTCTTAAAAAAGAAAAGGTAATAATATTGTCTAAACTTAGCATTACTTATCTTAATATTATCAATTAATATATAATAAATTATCTTTGTAAAACTGCAAATGATAATTATTCATTTAAAAGTTATTATTATCATTAGATAAAGGAAGTGATTATCGTATTACAATAAAATTTATATCAAACACAAACAGTACTAGAAAGAATTTTAAAATAAAAATATAAAATGATTAAAAACTATATAATACAAGTTAAATATAGTTCCAATTTTTCAAAATATATTTTTTGTAACATGATGCATTTAACAAGCAACAATTTCCTTTCATTTGTAGAAAACCCCTTGGAATGTAGACACTATAAGCCATTCTGGTTTTAGTAAAACTCTAGTAAACAGTAAACCTGCAAGACCCAAAGAGGAAAATTTGTCAGAGGAAGAACGAGAAAAAAGAATGAAAAAATTTATAAAAGAAAACGAGAAAGACTTGAAACATTATGGAATGCTGAGAAGATACGATGATTCAAGGGATTTTTTGAAAAAACATCCTCAACTTGTTTGTGAAGATACAGCCAACTATTTGGTCATCTGGTGTATTAATTTAGAAATGGAAGAGGTAATATAATAATTATTGTAATTAGAGTAAGTTATTTACATTTGTTTTGATTTTATGTTGTAGAAACATGAATTGATGGCTCACGTAGCACATCAAATAATTTGCATGCAATATATTTTAGAGTTAGCCAAACAACTAGACTACGACCCAAGAGCTTGTTTGGACTCGTTCTTCACAAAGTAAGTTTTATTTCATTTAAATAAATATATAGTTACGAAATTATAAAAAAAATAAACGGTTTACGAATTAAATTCTCTATCCAATAAGCAAATACTTTTCCTCACGCGAACAAATGAACCAAACTAAACATTTTTCATTACTATCAAAAAGAAATATAACGAATAAAAGCCTGCAAAATAATTAAGTATGAAATTTTACTTACACATATTGAGATTTAAAATGTCTATTTTGTATTTTTATGTTTTTGCTTCGCTCGACAACGTAAAATGTAAAATTTCTGTTTCCTCACAGTACAAGATCATTATGGTACTAAAAGTTGCCAGCAAGGGCAACACACTGTAGTCCAATTAGACGTCCAATTTAAAACCTATCATGACATATTTGACATTGTACGCAAATGTTAAAATGTTTTGAACTTATTTTGGAATAATTTTGAATTACTTTATCAGTTAGAAATACAACTCCAATGCAGTGTGCTTTTCTGAAGCAATCTTTCGGAAAGCTAAAAGACAAAAAACAAAATTAGAATTCATCTGTATATAATTATTAATTAATATTCACCACATTTTTTTTAAATTTAAACAAGTTTCATTAAAATGATATTCCATCAAATTTTCACAATTTATAAATAAAAAGTACTGTTACATCATTGGCATAAATTTTTAAATTACTGTTTTGACGTATCGGAACATAAATAATCTACTGTAATTTGTATTTAAATTAATAGTCTGTATTATATTTTTTTAATTAGAATTCAGGTAGCAGAACCGGAATATAAGGCGTCGTTTGATGATGAATTGAATCAATTTAAAGAAAGAATTAGGAAACGTGCGGCTGAAAAATTAGAAGATGCGCTTCGAGAGGCGGAAGAAGAAGAACGCAAAGCACGATTAGGTCCTGGGGGACTTGATCCAGTCGAAGTATTTGAATCACTGCCAGAGGTAACTATTATTTCTAGTTTGTTGTTTCGTTCAAAATTCATGTTTACATTTCTGTTTTTCTTGTTAGGAACTACAAAAGTGTTTCGAATCGCAAAATATTCAACTATTACAAGAAACCATTTCGAAAATGGACGAAGCCCAAGCGCGCTACCACATGAAGCGCTGCGTAGAGTCAGGCCTGTGGGTACCTGACGCCAACAAAGATAAAGATAAAACTGAAGATGAAACAAAAACAGAGGGAGAATCTTCTTCAACAAAAGATACGTAGAAGATTCAACTTATCGTATATGCATTTATAATATTCAATTCAGTACTGTTACCGCTTCATAAATTTTGTTGTAATTTACCTGCATATCCACCAGTTAATAATAAAAATGTGCTTTAAAACAACTTTTACTTTTATTTCAATTTATACAATTAAAACGACGATTTCATAGTTTTGTTAAATTCTGATAAATACAAATAAATAATCAGGTTGGAGTTAATGTTTTTCATATTTTGTAGAATTAATTTTCTAGACATATCCACAAATATTTTCTTCAACGTTTGTAACTTAATTACATTTAATATATTATCATCTGGTACTTTTACACAAAATGCAACATCAAGTACTTGAAGTTTGCTGCAATTTTCCAACAAACAATTTATATTTTCCAAATTTTTACAACACCTAAAAACTGCCTTTTCAATATTAGGACAGTGTTTTGTTATTAGTTCCAATCCTTCATTATTTAATTTCCAGGAATCTAAAAAATAGTACATTGTGCAACAAGTGCAGAAAATCGCCACACTATACTTTTTCTACGACCACACTGCTAAATTTTGCAGAACAAAAATACTTTCCATAGTGGTCGTAGATAAAATATATTTTCGTTTTGTTTTAAATATTTAATTTTAGTACCTGATAAATTCAAGCTTTTCAATTTATCTAAATTTAAACTGCCAGTAACTAATTCACGTAATTCGTTTAAGGATATTTGAGAATGATGTATTTTTAAATGTTTTAAATTAATTAACTTTTTAGTTATATCACTTAATGAAGTAGGTGATATATTTGTTGCATTGTACAAGTATAATTTTTCTAATTTTTCGCATTCTAATAACATCTAAAAAAATATATTTTAAATTACAAGAACAAGAGTCGATATTTGTATATTTCAAAATAAATTAAAACACATCTACCTGAAAAGCTATATCTGTTAGATCCATCATATCAAATGTTATGGATTTAATTGAATATTTCAAATTAGAAAATAAAAATAATGCATCATTGTCCGACATGTATTGGTTTTTCTTGCGATATGATAATTTAAATTCTTCTATTTTCTGGCTATTTAAAACAAATTCAAATATGTTCTTTTTTGTTAAATATTCATTATTAGTTAAATTAATAGATCTAAAAATATTAACATGTAATAAATATTTTATTATATGATACAACTTACGTTAGATGTGGTAAAAGGGCTGCTTCAATAAAAAACATATTTCCAGAAAATTGTGTTCCTTTTAAGTTAATTTTCTTTAAATTTTTACATGATGCTACAAGATTTCTTAGAACTTTTTCAGATATTTTGTTATCTATTTTATCATTTCTACAATTCTTTATTGTAATGTCTTCTATTTGAGTATTACATCTTAGAATTCAAATATGTTAGAGTAAGCTTTTTATAATTTTAATTAATACCTGCAAATCTGACGAATGACAGTAGTAATATCATTTATATTAATTAAACAAATAATTCGTAAGTGTTGAAAGGTCCTTAATTGCTCACAAATGAAACTCGAAGGAACACTGAATCCTTGGAATTTAATCATTTGCCAAAGTTCAGGTAACAAAGCTACTTGTCTCCACTTGTGACATACCTTCAATATTTCAGGTAAGTTATTGTTTAAATAATTTATTATTAATCATACAGGGACTATAGTTTTCCGCAGATTGTCTTCTGGTATAAATTTAAAAATGGACAATAATACTTTTGTAGGTAAATTATGAAAACCAGAAGGTTGCACATCGCGTATTCGTAGATGAGAATGAGATACATCTGTGCAAGAAGTCGACCAGTACGAATTCAATGCTGTTGTTTTACTTGTATTTTCATTTAATAATGGTTTATAGAAAACTGACGTCATTATAAAAAATATTTGATAAGCTTGTCAAAAATTACTTAGCGTAAAATAAATACTGAACTCATTTGTTTCCCTGTCTTCATAGCTAACAATTTTTCGAAATTAATATCATGTGAATAGTTAAATCATAAATAATTATTATTCTATTCCGATATGGAAACTGACACTTTTTCTCAAAGTATTTGTCAACACTGCGCATGTGCAGTGTGAGAAATATAATTTCCGCGTGTGCGTAAAGATGTGATTCAAGCAATCGAATTTTTATAGGAAATGGGCGACTTTCTGTCTTCTTCTTTAAATAAAAACCTCAGATCTTATAAATATGATGCAACATATTTTATTTTCACTTGTAATACATGTATAAATAAATCTTATCAAATCAAGATATTCAAATTCATTTTATACAATCAAAAATTGTATTCCAAATTCATTTATTCGCTTTCCATTGTTTCTAACTTTATACTTTTATCTTTTACTTTGTCATTCTTAACATTATTTTTTGCTTTACAAACAGATTTAGAATCTACATCCATATTACTTACTGATGATGACTTAATGTTATGTTTAGTATTAGTTACTTTTAAAATAAATGATCCAGGTTTATTTTGTACACACTCAAATTTAAAATCTTCGGCACTTTCTACAGGATAAGGTAATTGATCTTCCATCATTTCTTGAGTTACTTCCAAACTTTCATACCTAACAACTTGTAGGTGATACAAACCTGTTTTGGCGTCTTGTTTATAACTAGAGAAAGAAAACAGTATAAGGATATCTTATTAGCAATTATAAATCTATTTTTTTTAAATACATGAAAATATGACACAGTATGAAATAAATGCAATTTTGAATGTTCTAAGAAAATAATAGAGTTTAGAAAAATATACTCACGAAAATCTAGAGTGTCCAGATGGCCAATGAAAGTCGTGCACTTTGATAAGATGCTTAGTAAGCAAGGAACCCATATGAAAACGTTTATCACAACAGTGACATGCGTATTTTGGACCCCATGTGCCTTCATGCTGCTTCTTTATATGTTTCTCCATAATATATTTCGAGCGACACTTATAGTCACATTGTTTACATTCTCTTTGCTTTCCTTGTTTGTGAGTTTCCTTATGTCGTATTAGATCTTGTTTTGTTATTGTTCTACAAAAGCACATTTTCATTAGAAGCTGGAACAATTTAGCAGAAATTTAGTAAAACTTACGAATGGGAACAAACATCGCATTTGAATAAACGTTCAGGTAAATGCCTATAGCGAATATGTTTCGCTAATGTGGAAGGTTTCGCACAAGTCATATCACATAAATGGCATTTATAATGATTAATATGAATTCGCATATGATCACGAAGAAGTCGTTCACTAGCAAATAGCTTTGAACATTGAGAACATTGGTATCCTTGTACTAAAACAAATTCATTAAATGATGTACATCATTTTTCATATTTTAAAAGTCTTACAGTCGGTTGAAAGTTGGCGTTTCCTGTGATCACAAAATTTGGTCCGACAGGAAAATGTTACACCACAAGATGGGCAAGCTACTGATTTTTCCTTCGTGTGGGATCGTAAGTGATCTAATAGTTTAAATTGAAGAGGATACGTATTTGAGCATCCTGGAAATTATATAACAATGTGGCAACAGCATAATTAAAAATATGATGTGGCCAGCACATAAACTCCCGTATATTTATTTTTAATCTATGTTTTTTGATTGAATAATATTGGAGTATTATCCAATCAAAAAACAAGATCGAACTGCTTCTATCTTCGCCACACTTCATTCTTATAAAAAATAGACTATAATTTGTATATTTCTCTACCCAAACGTGGATATTCAGTAAAAAATATGTCTGTTTAACATATGAGTCAATAAGGAATTAAAATTTCATATTTTCAGTTCAAATATAAATATTTTTCTTTTGTATATTTTCACTTACCATTCCAACGGCAGCGAATAGTATCTTTCTTGTTTACATCTTTTCTTGGTAATCCATTTATGTGACACTTTACATGATCCAGAAATAATTGATAATTAAATAAAATTACATCACATGATTCCCATTCGCATGTATAACATTCGGGCTGTAATGGCATATTACATTCCTTTTCTTGGCAATCAGGTAATCTTACATTCATCAGTAATTTGCTACCGATTGCTTTAAGTTTTGTATGATAACCATGAAAAGCCAAGTGAACTTTTAAATAATTTATATTTTCTCCAATATAATCACAATTTTCCCAATAACAATTAAAACAGGATTCTAGAAATAAATATTACATGTTTATAAAATATAATTAAAAATTATCTATTAAACGAATTAATTTTGTAATAAATATTTATGTAGAATTGTAAATAGGATATTTTAATAAGTTTAAATTGTTAAAGCGCTTTATAATGAAGATATTACGTTATAAAATTATAATAATGTTAATTAAAGCTTACCACTTTCAATAGAATCAATTCCTTCGTTAACATGATCGTCCAAATGCTTTAAAAAATCATAGTATTTATTAGAACTAAAATTACAAGCGTCACATTCACAATTATAAATTAAGTCTTCATCAGCAATATAAATGCCTTTTCCTGCAGTTTTTCTATTCTGAAAGAAGAAATTCAAAATAAATCATTTTTTCATATTTTCCTTAATGCTACTAACCCGTCTCCATGATTTAAAAGAAGTTGAACTTGTCTTTGTAGAAACAATCACTTCACTTTCTTGTTGCATGATTAAACACTTAAATAATAAAATTATAAATAAAATAAAATTTTAAATAACTTTTACACTATATCAAGTAATTCATACGAATAATTTAAAATCAAAAAAATTATTTTGTTGTGCTGACATTTCTAGATGCTGCCTCTATTGAGGTTATGTCAAATGTCACTTGTTCAAACTCTATCCACTAAATAAGGAAAGCGCGGGATTCGCAATGAACTACCTTTGCAAATTTTAAAGCGACATCTATTCAAAAATATCATAATTTGTTTAAAAGAATGAGAATACATAACAACTTTAATTAAATTAAATTATCTGTGATTGTATATAAGAATGAAAATATTTTACACAAATTTAGTTTGAATTTGGCTGTTGGGTTGTTCATATATACGCACAGCGAATAAATCTTCCTACTATGGAAATAAATAATAATTATTATCCATCTTCGGCAAGTACATTCATTGTACGAAGAAATAATTGGGTACGTAGAATTTCTTTTATGTAATAAATACAAATATGCGAAACTACATGCTACTACTACTAAAATAGCATTAATTTTTCTGCATTTAATTCTAAATTTTTAATGTAAATACATATTGAAAAGTAAATATCTGTTTAATTAATACTTTTATGAATTATATTTGTTGTTCATATTAGGTATTTAAATATATATGTATGTCGGTAACTATGTTTATATAATTGTTAGTATGTTATATAAATTATAAAATATTTTTTAGATTAAATGCGAAACTTGCAATATTTACGTTACAAGCAATAAACTATTGGAAATGCACAAGAAAGGCAAGAAGCATCTCTTAATAGAGAAGAAATATAAAGAAAATGTTTTCGATTACATATGCCACGTTTGTAATATTCGTGCCAATGGGAACAGACAACTTGAGGAACATTTAAAGGGTAAGTCTTCAAAATTATATACGAAGTTTGAGGGAAGTTACTATAATAAAAATTATGTTTTGTAGGGAGAGCCCATAAAAATAAAATATTGGAACTCCAAGAAAAAGATGAATTTGCGTTTTATTTTTTGTATGGTATAGTGTTAATCTCACTTTTGTATATTATAATTACATACTGCTTATATTTTGTATTTAAATTATTGTATTGAACTTTTATATTATATTTTGATTGAAAAATTGGGGAAAATATATAATTTATATGTAAATTTAATTTGTTTTTATTTTCTTCACTATTATGTAAACTTAAATCCTCAAATTTATAGTTATGGAAGATCCAAAATAAGTAACAATGAAAAAGTTAAATAATATATTTCCTTACCATTTTTATTAACTATAGTACACCAGCAGCACTGAAACTATTTCACAAATTATATATTTTTGGGATTAAATAATGAACCTCTCGTTCCCAATTTCTTTGAAAACAGTTGATTATTTTGTCGATTTGTTCGTCGTCTTTTGTTTTTGAATTCCATGTAGTAGTGATTATACTGCCACCTGTTTGTAGTTTATAATATTTAAAATTTAAACAAATTTTTATTAATTTAAATGGACTATCTATGTAAATTATGTAAATATAAATACTTGACAATTGAAAAAGAGTATTATTAATATCAGTTCTAATTTATTAAGAAAGAACTATAACCTAATATTTTAAATTTACATCACCTTAAATGACATTGAGAACATATCAACAGAAAGAATGAATAAAATGTAAATAAATAGTGTTTAATATATTAATAATTTATAGAATTTTATAATATACAATGGAAGACGATTCATCTTCTGAACAATTTGTTAAAGTTCATAATTATGAAGATACTGTTCGACAATTAGATATTTATTATGGCATTGGTAAATGTTTACCTAATTCAAATAAATATAAGCTTATATAAATTAAATTATAGTTAAACGACAGTTATTGAGATATCAAAGTTCTACTACTGGTTTATTCCCAGTTTTTTCATGCGATCATGAAATAGGTAGTGTAAGGGAAAGTATTTATTGTGCAGCTTCTATATGGGGATTATATCAGGCCTACAGGTAAGGACATACAATGTGCCCTGTAGAATGTGTAGATATTCATTTTTTTTAGACGAATTGATGACGATCGTGGTAAATCATATGAACTAGGCCAAGCTGCTGTTAAATGTATGCGCGGAATTCTACAATGTTGGATAAGGCAAGCTCACCGTGTTGAATTGTTTAAAAAGCAACAATGTAGTACATATGCTCTCCATGTAAAATTTCATTTGATTACTGGAGCTGAAGTGTATAAAGATGACGAATATTTTCATTTACAAATTGATATAATATCTTTATACTTAATATTTTTAGTTCAAATGATTACTTCGGGACTACAAATTGTATATACTCAAGTAAGTAATTTTTATTAGTATATATTTAATATAAAATTGAGTCTTATTCAGTATTTTTAACATTATAACTTCCCCTGTTTTTACTACATACATAAACTCTTTTTCCTCTTTGCTTACCGTATATCGCCGGCCCTGTCAATATCATTTGTTGTAGGATGAAGTTGCGTTTGTACAAAATTTAGTTTATTATGTGGAGCGAGCTTACCGAACTCCTGACTGGGGTATGTGGGAACGTGGTAGTAAATACAATGACGGTTCACCTGAAATTCATGCATCGAGTATTGGACTAGCTAAAAGTGCGCTAGAAGCTATAAATGGCTGTAATTTATTTGGAGAAGGAGGTGCTTCTTGGAGTGTTGTGTATGTTGATATCGATGCTCATAATCGGAACCGGAGTATCTTTGAAACGTTGCTGCCAAGAGAATCCAGCTCTAAAGTAAGAATATTTAGACATTAGTTGTAATAATTCTAAATTGTATATTGATCTTTTGCAGGGAGTAGATGCAGCTCTAATTCCTACAATATCTTGGCCTGCATTCGCTACACATGAAGTTTCATTGTACACCCAGACAAAAAGTAACATTATTCGGAAATTAAAAGGGCCGTATGGATTTAAACGGTTTAGTCGCGATGGATATAGATGTGTTTTAGAAGACAGAACTAGAAAGTTTTATCGTTGTGGTGAAATTAAAGAATTTGAAAACATTGAATGTGAATGGCCTCTTTTTTACATTTTTCTAATTATTGATGGAGTTTTTAAATCACTTCCTGATCAAGTACGAGAATATCAAGAACTACTGAAAAAAAGAATGCAGGTAAGAGTTTAATTCAAAAAGATAATCATAGATGTTGTTGCTATAGTTATATTTATTGATAAGAGATGTCGCTACTTATAATAAGACCATTGCCATTTTTTTTAAGTATACTTTACTTATAATGCGAGTTTTTCTGTGTTTCAGGTTGATGGGCACGGTGACCCAGTAGTACCGTCGTGGTTTGTTGTAGGCGAGGATTATCTAGAAGCAGAACGTTCAGTGCCAGGAAGTACCTCGCGTAAACCTAACGCTGATCCTGGGTTACACATGTGGAGTCAATCGCTATTCGTCCTGGCTCAGTTGCTAACCGCTGGTTTGTTGCATGTTAATGAACTGGATCCAGTACGCCGATATTTGCCTTCTTATAATCGTCCAAGAACTCGTGGTCGGTACTCGGCTTTTCAGGTAATTCATTTTCTATTTTGTGTTGAAAATTTTTTAAAGAGTACGGGGCTCGACTATTTTTTTATTACTTCATTTAATAGTATAATTAATTATTTATCATGAAACTATTGTGACGTCACAAGTGAGTTATGTGCATGCCTAGAAAGGATGGTGATATCTGACTTTTGGAACGTAGGTCGTAAATTGAGGCAAAACTTCCTGTTGCCATGGGAACCCAGCGCGCACTGCTTGAAATATAATATAGAATATCAAAAACCTTTTATTTCGAATGATGAATTTATAGGGTACTGCGACAGATCTCGTTGTTCAGATTGTACTGATAGCGGAGTCCATGCGTTTACAAGCAATGATGGCAACGTATGGAATTCAAACACAAACACCACACGAAGTTGAGCCAGTACAAGTGTGGTCTTCATCTCAACTCGTGCGAGTGTACGAGCAACTTGGAGTTAATCGTAAATTGGATCTTACTGGACGTCCCCTTCGCCCTATTGGCGCTTTGGGCACTAGTAAGGTAAAGATAATCCTGAATTATTAAAAATTCTCTTCTCCAAGAGACAATATTTTAGATTTACCGAGTGGGCGGTATGACAGTTCTATGTTACCCGCTAGTATTTGAAGTATCTGAATTTTACTTATACCGCGATATGGCCCTGCTTATAGATGACATCAAAACAGAGTTACAGTTTGTTGGTCGCTATTGGCGTTTATCTGGGCGTCCTACAGTTTGTTTACTTATTCGCGAAGAACATATGCGTGATCCACAGTTCAAAGAAATGCTTGATTTACTTGCCAAACTCAAGAAAGGCTACTGTGATGGTTTAAAAGTTCGAATTGGCCGATTGCAAAATCTTATTTCCAGTTCTTGTGTAGAACATTTGGATTTTATGAACACTTGGGATATACCAGATGTTAATTTTACAGCTTTTCAACAAGTTGAGCATGATTATATTGGCTATCAAAGCTTGACCGATGTTCCGAAAGCTCTGCAGTATGTCGAGGACAATGAAACTTCTGTCCAAGTAAGTACGTATTTAATTTATTCAATTATTTGTACTTATTTTCTGTGTTTCCAATAAAATACTTATTAATGTATAACCAGTGACGTAGTCAAATATAATTTTTAGGAAGCAATTTTCTTAATTGTTTTTAGGAATATGAGAATAAAACTATACCAGAAATATTAGACAAATTTAAAAATACTGTAAGTATTTACACTAAAATACAAATGTTGGGTATTATCTTGAAGCGAGAAGGACCTGCTTATCAAATATTAGATGATCGAGTAGATGCTTTATTACAAAAGCTCTATCATCAAGCAGGTGGACTACGGTAAGCTTTTTTATCACAAATACCAAAACTAATATTGTGTTCAATATAAAATAGTTGACATAGACTTTTCCGGCAATAATTTTTTTTCAAAAATGCAAGTTTGTTTATGCATATTTTTCATATATTCGTAATATCGGCCCAGATGTTTTTATATTTACAAATATTCTGCGCCATGTTATATTTGTTAATATTGTTTTATAGGAAATTATTGGAAACATATTTAAAGTATTTTAAAAGAGTTCATTGATTTTGTTTTATATTTATCTGTTAAAGTTCCTTTGTTGGTCATTATCGTGCATTTTCTTATTACTTGTTAGATATTGGGCAGCTGTTCGATATGCTAGCAGTTTATTACACCATACTGTAGATTCCATCAGTCCATTCATAACTGCAGTTCTTGTTCACGGTAAACAATTAACTGTGGGCGTAATTGGTCAAAAAGAAACTGTTTTTGATAAACCTATGACTCCATCGGAAATTCAAAATGTAATATACTCTACAATTCAGCCTTATGATGTAATCCAAGCAGTTTTACAACAAGAAATTATTCTTTATTGCGGTCGACTTATTGCAACCAATCCAGATATGTTTAAAGGAGTTCTTAAAATTCGTGCTGGATGGGTTTTGGAAGCCATGCGAATTTATTTGAGTATGTTTTCCAACAAAACTAAATTATTAGAAGATCACAGCCCGTACGAAGTACGCCAATTGTTAACTAGAGTGTTGTCTATTAGAGAATGGTCCAAAACTGAAATGTGAGTGACTGAAAAAGGAAAACTTTAATTTTAATTAATGTAAATTAAATTAAAATTTAGATTAACACCATTGCAAAAACGGAGATTAGAAGGTTGTTTATGTCGAGTTCCTACCAATTTTTATGGCCAAGTTTGGGATGTTTTAAGCAGAACGCCCCATGGAATTAAAATAATGTCATATACAATACCTCAACATCCTATTCTATCGAATATGTCTCGATCAGAAATACAGTTTGCTTTAATAGTAGAACAGGTATCATATTTTGTTTTTCATTTTCTCTCAAATTTGAAATAGAATTGAATATATAATTTTTATTTCAGATGCTAAATCACATTCAGATACCTGAATACAGACAAATTGTTGTAGAATTGCTTTGTATTGTTTCAACAATTTTATTAAGAAATCCTGAATTGTGGTTTAATGAACAATTAGATTTGGAATTATTAATAAAGGAGGCTGCTCACACCTACTCAAAGGTAAAAACTTATAAAATCATTAAAAATATTTTTTATAGTTTTTGTAAGATATATGGAATTGACTTATGCAAATTTTACCGCAAGTCCCATAAAACTTTATTTTGTAATGATTTTAAAATATCTCTTTTAAGAACTACTTTTTCTTACTTAATTAGTTGATATGTTTCTTGTAGGACCATGGAGTAAAACAAGAAGATGCCAAAAAGAGTCTATTAGAAGCAGCTTATGTACAAAGTACAGGGTGCTTAGCTAGGGCCGTAGTCAATAATGTTTTAAAAGGAGCTAAATTACAAAGTGGAATTGAAACTCAATATGAAAGCTGCAAAATTTCATAAATTTTGTATTTGTGTATTTGTTTGTTCATTGTTTGTGCATATTTTAATAATTATAAAAGTTTAAAATATTGAATATAGTATTTTATTTTATTGTTTCTTTTCTTTATAACAGATTCTTGCCTACTCAAAAATAGGTAACAAACTGTGAATGATACATTTATAATTACATATTTTCAGTAATTTATGTTTCAAATTGATCCCAACGGAGTTAGATTTGTAATACTCACTTTAATAACGTCAAATGTAAGCATTTATCAATGTACACGATAGAGAATAAGTACTAGTTGAATATTTGACCTTATTATTCAACAAAATGAAACTCAAACCAAAGCAAAAAAGGGGACAATGTAATATTTATCATAGTCTGGAACCCTTATATTATTTTACAGTTATATTCGGATTAAGTCCTTATTTATATCAACGAGAATATAAATACTCTAAAATATTAATACTATATAGTTTCTTAATAATGTTCTTATTTTTGAGTAAGAAATATTGATTTTATTAATTAACTTGTTAATAATTTATTGTTATAGGCTTATATACTGGATTTGTTCATCCGTTTAAACCTTCGAGTGGATCTTCAATATTACAAACAATAGATGGATTACACATTTATTACAACAATACATTGATTGTATTATTTATTGTTATTGCGTGTAAAGAAAGCTCACACTTTATTCGTGCCGTTAAAGAATTGTATCAAATAGATATTTATTTTCAAAAGCTAGGTTTTAGTGCTGCGATAAATTATAATGTTATCCGCTGGTGTATAATTGGACATATTTTAATAATATTTATAACTTTAGCACTTTTAGAAACCGCAAATTGCGGATTTACATTAAGAGAAAAGTTTATGTTTAGAAAATCTTGTTGGATATATTGCTATTTTACAACAGTGTTTCCCACGTTGGTGCAATGTCAATTTTTAACATTTGTAGTATTTCTTAAACATCGTTTTTTTCAACTCAATACGTACTTATCAGAAATGAAAACTCTATCATTAAATTCTTGTAATATATTAAAGGATATACAAGAACTTTACATGAAATTATGTTTAATATCAAAAAATATAAACAGCGTATTTAGCCTGCAGTTGTTATTTTATGTTGGTTTAATATTTCTGGAAAGTACACTAAATTTAGTTCATTTTTGTCAACGAATTAAATATGAAGATTTTGATTGGGACACGCAAACAACATTTTTATGGGCTCTGTATTATTTAATAAATTTATTTATTATATCTGGAGTTTGCGAATTAACAATTAATGAGGTAAACATAGTATCGAAGTACTTCTAATAAAATATTTTATATATTCTTTACATTGTAGGCAAATGCAACTGGAAATACATTATACAATATCCAATTTTATGATGACGATAAGTCTATTTTAACGGTAATTTTTTTTTGTGCGACCATTTCGCGGAATCAATATTTTTTAAATGGCAGTAGTTTATTTTGTATAAGAACGAAGTGTGGCGAAGATAAGAACATTTTGATTGGACATCCCAACACTTCGTTCTTATAAGAAATAGACTATAGTATGTCCCTTTTGATTATGTGTTTATTATTAGATGAACTTCTAGAGTACATTGTTACAGATTTTATCATTTTCGAAGCAATTATTACATAAAAAAATAGAATTTACTGCTTGTGGATTTTTTCCGCTCAATATGACACTATTTTTCTCAGTAAGTAAGAATTAACACTTACTAGGATATAATTACATGGATGTGGTATTTGTAGATAATTGCAGCTATAGTTATGTATTTACTAATTATGATTCAAATGGATTCATTTCCTCAGAAAGAATCCAACAATACAACAATAACTAATAATACAACAATGGATGAACGATAAAGAAATTATGTTAAAATAATATAGAAATAGTTTGTTTTAATTTGACATAAAGTAATGAAAAATAAATTCTGTTATATTGAATGATAATATATGAAGTATTTTTTTAATGAATTATAAAAAATATATAATTGCAATGGATTATTTTATTTTAAACTTTGCGCCCTGTGTTGATTCGATATAAAACTAACAGGTGGAGATAATAACACTTAAGCCAAGCTTCACTTTTATCTTGGTTTGGAGGGATATTGCACTAAAATATAAAAATTATTGTTATTGAATTATTTATAATAATAATAATTTTATAGATTTATAAGTTTTATAACATTTTAAATTTTTCTGTGATCAATTCAAACAACTGTCAAAGTAATATACATGGTGGATCTTTCATTGTGGTTGACAAGGGTAAACATAAGTTCATTACAAGCGTTGTAGTAATTCTGAATAGTTTATGAAAATACTCTAATTTGTTTTAATAATATTTATAAGTAATGAAAATGAAGAAGAAACGTAATTTTGATAATGTAAAGTCTTACGGACAACAAAAGGAAGGTGAGGAATCATTTAAATTAATAATTAAAGATTAGTTAAACATTTAAATATATACTTTATATTGAATGTAATATACTTTGTTTTTAAACATTTTGTATACAACAAAGACTTATTCAATTTATAAAATTACCGGTATTCATAACCACACTTTAAAGGTTCAGAAATTCATAACAGTTTACATATCCCAATTCATTTTTTTTTTATAATAATTGATGTTGCTTGAAATTTTAATATTAGACAAATAAATTTGTTTAATATTACATTTTAATCAGAGAATTATGTAATTGAAAGTAATTGTAATATAATGTTTTGTTTTTAAGAAACGATCTGCATTTACAAAAATTGTACGAATACAAGTGAAACTGTGAAGAAGAGAGATCTTCGAAGGAAAGAAATAACATTCTTCCCATTTCCCAATCCGGAGTCCAATCTTACAAAGTTTCATAAATGGATGATATTATCTGATATCGAAGATGCACAATTAGCAAGACAGTTCAATTCTTCTATTTGTTCAGAACATTTTCGTGATGGAAAACCAACTAAAGAATTTCCAAATCCAATATCACATGACGAACAAACTGTATGTATATTTGAATTGTTTTATAATTAGATACAACATAAATATGTAAAAATCAGTCTGATTAACAACATTTATATTGATACACTAAATTATTTTTTTAAATTTAAATGAATATGAACAATCAAATTAGAATTCCATTTACACCGCTTTACAAATTTAGCTCCAGTATTGTTTATGTTTTATTAATTAAAATAAAATTCGTAATGAGTACACATAAAGTAGGTACTTTATGGCTCAGTTGTAGGAAATTAATTCAACTATCGCTGCCCAAAAAAAATATTACAATGTTTTAATGAATACAGATTTTAATTTATAATATTGGTTTATTTGTTAGACAAGCACCAACGAACCGAGAAAAAGAAGACAGTTACCACCACGGAAATACGCTGGCAGAACCATAGTCATAGATGATGAAGGTAAATATAGTAATAATCAAAATTATAATTATTACAAACAACGCGTATTTTTTTACAGCAACTTTGTCCGAATCTGCCTCAACCCCAAAAGCAAAACCAAAAACTTCGGGAGAATTGATTGAATCTTTACAACTGCAATATTGGGGTGAAGATCTGAGTCCTGTGCAATTGGAAATGATTCAAAAACGTGAGAAAGAGTATAATGATATGATGACAAAGTTGGAAACGTTATCCAAACAAAACGGCGGTGAATGTGTTTATAAGGGAGATACTTGTGCTGCTTACCAGTTTAATTCAAAGTAAGTTTTCCTGTCTTTAAATGAGCTATAAATTGACAGTTTTATTTCAGTCCACCAGCTCTGACATTATTCACGCAATCAAACGGTGCAGCCCAAACAACAGTTCCCGCAGCAACTCCTGACCTACCGAACGTTGTCTTAACAAACAAACAAACTCCTGCAGTGCCAGCTAACACAACAGCCAACACCTACAAGTTGGTGATGGACCCCCGGCTGGGTCTGATCGTGGGGACCATGACCCCCACAGCTCCCGTTCCGCCCCCTACCCATCCTCGGCGAGGCCGGCCGGTGTCCTCCGGCCCGCTGCAGGCCCTGCAGAAACAGTTCGGGCCGTCGACGTCCACGACGAAGCCTGCGCCCGCGCCTCCACCAGCGCCAGCGCCGGTGGTGCGCCCCACGGAGAGCACGGCCGTGGGAGGCCTCGCCACGGGGACTCCGGCAGCCAAGGGGGCCACGCCTGCTATTGTTGATCTCACGGCTGATGATGGTGGCAGGCCGCCGCCTGATAGTCGAGAGGTCGCTTTCAACAAATTGCAAGGTATGTTTTGGAAACATTTATTTATTATTAATATCAAAGTCCGAGAATAATTATAATTTAAATATCAGTACTTTAAAAATACAATCAAAAAATATTTTTCTTTGAGTAGCAAATATTAATATTACAAATTTTAATTATTCGTTATCTATATTTGTATTTGTATTGAAAGATTTTTTTGCACAGTAACCGCATATGAAAGTACGATACGTGGTAAGTAATTTATTGTTTGAAATTTGTCATGTGCCTATAAGATAATAAGTGTTCCGAGATTTTTATTTTGTGAATACTCTACTGGAATAAGATATCTAAAATATGCTGTATACTTCGAAATCCTAGGCGCTCTGATTTCATTTTGTATGTTCGTGCAAATTCGGCGCGATCCGGTATACATCGTGGTAGTACAAATAAACACTACTAGAGGCGCTTACCTTTTACTAGGGTAACCAAGGCAGCTAGCATCTGCAACTACCGTCAGACATTTAAAAGGAACAATTATTGGATAGATCAGCTGATGTGCGAATTAAATTTCATTTATTGTATAAGGAAATAAGACAAAATGCTGTAATTTAGGTGCTCTGAATGTTTTACGCGGTAATGGGTCCACAATTTCATCGTGCAAATTCGCCGCAAGTTGGTATACTTCGTGTTAGTACAAATATATTCTACTAGAAAAATGGGAAAATTTGTTTCCTAAAATCTGTTTTAGATTTCTGTTTAATGCATGACACCATGTTTGAAGAAGATAATAGACAACCCAAAATTAATTACTTTAGTAGAAAATCAGCCAACTTTGCATGAAAAAGCTGACTATAAAACTGTAAACCGTGAAACATGTAACCAGTTATACGCATGCAGGAGATTTAAGTACGAATGTATTTTTTAAATAGTTATGATTTTAGAGCAAACCATAAAGAAGTTTTTAAAGAAATTTAAATGATTAATTATTTTCGTATTTTTTTTAGTACAGCCCATTGTATCTTACTTTCATATGAGTACAAACAATCAATATTGAAATCAATTCTTAAAAACTTAACTAAATTAATAAAAAATAAGTTGAGCTAGTATATAAATACTAATTATCTGTTAATACACAACAGGCAAAACATTCCCTTCGTTGGTAGTGGTAGCTCGGCCACACTTACACACAAAAGAAGCAGCAACCATTAATGACCGCGCAATGTTGGACACAAAAGTAAAATCAGTGCTAGTGCACACCCCTACCAAGTTCACCGAATGGCTAATTCAACAAGGTTTAATTCGATCTGAACAGCATTGTACTATACATCCCGGTAATAAGTTAAACCTGGGCATGTACAGCGATGTCTCTAAATTTCAATACTCCGGAGGCTATGTTTGGATTAGTGAATGTTGTCCACATCGATTCGTGTCAGTATTTAGTGGTTCTTTATTCGAAGGAGCAGCTCATCCACCTACAGTTTTGCTTAAATTGTTGTACCATTGGTCATGTCAAACAAATATCCAAAATGTTGTACAGTGGGTTAAAGTAGATAACTTATATGTTAAGGGATTGTTTACATGGTTGCGAGCTATTTGTTCTTTCGCTTTGCAACAACATCTTACTCCGATGGGAGGACCGGGAAAAAGAATTGAAGTTGGTGTAATCTCACTGGGTACCACATCTCAAGATGGTAGTCAACGACAAGTCAAAGTTGAAGTACTTGGTATATTGGATACAGAATTGCGTCTTATAAGACTGCGAGCTGTTGAACCATTAGCAGATGGAGAACGAAATTATAAACGTAGATTCTCCAAGATATTAGAGCCATTACGAGCTTGGGTACATCCAGACAGTACTATCGCGACAGATCTTACTGTAGACAAAGGCACATTACATTTTATGGGTTTTGCTAATATTATTCAAAATACTCAAACTGGAGTAGCAGGAAATCAAGCTGTTATGGAATATTTGCGGAAAATTGTGCCTCGTATGTTTCAAAATACTCTATCGTTACTCAGTCGACAAATTATTCAACAGTTCTTGGACGAATTGGTCTGGAGAGAATGGTTTGGACAAACAGCTGCTCAAACATTTAATAACATAGTTATTCATTTAGCTGAACAAACACGTATGAATGTAGGAGAGTCGTTAATACAACGTTTAAATAAAATAGCAGCAAATCCTTTCAAAAATCACGCATTGATATATCAACCACAACCAGGACAAAAAATTGACCCAATTCCTACCGTTAAACGTTATGGACGCAAACGTACAGCAACTTCATCACTTGCTGTTATTGATTTAGACAGACCTAACAATTCAAAGCGATTACAAATGGATTCAGAAATGATATCAAATGAAGCCATGGTACCACTGGAGAATTATTACTACGGTACTTTGGATGGAGATCCAAATGCACCACTAGCCCAATCTGTGACTTTGAACGTGCGTTGTTGTGTTTGCCAAGTACCTTACACAAACAACATTGCTCTGTTGGACCATTTGTTAGCGCACGCTCACAACATGGGCGCAGTAGCGGCTGCAACACAGTGTCGCTACTGTCTGGCTGCGTTGCCCAGTATTGAAGAACTGAACTCGCACATTGGGGATGTACACCCGGCTGAAACTCTCAGCGGAAACTCTTACCGGTGCTTGTTATGCGAGATGCAGTTTGGCTCTGCTTACGCTCTTGGGAAGCACATGAGTCGTGAACATGTTCCTCAAGAACTTCCCTACCATTGTGGAACTTGTGGATTCCGATGCTCTTCTCATCGCTACGCAGTTGATCACTTTTACAGTAAACATAATGGGGCCACAACTCTTCAGTGTCCTTTCTGTCTCAAGGTATATTATATTATATTTTATTATTTGAAGGTATTGATTGTTTTTATAGTCTACAGCAGTGTGGTCTACTGGCAGAATCTTATCTACGAATGTTAGATTTTTCTTGGCTCATTTACAAAAGCATCAGAAAAAAACAACAGCAAAGAAATGTAATTTATGTTCACTTTGGTTCATACAAAAAGGTAATTGGTTTATTAAAAATAAGGTCAATTTCACCTCCGATTTTAATGAAATTTAACAAAAAGTTCCTATTAAGCATGAGAAATATTGCAAAAATAATAAAAAAAATGAGGTGAGAGTTGGTTGACCTTGAAATCGCATTTCATTTGTTTTTAAATCTATTTAATAACTTTTTACCAAATTTCATCGTAATCGGAGATGAATTATCAACATGTTGACCAGAAATAATATTGTATTTTAAACAAAAATATTTCAGAAACACTGAAAGAGCATCAAATGAAGTCACATGCTTCTTACGCAACGAAAAAAGGTGTAAAATGTTGGCCTTTGCCAAACAATTACGCACTAGTACCAAAATCTAAAAAATTCGAGTTCACTCCCAACATCGGCGCAATTCTAAACATACCAGCTCCTCCAGAAGTAGAAGAAGAAACGCCTCAACACCAACTAACATTGGTGATCGATCCAGACGTGACGTGTGTGGAATGCGGAGAACTCGCCGACACTCCGGGCCACTTCCCCAGCCGAGCGTCTTGCGACTCCTGCCGCTACGTTACAGACTGCGCAGCTGCGCTGGTGGCCCATCGCTCGCGCTGCCGCAGCGAGATGCCGCGGTCGCGTCTCACCGCCGAGTTGCATTGTTGCTGCGGTTATTCCAGCGACTGTGGTAACCGAATGGCTAAACATTTAGCGCTCTGTGAACGGAAAACTGCATATCCAACTGCTGATCGGGCCAAGCTCGCTCTAGCTACGGATCACAACGCACATTCCATGCTAGATGTTTTAGGACTTGTACGCAGGCAGGACGAAGCTGTGGTAAGTGCAGTTTTATCATTTTTATAAGAGTTTTCCAAGTGTTAGTACTAAATTCCTGGTTGGAGCCTAAGCGTCAATCACTTGTCTAATAGTTGAGAAATTATTAGTACTTTTTGAAAAGTAATTATTTAAATTTTTGATAGGGGATATGTGTCGTAATTAGTTTGATAAACACGTTTTTAAAAGCGAATTTCGACCAGCCCTGGTCAATTTTTTGTAGAAGTTATCAAATAGTTTTTATTTCAGACCAATGTAATAAACACAAATACAAGTGTGACGAAATATTGCGCTGTACCACAATGTCAAAACGATTCAGATGTAACTCCAAATAAATATTTTCTCTCTTTTCCAAATAATAAAGAAAGAAAAGCAAAATGGATGGAAGCTATAAATATTGTAAAATCTATGAATTGCACAAAAATGTATATTTGTGAAGATCACTTCTCTGTAAGTTTCCATGATTTTACTTTTTATTAACATACAGTAAAAAAAGAAAATTAAATTAATATTTTTTTTTACTTTATTTAAGCTTGAGGACGATGCAGAAAATTGGATGTATTTTAAGACCATGGGCAGCAAAATAATATTAAAGAAAGACGTCGTACCACATAGAAATATTAAACATCTTGAACCAGATATAGATTCGTCCGTATCTCAAATAAGTTCGGACGAAAAGAAAAGAAAGCAACAAATGATTGATGAGTTTAAAGCTGTGCAGGAGAATGATCGAAAGAATTTAGACATTCCTGAAGAGCAAAGTACTTGTCAAGTCAGTTTTAACAGTCCATCCGAATTGGTTACCGTGGTCACTGAAATTCCAGACAAAGAAGTAAGTTTAATTTATATACAGCAGAATTTGAATGAGAACAAACAATATATTAAATTAGTTTAAGGCCTTTATATCGCAAAACGTTGATCATATCTTTTCTATTGTGGTACATTATTGTGCATTATATAATATTGAATTCAATATTAGTTTTCTTAAATTTCTTTAAAAAAATATTAATAAATTTATTATCAGACAAATCAAATGACAGTCAAAACAGAGTTTTCACATTGATGTCACATATCTCCTCAAAAATTTATAATTATTTGTGGTGCAAGTGTATTACAAATAGGGTATCCTAAGATTTAATTTTTTTTAATAGTTTTATCTGTACATAAAAATATTAGAACCTTTTTTTTTATTTTCGCCGAAAAGCTTTTAATACGCCAGAAAAAAATTCTTAAAGTTTTAATAAAATTCACCTTATAACATGGATGGTGTCTGTGACGTCAGCTACACTACTAGCCAACAGCCAATAACAAATCAGTGTGAGGCGACGGCGCGTTCGAACAGCCAATAGCATTTGCTAGTGCCCGTTACTTCACAAACATGGCTGATATTAAATTTTACGCTCGCAATTTAAATCCGTTAAGTTTCATTTTGATATTAGGGTAATAAAAGTCAGAAAATTAAAGATTCCAAAAAGTATTTTTTTAAAAGTCTTAAGATTAGAATACTCTTCGCGAGTGAATGCACAGATTGCGTTCATGTATAAGAAAATGACATGTGGTTAATAATACTGTGTTTGGTGACTGATGATTTGACGTGGCCGTATTGCATAAACGTATTTCCTTTTAGGAACCCGAAGAAGAGGCTGAAAATACTGCAGAGGAAGTGAAGGAAAGTAGTGTAAGTGAGCCAGTAGCAGAAGTGGCCACAGAAACAGTGGAGGAGCCAATGCAAGTAGACGACACTCCCAGTGTTGACACTGAGGAAAAGATTGAAGATATTATCGAGACGACGGATAACCCGGTAGATCCTAAAGTTGAACTTAAAGCAGAAGTCGCAGAAGTAGAAACTTCTGTTGCCGAATGAATAAACTTTTACAAATAAGCTCCTGCTTGATT
This sequence comes from Stenolophus ochropezus, assembly GCA_035578165.1. Taxonomy (NCBI): domain Eukaryota; kingdom Metazoa; phylum Arthropoda; class Insecta; order Coleoptera; family Carabidae; genus Stenolophus; species Stenolophus ochropezus. Next base: position 1,030,774 of record JAQOWZ010000011.1, on the reverse strand, counting down.
AAGTCAAATATATCTTTTATTTTTATCTGATTTTAATATTTTAAGTAATTTGTTATATTATTTACTCGTAGTTATGATCGTACAATTGGGGCTTATTTTATAATTACAGTTGATAAATAAAACTGGTCATATTATTTTTCTATACGTTTTAACGACAAATTATTTGTCTACATGTTTGTGCACATTACACAAACAGAACTTAAATAATAAGTTATTGTGAATACAAAACTTACAGTACTGGTAACTCACTTATATGAAGTTTTACAATTTATTTAGAAATATAAAAATATGCAAGATAAGAATTCGAAAAATAAAAAGAGCTACTTACATGTGTACACTGTATTAAAACATTTTCATGTGGAAATGAATACTCCTATTACCGAATTTGTATAAAATTTACCAAAATACCGAATTTTAATTCAAATTTATTTATTTTTCCCAATACATATTAATAGTGCGACGTTTATTTGCAGAAACAATGAATTTATTCTGGTACTTAATTGTTTAGCAGTGTGGTTGTGGAAAAGTATATTGTGCAACAAGTGCAAAATCACTCATTTCCCACCTTTTATGATTCCACATGTGGCGACTTTCTGCACTTGTTGCACAATATACTATTATTACAGGTTCCCGTATCATCAAATTAAAATTTTATAAACCAAATATTATATTTTTATTAAATCTAAAAAATACAGTTTATAAATTTACGATGACTCATACATAGCAACAGACATTAGAAGATTACGCCTAGTAAAATGAAGATGCAACAAGGGAGACTGTTTAGTTTGAAAAGACCTTAGCAAATATGTGTCTCCTGTTCGCACATCTGGATTATGCGAAACATTAACATCCTCGCCACTTGACTCATCGGTGAGTCTCGCAGCGTCCCACAGCTTTAACGTGCAGTCTAACGCCGCAGACGCTAACACATTACCGCACCGGCTGAAAGCTAGCGCATGTATCGGTCCGGAATGTCCCGTCAGTTCCGCAACAAGGTGTCCGTGTGCCAAGTCCCACAGTAACACACGTTTATCCGAACCGCCCGAAGCTAGAAACCGGCCCTCCACGCTAAACGCCAACACGTGGACGGGACTCTTATGACCCGTCATCACGCGAACGTGGTTTCCCGTTGCTATGTCCCACAGATACACCGTTCTGTCGCTCGAGCCCGTTGCGAGGTAATTTGAATTTGGGTGGAATTCAATGCACTAAAACCAGTCGAATGTGAATACCAACAACCAACAATTTTTACTCAATGGGAAATTGAATAACTTTGAACCAGGGCATGTAACCGAAAAAAATATTGGTTAACGGTTAACCCTTATAGAGAACGTTATAATAATAACGGTTTTAGTTCGAAAACCGGTTTTTGAAAATTGCAAACCGGTTTAAGCCGGTTAATATATCGGTTAAAAAAATAATTAAAATAAATTAATTATAAAAATTTGATTAAAAAAAATTACAGAATAATTAACTAAAAAAATTAATAAAACATTACCATCTTAGAAAAATATAACAATTAAAAAAAAAGCAATTTAATTAATAAATATTCACAAAAATTCTCGTAATATCTTCAGAAAAACGCAGGTCACTTTTCAATTTTAAACTTGCCTATGTTGACAAAGGCCGTATTTATTTGGGACTTTTTAAGTAACCTTAACGGCCAAAGAGACTACCTACATTTATGACTCTCCAATAAAATGTTAATTATAAAAACTGTCATGACTCATGTTTAAATACAAATAGAAAAACAGATATAAAAAAAAATATTAAATTTTTTTCTCGCTAAATAATATTAAAATAAAGGTTAATGTTCGCTAAAACCGGTTTATTTTTTTTTTGGTTAACGGTTACCGGTATTTTCGGACTGAAAAATACCGGTTAAAATTACGGTTAAAGTTCGCAATTTTCGTTCAAAATATTGGTTACCGGTTTTTATTAACCGGTTACATGCCCTGCTTTGAACTCAGGGAAGAAAAGAAGATATATGAGGCAATAGGAAAAAGGAAATGGGAAAAGATGTTAATAAGTAAAACAATTTATGACAATAATTATGTTTGCTTTTTGCTTTGCGCATGAATTTCCGAATGTGAAGGATCAAAAAATACTTACATCTACATCACTGAAGTGGCCTGCAAATATTCTGAGCGGTTGGTAATGGTCAGTAGCCCAAAGACGAGCGGTTTTATCATGCGATGCTGTCGCAAAATAATATCCTAAGGGGGAAAACTTTACGTCCCACACTGGGTACATGTGACCTTTGTATACCACTAAACACGTCCACAGTTGTAAACTCCAAAGACGAACTGAAACAATACAAATTATTGTCGGAAATTTTAAAACTGCAATCAGTTCTTTACCGGCCACTTTGATTATTTATTTCACAGACCTACTCCATTTTACCACGAATTATGTAATGTTTATTTCGTTACCATACGGGTAAAGAAGAATACAAAGTTTTTACAAAATCTTTCACTTTTTGGGTTAAAAATGGGTTTATGATATAAAATTACTGTTTGTTGAATTGATTGGTCAGTAAAAAATTAAAAATTCGCATTTCCAATTAAAAAATTTATATCTTTTTACATCTCTTAAATTATTTCTAATCATAGTTAAACATGAAAAGTTACAATTTTTAGTTTGTCACTCAAATTGTTGTATATACAGCTGAAATAACCCAAAAATACCCATTTTTGGGTCTAAAATTTTGTTTTCTGAAAGTACTCCAAATTGATAGATCTCGACGTGCTGATTTCAAATTTTCAAACGGAATTTAATTATCTCTTTTCGTTCCTGAGATTTTTGCTCTCAAAGTTGCACCTCAAAAAAGTGTGTTTTTTGGGTATATCTCTAAAATGGGTAGAGATACAATCTCAACGATTATACTAATCAATTCTACGGGCAGAATTACATAAAGAAATGTTTTCTCCGCATATACGTTCTTTGGAACGATTTGGTGAAAAATGTGAAAAACGAAAAAACCTAATTTTCAAAATTTCTCCGAGGAACTTTTTTTCTCCAAAATTATTCATTTTCTAGACTTAAGTAGATATCGATACGCTGATTCCAAATTTTCAAACAGAATTCAATTATCTCTTCCCGTTCTCGAGATATTTGAGTTCAAAGTTATACCTAAAAAATTAGGTTTTTTAGGTATACCTCTTAAATGGTTAGGTTTATGACTTCGGCGACCTCACCATTCGATTCTACGGGCAAAATTACATAAGTGTACCAATTTTCAGATTTTTATCCCAACAGATAGAATTTATAGAAGGAAAAAACTGAAAATGGCCAAAATCGAAAAAAATCGCAAGGGGTTCATCAGGCATTTTTTTCGATTTTGGCCATTTTCGTTTTTTCCCTCTAAAAATTGTATCCACTGGAATAAAAATCTAAAAATTGGTACACTTATGTAAATTTGCCCGTAGAATCGATTGGTGAGGTCGCTGAAGTCGTAAACCTAACCATTAATGGGGTATACTTAAAAAACCTATTTTTTTAGGTATTGCCAAAACTCAACTTTGAACACGAATATCTCGAGAACGTTAAGAGATAATTGAATTCCGTTTGAAAATTTGAAATCAGCGCATCGATATCTACTTAAGTCTAGAAAATGAAAAGTTTTGAAGAAAAAAAGTACCCCAGAGAAATTTTGAAATTTAGGTTTTTTCGTTTTTCTCATTTTTCACCAAATCGTTCCAAAGAACGTATATGCGGAGAAAACATTTCTTTATGTAACTTTTCCCGTAGAATCGACTGGTATAATCCTTGAGATTGTATCTCTACCCATTTTAGGGATATACCGAAAAAACACACTTTTTTGAGATGCAACTTTGAGAGCAAAAATCTCAGGAACGAGAAGAGATAATTAAATTTTGTTTAAAAATTTGAAATCAGCGCGTCGAGATCTATCAATATAGACTATTTTCAGAAATCAAAATTTTATACCCAAAAATAGGTATTTTTGGATTATTTCGGGTGTATCAACACAATTTTTCACTAAAAACCTAAAAGTTAAGTTTTTTAACGTACATTCTTGGTTTCCTTTATTACTTTTTATAGAGCAAAAATATAATTTCAAGATATATGTATTTAAATTTGATTTTGAAAAAAAAAATTTTTTTCGCCCTTTCCATTATTTTTCAAATTATATTCCCGGAGATATTTTGAGACTTCTACATACCTGTGGAATCTTCAGAAGCAGAAAGCAGCAAAGTGCGATCACGTGCGAAAGATAAATGATAAACTGGACCACTATGACCAAACAGAGTCTTACAAGTTTCTCCGGAGCGTTCGTCCATCATTCGGACTAGCACATCTTTAGCTTCCCGGTCGATGTCCATCAGTTCATCCGCTGATTTCATTCCTCTTAACTTTGTTGGTATTAAACTCCATACCTTAACTATAGATTCGCTGAAGCCTACAGCAAGCATACTTGAATCTTCCGTTATTTCAGCACAAGTTACGCTGTAATATAATTTTATATTAATTATATGACACTAAATTTTCAAAGGTTTTATTACTAACGTGTGCGTTGAATTAAGTAAAGTGTAACAACAAATTGATGGAAGTGTTTCTGGTCCTAAGTTCACTCGCTTGTATGATTCTCTAATTGATTTAATTTTCTCCATTTTATCATTGTCTTTCCTAGAATTAAACAAACGTTTTGTATTTATAACATAATTTTTTATTTTACTTACAATTCAGGTACAGGAATTCTATCAGGAGGAGGTGCATTTGGATCAGATTTTGTTTTTTTAGAAAAAAGTGGATCTCGTCTTGCTTTTTTCTTCTTCATAATTGATTTATCTCCTTCGTCTTCTTCTTCAACAGGTGTTGCTAATGCTTGAAAATCCGGTGCTTTTGGAATCCCGTAATATACTTTAGCTTTATTATCTGCGACATAAATATTATGTTAAGAACAGTATATTGTGCAACAAGTGCAAAAAGTCGTCTATTTTCCACGATGTGTGGAAGTTTTGGCACGAGACGAAGTCGAGTGATACACGTAAACCTCGAAAAAAATAACGTCATGTACCACCGGTGGTACACGCCGGTCTGCAAAAAAAAACATCGTGTACCACCGGTGGTACACGTCTGCTCAGACGTATTAGAACGAATGCGCAATTATTACCTTGTCTAGTAGCTTCTCCAGTTACTGCCCCAGCTGTAGCATCAATTTGTTGCTTGTTTCGTGCAACACCTTCATACATATCAAAATATAAATGTTCCTGTACAATATTAAGCAATACTGCAGCTCTACGTTCTTGTAAATGACGCTTAAGAAGGGATAGTGTGTCACGAGACATGCGAATAATAAACTGATTAGATTTGAAGGTATCGGTGAGTTCATTTCCATTCATGTGGTCCTTTTTCGTTACTTGAGACAATCTTCGTAAATCATCTTGATAATAAGAATCTTGCTCTGGAGCAAACTTCTGCATCAACATTATTGCTTTTTCTGTATGACCATTATATACAAGTTCCAAATACATGTGAACTAAAAACATTTTCGTGTTACATACATTACTACTTCGAAAAATTTCTAAGTTTACCTAGTACAGGATATAGGATCATTCCCAATTCATGTTTATAAATATCTAAAGATCCTTCAACGAATTTCTTTAATTCATTATAAGCATCTTCATACACTTCTGGATCTCCTTCACTTTTATATGCAGACAGTACACTACTAACATCAGAATCTGCTTGATTTGTATTCGTAATTGCTACATCTGTTAAATTTGCTTCTTTTCGCAGTAATTCTTCAGTTCCCTAAATAGTATTTCAAGTTATTTTAAGAAATTAAAAAATTGTAACATACCTTCAAGTTATGTTTTTTCAGTAATTGTAATATAGCAAGAAGGGTAGATTTATCTGGTACTGATGTTGAATCTGACATTTTAATTAGAGTTGTTGCACAAACTCGATAAAATAATTTACAGGTATTGCCTGTAGTTTACAAACTTAACTGTCACTCAAATGTAAATATGTTGACGCCAGTACATAACCACTCTTTATGTTAAAATTACAAGTTGGTATTACTTCAGGATAAGGAATTAATGGAAATTAATAAAGAAAATATAACAAATTGTTTATCTAACATAATTTTAATATAAACTATAGTAATTATACTTAATTTTAATTCATTATTACAAATTTTCTTTCATGCAAGTTGGTACTTCATTGTTCGTAGCTGTCATTTATTATGTAAAATGTAAAGTCGTTTAAGGGTGACTTAAGGACATGATATTGTTATTGATATTCAAACAGGTGCAATGAAATTTAATACATACTTGTGTGATTTGTGAGTTGTGTGCTGGAAAATAATGTTTTTATAATAAATTTTACAAAATATACACTTTAATCATTAACTTAAAACTTTAAATATTAACTACTAATATGTAATACTAATCTAAAATTTACTCTATTGAGATTAAAAATACATTCCATGTGAGCGAAAACGGACCATTATTAAAACACGTGCCAAAAGTAAAAATATTTAATCCGTTTGTCACTTTTACCTTGAAATCTTTATAACTTATCACGAAAAGTATCCGTGAACTTATCGTGATTCATTTCTTCCGTCTGTTGAAACTTGTAATTACTGGATGATAGTATCGCGTTCAGTATTACGAGTATACTCGCGGAGCACTAACATTTTTATACTCAAAACTTAATAATTATCCAGTATTCTAAAATTATACTTATGATAGTTTATAAAGCATTAATAAATAGTGTATAATTCACATTCAACTAGGTAAGTTTAATAAACTTCTGTGTGTTAAATAAAAGCCTATTAAAAATTTTATTGTCCAAGGATTTAATTCTAATTTAATTTTTTATTTAGCTTCTTTTATCTTGTCTGCAAAATTCAGTTTAGAACCACGTTTTTGGCTTTAGTATTATTAGTCATTCAGAACTAAAATTGTGTAATATTTATCCGGTTTTAATTATTTTATCTGTAGTGGAGCTGCAAAATTATTTGAATTTTTAAATATGAAACCACAATTTCCGGTATTTATTTTGAAATCAAAAAAAGTTGAATGTTATTTTCATATGATTAAGAAAATTCAACCGAATAATTATGTTACAACAAACCTTTATTCAATTACTATTTAGAAACGCGTATGTAATCAATGTATGTATTAAGTAATAGTAGAAGTTCTGCACTTTATTAGTTAGTTTACACTTTTCCTATAAATTAATTTTTGTATGTAATTAGGACAATTAAATATTAAAGATAAGACTGCTATGAGAGATATCGTAAATATGAGTTATATAGTATTGTTTTACTAGTTTCAATTAAATTTGTTTTAATTTGTTTTTTTTTTCATTAGATCGAAAGAGAAAAATGAAATTTATTTTGTGGGAAAAGAAAAATTTTAATATAATATCAAAATAATAAAAAAGTAACTATTTCACTTGTTTTCATTCACATGTTTTATTATAATTATGTATATTTTTTCGTGACGTAATATTTAATTGTCTCACATTTCAAGTACATCTCGTGATTAAGTGAGAGATCGCACCAATCCTCATTATGTCAACAATACAAATGATACATGCATTTTACTTTCCTTGTTTCCTCAGCTATTAATCAAGATTAGACATAATACATATAATCTTGTTCTAATAATTTTGCGTCACAACTCACAACTAATAATTTTTAAAGCAAACAACGTTTTTATTGGCAATAGATATTTATGCCGGGAACATCACGTTAATGTGCGATTACATATCAAATGTGCGTAGAAAGTAAAAATTTTACTAATATATTCATGCGATTACAACAGACAATAAGTTCTACAAAGACAATAGAGAAAATTTGTCCCTGTAAAAAGCATGGCCCCATTGTAATAAGCGCAATTTAAGACTCATTGCAATTGCAGTTATATAAACGATAATTTCGGGCGTAAATAGTGCACCACTATTTCATTTTGATTTTTTTTTCGGTATATTAAGTTCATTTATTAAAGAAAATATAAGAATATTTATTTGAAATAAAAAGAAAGGGCTATGAATGTATTATTAATATCAAAAGCTTTTAATGTTAAAGTTTTTTTTCAATCAGCCAAAATAAAAATCAAACAGGTGTTCTACACCTTTTCACATATACATTCAAACGAATAAGCTAAAATTAGCGTAAACGTAATGTAAAGACCTCAATTCGTAGAAATCCATTAAAACCTTTAAATGTCAAAATCGGCATGCCTTATATGTTTTTCGTACATACATATATACATAGCGTTTTATTAGAAATAATAAATATTTCCGTATTTACAGTTTATATTTTAACAATTTTATTAAAAACAATCTACATTTATTAATATTATATGTGTAAATTATTAATTATCTTGTTTCTTACAGGTAATCTAAAATAAATATAAATGGCAACCAGATTTAAAAAGATTGTGATTGGTACTTTAACCGGAACAGCTGGTGCAGTTTTAACTACTTATGTTCTTTTAAAAGATCATAGGGTAAGTCATTTTTAACATTTAACATATTTAGCAATTTAACTTAATCGAAAGTGGAAAAATACCTACAAATACAAAATACAATTAGCAAATTATGTTATTTTCTTTACATAAAGATTTTTATTTATCTCTTACATAAGATTTTAAATCAGATTTTGAGTTTGTTTTGGTTATTGTAGATACCATGGCTGAACCCAGACAAAGTGGAAGCAGCAGCTTTGATGAGCACTCGGAAGCGCCCTCTGCCGAGCCGCTCGGAGCAGCTGAGCGCCCTGCAGGAGCCGCAGGAGTGGGACGTGCTGGTGGTGGGCGGCGGCGCCACGGGCGCGGGCTGCGCCCTGGACGCCGTCACCCGCGGGCTGCGCACCGCCCTCGTGGAGATGGACGACTTCGCCAGCGGCACCAGCAGCCGCAGCACCAAGCTCATCCATGGCGGCGTCCGCTACTTGCAGAAGGCTATCATGCAGCTGGATCTGGAACAGTATCGCATGGTTAAAGAGGCCCTGCAAGAACGCTCCTGGATGCTGGAGTCTGCGCCCCATCTCGCCAATCCTCTACCCATCATGCTGCCCGTCTACAGGTAACTACAATAACAAAATTATATTAATTAATTAATGATTCTTATATATACTTATTGCCAACCAAAATCACCAAGTGGACCTTTATTAGTCTAATTTTAATTTAGCATCTACTTGAACATAATAAGGTAGATATCTGACAAACAAAATACTAATTTGGCACATACACACAGAAAGCGTAATGTTACGCATTGCAAATAAAATTTATATATAGGAACCTTACATAATCCATCTTACGTAATTTACAATAAATAGAAAAAACAATTCCGAATAAAAAAAAACATATTTAAAGTTTTTTTATAGTGGGAAGTGGGAAGAGTTATTTTAATTTTGAGTTCCATTGATCAAACGGAAGCTGTTTATGAAGAGAGGAATAAGCGACTGATGTTGGTGATGGAATAAATAAATAAACAGGACTGCAGTCGGAAATAATTTATTTGGCTAGTCTAGGCCAACGTTTCGCTGTCCATTGCAGCTTCTTCAGGGCAAAGACTAAAAGTATATATAATGTGTTTAGCTTACTACACTGTAATATTTAAAAAAATGTTTGTGCTAATTGTAAATGAATTTATGTGACATAAAAATGTTTTTTTCAGATGGTGGCAAGTTCCATATTATTGGTTTGGAATAAAAATGTACGATATAGTAGCTGGTTCAAAAACAGTTAAAAGCTCTTACTATTTATCAAAACGAAATGCTTTAGAACTATTTCCAATGTTACGAGGGGATAAATTATGCGGCGCAATTGTGTATTACGATGGTGAGTACAAATAATATAATTAAACACGTCTTTTAACAACAAATAAAAAATATTCATCTCTTTTTAATTAAGAACCATCGTAATCTGGAAACTTTTTATTTCACTATTTTTAATACTTCTCAAAATTAAATATGTAGTGTGAAAAAATATACTTTTAAAAGAAAAAAAACTACTTTAGTTTGATCAGTGGCAAAAATTTAAAAAACTCTTCTTATTCTTTTAAAAATTCGTATTTACATTTATTTTATACTTTATCAGATTTCCATTTTACCGGATTGTTTAGGAAATTTCTATTGATATATTTTGAACGAAGTGAAGAATTGTTTGTCCTTAGGTCAGCAAGACGACGCCCGCATGAATTTGGCGGTAGCCTTAACTGCGGCAAGACACGGTGCGGCGGTAGTAAATCACGTTCGTGTCCTCAACCTCCTACACGAAACTCACAACGGCGAACGTCGTGTCTGCGGAGCGAACCTCCGCGATGAAATCAGCGGCAAAGAGTGGTCTGTGCGAGCCAAGTGCGTCATCAATGCCACTGGTCCCTTCACAGACACCTTGAGGAAAATGGATAATCAAAATGTGAAACAGATATGTTGCCCAAGTTCTGGAGTACACATCGTCTTGCCTGGATACTACAGTCCACAACAAATGGGTCTGCTGGATCCTTCCACAAGTGATGGTCGTGTGATTTTCTTCTTACCGTGGCAGAATTCAACCATTGCCGGCACTACCGACTTACCTTGTGAAGTTACTCACAATCCTAAACCAACGGAAGATGAAATTATGTTTATTTTGTCGGAAGTTAAAAACTATTTGAATCCAGATGTTGAAGGTATGTACTTATATTATAAACAATCAAAATTTCATCAGAAATATCAACTTAAAAACATTAACTAAACGGTTTTTTAACAAGGAGGAGTAAAGGCAGAAGTCAGACTTACACTATAGAAATTTTGCAGAAAATGTTACTAAACACTTTTACTTGATTTATAACTATTTTTTTTATTGAACTAATAATAATACAAATACAATAATATAGTTAAAAGTTTAAAATTGAACATAAATTCTGAATTTATGTTAGGCTTTTCATCCATGCTTTAAAATAACAAGAAATATAAAGAAAACTAAATTAGAAAAATGTACGTATAAATAATAACGGTAAAACCAAATTTTAATTCTTCTAAGAACTGAGTAAAAGCAAAACAGCAATAAAAACAAACTACATGAGAAAAACATAAATAATATCAATACAATCAAATATCATTAGTTCTTTAAAGAATTTATTTATTTTAAAGTCAAAGGAATGCAAAAAAACTTCAAAACATGACAGTTATTGATTCATTAAATGTCATCTTTGGTTGTTGAAATTTAATTATTCCTTCTAGCTATAGTTTTTAGATTAAAAAAAAAGAGGGAACATCAACTGAAAAATCTATGTACAGTGTAAACTTGTCGAAGCATTGGCCAATCAAAAGTTAGTTTTGGAAGTTAAAATTTAAATCAGTTAAAGTTTATTCACTCCTTAAAAAGAATAGAGTACATCAAATATAATTATGTATAGTGTAAACTTAAATAAGGAGTCAAAAGCGTCATCTTTAGTGGTTAAAATTTAATTACTCCTCCTAGTTTAAACAAAAAACAGGGTACATCAAATGTACATTGTAAACTTGACGAAGCATTAGCCAATCAGAAGCGTCAGTTTTGGAAGTTAAAATTTAAATCACTCCTCCTACCTAAAAAAAAATGTAGTGTACAGGTTATAACAGCACTGGAATGAGGTATAACCGAATGCGTTTGTAGTGCGTCGAGGAGACGTAATGTCTGCATGGAGCGGCATCCGCCCTCTGGTCTCCGACCCAAACAAAGAAGACACGCAATCGTTAGCGCGGAACCACATCGTGCACGTGAGCGACTCGAAGCTGATCACCATAGCGGGCGGCAAGTGGACGACGTACCGCGCCATGGCGAGCGAGACCGTGGACGCGGCGATCGTGGCGTGCGGGCTGCAGCCGGAGCACCGGGAGGCGCGCACGCAGCACCTGCTGCTGGAGGGCGCGCACGGCTGGACGCCCACCATGTACATCCGCCTCGTGCAGGACTTCGGGCTGGAGTGCGAGGTGGCGCAGCACATGGCGCACGCGTACGGCGACCGCGCGTTCGCCGTGGCCAAACTGGCCTCGCTCACAGGAAAACGATGGCCTATCATTGGTAAGAAAATCCATCCGGAGTTCCCTTACATCGATGCAGAAGTTAGGTTAGTTGCTTGATCTCATGTCATGCATATTAACTACTCGTTTTCTAATTCACACTCATTTTAATACTGTACGTGGAGACTAAACTACCAATTGGATTGGGTTTTATGTAAAAATTGTTTTTCAAATATACTAAATCTGCAACGGGCTGTAAAAAGTACGTAGATAAACAGCAAATATATATCATTCAAAAAATTATATATTTGCTACGTTTCTTGTTTCTTTGTTTTCATTTTTGCTACTGCTCTTTCACTTTCAAATTTGTACTTTAATGGGCTTAACAAATGAATAAACTTAGTTTATTACTAACAACAGTTTGCTTTACTTTTTTCAAAAACGCTTAAAATGACCACAAAAGTAATATTTTTACTGTTTCTTTGTGACTTATGATCAATTTTATTTACGGACGATTGGAATAAAACATTCATAATTAAGAACATTACTGTAGTATATGAGTATCAAATTTTATTTTTTCCGTTCCATGCATTATAACAAAATATTTTTTTTATTAATAATAATTAGTAGTAAAGACTGATTTATAAATGACATAGAACACAGAATTATTTTAACACAGAAACTTACATTTTTGTCTGTTTTCTCTTCGTGCGTATTCGGTACGATTCGTGTTAGTTCAAATAAATATTACTAAAGTGTTGGGAATAACGTATTTTTTAGATTTGTGTTTATTTTATGACCCTGTATAAATACGAGGTAAAAAATGTACCACTCAAAATTAATGAGTGCATTAGAAAATTAGCATATTTTTAAAATAAAAACTTATTTCTAATACAAAATGAAACAGCTGAACATGTAATCAGTAATACGCATGCACGAGATCTTTTTTTTTGTGTCTTATAAAATCCTCAAATAAAATTCTACATTTTCTGTGCTAAATTATGTTCTATGTTCTGTTTTTCTCAATCATTGAAAATCGCAAATGTTGGTTATAAAAATGCGACTTCAAATAAATTTTTAATACTTTTGTAGGTACGGAGTACGTGAATATGCTTGCACTGCAATTGATATGATCGCACGTAGAATGCGTCTTGCATTTTTAAATGTGCAGGCCGCACAAGAGGCATTACCGGAAATCGTAAATATAATGGCAGAAGAACTAAACTGGAGTGAAGACGAGAAAAAAGTAAGTTAATTTCATCTTGAGAATATTAATATTTGAAATTAACTTTATCTTTTTATCAAAACGTGTGTATATCCACTTTGTTTTCCTCGGTCATATCAAAATTGTGTCATTATCTTGGCCTTGAAATTAATCAAATGTCTACTTTTTCGGAATATTTTATCTTATTTAAATACTTTGAAGTATACGGGATTTTTTTTTTAATATGAATTCTCGTATTTCTTATCACTACGTCACATTTAAATGTAATTCTAATCTCTCGATTAGAAATGTGTTGTAATTGTTTATCATTATATTTTATTTTAGAAACAAATTAAATTGGCCACCGAATTTCTGCAAAATGAAATGGGTCAAATGGTCAATAGAGCTTCTCGTGATAAATTACCTATTAATTTAACAAGAGATGAAATTCAGTTATATATTAAACGATTCCAAATTATTGACAAAGATCGAAAAGGATATGTGTCAATTAATGATATTAGAAGAAGTCTCAAGGTAAGAAGAAATTGTCCAATTTACTTCATATACATTGTACAATAACTTTAATTTTATTTTATTAATAATTGATGAATGCTGGACGAATGGAAGTTTTGTGAATTTATATATTTCATACTTATAATAGGTTTCATCTCCATCAACATTCGTGACAATTTCTTGTATTTTTTGTGTTAATTTTGTTATAAATTTGTATAGGCGTTGGGAGTGAGATTGAACGAAGATGAAGTGCATTTGCTTTTAAGTGACATAGACACGACGTACAACGGGCAGCTGGAACTGTCTGATTACTTGCAGGTGAGTGTACCGTTTCGGGAATTAAGCATGGGGCTTGCTTGGGTTTCAGAGATTCGGTGAGAAAGATGTTCCTGGTGAGGAGCTACATGAAATACTCCGTGAAATTGATACCAATATGAACGGCCAGGTCGAATTGGACGAATATTTACAGGTTCGCCGGATTTCGCACTTTGTTTTCCCTTTATGACTTTCTTTTCTTTTTGCATGCCCAAATAATTACATTAAATTACTACTTTCTCTTTAAAAAATTCTAGTAGAGAGCAAATTACTTGTAGACAAAAGCAAATTATTTTTAATTAGCGGATATTATAATTCTTTACGATAATTTCAAAACGGTACCGGATTATATAATAATGAAAAAATTGTCGCCGAGGCTGCTTGCGGCCGAGGCAAGACAATCTCGAGGACGCTAAAGGATTTCGCGGTGTACACATTATTTTTTGTACAACCGTAAAATATATATATAATTACAAATTTTATTAATTTTAAATAGTTTCATTGTAAATTGAAAATTAGCTTTCAAGGTAGCTATGGAATTGACAAGTAATTCAATTCTCAAGTGTTAAAGTGATTGTTTATGCATTTTCGCGGCCGTTGTCGTTGTAGCGGCCGCGAAATCCAATTTCGCGGCCTGTATTGCGGGTACGAAATGCTTATTTCGCGTCCGGTTGCACAAAATAGTTATTTGTGTATCAAGGTTCCAAAAGTAATTTTTTTTGGCCGAATCCGAAGTTTGCAGCCGAGGCAAAGCCGAGACTACAAATCAGATGAGGCCCAAAAAGAACTTTTAGCCGAGGTGCACACAACATTTTTAGGCGATTATAAAAAAATTATAAATTTACATTAAATATTAAGAAGAGGAATTCGAAAATTAAAAAACGGGGCCTGCCTCTGTGACATAGTAACCCGAATAGGGTATAATCTACTTCTATCTAGTTTCTGTCTCCCACGAAATACTAGTTACATTTTTCAGCCATCGTTCTAGTAATAACGGTTCGAAAAATGTTTATTAATTTATTTCTCATGTATTATGTATTTTCAAACATAAAAATACTTGTCTAATATTTTTATTTGAAGATTATTATATAAAAATATCAAAAAATAATGGAAAACACCGTTATATATTATCATTACATTATTTGTAGCTTTTGCTTCTTACTAACTCGATGCATGCAATTTTTTAACGATTTGCTTATAAAATATATCATAATTTTTTCATTGTTACTAACTGCTTTTTTAATACTTGTAGATATAATGCTCTGAGATTTCAAACAAATTTCTTACATAACGTATACATGTGTTTCACAACTTAGGAAAAAATTACAGATACTTTTTTTCTCAAAGTTTTCATTTTTTACACCCAGTATATAATTTCTTGATTCTGAAAACCATAATATGAATCTATTATGAAATCATTTATTGATACTAATGTATTGTTGTTGTAGATGATGTCTGCTATAAAATCTGGTCATGTGACGTACTCACGGTTTGCTCGAATGGCGGAGTTGGAGGAAGCGCACCACGAACAAGAAATATTGAAAAAGAAAATCTCCGTAGAACGTAGTGGTGGCGGATTGTAATATGTATAGAGCGCGTGTGTTTAATTTAAAATAATTGTGGACAGTGTGTTTTAAATAAATTATTGACCAGTATGAAGAAAAAATGTATTAAATAAAAAATATACATTTCCTTTGAAATGTTTTACAATGTTTTATATTGTGATAATCGTTACATGTTTACACAAAATAAAAGTTACTCACACTTACGTAATTATGACTTGAAATAAATATGTATTATATTATGTTGTTCATGTAATTTATATTTTTCAGAAATATCAAATATCCTTTTAAATAAATAAAGTTTAATAAAATCTTGTACAATATTCCAAGTTTTATGGATAACAAACAAGAGCATAGCATATTCTACAAATAAGGTACTTATAAATCATTATTAGTATATCATACTGTACAGCCATTTATTTCAAAAGTAAGAAAAATAAACTTATTGGCCCGTATTCCGAGCTCACTTTTATAATAAAATCGCGATTTTAACTCCCACTTTTACAAGATGATCTTACTCTTCATAAGCACAAGAATGATTGTACTTTTTTTGGTCAAGTATGTTTAAAATCCAATTAGAAACCAATGCGATTTTTGTGTCTACGTTTGCACAACTACATTCCTATTTTATTTCTATTTCTATAACTAGAAGGAGTGATGCTACAGTCACATTTACCCTATGTAAATACCAGAAATATATCCCTAAACTTTTCGCCGCAAAATTGAATTTCAACTTTTTAGAACGGCTTGTAATTATTTGCTAAGTGTTTTATAGGGTTTTTTAAAGAAAATAAATTAAATTGCTATGTATAATATTAATTTTCTAAGTAGATTTTACAAATATATATTCAAGATATGCAATTTATAATAATATAACGTTCTAAGTATTTAAAAAAAAATTGTCAAGTATAAAACATGCGCAGTAGAAATATTAGTATATTAATCAAATTTTGCTATAAACGCTTATGAATATTTTACTCGCATATTAAAAATGGCAATAGATATTTTTAAAAGAAAGTAAAGCATTATTTTGGAACCTAACTATACAAACTAACCAGTAGCAAAAGAACTAAATAGAAACGAAAGCTTTTATTTCGCCTAATTAACAAACTTCGCAATATAAATTCCTAATATTTATGAACAATATAAATGTAGCTAAAATTTTTCTACCTATTATTTATTTATTGTACTATGCATCTATTATCATAAACCTAGCGTCTATTCTTTTACTGAGCATTCTATATATTATATAAATCTATTGCATGTTATTTCTACTGAATATTTTTAAAAAAATACTCCTAGTTATTAAATAGAGTATAGCTAGAAATTATTGTTGCTACTCTTTATTCTAATGTTTATAACAAAATTAAGGTTTTGTTAAAGAAAAATAATAAAAAATATTTTTTTAAATAATTTATTATAATAAAATATATATTATTACAGTTTAAAAAGACATAAAATTACAAAATAAATAAAAATATTGTCAAATAATAAAAATTGATGATTATTCATCCAGCATGAGAAGCTGTTTCTGGATCATTCTAGATATTAGTTTCTGTTTGCTAAGCCGTACACTCGGCGTCATCAGATTACTACCCTTTGTTACTGCTTTTGGAGTGCACAAAAAACTCACATTCTGCCTCATTTTTTCATACGCGCTGCGCGCGTCTTTTTTATCTTCCAAATTTGATGTGGAATCGATAATTGATAATTCCGAAAGTGAAACTGGCGAGCCTCTATTTAGTCCTTCCAGATTTGATGTGGAATCGATAATTGATAATTCCGAAAGTGAAACTGGCGAGCCTCTATTTAGTTTTTGTTCCACTATTTCGAAATTATTTTTTGTTCCTCTGTTATTAACATTTGATTCATTGGAAGTTGTTTTGCAAGTGCAAGTGCAAGTGCATGTGACTTTTTCCAAAGTATCAATTTTAGCAAATAGAGTATCAATTTTAAGATTAAGTTCTTCAATTTTCTTGTTAAGTGCCTCATGATTTTGACAAGTGATGCTCTGAATTTCTAGGGGTTTGTTTTGTTTTACTGTTGTGTTCGGTGTATTAGATTTCATCTGAAAAACAATTTCATCAATTTTAAATTAATTTGAACACAATCGGGAATAGTTTAAAGTTAGATTGTTTAATTAAATGTAATGAAATTTGAATACTGACCTGTGCTTGTGGCTTTGGAGGCTTCATGGAAGTTCCAAGTTTTTTTTTCGGACAAGACCATAACTGCTTCCGGACTTGTTTTTGTGTCTGTTCTCTTTGAGTAGGAACTATATATTTCAAATAAATTTTAGATACATATAAAATAATTTAACATGTGCTAGAAGAAAATATAAAATAATTCTAATTTTACCTAAACCTTTGGAATCCTTTCCTGTTTTCACTTGAACGGAGACCTTTGGTTTTTTTGGTGTTGGAGTTTTTGCTTTACCAGTTAATTCTGTAAATAATTTTTAATTTAGCAATGTTACAAAGAAGTTGTATGCACATGTTAGTTTTAGTAATTTCTCACCCGGCCAGTCCATGTCACAAGTTCGAACTGGTATTGCGTATTTAACTGGTTTTATGCCGGAACCATTGGTATTTTCTACTCCTAAAATAATTTGAAACAATCAAAAATAATAATAAATTAGAAGCAGTTTATATTGTACCTAATTCTTTTAGTAGGTCTTCATTTTTAACTGGTATAGCAAATTTTGGTTGATCTAAAAATATAAATTAATAAATAAAAATTCTTGTATTTGTCTAAAAAACTTACAATCCGTGAAGCGCAATGGTGTTGATTGTGTTATTTTAATTATTGGTGACTGTTCTTTATTTTTTATTGACTCTACAATAAAAAAGTATAGAAATAAATTTTTAATTGTTATTATATCTTATCACTTACCCATAATACAATAAATCACTCCTGTATTTTACAATTTCTGTTTACCTTCTGTAACGGTTTTGCCGTGTCAAGATTTAAATACAAACGTTTCCAGTAATACAAACCATAAAAATAAAAATAACTATTTTGTCGAATAGTTCAGACTTTTGGCATAGATGGCGTTAGTGTGAAAAACGTTACGAAAAGTAGCGGAAGAATTTGAATACCGGAATCATGGCAATTGAAAATGACTAACATAAATTCTATATTTTAATATTGAATTGTAAATTTGATACCACAGTCTTTAGTATTTAAATATAATTCATTAAACATTTATTAACACATTTTATCAATAAATATAAACGACTGGAATATATTATTACAAATATTTATATTTTATTACATTTTGTTACACTCTGAGTTGCCCCAGTCCTATAGCGCAGGCAATTCTTACTGCATCTTTATATTTTTGGTCTAAATATAAAAAATTAAATAAAGGCTAAATAAGCTTATCTGAGCAATGTCTGGGTCCAGGAGGGCCACTGCTGGGGCTGGGGGTTGATATGGCGACGGAAAGGGTTCCAAACACTCCGGAACCAAGATTTCTGCTCCAGATAGAATCCTCACGAACGGAGACAAACCGAAATTCCACCACAATGGTAGAAAAAGATCCGAAACGTAACGGGAACTGGATCTGTAGTTGGATTGTAAGTTTTTAGGCAAATACAAGAATTTTTATTTATTAATTTATATTTTTAGATCAACCAAAGTTTGCTAAACCAATTAAGAATGAAGACCTCCTTAAAGAATTAGGTACAATATAAACTACTTCTAATTTATTTTTATTTAAGATTGTTTCAAATTATTTTAGGAGTAGAAAGTACAAATGGTTCCGGCATAAAACCAGTTAAATACGCAATACCAGTTCGAACTTGTGACATGGACTGGCCGGGTGAGAAATTACTACAACTAACATGTGCATACAACTGCTTTGTAACATTGCTAAATTAAAAATTATTTACAGAATTAACTGGTAAAGCGTATGCGTATTTAACTGGTTTTATGCCGGAACCATTTGTATTTTCTACTAAAATAATTTGAAACAGTCTTAAATAAAAATAAATTAGAAGCAGTTTATATTGTACCTAATTCTTTAAGTAGGTCTTCATTTCTAACTGGTATAGCAAACTTTGGTTGATCTAAAAATATAAATTAATAAATAAAAATTCTTGTATTTGTCTAAAAACTTACAATCCGTGAAGCGCAATGGTGTTATTTTAATTATTAGTGACTGTTCTTTATTTTTTATTGACTCTACAATAAAAAAGTATAGAAATAAATTTTTAATTGTTATTATATCATATCACTTACCTATAATACAATAAATCACTTCTGTATTTTACAATTTCTGTTTAACGTCTGTAACGATTTTGCCGTGACAAGATTTAAATACAAACGTTTCCAGTAATACAAACCATAAAAATAAAAATAACTATTTTATCAAATAGTTCAGACTTTTGGCATGGATGGCGTTAGTGTGAAAAACGTTACGAAAAGTAGCGGAAGAATTTGAATACCGAAATAATGGCAATTGAAAATGACTAACATAAATTGCATATTTTAATATTGAATTGTAAATTTGGTACCACAGTCTTTAGTATTTAAATATAATTCATTAAACATTTATTAACACATTTTATCAATAAATATAAACGACTAGAATATATTATTACAAATATTTATATTGTATTATTTATTTAATTTTTTATGTTTATATATTTATATGCACTGTATATTCGTTCTTGTACAAAACAAATAATTAGCGTGTACTTAGCCATTCCGGGGAAATTCGTAGCTGTTTCTGGACTTGTCTAGATATAAATTTATTTTTATTGAGCCGGATTGTTGTTTAAACTGTGGAACAAAACCAAGTGTTTTTATTTAATTTATTTATTCATATTTACCCACAAAATTGAACGGTAATATTTCAATTACATATTTACCTATGGATTGACATTGTTCGCTAATTCTTTGACCCAACATATTTGTCATTTTGTCAAGGTCGAATAAAATAAACATAATAATCGATATATAAATAAATAAGTTGTAAGATTATAAGTAATAAGTACTTGTAGCGGTGACATTAATTTCATAATTATATGTTTGGTAACTTATGCTTCTTAGAATTGTTAACGACAATAAAAATCATCAGAATATTTTGCTCCTTCAGAAGTTTAGTTTCTTACCCGAATTTGTCTTATATTAAGTAATTAACAATTCAATCAACGTTTATAAAAATCAAATATAATCAAAAACAATAATGGCAAATTTTGGAGCTAGTAATAGAATATCAGTTTTAGGAATTGATCAGTTTGATACAGGTGATAGCATTTATATATTTTATTTTAATAATTAATAATTTCAGTGCATTTCATTAAATTGTCTGATATTGTAAATAAAGCATAATGATTACAACAATGTTTTATACATTTTTCTATTTTGAAGGCTTAAAAAATAAAAAAAATCAGGGGGTGTATTTGGATTCTCAACCACCTACACCACCACACCTAAAAGTTAAAGATTCTTATGGTAATGCTGTAAATAGTAGCATTGAAGTGGTTTATAGAACTATGTATCCGATGGTTATGTTATTAAAAATAATGGGGATGCTACCCATGACTAGAACTGAACCTGGAAATTTCAGGTAATTTAAATAAAGTATATTCCTCTTTCTAATTTTTACTCACAAAATGTTTTTTATTACTACTGTTTTTAAATTTTAAATCTTACAATTTAACAAAAGTATATGTTCGTTTGTTAAACGAGATTTTTTTGATAATTTTTAACAATTACTATTATTTACTTATTACATTTTACTAGTTTTCAACTGGCTTCAGCAATTATGGTATATAGTTTGTTTATCGTGGCCAGTATGATTGGATATATATTTTACATTCAATGGGATAAAGTAGAAATATTTCGATCCTCAGAAGGAAAATTTGAAGAGGCTGCTATTGATTACCTGTTTGTAACGTATTTAATTCCAATTATTGCTGTTCCTATAATGTGGTACGAAACCAGTAGAATTGCTTCATGTTTTAATTTGTGGTCTGATTTTGAGGTAAGTTACAATTTGTAGTAATATGTATACAAATTTCTGGTCAATACGATGTGAAAATCTAGAAACATTTTGTTGTTATTTTTAAATGGGTATGTAACCAAATTTTATTTTTTACATATATACTAAACAAAAAATAAAATGCCAGTATTTTTTAATCGATTCATTATTAGTAAATAATTATTAAAAATTTGAGCAATATAGACGTCTGCTTTTTTCCACGATCCTACCATGCTGACGTCACATATATCCCTTGTCCGAAATATTAAATTGCGAATAATTATATAATTGTAAACTAATGTTTATTTCTTATAATGAAAAGCTATAGTGGTTAATTTTTATATTTCATCACTCATAAACACGGGTGCCGATTGTTTCAAATTTTTTGGGACAAAATTTCTTGTAATTACCAAAATAAAAATATGCAAGAAATAATAAATACTAGAGCAAACTCTTTAGAATGCTCTAATTCTTGACCCATTGAAACCAGAGCACCACCCAGAGCAGCCAAATCTGCTCCAGAATGTATTCTGGTTTCAGCAGACCTAGAATTAAAGCAAACAGTTAGTGCTCTAATTTCTGACCCACTGAATCAGAGCACAATCCAGAGCAGCCAAAACTGCTCTAGAATATGCTCTGGTTTCAGCAGGGCAAGAATTAGAGCAATCGCTTAAGAATGCACTAATTCCTGACCTACTGAAACCAGAGCAGCTAAATCTGCTCCAGAATGTATATCCTGAGACGCGCATTATTACCGATCATCTGAATTCCTATTGGCTGATATTCAATCCATAATTGTAGCTGTACTAGTGGGTATTTTTAAATGAAAATTTGTATTTAAATGCGAGAAATTCATTGGTAATATTTTAAAGGGTATAACTCATACCTATTTTAAGGTAATAGTCAGTTACTAAAAAACGGAAAAAATGCTGTGCGCTAAGGAAAATGTCTCCTTGAGGGCCCCCTGTAGAAATTTGATTATGGTCACAAACCCCATTGTCATTATTGTTTGTTTTCAGAGACAGTACAGACGAGTTAATTTAAAAATGATAAAATTAGATTTGGGAAATAAGCCTCTTATAGTTACAGCTGCAGTACCAATTGTTGCATCTGGATCCATGATTGTAATTCATATGACAATGGTACATTATAAAATTTTACAAATGGTACCTTATTGTTTTATTAACACCGTTACTTATGTCATTGGTGGATATTGGTAATTATTAATAGAATTATACATTCGATTCATTATTCATTGATTTTTCTGTATGACAAATAAAAGTTAAAAATTCATAATAATTTTTTGCAGGTATATAGTATGTATGTTAATAGCTACAGTGGCGACAAACGTAGCAAACGATTTTCAAAGAGCTTTAAAGAATATAGGACCGTCGTCAAAAGTGGCGGAATATAGATCTCTTTGGTTACGTCTAACAAAAATAACACGTGATTCAGGCATATCTTTATGTTACACTATGATTTTCTTATGCCTTTATCTCTTCATGACCATAACATTGTCTATTTACGGTTTATTGTCTCAAATCCAGTCCGGTCTAGGATTAAAAGACATTGGTTTAACTATTACAGCTGGATTCAGTATTGCTCTTTTGTTTTTCATCTGTGATATTGGTCATTTTGCATCTATGAACGTAAGTTTATTATTGTCTATTTTTTTATAAAAATGTAGTATTGAGTAAAGGACCAAAATTTTAACGAATCACAATCACAACACAGAAAATCAAAGCCGAGTTTATAGGAAATATTTGAAACCAGGGACGGATTTTTTTTCCTAGGGGCACATTCGAAGTTAATCCGGCACTGTTTGAAACGTTTTTTTCTAGAATACAAATTAATCCAATAATATTTTTCCCAGTAGTAAATTAATATTATATACCTAGTAAAAATGTACAGATTTCCACCAAAATTTAAAATTCGTGATTAAATTATTTTATAATGAATTTATTTCGTAATTATCCTTATAGTTAAAGTGCAAAATATACAAAAATATGTAATACCATTCTTGATTACACTTTTTTTGTGTTAGGTCAGAGATAATTTCCAAAAAAAATTGCTTCTTGTGGAATTATCTTGGATGAACGACGATGCTCAACAAGAGGTTAATATAATTTAACGCTAGTTATTGTAATTGCTTTAATTATAATTAATCTCTTTATTTTAGATATCAATGTTTCTTCGGGCCACCGAAATGAATCCGACAGATTTAAGTTTGGGTGGATTCTTTGATGTAAATAGAAATTTATTTAAAGGAGTAAGTAAAATGTATAATTCCAGATCAGTAAAAACAGTCACAAGTTTTGGGGATATATATTTTGACATTAATAATAAACAATACTATTTTTTAATAAAATAATACTCCTTTTTGTCACTTGCATTAGATATATTCATGTGCAGTTATAATCAATTTTTATTCATCAGTAATCTACCTTCATTATGTAAATATTTAAAAAAATCTTTTGATGTACCTATATATACCCTCAAATTTTGTGTTTCTTTAAGGTACAATAAAAAAAATTAATTATTAAATTTTGTAGTTAATGGCAACAATGGTTACATATTTGGTAGTTCTTCTTCAATTCCAAATTAGTATACCTAGTTCAGATGGAGATGACGATGCCAACATTACTTCAATTTTTACTACTGTGCCATCAAATACTTAGAATTATCATATTATAAATAAATAAATAAATGATCGACATGTTGCTTGGTGATTAATTTCCAGATAATGTATATCACATACATTTTGAATTTACATATGAAATTGTAAATTTTTCCGTTGTATCAAAATAAAACCTATTAGATTATTACAATTTTTAGAAACTACAGAAGAGCAATTAATTAATTTAAAATTAATAAGAAGATAGAGATTAAAAATTTCAATGAATGTATGATCAGTGACGGTATGGTATAGGTAAACAAAAGACCTCAGATTTATGTTAAATATTTAGGTATGTGAAATAGCAACCAACATAAAAATATAATGTTAACACAGATATTATAGTAGAATAATGAATTGGAAATATTTTTAATTGTTACAATGAAAATAATAGTGCATATATAATGAAATATTAGTGGTTATAATTATTACACTTTTTTTTGCAAATGACAATAAAAATAATATATAATTAGAAATTTATTTGATATATTTCTAGAGTTTCCAAAGAACAGAAAGTTATAACATTCTATAAAATCACAATATTTTCCCACGCAAACTATCAGAATTTAAATTTCACAAGTTTTAAATGGGTCATAAATTTTTATTTTGCTCTATTCTAGCGTGTGATTTATTGGTAAATGTAAACATAAGTCATATTTTTATCTATATTTAGGACACAGATGTTCAACATAAGGTAATATTTCTTGTTATTTTTATCTTATTTTTATAAATAATGAACCTGTAAAGTGACGATTTTTATACTGTTATTTCTTGTTTACTAGATACGTATATTAGTCATATGCATTTAGAATTCAAATGTATGTGAACAGTGGCAGTTAAAATAGAATTCTTAACATAAGAAAAGTTTTGTGACAATTAAATGTGTATTTCAATGAAAAATATAATATATACAGCAATAATTTTATTTAAATATAATAATACTAATTTTAAATATTTGCTTAATAATTACTCAATGTTATCATATAAACGGAAACAAAAATAAAATGTGTCAAATCCGTATAAATAAATAAAAATATAAATCAATCTAATATGAATCATTAGACAAAATGTACTAATAAAGAACATTAAAATAAACAAGATTAAGATGTTCTATATCATAGAGGTGAGTAATTTTGTTATCATTGATTTATTACTAAATTAAAGAAAGACAAAGAGCATGAGTAAATGCGTTTCCACTTTTAAAGTGAATCATAATTGGGAATTATAATTAACAGACTGCGGTATTTATTAAAGGTTAATATTTGTTTTGTTGTGCATGCCTAAATGAAAGTGAAATAGAAATGTACGAATTTCCAGAAATGATTCATTTTTAATGTTTGTATGGATTAAAAATAACGTTTTAACATATGCTGTTTTTTGTTCATTTTTTTGACGATTTTGTGTACATAGCAATATAAATATACAACATGTGGTTTGTGGAGGTGCGGCTGGAATACAATGAAATATTACTTTACTTTTCTCACATTGAGTAAACTTCCCTTTTTGTGACAAATATTAGATCAGCTAGCTAGCAGATATATAACACTGTTCGCCAAAACAAATATCAGTCTATATGAAGTACTCAAAATGATGTTACCTTCTTTATTGTTGTACGCTTTGATTATTACAGTTAAAAGTGAACAGTTAGTGTTTTCAGAATGTAATCAGACAATATCTCAGCAGCAGTTTTTTATTCAAAGTGAAGGATATCCATACGGATATCCTGAAAATATTAATTGTGATTATAATTTGAAAGGACATGCAAATTGTGATACAGAATTTCAATTTCAATTTCTTGATTTTCGTTTAGAACACTCTGCAAATTGTTCTAAAGATCGTTTGCTAGTTGGAAATGAAAATTTATGTGGTAATTTAACTGGTGTTCGAATGTATAAAGCAAATGGAAATTATTTACGATTAAAATTTGTGTCTGACTCTCAAATATACAGAAAAGGATTTAAAATCTTCGTGACTCGATTACCATGTGAAGGAAGTAATAATTTGGGTGCATCTATAAAATCAAAAAACACCAATTTAAATTTACCGAAATGTTGTGCAGATTCTTACAATTCCAGAAGGTTTTATTTGTCGAGTCCATCTTTTCCATATTCAAATCAAGTCGCCGGTGATTGTATCTTTCAAATCTATAGAGCTAATCCCAACATCTGTAGATTGAGAATTCATTTTGACTTTTTCTCTTTGGGCACCAAACAAGGAGTGAATTGTTACGGAGGTTTTTTGGAAATTGACGGTAAGAAAATCTGTGGATGTCAGACAGACCTCGATGTGATATCTCAATTTGATCAAATTTGGGGAAATGAGCCTAAAATTATAAGATTTAAAAATGAAGGATTCAAATGGAATAATAATTTGTACTACAATAATCAATTTAGTGGATTTGCTATTGAAATTATTCAAGATGAATGCCCAACCAGGTATTCGCCTTCAATGGAAACTTTTAATTCCGGTAATGGTACAAAAGGAGAAAAAGTACCGGAGTTCTACTTTTACAACGATCAACTTAACAGAATTTCTTGGCCAAATAAAACGAATACAAGTGCTGAATATGTTAATGATGATAGTAATGTTAAGGACAAAAGAGCACCTCAAGTCAAAATAGAATATTATTTTTTCGATGCTCCAGATTACGACGAGTATAATATTGAACCAAAATACAAAGAACCCAGATCTTATTTCGAAACAACAAGTACAGATATCCTTGCGTCTAATGGTAATGATGTACGAAAATGCTATTTTTGGGGAATATATCAATGGAATCAATTGACAAATGGAGTTCTTTGGAAGAAAATGCCACAATGCAGAAATATTCCTCAACCTACATCCAAATGTCAAGACATAAGACAATATTCTGGATTTTTAAGAAATCCAGGATATCCAATTTACTATCACAATAATTTGGATTGTTGTTACAGGTATTTTAAAAGCAAAGTGTTTGTTGTTTTAAGATATTAATATTATAATAAAAATTTTATTTACATTCCGTGTTTGTTATTAATGTTTATTGGGATATTTAACAGGTTCCATAAAATTGAAGGATACTGTAAAATACAATTTTACGTACACGATTTTGATGTAGAGCACAGTCCACATTGTTATAAAGATGCCTTCATTCTGTATAACACTAATAAATATTGTGGAAATTCACTTCGGAATATGCCTTGTAAGTAAAACTTTTACGTAGTTATATATATTTTTTTTATTGTACAATAATTAAAAATGAAACTCATTACTAATAATAATTAGTTGAAGTTACATGAATAAAAAGTATTTATTTGTGCATAAAGGTTATTTTTTTTATTTATAATTAAATTTATGAAAACACACATAATGAGTAAAATTGAAGTTAATAAAGAACATTGATTAATTTATTTTTTGTGTAATATTGAATAATTAAAAGAGAATAATTTAGTACCAGTTTTTTTTCAGCATTAATTAGTAATTGTAAATTCTTATAAAAAATAAGATATGAAATATTTAATTTATGTAATTTTTATTAATTGATTTATCATAATTTGTATAGTACATTTGCAATTTATGAGTAAGTATACTCATATTTATTTTTGGGAAATTTTATCAACTCATACGAATTATTGTAAATTTCAGATGACTCAGTATTTGTTTTACAAGTTTTCTTTATTAGATACTTTATTGATTATTATTTAGGAGCGAAACGAAGGTTAATAATTATCACACTTTTAGACCTTGAATATAATTGATCTAGGTATAAAAAAAACAATTTCTCAGAACAATAATGAGTCAATAATTACATGATTATATGCTAGTAGTGAAACAAAAAATATTTTGTTTCCATTATTGAGACCGCACAATGTTTTTCATTCTGAGGTATTTTTTCCTCCTGCTTCCTTTTAGTCTAGAAAAGAGGTCCCTGAAGACCACCTACCAAACAAATCCGACACTGAAAGGATAAACATTTATACGGAAGTAAACACACTACAAGATTCTATTACGTGTGAGCAATATTTGTTTGTTTTTGCAATATTTTATTACGAAATATTTATACCTACATATAGGTAAATTATTAACACAAAAAAATATATTAAACGTTTTTACACAAAAATGCAGTGAATTTATTTATTGGTTTTTAAGGTCATTAAATGTATTATTATTTTTGATTTTATTTTGAAATTTAATTGTTCTTAATTTTTACGATTATTATTTATTCATGACACATACAAGGAAAGAAACAGAGTAGTAATATAGTTATTTATTAATAACGACCAAATGTATATGAAAGTTGTATGATTTTTATAATTCCACAGTTATACTTGCGACGCCGAACAGATGCACTAATTAAATTAATGGGCAGTACCTAAAGTCAGCTTTATACCTTACAAATTAAGAAATGTAAAGCATTTCTCTTTGTATTAATAAGTACTATTTATAATATTAATTTCAAGTAAGATAATCGTCTGAAAATAACAAACATATTTGACACAGATACGACTGCAAACAGCAAGCGAAGTAGCCCTCGTTAGTGGGAGGAGTTTCTTGTGCAACTGTTCGGCGTCCAAAGTATAGTAGGATAGTTTTCTATAACACTTAGTTGTTAATGGGAACTTTATAGTCTTTAAAATTGTATAATGTACTATACTTACTTAAGAAATATAATAAAAAGTATAAATTGTTAAATAGATTAGTCAATTCTGAATTGAATTACAATTACAATTGATTTGTCTGAATTAAAATTGACTCTCTGAAACAATGAAATGCAACTGAAAGAGTTGTAAACTATTTGATTTAATGTTTCAGTTACATTCGATTTGACTTATAAACAATACGAAGACATAAGATTCATCACGAACTACTGCGCTTGGGGTAGAGGCTTTAACATCCAGTACGAGCACGTGCCGTGTGTGGCAGGTACAACCCCCGCGACGCCACCGACGCTACCGACGCTACCGACGCCATCGACGCCACCATCAACTCCTACGCCTCCCCCCCGTCCTACATGCGGGGGGCGCATCGTTATGGAGGAATTCAATATTAGTTTCCCCAATTCCTACGTGCAATGTACTTACACTATTCGTCGTGCTGGCGAGGTAAAAATATATCAGTATCACTAGACACTAGCGATGAGTGGACGAGGACAAATCAATTCAAATATATCCGAAAAGGAATTTGAAAATATTATTATGTTTGCCTCATTACAATCGATGTCGACGCATTCACAATTTTTAATTGTCTTGATCAGATACAGGATGCAATGAAGTTCGTATTGAATAAAAACTCTATTTGAAAACAGTAATCAACCAAATTGACAATTTGAAGAACATTCATTCATTCGTTTATTGCAGAGTTTGCCAAACTGTGTGCCGCGCTGTGCGACACAGCATGGGGTATTCCAAATTTTTTTTTCATTTTTTAATATGTTATTCTATGCATAAAAATATGAGACCCGTATTTTTTCTTTTCGCCAAAAGGTTTCAAACATGCCAGAAATTTATTTTTAAAGTTTCAATAAATTACACCCTAGAAAATCGGCCGTACGTGTGACGTCACAGGCACTGAGAATCAGCTGAGAACATCATTCGTAGGTCTGAGTCAGAGGCGTGGCGCGTTCGAACAAGAGCCAATAGGCTGAAGCGAATGCCTTCTTCGTCACAACATGGCTGATACTGAATTTTACGTACTCGATTCAAATGCATTACAATTTCATTTTGATATTATGGTATTAAAAATCAGAAAAGTAATGATTATATTCACTTTAATATTACTTATATATGGTAAACAATGATATCCAATAAGAATTTCTTTAAAAGCCGTAGGCTTGGAATACCCCATTGCGCCGCAAGAGATTCTAGGTGTGCCGCGAAAGATTTAAAAATATAGATTATTTGCCATCACTTGATTATCTTATGGGGATGATATAAAAAAACGGGGATAATTATAGGTGTATATAGGGAATTACGTGTTTATTTACCTAACTTAGAATCCGTTTTGACAAAAAAATATCAAAATATCATCCACCCTTCATTATTAACATTATTATATTATGAGGCCATAACACAATGTTATTTTATTTTACTATAGATAATTTTTTTTAATTGTTATTCTAATAAAGTATTTTATTGGGATATTTACTTATTAATGTGCTGTAAGTTAAAAAGTTTGACTCTATCAAGACAATTTGACTCTTAATTTACACAGTTTCCAGTTCTTTTAATTTTTTAATTATCTCCTTGATTAATTCGCAAAATGTCATTAATTGTCGTTTATAGTTTATTATACATTCTATTATAATCTATTCAGTTTATATATTGTTATATTTAGTTCATAGTTTTACTGTAATCTGTACTACAATTTATAAATAATTGCAGGACATTTGTGGCTTAGAACTACAGTATATAAATGCTGCCCTGGTCTGTGGTTTGGAAACATTGTCTATTCAAAACCAAGAGAGATGTGGAAATTTAAGCAGCGAGACTGGTAAGTCATTTTTCTTTTTTTAGAATTATTTTCAAATAATTCTGAATTTCTATTTAAATGTCTTATTACTAAATTAATAACATTAATTTATTACCTAATTATTCTAAATATTACGGTAATATTTGTGTACATACATTCAAAAACATATATGTATATTAAATAGATAAGGAAGAATAAACGAATTAGAATACCGAAGAGAAAATATTCGATAAGAATATACGACTGTAGTCTTTGTTGCGTTTCGCATTGACATCGTAAAATGAGTGGGAGCCCCGACTCGATATGAATATGCGAGAAAATTAAACGTATCTGTATTGCAGTACGGCGTAAACGATCTTCGTGTTCAACAATTTCTAAATGTGCTTTAAATATGGTTTATTTTTCGTAATGCAAATTGCTTTTTTGAAATTATTATCTGATTTGATGATTTATTTACACTACTAGTTTATGTACATATACAATGAATATTGAGAAATAAGTATTTGTTTTTAAATAAGACCAAACATACATTTTAGTGGGGTGAATTTTTTACAAAATCTAATCGTCGGTATAATTGGGCTTAAGTATGGCAAAATTGTTAATTTTTAATAAACTCTAAAAGCAAAAAAATATTAGTTAACTTTACCGTATCGCGATGCGTAAAATTGAAACACCGTACACTGTTTGATTGCTATGTTAACACTTTACGATATCAAAAAAGTATATATAATCTTTTAGAGACAGGTGCAGTTTTTAAATTTATAGAAAAAAATAATTAGATATATTAATTATGAGTTATGTCTATTTTATTAGAATTATCACATATAAATTATGCGACACATTAAAAATTATTGTACATACTAAGTTAATACAATAGGCCTAGAAATAGAAACTATATTATACGTTTTCAACATCAAGTAACGAGCTACATATCTTTCGTTCTGACATATAGATATTGATTATATAAAAATATTGTCTTACCCGTAAGACATACAACACATACAAATGTATAATTATTACTTCAAAAAAAACTATCTAAAAGCGTAATAATTTGAACAAGAAACTATTTTTGTACCTACTTTGTAAAGGAAAGACTGTCTTGTGTTTTATGACTTTAGAAGAAATAAAATCTCAATAAAACGAGATTAGCTAAGAATGTAGAATGACATTTTTGTTTTCGTGTGTAGTTGACGTGGATTTTGACAGAAACAACGAAGTTATAGTTCGATATCAGAGACGAGATGATATCAGTCCAGCTTCGTCCAACATCATTATCAAAGGGCGCCAAAAAAAATGCTGTGAGTATTAGCTATAACCATAACAATGAATAAAAAATAATTCTTTTAGTTGAAACGCAAATTTGTTTAATACGGTTTAACGGTTAATATAATATTAATAACGGTTTTAGATCAAAAACCGATTTTTGAAAATTGGAAACCGGTTCATTTCACAGCTAAATATGTAAAAAATAATAATAAATACCATCTCAATTTTATTTAATACAGATCAAAAAATAGTCTTAATCTAAAAAAAATACCACAAATATAACTTTTTAGTGTGGTGTGTATAATTAATGAAATTGTAATATCGTAAAATATTTTGAACTTTTGTAGTTGAAAAGTAGATAGGTACTTACTTTTGTAGAACTGCTAAATTTTTGGTTCACATAGCTGAAAGAAAATCTTGTCATCACAATAAATAAATCATATACCTCACAAAATTATTTAAATATAAAATGTTTCGACTTATAGCTGCATTTTCATGTACCAGGCAATTTTGTGCTAAAATAAAAAAAATATTTCATTAATTAACACTTATATTTTTCAGTTGATATTCCTGCATCACGATTTACAAAGCCAGGTAATAAGAAACCATAGAATCGGTACATAAACAATTTAAAAATATAAATTAGAAATTTTACTGTAAGTTTATAATTTTTTACTATTTTTTAAAATATTTATAGTATAAGCTAAATAATAATTGTAGAATAAATTTTATAATTTTTCATATTAATAATAGAATACGATTTACTTTTGTAATTTTTATAATAAATATAAATATGATTAACTTTCTGTTTTTATTTTTAAGCTGCTAACGCTAGTACTTGTTCAAAAATGAATGACTGATTCGGAATGCCGATTTTTTATATAATAAATTCTGAAATAAACTTACATCCGATAAATAATTTATTTATTGTTAGAAATATGCATTAATTTAATAAAGAATTCTTATGTACATGAAATTTTATCGCATTTTATTCTGATTTAAAAAACACCACATGAAAATTTGAATTTGCACATTTAGACACTAACTTTAATGACAATTACCAGTCTTACAATATGAACAGTAATTATTTAACAACGTGTTATAACATACAGGATATGTGTGAATGAATGGACCTAGATTGTAGTTTGCGTAAGATAATTTATAAAAAATAATAGCCTAATATTAATTGACTTTATTTGCAAGTCAAGGAAGAATTTCTACATTTTTATTAGGTTTGCATTTTATACACAACAGTTAAGATTTTGACATATTTTAAGAAAATATATGAATAATTTGACATTTTATTAATCATAGAATATAAATTCTATGCCAAATTACAAATAAATGGGAAATATATCAAAATACCACTGTTGTTTAAAAATAGCAGATTTGTAATAGGTATTATCAATGATAAATAACATTGTTTGATATGAAGTATTTTTTCATTTAACTGTGATAATATTTCCATAATAAAATAAATTTAACGAGAAATGCAATAAATAATAAACAATACTTCATATCAAAAAATTTATTTAAAACTAAAGCCGTTTTCTTTCGTCTAATCTCACTATAAATGAATTAACGTAATTTGCATAATTATAAATAAAAAAAAACATTTAATAAAGTTTTGGTTATTGTTATTATTATCATTAATTTGAAATTGGCACAGTTATTTATGTTACAGTAAAATAAAAAATTATTGTGTACGTTAGAACACTTCATTGATTATAAATAGATGATGTGAATAAATTTATTTATTATTATTATGTCTGGTTACATTACTTTTTCATTAATTAATTATAAGTGTAAGTAAAACAAAATTTAAGTAATCAAATTAAAATATGTAAATACGTAGAAATCATTATAATTAAATAAATCGTCTTGTAAAACTAATAATATATTATTTTATACTTTGCGTTACAATTGCTCTATTGTTTATCAAAAACCGGTTAACAATTTCGGATATTGTTAGCCCGGGTTGCACAAAAAAAAAAAAAATTGATTAATGATTAATTTTTTGACAGCAATGTATTTTTGATACGTGGCCATGGTAACAACGTCAAATTAATCAGTGATTTTTTGATTAGAGCCTGATTAGCCTTTCTGCAACCGGGCATTATACTTTTGCAAAATTTTACTGCTCTCCATGATAAATGTCAAATTGATAACCTCAAATATTGTTTAATATAATTTGAGATTATTTATATGAACACCAAATAAACCAAGATAATTTAAAAGGATATTAAAAATAAAGTCGTAACCAGGAATATGGCAAATCATATGTTTCACATTTGAATAAAATCACGGTATATGAATTAATACAGTTGTGTCTATCAGTATCTTAACAACATACATCCCTAGATTACACTTACTTAGTTATTGTAAGGGATGCAAAGTATAAACAATAGTATATTATACTCATTTTGTACGACGTGTTGTAGAATTTAAATTTGACTGTAACATATGATTACACTGACTTGTCAAGTATCGTTGTATGAGCCCGATAGAAAGAAAACGGCTTTTACGTAAGAGTTAGAATGTGGGGCTGTGTCCATTGCCGTGCGTCTACTTCCGGCCGAGGAAGCGGATGTTGGTGAAGATGGCGCCCGCGGAGCGCCGGCGGTTGCAGAAGTTGATGGAGCGCCCGCCGTTGCCGGCGCGGGTCTCGTGCAGGGCCACCAGCAGCTTGAACACGTCCTCGCGGCTCGGCTGGCACATGTAGCGGTTGTCCGCCTCGTATCTACTACGGGGAAACAGCCAGTTAGCCACCGGTGGGTATAGTACGACAAGAGATCTCAAGTTGACGTGTAAATTGTTTTATGGTTGTGGTATCTATTCAAAGTTTTGCTCCAGGTACCCAGCTAAGCACTGGGTTTGGAAATCCTAAAGCAACATTAGCATGCCTAACTTAATATAAATGGATTACTGTACGACATGGAAATAACTAGACAGGGATGTATTTAAAATATTAATATCGTTAATTTCTTAGCAATAATCATTATCTTCGTGGAATTGCTAAAGATTTTTGCATAAAAGCGAAACTGCTATAACATAATGTTCTTATTACCAAGTGTACATCAACATTACCACAACTTGTGACAATTATTAGAGTATTTTTCATAAAACACGGTATTAAAATTTTAAATACATCCCTGTCTAGTTATTTCCAGGTTGTACTGTAATCCATCTATATTAAGTAAGGAATGCTAATGTTACTTTGGGATTTCCAAATTCAGTGCTTAGCTGGGTACCTGGAACAAACAGTGTATTCTAATGGATTTCGTACAATTCTATACCCTATAGCAGAACGCATAAAGGTCACATTTCTTTCAATTCTTTCACTCAGGGAAAAACTTTGAATAGATACCACAACCATAAAATAATTTAAACGTCAACTCGAGATCTTTTGTCAAACTATACCAAGAGAGACAGCGGACAGCCAAGCGATGTGGTGAAGCGGGGTGATCATGATCGGTGAGTACGCTGCTAAACAGTTACACTAAGCAAACAATCACAACAGCGACAAACAAGTGCAGTGGCGGATCCACAAACTTTCCTAATGGGGGGGGCGACCGTTTTTTTTAGGTAATCATAATAAACAAAATCAATGAATTAGAAAAAATATCAAAAATTTAAATTATACGTACAAGAAAAACTGTAACTTATAATCAATATAACTTTTTCGTCAATGCGAATCGGGTCAAAAGTTTGTTCGAATCCATCGGTAGTCATATTTGTAGATAGCATTAT
This sequence comes from Stenolophus ochropezus, assembly GCA_035578165.1. NCBI lineage: Eukaryota > Metazoa > Arthropoda > Insecta > Coleoptera > Carabidae > Stenolophus > Stenolophus ochropezus. Next base: position 995,089 of record JAQOWZ010000011.1, on the reverse strand, counting down.
TAATATTGTTAATAATTTCTTTTCTAATAAATAATTTCCAATACTAATTTATTTCGGAATTTTATTTGCACTGACGGAAATATCAGATTCATTTAAAGTTAGGCAGTGTTTCCACAACAATATTTCAGCAAATAGTTTTTGTTCTTGACATTTCTGCTCTAAATCAAACAAAACTTTAATATTCTGTGTAAGAGAAGCCTTTGCGATCTAGATTTATTTATTATTATTTTCGAAATTCAAAAACCCGGTCTGTCTAAGGGGGAGCGATCGATTAGTTTTTAATGACTACGACAAAATTCGTTTGACGATATAATATTATTATGTTGCTGGAAAAGTGCATCTAAAATTAAATTCTGGTTTGCAAATTGTTTTATATTTAAATTTTAAAAAGTATTATGCCAAAATAAATTTACATTAAAAAATACAACATAAATATTATTCTTTTAACTTTTTACAAATATTATTCATTGAAATATTTATCTTTTACGAAATATTACACAAGCAAACTTCCTCTTCAGTTCGCAAACTGAATACTTATATAGTAAACAATATAATAACAATCTACAGGTGTCTACATTTTCTGAATAAACGTTTAACAGGTGGTACATTCTAATATTAATTAAAATGTTAAATTATTGGCTTCCCTACTTATTTCATAGCAAAACAAAAACTGCATATATATTTTTTATTTACCCATGTTTTTTTTTTGAATATCGTAATATTTTTGCTCTATTGAGGTGGAAGTAAAAATGATACTCGGGCGATTATAATCTTTCTACCTAATTACTTAAATGTTTAATGCCATAACTTAAACGAAGTTACCCATTTTACAATTTTAAATCGTCGTGTGAATTTTGTCGTACATTGAGTTGAATATTCATTATTAATCCAGGGTAGCTTAAGTAAAAACATAACAAAGAACAGAGTTGTGCGTAGTTATATTTTCAATTTACATTTTGTTAAATTAAATTATATAATTTTAAATAAAAAGTCACAATCAGATAAAAACAAAAGAACGATTGTATTATAAATTAGATTACAATAAAAAATCCAATTGTGAATTAATTTTTAAGGATAGCAGATAATTTAATTTATTTAATTTCTCTTTATGTATTTCATTATGAAATTAAAATTCATATTTGAATAATATTTTATTTATGAATAAATAATATTTTGAAGTAAATATTTGTAAGTATAAAATGTTAGCCTAAAATCTTCAGTTCCATTTTGAATATATAAATATAAGTTTCATTCATGATTTACTAAAATTTTTGGTAATATCAAGCTTCGAATACAGCTATAAATATTTAACATGCTAAGCCAATTCATTGAGATTCCATTAAACAAAGCTTTCCTTACATTTAAAATTAACGAACAATAAACTTGGAAAAGTTTCTATGCATTCCATACACACAAACATGCAAATTGTTATTAAAATATTCATACGTTAATCTTGAGTTTCATTAACAGATCGAGGATTATGTACCCTAAGCCTGTCTTATTACGAATCTCTTCATTTACATTCATAGGAAATCATTCCTTAGCGAACATGTTCCCATTTGCTTACGCAACAAATTAACATTATTTAAAATAAAAGGTGGTTTAGGTAGTTAAAAGGGCGAATTACCCTTTTTAGGTAATTATAAATAATAAAATATATAATCATGTTAAGTACAAAACTGAATACTTAATATACATAAATTATTTTCAAACATGAAAAGTATAAATAGCATAATGCCAAATTTATAATATATTGCCACAAGTGAAATTTCGAGTGAATAATATTGATTATGTATCATTACATGGAAGTTCATTGTAACCACTAGAACACAATCTTTGTTACGAAATTATTTACATTTTGAAATTTACAATAAATTGCACACATAGAATTATTATATAAAGTATTGAATTTAAATTTTGCTTCAATATTATGTATGTACATCTACATGCCGTTATTCATATTATTATGTATATGTATTGCATAAAACGCAAATACATATAATTGTACTCATATTTACAATGAAATATTTTATTGAATAGCCTTATGAACGTATGTACAATATGTATACCTATACTACTTATTTTCCACAATAACATGAATGACATTAAATTTCTACATTGTGAAACTAATCAACTAAATTGTAATTTGACGTAATTACTGAAACAATTATATTACTACTTTATTCTTTTATAAAATGTAGTCGTCAGTAAACATGTTACACAAATTAAAATATTTTTTAATTTTGTAATATGATGAAATTGGATATAAGTACTTTTATAGGGACAATCAATTGTAATTTGTATTTTTAGCATATGTATTATATTGTGTCTCCTTTACTGGAGCTATCTTGACGAAATTAACACAATTCCTAATTTTAGATTTTGCTTTGGTTTCAGTATGTCAAGAATCAGAACATTCTGAATACTTGCTCTCATTTTTGGTCCACTGAAACCAGAACACAATACATAGCTCAATTGCTTCAGAATGTGTTATGGTTTTAGCCAACCTAGAATTAGAAGAATCACTTTAGAATGCTCTAATTCTTGTCCCATTTAAATGCTCTAATTCCTGACCTACTGAAACCAGAGTAAAATCCAGAGCAGCTAAATCTGCTCCAGAATGTGCTCTGGTTTCAGAAGGTCAAGAATTAGAGCAATCTCTTAAGAATACTCTTATTCCTGGCCCACTGATACCAGAGCACAATCTAGAGCAGTTAAATCTGCTCCAGAATGTGCTCTGGTTTTAGCAGGTCAAGAATTAGAGTAAGCACTTAAGAATGCACTAGTTCCTGATCAACTGAAATCAGAGCACAATCCAGAGCAGCTAAATCTGCTCCAGAATGAGCTTCACTTTCAGCCGGCCAAGAATTAGAGCAATCACTTAAGAATGCACTAATTCTTGACCCACTGAAACCAGGGCACAATTCAGAACAGCGAAATCTGCTCCAGAATGTGCTCTGTTTTCAGCAGATCAAGAATTAGAGCAAACATCTAAGATTGCACTAATTCCTGATCCACTGACACCAGAGCAGTTAAATCTGCTCTGGTTTCAGCAGACCAAGAATTAGAGCACACACTGAAACGTGCTCCAATTCCCGGCCGGTTGAACTAGATCACCTTCAGGGCATAGATACCCTGGAAGGTGGTCTAGCCAGACCACCAGGAGAGGCAGAGGCCCGAAGGCCCACTACCGCCCCGGCGCCCCGCACAGCGGGACTGAGTGCTAGCGTCTCAGGATCTCAGGTATATCCTGAGACGCGCATTGTCACCGGTCATCTGGATTCCTATTGGCTGATATTCAATCTTGAATTGTGGCTGTACTAGTGGGAATTTTTAAATAAAAATTTGTACGCCTAGATACTTTGATGGGAGGAATTCACTGGTAAAATAAATATATGGACCCTCTAATAAAATTGTTTAAATCCCGCCACTGTTTACACTCATTTATTTTATATTGACAATTATGATAATATTTGTTTTGAAACTAGAATGAATATCACTTTGTCTACTAGACCAATTTTAATTCAAATGTTATCAGACACGAAAACAATGACATAAACAAATAAACAGCATTGTGGAAAATGTTCTCTATTAAGGCTGTAGTCTTGCAATCCCAAAGTTACTGAGACGCAGAGGGTGAAAGGGGGAGGTAGCAAAGGGGCTGGCCTGTACTTTATCCCTACCGCAGGTAGTTGTATGTATTTCTCACTCAATCTATTCTTATCTTTTTCTAATGTTTCCAATATTTATGAATCGTAGGCTGCATTACTTTTCTTACAATACAAATATATTGAGTTGGAATTTTGTACCTACCTATTTACAAATTTAAAAGCAGGGTTGAGAGATTTAAATCAGATTGATTTAAATTATGATTTTAATCTTGATTTAAGTCAAGTGATTTTTTTTAAATCATTAAATTAAATCAAGATAAATAAAATTTAATAACTTAAATAAAAAATGAATAATTTTTGTAACTGCCCTTGTAAATATATTTATTGAATTAAAAATATAAACAATTTTCAAAAAAAAAAAACAAAAACAAATCATAATTCAATTAACAAAAAGGGAAACGTTTATTTATTTAATGGCACATTGTTATTGTAATATTTAAATAGAAACATCCTTTTCAGTTCCTAATTTGTTTCGCAATTTGGAATGTACAAGTCCAAATGATAAAAAAATAAGATGTACTTACGTCGACGCAGCACGGCGCACAAACAAGAATAAACATGAATATCTAGGATTGGGAATCGTATATATTTTTGAATAATAACATTAGAATATTTATAATACTTAAAAATTTAATTCAAACTACCCGTATCTACACACTTTAATTTTTTTTTAAAAAAATATTTAAATAAAAAAAATCTGATTTAAATGAAAAAACTCAAAAAAATCTTATTTAAACCAAAAAACGATTTTTTTGATTTTTTTTAAAAATCATAATTTTTATAGACCCTGTTAAAAATGAGGAAATAGATAAAAAAATAAAATGAATCGTAGATTATGATTATTTATTTCTATACACAAGATTTTTAATTGGTAACTCTTTTGGTAATTGCGGATTTATAATTTCCGGAATTTATAGAACGATAAATTGTGGTCTCCAAAATCTAAATTAATATTTTCTAGTTAATTTATGAAATGAATTATTATTGTTATGTTCTTTCGGAAATGAAAATTGTTAAATTCCTTGTCTAATCATTTGGCTAGGAGATATACAGGAGAATCCCGATTTGTGGATTATCGGTTAGCTGGAAGTTTAGCTAAGTTTGGATTAGGTAATTTCATGTTTCTTTTGAAATCTTTGGTAATGAGATTTGGGCAGACATCAAGGGTTATTTTACTTTTGTAGTGTATTTTTGGATGGGATTATTTTGTAATTTGATGCACCGGTCTCTTTATAGTAATTCCTTGACGTGATTTTTATAATCAGATTTATTACTAATGACAATGGCGCTACCTTTATCTATTTTGAGATAAACTCAGATATTTCTTCTTTAATTCCAAGGCGGTTTGACTTGTGATATTCTTTTTGGTTTTCTTCGATTGTTTCATTAATATTATTATTTTTCCTTTTTGTTTTTTTCTTTTATTATTTTTGCCTTTTATGTTAGCTGTAATACCTATTTACTTTTTAATCTAGTTAGTCCCAGTTTCGATTAAATTGCTTGGCTAGTTTCAAATGTAAATTGAATATTTCTATTTCCATATTATGTAATATGTGGTATAAATACCTGGTTTCATATTTTAGTCACCTACACTGAAAAAATTGGTAGGTGCTAAACCTAATAATGAAATAATGTTTTTTAACCGAAAACTGCTTGAAATAATAGATATTTATATACCAAGTGAATTAAACATATCCTGAGCCTGCAGGTCGAGTGAGATAAATTCTTTGAGTGAATAAAATTTTTTAATTCATTCGGTTTATAGAATACTTTATTCAATTTTGACAATATAATATTATTAATAATCAATAGTTATATACCGAGTGCTAAGAATTTAATCGATTCAAATGACATGTCTGACTTAAACAATAAATTTTGCTTACAAAGTGTTTGAGTACATAATAATTTGAAAAATTGTATCTTAAATTATTGTGTACGATAGGATTTTTAAAAGCAAAAGGAATTTAAAATTTGAACAGAAATAGAGAATGACAGTGACAGTTCTATATATGTACATACAGTCTTTACAGTCTGTATCTAAATAAATAAACATGACTTTATAAGGCAAAATTGAATAAAAAATAAATTTAATAATTATAAAAGAGCAGTTAAAATTTAAAGTTTACATTTGATTTAAAATATTGGTTTTACTGTACTTCATTTTGGTTTTTAATTTAATGTATTTTAAAGTTATTTAATGATTTAAAATAAATAAAAATTTCGGTACTCTACAAAACATTCTAAAATTCAGACGTATGGGTACATCGAACCTTCTTTTCCATTAAATTTTGTGGAAGGGAGTTAGGCGGAGTCAGTTTGAAGCTGCAGGTAGTTGCTTAAAATTGCTACACTAGCACCCTCTATTCAAGCAAGAAGTATACTAAAGTGTGCTTTATATTTCTCAGTATTTTTCAAAAAATAAACAATTTCATAATAGTTTTCTTATTAAAAGAGTTAAATTAAACCCTATTCTATATTGTGCATGAATTTCAAACCTTAATTTGGTATACAAGTGTTAAAATTGTATCTTTTAAAATTTGCAATTTTCTGTACTTTTGTCGGAATATATTGTTTATACGGTTAAGTAAATTAAAATTTTAAATACGTCAATAATTTAATTCAACTTTAATCTTTCCACGAAAAATAAATTTATGAGTTTCCATAATGTAGTTCATTCGTTATTCTTGTTTAAAGTAGTCATTTCTCTAGAAAAATGCAATATTCAATGTTTTTTTTCTAAACATTTAAACAATTTTTTAGAAAAATCTTTACGTCATTTTATAAACTATTGTTAATAGTTTTCAAAAAAGTTAAGATTATGAATGTAGCATGTATATTAACGTCAGCATTTTCTTTCAAAATATGCCATTTTTCATCAATTCTAACATGATGTACAGACGAGCCCCTTAATGACGGTGTTGTTATGTACCACATGCGTAGGCAGGAAAGGGTTCGCGCGTAATGTTAACCGCAAATGTTACTGTTGCTGTCATTAATGTCGTTCTGTAAGTATTTATTCCATGAAATATAGTTGTCGCAGAGTTGTGCAACTTGGTCGACAATTGAACTTCTCTCGCTGGTGTGATTAAACTATTTGACGTAGCATTTACATATGAATCTGATTGCCTTCAATTCATACATGGGGGAGTTTTACCTTCACCTACTTTCATGAAAATATTAGTTCAGTGAATCGTGCTCAACAGCATATTGCTTGTTATAAAATTTGGATCAGAGAATCCACTACAATGTTATTTGTATTGACATAAGTTGCAATGACATAAATATGGAATTATATTTGATAAATTTTACTAGAAGTTAATAAGAGTATTAGTTACAATAAAATTTTAATTTAAATGTTGTATCAAGAAGAATATTTTTTGTGTATTCCTACGCCTCCTACGGGTGATATTTAATTTCAATACTTTGATCTTTAAAACTTCCAAATTTAAACCAGTGATGAGTCAAAGCTCAAAAGAACTTACATCAAAGTATACTTACTGTATTAAGTATCAAAGAATACTTAATTATAACAATTTATAATAAAAACTAGCAAAAAATTATAAACACATCAGGAAAATAATTTATTTCTAAAGATACAACGAAAAATGGTGGAGTCGCCTGTTAACTTTGAATGTAAATATCTTTGGAACGGTAACAGATACCGAACTTTTGTTCTTAACTTTAATTGAACTCCAACGCGTTCAAAAGTTATCAAGGGTTCCTAAAAAAAACTAAACCAATTGAGATATAAATTATAAAAGTTAGTCTAGAATCGAATGGTAAAATCGCCAAAATCGTATCTTTACTCATTTTTGAGTTAGAACTCGGCACCTTTATTTTTTCATGACACCTATGGAATTAGAATTAAATTTTTGAAAATTCATGGACATCATGGGTATTTGAACCCAGATCCTTCCTATTCTTAGGAGTACGACATACTAACAGAGCTACAAAGACGTATGAATTTAAGAAAAGTGTATCATATGCCTATTTATTATATATGTGGGCCGGCAAATTGTTTTCCCGGGTCGATTTCTTTCGGATGGGTAATCCGACCTTGTTATCTTCTACTATATATAAGCATTGAACGTGTGCTAACTAGGTACCTTACATTTGGAGTAGAGCTTGTAACTAGTTTAGACTGTGAGTGAGGTTCATGCAGGAGGGAATGTTGCGGAGCCGGAGCGCACACATCGCACACGTATACTCACGTCCTGGATCGTGAGTTTTGCCGCTTCCACGGGTACCTGCGGTAGTAGCGGGAGCGCTTCCACGGCGCGGCGGCCGGCGCGTCGGGGCGCTGCGCGTTCTGCGGCTCGGCGTCCTCCACGTACAGCATGGGCACGCCGTCGGGCTGCTGCAGCGCGCGCACCAGCAGCGTGGACAGCTGCGCCAGCGAGCGGTCCAGCACCGGGTCCACCGACGCCAGCGGCATGTGCGGCACTGCCAACACAAACATACCACAAACACTTTACCAGAGCACAATCCAGACCAGTCAAATGACCCCAGAATGTGCTCTGGTTTCAGCAGTCCGAGATTTAAAGTAAACACTTCTGAGTGCTCTAATTCCTGATCCACTAAAACTAAAGCACAATCCAGAGCAGCCAAATTACTCCAGAATGTGCTCTGGTTTCAGCAGACCTAGATTTCAAGTAAACACTTCTGAGTGCTCTAATTCCTGATCCACTAAAACTAAAGCACAATCCAGAGCAGCCAAATTACTCCAGAATGTGCTCTGGTTTCAGCAGACCTAGATTTCAAGTAAACACTTCTGAGTGCTCTAATTCCTGATCCACTAAAACTAGAGCACAATCCAGAACAGCCACATTTGCTCCAGAATGTGCTCTGGTTTCAGAAGACCTAATTCAAGTAAACACATCTGAGTACTCTAATTCTCCTCCCACTAAAACCAAAGCACAATCCAGACCAGCCAAATTACTCCAGAATGTGCTCTGGTTTCAGCAGACCTAGAATTGAAGTAAACACTTCTGAGTGCTCCAATTCCTGATCCACTAAAACTAGAGCAACAATCCAGAGCAGCTAAATTTGCTCCAGAATGTGCTCTGGTTTCAGCAGACCTAGAATTGAAGTAAACACTTCTGAGTGCTCTAATTCCTGATCCACTAAAACTAGAGCACAATCCAGAGCAGCCAAATTACTCCAGATGGTGTTCTGGTTTCAGCAGACCTAGAATTAAAGTAAACACTTCTGAGTGCTCTAATTCCTTATCCACTAAAACTAGAGCACAATCCAGACCAGCCAAATTTGCTCCAGATTGTGCTCTGGTTTCAGCAGGCCAAGAATTAAAATATTCTAAATACTTGGTCTAATTTTTGACCCACTGAAACTAGAGCTCAATCCTAAGCTTCATTACTTCAGAATGTGCTCTGGTTTTAGCATGCCAAGAATTAAAGCATTCTGAATACTTGCTCTAATTTTTGGCCCACTGAAACTGAGCTCAATCCAGAGCTTCATTGCTTCAGAATGTGCTTTGGTTTCAGTAGACCAAGAATTATAGCAAACACTTCAGAATGCTCTAATTCTTGACCTACTGAAACCAGAGTTGTTTTCCAACTGAACAATTTACTTATATCTTAAATAATCTGATATTTCTGTCGAGTTATTTATATCATAAGTTTTCGTTTTCAAAGATACATATATTTCATAGAAGGTTGGTAATGCTAATGTTAGTTATGTGTCTGCAACCAAGGGCCTAATAGAAAGGATTAAGTGTAGAATAAGCTGTAAAGCTTACAAATCATATCCAGTCTCCACGTCGTCTCGAGTCTCATTCACTCGTGTTAATCCCACTAAACAAAAACTAATATTCCAAGCATCAAACCACATGCACCATATGCATCTCTAAATTCAGATCTTGCACATATTTTTAATATTGATTATTTTTTTAATATGTTCAATTACTTTTCAAATAAACTTGCTTTCTTTCAGTCAATATGGTTATACACAAATTTTATTACATATATATTTGATGAACCGAAGAAATATGAAAATAAATAAATATATATATTTTATTCAATTTTTAAGATTGTAAGTTTACAATACATATAATGTCATATATTTTAAATTAAGTATACGTAGGTATTTTGTAATTAGAATAATATATATTTTTAATTTTAATACATATGCTGCGTCTGATTGAAAATGAATATGCAAATAATATACAAATCCCAATGTTATTGTTTATCATAGGTTGGTATTCAAAAGAATATATTGAAATATTAATCAAATTCGTTAACATTAATATTTCATTAAAATTTATAACATTTTGAATCCTCATAAATATTTATAAATAATTAAAATAATTTACTTCCACAAAAAAGAATTTAAAAATAAATCAAAGTACAAATACAAGTAGCGTTACTAATATTATTAAACTAATATAATTTAAAATTACCAAATCCAAAAAATAAATTACTTTTACTACAGCTAATCCATATTTTTTGTAATAAGTCCAATCGAGTTAATTAAATTTCGAATTTCTAGTGTTTTAGGTGTTTTAATTGACTTACTGGTATGTGAATAAAAATTAATATGAATAAAAAATAAGCGGCAGTCTAGCATACGTGACACACATTTTTATGACTTTTATTCGCCAAATTCCAAATGCAATAAATTGTGAGTCACTGAAATATTTGCATTTTGCTTATATTTATTAGTAAGCACCTTATATCCTTCATTCAACCCTCTACATTACGGGAAAAATAGTGAAAAAATTCCCAGGGTAGTATTTTCCAAGATATGAATTTTTTAATGTAGACAGATTTTGCGAATCAAATTTCTGAACTCAAAAATTGAAGACCTTTAACTTTTACTAAACAATACCTTATTCCCTTCATTCAACCCTCTACATTACGAGAAAAATAATGAAAAAATTCCCGGAGTAGTTTTTTTCAAGATGTTAATTTTTTAATGTAGACAGATTTTGCGAATTAAATTTCTGACCTCAAAAATTGAAGACCTCTAACTTTTACTAAACAGTACCTTATTCCCTTCATTCAACCCTCTACATTACGAGAAAAATAATGAAAAAATTCCCAGCGTAGTATTTTCCAAGATATAAATTTTTTTAATGTAGACAGATTTTGCGAATTAAAATTCTGACTTCAAAAATTGAAGACCTCTAACTTTTACTAAACAGTACCTTATTTTCTTCATTTAACCCTCTACATTACGAGAAAAATAATGAAAAAATTCCCAGGGTAGTATTTTCCAAGATATGAATTTTTTAATGTAGACAGATTTTGCGAATTAAATTTGTGACCTCAAAAATTGAACCACTCTAACTTTTACTAAAATGTACCTTATTTCCTTCATTCAACCCTCTACGTTACGAGAAAAATAATGAAAAAATTCCCAGAGTAGTTTTTTTCAAGATATTATTTTTTTAATGTAGTCAGATTTTGCGAATTAAATTTCTGACCTCAAAAATTGAACCCCTCTAACTTTTACTAAAAAGTACCTTATTCCCTTCATTCAACCCTCTACATTACGAGAAAAATAATGAAAAAATTCCCAGGGTAGTATTTTCCAAGATATGAATTTTTTAATGTAGACAGATATTGCGAATTCAATTTCTGACCTCAAAAATTGAAGACCTCTAACTTTTACTAAACAGTACCTTATTCCCTTCATTCAACCCTCTACATTACGAGAAAAATAATGAAAAAATTCCCAGGGTAGTATTTTCCAAGATATGAATTTTTTAATGTAGACAGATTTTGCGAATAAAATTTCTGAACTCAAAAATTGAAGACTTTTAACTTTTACTAAAAAGTACCTTATTCCTTACATTCAATCCTCTACATTACGGGAAAAATAATGAAAAAATTCCCAGGGTAGTATTTTCGAAGATATGAATTTTTTAATGCAGCCCGATTTTGCGAATTAAATTTCTGACCTGAAATATTCAAGACCTTTAACTTTTACTAAAAAGTACCTTATTCCCTTCATTATACAATTTTGTAGGCTAGTCTACAACGGCCTTTAGAAGTATAGTATAATAAAAAAATTCTTACTTAATTCAGCTAATTTGATCTTTATGAAGGAATTATTATGTTTTGGGAACATTGTATGCGTAAAAATGGTGAAATAACATAAAAGATAACAAAGTTAATCAGCGCAATAAAGTGATATGGAGGCTACATTATTCTTTATAATTACAATAAATTACCTACATTTTTAGCCAACATATGTTATGAGTCATTTCACTGCTAATAAGCAGTGGGCGGAATTTCGCTGGGCCACAAAAATCCTATCTACAATGTGTCAGACACCAATCAAAAAAAATTTTTAATTTTAATCAAATTAATAAGTTATCTGAAAAATATTGTTAATTTCTGGTTTGGATTGTGTGTGATGCGTATGCATTCGAAATGTGTGTTGCTTTGAAAGCACCGAACGTACAAAACAAGTCATATCGTTGTTACATCTCGTTATATTGTTCATGGGTTTGTTGTTTTGATACTAGTGGCCGAGTAACCAATATTTAATCCGGCCCTGTCCCCAATCGCTTGTTTTGATTGTTTGGTAGGCGACAATGTAGTATCCACGATCCACAGTACACAATTTAAGGACGAACCAATACGAATGAATTACTTCTGAGCGAAGTGGGTGCGAACACCAATACAGTTTTCCTGACGCTTTGGTTACTTTGATGTTGACAGTTAAAAGCATTTGTTTTCCATAAATGGCTAAATAAAACAATTTCCTCTTTAAAGTAAATATTTGAACATGTGTAATGTAGTTTTTGATATGTGACAGCACAGAAAAACAGAACAAAAGGTTTTTCTTTCACAAGATATTTTCAACAACTGAAACTCTAAACAAAGTAAATATTAACTTTAATTCTCTTATTTGTTTAGTACAATTGAGATTTTTCACTGCTGTATCAAACAATTATTTATGCAATTAGTGTGTAAAGTAGTCAGCCAGTACGGTTGTGTGGTCGTGGCGTGTCTTGTCTGATCGAGTAGATAAGCAACATAGCCCGCCCTGTCCAATTGGATGGGTTGCCGCACAACGGCTCGGTGTGTGCTGGCCTTGCAGAGACTGTAGGCTGACAACCTGCATCACTAAAATGCAAGTAAAACATGTCACGAAACAAGTACTTCAGGTACTTGAGGCCTTGTTCCACATAGGAATGTTGTGCCATAGATGAAGATGAAGTGTGTAAAGTAAGTGTTTTTCATACATGTTACATACAATATTTTTCTTACAACCAAAATATTAATAAAAAATAATTTCAAAAGTAAATAAAACCATTGATAAATTCAGGGCATGAAAAGTGACTTGTTGCAAACTGTAAAGAGTGCATTAAGTATATATTTTATGCTCGGTAATAGGAAAATAACATTTAGATATTATTTCTTCTATTCCCATAAACTGAGCTGATAAGAATACCATCCTACATCTGTATAATTTAGGAACATCATTCTAAGAATACTTTGTGATATATCTTATCATGACAGATGTGTGTGCATATGCTCATATATAAATATCACTCCCTAATATATTGATTTATTAAGAGGTTATGTGTAGATAAACAAAGGAAAATTTGCTGAGTAATCTATAATCTTATAAATACAAATACGTGTCACGAGATATGTATTTACGTGTAGTTTAACTTAATAATGTCAATATTGTCTTGTGCTTGTAAACAGTAATTAATTTCTTGTAAATTAACGATTATGACTTATTTTGAAATAATAAATATATTTTGTAATTATCATAATTATATTTTTCTCAAAAGGAGGCTTCCAGAATTTCAAAATCTGTTACAAAAATGATAAATCTCTACCCAGTAACTCAAAAAGAATGTACATATTGTAACATAGTAAAGTAGAACAATTTTCCTGAATTGTACCCAGAGGATGTAAGACAAACTAGGGTTTTATACTTTCCTATTATTGTCTTTCGCAACAAATACGATTTTTTTGTACTCGATATCGTGATAGACGGTTTGTCCCAAGAAAAACATAATTTATTACTTTTCTGTGAGGTTCGGGGTCACTAGTAAATTTCTTTATCAAAAATTTGATAGGTTAAGATGATTTAATTTAGCTAAAAAAATTGTAAATATTTTGTTGTCGTATATTTATTTTTGTACACTTAATAATACAAGTTAAATAGAGTATATGATGTATATAATGTAGTGTTGTACACATAATCAAGGATATGCTTCACAGACTAGTTATGAATAGTTCTAACTTCATACCTGCGTTTTCTTCTTGATCGTAATATACGACTTCTGGTGGTACGATGTCTGATTCTAAACTGTTCTGTGCGGAAGAAACTCCACATTTTAATGAAGCCAGTATCACCACCGCCGATAGAAATGTGATCATTTTCACTCAAAGCTGAAACAAGATTACTTTCAAATAATCGCATCGTAAATCAGTTTATAGTTCTAATACACTTTTAAAGTGCTCCAATTTCCATTTCATTTTTATTGCTTATTCTATATTCTTTGCAAAATCCATGTTAAATAGAATGTTTGAATTGAAATATATATGTAAATAATATTGCATTATAAACCAAGAAACTAAAGTAGGTCTTTTTATAACAAGGCCATTTATCATACTTAAAAACGACTTAGTTTTTAGTTGATATGCTATTTTAAAATGTTTTACTAGGTACGTAAAATTTATTGTCATACATATTAGTATAGTTTATATACCGGAGTAAAAGCTCTGATCAAATAACTATTTTATGTTTTTATGTGATCACTAGTAAAAGCTTACTTCTCTCCCGGAAATGCAAAAATAATGTTATATCATGGAGGACCCAAGTGACTTCTTCGGATTTAAAAGTTTCTGTCTTTACGTCGTCTATATAGCGCAGTATGAAGAATATACCAGTACTGCTAGTTTTAGGGTATATTTCTTTCCAGGCTACTTAGTGTACAGAGTTTAATAATGTGGTACATGGTATTCAATTCATGTCAAAATAAAATTCAGTATTTATTATTCAATGTCAAACATAACACAGAATAGGTATATGAAAATAATAGCATATGTAAATAAAATAAAATATAATATACAAAGTATGCAACATAACGCGGAACATAGAACTTTAACATGGGATTTAAACAAATTTCAGATACTCTCTCTCCTGATAGATTTAGAGCAAAACTACAACATTACAATATTATTCAAAATTAAATTCTATATAACATTAGATCATAATTGATGCAACAACACATTTTAATGAAGCCAGTGCGAAATATATTAAATATAAAGTGTAACTTTCGTTTGCTCATCTATCAGAAGAGGAGTATTCGCAAATAACTTCTAAAATATTAAATGAAAAAATTAGACGATCATTATTTTTAAATATTCTTAAGTACTAAGAATTATTTTTTTAATATTGAGTTTATTTCATATTATTTATGTATAATACAGACAGTGGTTGATAAACAATTTGAGCAGGAACAATAGATCAAACTTATATCTATAGATGGAGAAATAAAATAACTTGAATTCTATTCCCGAAATTCAATTGCAAGGGTAACAATTTGTAGAGAAGGAACAAATATTAATCTGGTTTCTTTTGCAAATACAGAAATCAATTTGCTTTTAATGTTTGAGTAAGTAAAATAAATTCTTGTTTCAACAAAACGCATTCGTGGTAGCATAAATTCAAAGCTTCTGGTTAATCTGAAGAAATAAAGTAAGAGTTTGCAACATAGCATATTTACTAACAATGTGAAAACAAAGTTAAAAACATGTATGGTGCACTTTCAAAGGTTGCAGGTAAATACGTGATTTTATACGTGACTGCCTCGAACGCTTCGAAGTGATGGCTACCCACTACGCGCTACCCGCTACCCTTAGATGTTTCGCTAAGTGATGTGCACTCTCTCAACTTTAACTAAGTTTGGTAATTGTCACTAACAAGGCATTAATTGGCCAATCTACTCTTTTGAGCAGTAAGGAATATGTGATTGTGCAAATTAACCTTATTATTGAACTTAATAAGACTAGACTCAATTACTACTAAATACACATTGTTAAATTGTTGTTCACTTGTTAACAAGCAAAATACATCATTATATGTTACAGAATAATATTTAATAAAACAAATATCTCAACTTATTACTAAATGTGTCAATCTGTTATATTTTATAGAACGATTACCAAACCTTCTCTCGTGACACGTTAGCTGGTGTGAAGAGTGTACTCCAAAGTAATTTTATGTGACTAAAACTATTGTAGCCTCATTTTAAAATACACTCAAAACTCTAGTCTCCGTACAATAGTAAAAGAAAAAAAGTTTTCTACTTTTTTGAAAGTTTTCTTTGAATATATATACAGGATATAAATTTTATATAAATTTCTCGTAATGAAATCGAGAAAAAAATTATATTTATTATAATAACAAGTACGTCAATTTAGTCTCCGTACAGCCGTATATTATATAGAATCAATGATCTTTTGAATCGCCATTTATTAGAATTACTTTTCTTAAACGGTTTGTCATAATTCCCACTAATTTTTTTGGAGTTTGAGATTTAATATGACCACATTCTTCTACCATGAATAGTACTTCTTTTATATTTTTTGGACATCTTGTCTTATACATTTTTTTTTTAATAATTCAGAGATGTTCAATAGGATTCATATATAGAGACTGTGTAGGCGTTTTAATAATTCGTCCATCTGATCCAAAAAGATTTATTTTGGTTTATCTGAAACAATTACTGAGTTCCAGAAAATTTCAGGGTGGTTTATACATTTCAAAGAAAAAGCGTAAAGATGTCTGTACAGAGACTAGTTGGTTTAGTGTATATAACAAAATAGTTGTAGTAACTTCTTTTTGAAATTATTTTAATTAACATTCATATACTCGTACAAAGTAAAGCATAAATAATTTAATTAAAAATATTTTATTCTAGTTATGAAGGACTAGCAAATTTTTTATTACAAATTAATTTAATAACTTTGCTGCCATAATTTATTTGTAAAATATAGTCGTCATTTTTATTAAAAACGTACATTATTACTTTTATTTCTGTAAAAAACGACACAATAACATCTTTTCTTTTATGTGTTGTAAATTAATTGGGTTTATATTATATTACATGTAGGTTAATACGATAAAATGTATACACAATATTTCTAACATTTGCGAATATAATTAAAATGTCAAACTGTTTATGACAGGAACTCGTATCCAACGTAATAAACACAAGAGAAGTAGGAGCATATAAGAGTAAGTTTAAATTTAAATTAATTTTGTTATAATTGTTCAACATCGAAAAGTGTATAAATTAATTATTATTATAATTAACAGAAATTCAAACTTTATAATAATATTACATTAAATAGAAAATTATATTGTACTATTCTTGTTATATTTCTAGATAATAAATTAGTATTTGTTTAAAATAAATTTAAACTTATCCAATACAGCCATAGCATGTTTAAGCTATGTTTACACGGTGGTTTCATATAAACTTTTTTTATACTTTATTTTTATACTTAATTTATATCTACCTTCGAATGATATTATTTATTACAATTTTGAAATACTAATTCTTACATGTAGTTGTATATGGGGCTTTAGTTCATTAAATATATTTTAATCTTTTGCCGCTAGGAGTTCATATTCTTTCTCTCTTCTGACTCATATCTTCCAATGAATCTTTCTTTTTTATTGTAAAAACTCGAAAACAAATTGAATCTTGTCTATTTGGTTGGCAGTGGAATTAAAGTGTTATTAATGTGAATACGTGTTTCTGTGTTGTGCTATTTAGTGATATATTTCGATGAATTTTAAGACATTTGTGAGACTTTAAATTTTGAAAACATTTCCATGGTATGATTCTGGACAGCTTCAAATCAAGGTAAATTGAACGAGTAACCATATTTTATTCACTTGCATAAATGAAGTGGTAACCTCAATATCATAAATGTTATTAATTTGTTATATTAAATAACATTTACTTGTTATTAATATTATTGTCTTTCTTTTCAGGTCGCAGATTTTCAGATGGAATAATGGATTGGTAAGAATTATTATTTTTTGTAACTATAAAGGCCAGAGTTATGTTATAATCATTAAATATCTCGTCTTAATTGTAAACAAAAAGGGTCATTACATTGTTTACATACAAATTAAATAGAGTTACACTAAAGTTTCGAACAGTAAGTAAATACAAACAGCACATAAATTTTATTACACCCACCAGAAATCAAATAAACTGCGTCCTATTCGAATTCGAAATCCCTAAAATTTAATTTGATGTCAGTTGAGGAAGGGAATATTTGGTTTTGGTTGTAAACTTCAGCATAACCTATTTCCAAACCATTGGTTTGTTCTGTATGCCCTTTTTATACGATGCCACATTATTTTAGTAATATAATATAACCTGTAGTTAAATGCTTACTTTGCATTTGAAAGAATTGTAAGAGTAAATATTTTTTTTTTTAAATATTTTTATATATTCTTGTACATTATTTTAAATAAGGTTATTGAAAAGATAAATTAAGTTGAGAAATTTAAGAAAGTTGTATCAATTCAACATTTACTTGGAATTACCTTAAACATTTTAATTAAAAAGAACAATAATAGAATGTAATAAAAAATAAATGATATAAATAAAATGAAACAAAACTTTATCTATTTCTATTGTTTCCAAGAAAAACTTGTTTGTGGTACTAAAATTTCTTTATACAAGTTTGTCGCCTGTACGTATATTTTTAACCATACAACATTTTTATATTATATTCCACTTAGAGTTGTACGGGTTACATTTTGCGAAAGCAAGTAGCTATTCAAAGTCCGGGTAATCTTTCCTGGATTCATTATTTTTCGCTTATTACGAGGCTTTCAACGCAAACTTCCCGTGCGTGGGTGGCTTACTCTACATGCAGCAGCGGTGCTCAATGAGTCCCCAGTCATTTCTTTGTGATGCTTCACACTCAGACATAAACTCGCTTTGTAATTTCTATATACGTACGTGGTATAGATTCTACCATTCGTTCCATATAAATCAATGTAGTATTGCAATTTTGATAAATTTTATTTGCAATAAAACATATTTATTATTGGAAATTTATAGTAATTTACGTTAAGTCCGGTAAATTAGTTTTTACCGTACGAATAACATGATTTTGGATGAGGCGACGAAGGAGACGAGTCAGGAATTTCGAAATGAGTATCGAGAAAATTATTAACGTTCTGTATTACATTTTTTCATTGGAATCATTGAAAATGGCGGTGCCAAAATAATATTTTGTAATGACTTATAAAATAAAAGTATTAAATGTAAGTGGAACCATTTATTTTACTACTATTACTTCACACTATGTTGAATATTAGTTTATGTATACATTAATACCAGGGGAAGTAATTTCCAAAGCCGTTGTTGCTGTATTTTTCCCAATACCTGAAAATATTTTAAAATATCGAAATTTTAGCTCGAAAATTTTAAAATTTTACTAAATTTTGTTTGTAACATTTTTTAAAGAACTAGCTACGCTGATGACAAATTTACAAACAGAATTAAATTATCTCTGTTCGTTTCGGAGATATTTGCTCTCAAAGTTGTACCTTAAAAATGTGTGTTTTTTAAGTATATTTCAATAATAAGAAGAGATACAATCTCAACTACTTCACCATTCGATTCTACGGAAAAAGTTATGTAAAGAAATGTTTTGTCCATATATACGTTCTTTGGAACGATTAAGTGAAAAATAAGAAAGACGAAAAAACCTAAATTTCACTTTTTCAGCTTGAAACTTTTTGTCTCCAAAATTTTTTATTTTCTAGACTTAAGTAGATATCGATACGCTGATTCCAAATTTTCAAACAGAATTCAATTATCTCTTACCGTTCTCGAGATATTTGAGTTCAAAGTTATACCTAAAAAATTAGGTTTTTTAGGTATACCTCTTAAATGGTTAGGTTTATGACTTCGGCGACCTCACCATTCGATTCTACGAGCAAAATTACATAAGTGTACCAATTTTCAGATTTTTATCTTAACAGATAGAATTCGTAGAAGGAAAAAACTGAAAATGGCCAAAATCGAAAAAAATCGCAAGGGGTTCATCAGGCATTTTTTTCGATTTTGGGCGTTTTCGTTTTTTCGCTTTAAAGATTGTATCCGCTGGAATAAAAATCTAAAAATTAGTATACTAATGTAATTTTGCCCGTAGAATCGATTGGTGAGGTCGCCGAAGCTGTAAACCTAATACTTAAAGGGGTATACCTAAAAAACCTGTTTTTTTAGGTATTGCCAAAACTCAACTTTGAACACGATTATCTCGAGAACGGTAAGAGATAATTGAATTCCGCTTGAAAATTTGAAATCAGCGCATCGATGTTTACTTAAGTCTAGAAAATGAAAAGTTTTGGAGAAATAAAGTTCCTTGGAGAAATTTTGAAATTTAGGTTTTTTCAATTTTCTCATTTTTCACTTAATCCTTCCAAAGAACGTATATGCGGAGTAAACATTTCTTTACGTAACTTTTCCCGTAGAATCGACTGATATAATCGTTAAGATTGTATCTCAACCCATTTTAGAGATATAACCAAAAAACACACTTTTTTGAGGTGCAACTTTGACAGCAAATATCTCAGGAACGAAAAGAGATAATTCAATTCTGTTTGAAATGTTTGAATCAGCGCATCGAGCTCTATCAATGTACATTAGTTCCCAAAATTAAAATTTTGGGTACAAAAATAAATATTTTTTGGATATTACGAGTTTGTCAACACAATTTTTGGTTTGATAATGTAGTATGGTTTGTTTCAAATATACACAACTTTGATATGTGGTTATAGGTTTCGAAAATATATAATAATTACAAAAGCGACAGAATAAAATCGAAAAAGCGTATTAGGATTGCAAACCACAAATGTAAAAATGGAAATGCGACACAGTATGAAATAAAAATATATTTATAACTCACTTCATTATACTAGTACTCATAAAAAGTTATAAAGACGCATTTTTTACATAATAAACGAAGACTACGCTGAATAAGTCAAAAATCTCGTCCTGTTTTCTTATAAGTTAATTCCAAGTTACATTAAAGTTGAAGTTGTACGGGGGAAAGAATTTATTAGTCAACAAACTTTTTTAAAATATAAGTTTAGAAAATTCTTTTATATGTGTTTTCCATCTCATCAAAAATATAATTAGAACAAATATTACAAAATCGGAAAATGTTTTCTTGTTGATAATGAAAAAAAATTGAATTTTAAAAATTTATTTATAATAGGGAAAGGTTAAAAATGTATAAAAGTTCAAATTAAAAATTCTATTTTTATGTCAACTGTGAGAAATAATTATTTTATTGCAGCATAAAATATTTAGTTTATATTGGAAGGTGCATATTTTCGTTTAAAAAAATTAGATTATGAAGTATGAACCTAACAAAAATATCACAACATAATCTATTATACAAACAATAGTTAACTTTAGTAAATAAATTAATAAATTTATTATGAGCACTATCATCATGTCGATATTTGACCAGATGACACTTTAATTAATGGTGTGTGTTATGTCTGATACCATTTTTTAAATAATCGGATAACACTTTGTGACATAATGTATAAAGTGTGTAAAACTAGTATCTAATCAATATGAACATTTTTTGAGTAGGTATATGTTCAGATTAAAAATATGTGTTATTTACATATTTTCATAATGAAGTTTTATTTTAATAGAATCTACAAGCAACGCTCTTTGTATAAAGCGTAAAATATTAGTTTTTACTCTTTGCTTTCTTGCGGTCATTACTTATAAAGTGTATATTGAACGTGCATATGACACTTTTTACTAAAAATATCCGCAATCTAGCATAGTATTACAAATAATAAAAAAAAACTAATTAACAAGCAATTTCCAATATTTAATAGCTTTATATCAAAATTTAATATTTATGGGTATATTGCATACGGATAAGAATAGGGATAGCGGTGTATCACTTGGTTAATACAACGCAAATTAAATAAAATATAAAATAAAAAAATTCAACTCCTTTAATCAATTTTTACCGGTATTTTCGGCCTTAAAAATAGCGGTTAAAATTGCGGTTCAAGTTAGCAAATTTTGTTCAAAATATTTGTTACCGTTTTTTATTAACCGGTTTTTTCAATCAGTTACATGCTCTGCTCATAACGAAATGATTTGATTTATTACAATAATTACAAAAATGTATAATGTAAACAAACATATTTCTTTTTTTTTATATTTAACTGTCTGTTACCCAAAGTACACGTATATAATTGGGATCACCATATAAAAGAGAAATCGGTGTAAATACAAATAGATACAGAGTTATGTACATATTAAAATATAAAAGATGCAAATATTGTTTCATGATAGACCTATGCGTAAAACCGATAGAGAGGACATTGAATACTTCAAAGCATGTAGATAATCAAGGTGTATTGAGTGCCTGAGTTCGTTACTAACTACTTTAGTTGCTATAGTGCCCGACCGTCCGAACTACTTTTGTTTAAAATCAACTTAAATTTACCCGCAATATACTTTGTAACATTTTATAACTGATTTACTTACCCATAAAATTACCAATCAGTATTGTTTCATAAATAAATATTTTTCTAAATTATTACGTATTTGGTTCATTAATTTATTGATGATTCTGTTTATGACATTTTTGATGAATGTCAAAATGTTTGATTTTTAATCATCAATTAATTCAATGATTTCATAAATTCTGATAGGGCATTTTATTTAAAAATACATCATACGTTACAAAAGAAAATAAAACACAAATTTTGCTGTAGTATATACTAGTGATGTGACAAATAGCAGTTCAGCCGAATAACCGAATAACGAATATTCGGCCGAATTTATTACAAAAACTATACTTTGCAATCTAAAACATAATAAATAAAAAAAATCATCTTTTAAAAAACATATATTTTACTTCAATATAAAAGTACAATAAAAGTATATTACGTATGTACTAAAATTAAATTAAATATTTTATTAAAAATTTTGATTATTACCTATATTTCATTTGATAAAATTACAAAGAAATTTGTAAGTCTTTATTGTATTTACACGAATGATATTTGGATTACATTTTTAGTAGATTTTTATAATATGTGTGGTACATATTTTTAGATGAAGAGGTATTTACACCACGTCACTTGACGGGTACACAATGCTTTTGTTAAAGAGTACTTAGGATCACTTTTGTGCGTAAATGGAAAATTAACCTACGTAGGTGTTTAAACATGGCTTTTTGAATCGAATCCACAACCAGTCATTTTGCATTACTCAATCAATCATGTCATATGTTCACATTTTCTTGAATGCTGTTGAAAATTGTATTTAATAATATGGTTATAAACTGAAGATATGAAAATTAGTGTCTAGAAATGATGCACAATAAGCAATTAAATTCTCATCGAATCTCGTCTGTGTAAGTCGCAATTACATTAGGCAAATGAGCTCAGAATACAGTGACGAATGTGTGGGTGGATTGTATTTGAATTTCAATCAACAATCCGTTGATGCTAACATTAAACACAGCGAATTTTTTACAAATGAAGATTACAGTCATTCGGAGTTCTTTATATCGGGTGGCTTATTCAATTGCTTGATTCTGACAAAGAGATTTCCAAATTAGAGAATGAACGAAATCAAATTACTTGTTTGCAGGGGACGTTTTGTTTTAAAAATAACATAATTGCTCATAAGTGCCCAAATTGAATTTACATTTTTTCTTGCTATTTAGAAACTATTTTTGACAGGCTGTTTTTACAGTCTATTATTATTGTAAACATTTTTATATTATACCAATATTAATTACAATTTTTATTTATACATTATACGTAGTAATATATATAAAATGCATTCGATCAGAAAAATAAATAAACAAGTAAAGAATTTTATATTAAATGTATATAAATGATTTTCACAGAAACAAAATAAGTATAAGCATTTATATATTTTGTGATTGTGTTTTTCATTATATTAAACATTTTCTGATGAAATACATCATGTATCTATGAAATTATTAATTTTGTATTCCTTTTAAATTAAATTCGTAATTCTACGAAAACAAAAAATAATTTCAATAATATGAATGGAAATTGTTTCTCATTTAGGTACCTAACGAACAGTAAAGACAAATGCATTCAAGTTTAATTAAAATAAACAAAAATTTATTACATGTAATTATAATTCCACAAATTTTCGAGACAGGAAGTTGATACAGTTAATTACCGTCCGAGTATTCTTGCAACCAAAATTAAAATTCATTTGAGGATTTATGGTCATTAAAAGGTGTATTTCTTAATTTTGTTTGTCTGACTAATTTGTTCATACTGGGAATTACGAGGTTTATATTGTAATTTATGCCTCAAATACTTATATTCCTGCGTCTAATTTATGGGAGTGCAGATTTTTTCCAAGAAATTTTAATTTTGCGTGTGCAGGTTAAAGTTCAACAACAGCTTAAAAAGGTCGAATTTACAGGTAATACGTGCATAAAAAAGGAAATGAGATTACATTAAAACACTGTGTACTTTATAAATCTACACAAATGTAAATTTATGCTGTTCATAAAAAGATTGTCAAGTAATATTCCATATATAATTATAGTTTTTGAGGAAGACATTATTGAATTGTAATTCTATTCTAACAATTTAAAAAAATCAGTGTTTTTACTTAACTTACACATCTCGCATGTATATAAATAAATAAAAGAAATTATTTTTAAGACAAGAATTTAATTATAACTTTAAGTATTATTTATATTTGTAAGTATGATATAATAATCTTAATTTTCAAGAAATATAATTTTATATTTTATAGAAAATATTTCTATACAAGGTAAATATGTGTATTTATAGATTATATGCATATGCATATGCATGCTAACACGAATAATAGTTACGCAGGATGAAATAAAATATTATTTTACTTAAAACAAATGTACATAAGTTACTTTCCATAATAAACGTCGCATATCTGGATTTGAATTGTTCCGAAGTCAATACAATCTGCAAAAGTGGGTTGTTCAAATCAAGAAATTTGAAAATAGTTATTGAACATCATGGGCAATGGTGGTTTACTTAGTAAGCCGGATTCTAATTGGTTGGAGTTTTCGGAACATAGGTACTATAGGTAGGTTCCTTAAAGGAGCCAAAATGCAAGTAAAATTGTCTAGAAACAGAAAATTCTCATCTAGATTTCATTTTATGATAATTAAAGTTGTTTAATCAATCGATTGGTCTATTCTAGTAGTTATAACGTACGAATTTGCATAGCGAGTAATTAATACAATACCAACGATATTAGAAATTCCTTTGATTGTACTTGGAAAGGAAATTATGAGATCAACTGCTAAATATTTAGAAATCAGGAAATCTGCAAAGGACAAAGGCAATGCAAGAGACTCATATATGACAAATGGACAAGTATGCAATTATTGCATAGTTGTCTACTTGCCTAATCATAACAATTGATAAAGCAATGCATTTACCATTCCTCTCAAAATAAAGCAATATTAATTATTATACTTTATACGAAAACAAAAAAAAATGTGTAGGTGGCAACATTAAATAATCTCTTTGACATCAGTTTGAATAACCGCAGAATATATTTTGCAGTTTTATTAGCACTTTTTAAAAATATTGTAGAAATTTCTTTGTCATATTAAACTTAGCTAACTTCATTAAAGAACTGTTCTTTTTTGCTGAAGAGATTTAAAGAGATCAAAGGTCGAGATAATTTAGTGATAATGCAATTACTCCACTAAAGAACACCGCGTCTATTGCAATATGCAAATTTAAATGAAAAAAGTGTTGATCAGGGAAATTTGAAATTGACCAAAAGTAATCAGCAGTTCCTAACTAAGCTTTGAAACTAATTTACAGAGCAATAAAAACTAGGAAGACATTTGCTCTTTTTCTGGGCACAAGTCGATGCAGTGCAGAATGATGAATCGGGTAAGACAGATTAGTTCGTAATGAGATTTCGAAAAAATTCACTTCCTAATGATAAATCTCATTTCATTTCATGAGCTATAATCTATATTAATAATCTTACTTTTAGGCTTAATACTAATAATAATAATATAATGAACTACAAAATGTATAAAAAAGTAACTATTGTGACTACCAATAATAATGACAAAACTATATATTATCTTATAATTTCACTGAAATTAGCATTTGAAATTCAAATTTAGATAACGGCGGTATATCTCTGACATCAAGTAGGAGAATGAACCTAATTTTTTTACTTAATGATATCGAATAAATGTTGGTAATGATAAATTCGTTATAACTTGTTACGGTTTATTTTTGCAATCTGCAATTTATTTAAAATCTAAATCATTTTATTTCCTTATTATCATTTTTGTTCGCAATTTATGGAACTCTTAGGCATTGCTGGTTGCTTATTGTCAGGAATATTAATTTTTATATTTTTATACATTTGGGCATGTGCAAGTTTGAGCTAACTCGCAGATTTGAGCGAAGTGATTGATTCTGTTCGTTGATCGTCGCTGTAGTCATATCTCAGTGTCTAGTTATTATTTATCATATTGTTTAGTTTATTGTTGGATAAATTTTAACGTGCCCGTTATTTGGGGATTATAACTGAGGAAGTACTGGGGAAATATTTGTTCCCGCGGAAAATTGTTCCGGATTTATTGCACTGCGATCATTGAAAAACAACTTAGCCGCCCACCATCTCAGGCTTTTATTTTATTGTATTTACTTTTCTACCACTATCGATATTAATTCGATCTCGATCCGATTTATTGGATGCTTATGGTTGGATTGGGTTGTTGAGCCCTTATTTTGGTGGATACACATTTTAGTGGAGAATTTTTGGGGAGAATTGGATGACCGGTACCTCGTGTTCCAAGCGGAAATTGTTCGACGCCATTTTGGAACTCGTCACACACTACGTCACTACCGCACACTACGTCACTCCGACGTCATCAGCTCTCCAAACACATGCAGATAAGCTCTATTTTGATTTTTTTTTTTCCTTGTTGTTATTTTTAAATATTTTTTTGAATTGATTTTTGAAAGTTATGTTATTTAATTACATTTATTTACGCTTATGTTATTATTTTATATGTACTAGCTCACGCGAGTCTCAGAATTTTTTTTATGAGAGATACTCATTTAGGGATTGTTTCGGTTTAGGAAGGGTTAGGACTGAATTTAACTTATTTCGACGCTTGTTACGCTCGCATTACCCTGATTGGTCGACCAACCGCCCGTATTGCGCCTATTTTTGCGTATTATATTTAAAGTCTAAACTATCTAAACATCCGAAGTCCTCGCTCGTTCGTGCGCCACGCATCCCCTATTTGGTACAGTTTATTCACTTATTAGTATTACCTTTCGTTTATATCTCGCATGAGTTATATAATTCACTCAAAAAAATTTGTTAATATAAAGAATTTCGATTTCAAAATTTATTTACATAATGTAATACTACAAATATTTAATATATCCTACATTTCAATTTCAAACGGAGCTTTATTTGTTTTTTTTTTGAGTTACCTACTATTATCTTTGATTATCCTTCACAGATTCGTATTTTCGTGGTTGTATACTAGGTTTCCTTTTTTTTAACAACAACCACGTGGCGCCCTATTATAATTTATACTATTTCATTATTTGAACCACCCCCTTCTCCACTGTCTAAAAGCTGGCGGCCGCATTCACTGTTATCTTGAATGCGTAAGAGCTACAATAATACACGACTGTGTGGTGCGCGTAGCAAACTATTTATGAAATAATGTGTAAGAATAAATAAAGTTACTGTGAAATATCAAATACTTACATCAAAGACAAATTGAGTTGTCTTTATTTAAATGTAGATATATTTATTTTTATAACAATAAGTGACTAATAATTTTAAGTGTTATAAAATCATTAAATTTTTTATAAATATTGCTAAATAATAAATGCTTCATTTTTTGATAATCCAGTTGTTTTTATAATATTTTTGTTGTCTTTTCAATTCATAAGTACATATTTATATTACATGTGGCCTGTTTTAATAAAATGTTGGATTTGTATGATTTTTGGATTCATAAACATACCAATCAAATACAAAAGAGATGTCAAATGTCAGATTTAATGTAGTGTATAATTCACATTGAAATTCAATTAAATATTAACTCTATATGATGTCCAGTGATAGATTTCATCTACCAATTAAATCTGAATTTTTATAAATATTTTCTGTAGGTGTTACATTTTAATATAAATTTGTATAATTGCATTAATATATTACCGGAATTTTCCACATAAATTTAAATGATAATTAGATGGAAATTAAGACCAAAAATTGATTAAAAGTATAATGAAATTCATTTCGCAAAATAATATTTGTGACAAAACTTTGCAAGTCACAAGAAATATTTATTTAAAGAGTTTTTCAATCTGAAAGAATTAATTCTCTTCCACTCTATTTTACATGAAGTAAACAAGGTTTTTTCATTCTTTTTTTCTTGTAATTTCCTGATATAAACTTCATGTTATTCATGTCAAAGTCTGAAGAAAATAATATCCTTCAGGAATTATTTATAACACGTTTCATTTCGCGTTTTCATAAGCGATTACAAAGTTACAAACTATGCAACAAGTGACCGACAGGTTGAGAAAGGTACGAACTTGTGATAAATTTTAAATTGGCCACTTGTTGAGAAGTTGCACTGCTTTTTAACATGATTTTAAAAAGATGATAAAGATGTTATTAAGCCCCATAATGAAGATTGATATTTAACGCTTAAAAGAAAAATGAGAAATGTTCTCCGGTTATTTCTGGCAATTTGTAATGAGTTATTTAAGAATATTGATCAAAACGAATTCCAATTCTGGAGTATAAAGTTTTAATTTTGTTTCGGGTCAACCAATTATTTTTGTTACATCGCAAAAGTATAAATATTTTTAGTAATATCGTTTTTTGTTGCAGAAGTTTAATTTGAATCTTATTTTTAGAATATCGGGATTTGTAAAAAATAATATACACAAATCTACCTTAAAAAGTTATTAAAGTAAACAGATATTGATATATTTGTAATACAAATTCAAAAAATAAGTTTGTACTTTTAATTAAAATTGGCTTTCTGTTGTGTAAATATTATTTTGCAGACATTAAGACCTTAAATTTAAAAAAGTCAAAATGTGGAATCAAAAATAAATTTAAGAAATTGCTATTAATCATATATTTTTTAAAATTTTTAAATTATATTTAATATAAATATAAATTTGTATATTATAATAATTATTTTTTATATTTCGGTATATTTGTAAATTAAAAATTGTTCTGATCTTTTAGAAGTTTTTATAAAGTTTTATGTTTGCGTATTATTTATGTATATAGTTAAGATTCTAATAATTTTGAACATAATTTAATTAAATCCACTTAAAATATATTATTTATAATTATTTTAAAATAAATTGAACTTTTGAAAGTTTTATTTAAAAACTATTGAACATGGATTTTGCGTTGAGCGTAGAATAAAAAGTAGAAATAACTCACTTGTGTATCCTGTGAGAAAGGGCACTAGCACTGAACTGGAACTTGCACTTTAGTGTTTAGCGGAGACCGGGAGGCTGTGACGGATGCACGCGGACGCATATACGCGACGGGCGCGCCGCGGCGCTTTATATGGCGTCGGGGCGCGAGCCGCCGCTGGCGCAGAAGCGGACGAGACGCGTGAACTTAGGCCTGTGGGTTGCTTTCATCCCGCATTCATAAACAGATATGTCACTTGGATATGGCAAATTATTTGTTTTTATTTTTCGGGCGCCAAAACATAAAAAGCTAATGTGCCAGCATAAACCTCTCGCCTGTCCTTTTTAAGGTTTTTATTTGTTTTAATATTTAAAATTTAATTATTTACTAATTTGTTTCTTCTTGTATTTGTTATCTTCTACACTTTTATGCTTTGCAAACTTTTTTTTGGTTTTCATTTTTGTGATAGGTATTAGGTATATTGTATATATTGTAATATATTCGTGCGTTGACTGCTAACAATAAAATAATTAGTTTTTACTGTGCTAGTACCTACAATTTTTTTAGAGTATTATATAATTATTTTTATTGTCAATTATAATAATTGTCATATTGTCATTAACCGCAATTGTTACAAATTTACTAAATAATTTATTACTTGTAATAGTTAAATGGAATAGGTAGGAACAAATGTGACTTATAAAATTTTAGTTAATGACACAATATTAAATTATTATTTACAAAAATTTTCAGATCTTCCTGAAAACACCACAGCCGGTTGCACGATTAACAACAAAATCTAATCAGATCTAATCTGAGGTGTCATGTTATATTCAAAATTGCAACGGACAGACATCATCGTAAAAATATTAAAATCTTGTTCTAGGCACTTCCAAACGTACTTAACCATTGAAAATTCACTATAAGATTTTTAGCTTGATTCCAATGTTTGAAATCCTGAAATGTGTGTAAATTATTAGACCAGAGGAGAAGAGAAATACTGAAAAAGAAAAACGACATGACACAACCTTTCTTAATCAGAACTTTCGAACACACAGAAAACAGGTATTTATGTAATTTATATTAGTCTTGTTCCAGCACTAAATAATCCTCTCTACGGTCCTACAACTTATAATCAACATTTATTATTAAATACAATAAAATATCTTGAAGCTCTATAACTTTCCATGTATAATACCACTAATGACTACAATTTTACCGACAATTTTTATTGCCAGTAATAATGTAAGCAAAAGTTTATATTAAAAAATTGTGGGAAAAAAGTTTTTTTTTAATGTCAAATTACTGTATATTCATAAATGTAAACTCTATATAAATCCTGAGAACAATACGGGTTTATGTGAATATGTTCCCCATACCTTTGCCATAATATACGAGGTTGAAATTTCAATGGTTTAAATAATAAATTTACTTGCAAGGGTCCAGATATACATCATGTAGATTTCTTGATCTAGACTTTAGACATCTAAAGGGTCAGACACTTAGGAAACAGATACAGTTTACGATATCACCCCTGCATAGAATTTTAAATACATTGGCCCATATTACGAATACAGAATGTACTTTTATTATAAAAGCGCTTTTAGGAAACGGTCTTATACATTGTAATCTTATAAAGCCAACGTCACTTGTAACAAAAGCGCTATATTGCGTATATCATTATCAGTATAAAATAGTCACGAGTTATTACCTCAAAAGTACAATTTATTTGATTAGTTTTATTAAAAATAAAATGAAATTTCATCTATAAACTGTAAATCAATCCAGGCATCCGTTAATGAAATTTAAAATTGACAAACATATAAATATCAACACAGACTTGTATCAAATTTATAGAATTACAAAAAAAACTGTAAATAACGCGAAACACGAAACTTGAAAAATATTTACATTGTGTGCTTCATTAAATTAGATTAATACATGATCACATTAATGTTTATTTATCTAAATACAGCACATAAATACCGAAGTAGAATTTTTTGTATGAATACTGCTGATATTTTGGTAATTACTTTAATAGATCGCTACACGAAAATACTTGGTTGCTAATTATTATAATTATTTATTGTTCCATTACAGATATATTGTAAAGTTGTAGTTATGGTGACTATTAATTTTATTTAATAAGTTTTACTTAGTTACAAAGATAATTTTTGGTGGTAGACAAATGTTTGTAACGTCTTATTCAAAGGTAATTATAAATAACAAAATTATTAAAAAGTTGTTAATAAGTAAACAACATGTTGTCTCAGTTTCAGATATGAATAATTTTCAAGAAAAAAAAAATAATTAAAAATATTAGTACGCAATTATTTCTTAGGTATTCTTTTATCAATTTACCGAATGAAGAATAAAATAGAAATTTACTCATTCACCGAAAACTTTGATTGCCTTATTTTCACAGATTTGACGAGCTTCCGCTTTGATAGAAACTGATAGAATCCAACATGCTTTGTTAAATTGAAATAAGTTTCGACTTTTGTAATATAGTTACAAGGTAAATACAGCGGAAGCAATTTACGAAATCACTAAGCGGACACTAAAAACGTTTTACTGAACTAAAAAATTATTTCCACAACACGCGACAAGGGCGCTGACTTCCTCAAACAAATTTCTCCATTTCCTTCCTCATATCTCATAAAGCTATAATTTCCAAATCAAATTTAACATATGATTTTTGTCAATTAGTCGATGTACTACATCACCTTCGATTTTGTAAGTGCATTTATTTGTTTTTAAAGCTATTTAATACAAAGTGTGCATACACACACGCACCTAACCTAACATAATCCAACTTAATCTAATCTAACATAACGTAACATAACGTAACCTAATCTAACTTAACCTGAACCAACCTAACCTAATCTAACTTAATCCAACTTAATCAAATTTGCTTAAATTAGGTTGGGTTAAGTTAGTTTAGTTAACCAGTTTTTTTTTTAATTTAAAATATAATTTTTTATATATCTAATAATAATATGATCCAACAATCCAGATATATATTCTGTACAAAGAATGTCATTCGTATATCGTATTTAAATAAAAAATGTTTAAAATACAACAGCACACTAATTTAATCTAGATTGTCTTAAATTTCTGACTATTTCATATATAAAAAATTAAATACAAATATTTGTATTGCATATTTTCTGCAAATAACAAAGCTATATAAAAGGTTTGATGTTTGATTATTATTACTGTATCGAATATTATTCAAAGAACATACGTCATAGAAAGTTTTATATGTTTTAAATATAAATTAATCGTTTGTAAAATAATTATTATAGTTCAATACTACAAAGAGGAATGCAATATAAAGTACATTTACAAAATAGTGCAGTGATTTTACATAATGAACTGGTGAAACGACCTGTTTGGATTGACAACGCCTACTTTGTTGGTTGTGTACAAACTTCGGTACACTCTCATTGACTGAGGAAATCTTGCTCGTAAATGGACGTGTTTCCCATCCGCAATTTATCTTGTTATCCTTATACTTAATAGATGTTTTCATTCAATTTGTACTTTATTTTATCTTTAATATAATAAGATCCAGAATATAAATTTGGCGAAATAAATTTCGGCGTTCTTTTTATCCGATAAGAAAATAGAATTATTTCATAAAGGTAATAAATAATTTTACAATCCTAAAAATTGTAATTTTCCATGTTCAACTATGATTGGAAATAACTTGGAAATTAAAAAGTTTGTAGTAAAGAATCTATGAGTATCATCCGAGCCTGTTTTAGAGTCACGCTTTAGTAAATGCATATGCATTTTATTTAATTATGTCTGGTTAGAATTAAATTTCAAATGCGTAAGAATTACACGCAACCCACTTGTCATAACTAACTTCCTTTTGCATATTTGTTTCAAGTTGGAAACTGGAAACTTCTCAAGAAACTTCACTGTCTCTCCATTATTTAATTTATTTAAATCTTACAAAGATGTTCAGACGTACTGTAAAGAAATTATATTATTACAAGTAATATACATATTTCAAATTTCCAATACTAAACTTTTTAAATATGAATATTTATTCTACAAAAAAGAAAAGTACAAATTATCTGCAGGGTATCGCAGTTTCCGATCTTGAATCAACTTTTTGTAAATACAAAAATAGCGATTTTATTAAAGATTCCTAACCTAGTGAAAATATACGATAAGGAATTTAAGTTTAATATTTCAGGCTCAACAAGTGAAGTGAAAAACAATTGAAACTCGTGTACCAGCCAACAATTTTGTAAAACACATTTATCTAGAACCTAACCAGACATGAATATTCACTATAATTGACATTATGCAGGCAGTTTCAACTATTAACAGTATGCTACTGAATGCATTGTTGCAAAATAATACAATGGAAATGTCTACAAAAGCAAACCTATCTGAAATAACAGCAGTGGTATATATTTCAGATATGAAATGAACAAAAATTCCTTCGTACACAATCTAATATTAATCTTAATTAATTTTTATTATACATACATATATGTACAATAATATAATTTCTGTGTGTTACATTGAATACGCTGTTGCTATATCAGTTAACAGCTGAAATGTGATCTATTATTGGAAAATTACTTGCATCAAGAATAATTATTTTTATGTCAAATATAATTGAGTATCCATAACGAACTTGAGACTGTGGTAAATGTAGGTGTTTGATTAATTTTGTTCCTATAAATAAACTGATATAAAATTTATTGCATTTCACGATAAATGTCAATACTCGGAAATAAAATTATATTATTTTTAAAATACTAATAAGTAATTCAATTGTATTTCACAACAACAATTAAAATCTTTGTATCTTTACATACATCAGCAGCTAAAATAATCCAAAATTAACAAGTCCGTCGATGTATTGATTTCAAATTTACAAACAGAATTTAGTTAACTCTTTTCCTTCCTGAGATATCTGCTCCTGAAGTTGCAACTCAAAAAATGGGATTATACCAGTCTATCAGTATGTACTATTTTTAAAAACCATTTTTTTTACCAAAAAATCGGTATTTTTTTGATTATTTCGCATGTATAATATAATTTTATGATAAAAAAGCGTAGGTTCGTTTTTAGTATAAAAGCTGTAATAATTTAATTTAAAACAAGACTTCGCTTTAACGTACCTACGGAATTAAACGTTTTAAAGTTTTACTACAAAGTAAAATATAAGTATATTTAAAATTTTGTGTAATTTCCGGAATATTCAAAAAAATGTTAATCAGATCAATGTAAAAGCATTAGCATTCATTTTTATGCAAGACACGAAAATGATCTATGATTCTTATCTGTTTCTATAACACGTAGATAGCTACAATAGGATAGAGAACAAACAAATTGCTTCTTCTTACTTTGATTTCTCTATTGGTTTTACAGACAAATCCTGAATGCTAATCTTACGATACTATTTTTCTTTTCTTTCTAAAGTGCGACGTCAATTTGTGAATGAAGTTTCTGAGGAAATTAAATTAATTATTGATATAAACAAGTTCAAAAACTTTGCGCGACGCTCAATTAAATGTAAATAATTTTCGGCCGTAACTGTTTACTCATTTCTGAAAATTATATTTTGGTTTTAATTATATTAAATATATCTAATTAATAACCTTATTTACTGTGATTCATATTTTGATGCAAAACTTATCTGTAGTAGTAGTGATTTTCTATAAAAATTCTAATTGCATTATCGTATTTTGTTTGTGTATTTTTCATTATTTTTATTTCACTATAAATTTTATACAATATAATTACATTTGTATATTTTCCATGTACCCTGGGGGATTTTATAAAATAATATTATTATCTGTAGGCTACAATATGTTGATAATATTGTGTTACTAAAAATACACTTTAAGGATTACGAGAAAAAAGAAAAAAATGTGGGAACCAATGTCATTCAATCTTTGGTATGCTAGCAATTTTACGATTGTCACAGAAGACAAAAGACGTCCGAGATATCTATACCTCAGATTTCAGATTCCAATGTTGCTTTATTTACTTTATATAAAATATAAAGTAATAAAAGTCATTGTAACAGATTTCATAATTTGAAAAACTGTGCAGACATTTTTATATTCCTTGGTTCTATAACAGTCTACTTCAATTGTTTGTAATGTGGGTGTATAAATTTGAAAATGGAAATATGTGTATTAAGCTTCACAATAGAATAGTAAAAAATCTTCCTGTTTTATATAATATCATGTCATTGTTTCGAAAACAGGAATGTTCAACATGAAAAAATTTCAATATTTGTTCTAAACTGTTATTGATTTTCACTCAAAATTATTAAATTGTATTTTTATGACAGCTAAATAAAATTTTGATACTTTATCAATATTAAATGTTATATTATTAACACCAGATAAATATGTGTAATTTTATATCATATTTATGAAATATTTAATTAAGGCACATGAAGTTAATACCACCATAACAAATCTGACGAACAATATAAAGTGTCAACAATAATTAATATAAATTTCCTCCCAATTATAAAGAAGGCAATTCTGTTAGGCATCTTTCATTATGAACGTAAGACTTTAATATCATTCTCTTCGCTTTTCAGTCTTCTGAAATCTGTTTTGTGTTTTCTCATTCAATTTTATTTTAAACTAAAATTATATAGGGCAATTAACTACTCCCACAGTTTTACAACTTTAACTTTAAACATCCTTCCTTCTATTTCATTGTCCTTATTAAATTATTATAGTCTGATTAAATTTGTTCTAAGAATCTTATTTCTCTTTTAAATTACAGACTTAAATTTAAAATTGAATTTTAGCAAATAATATACACTTTTTGATAGAAGTCATTATAATGTAAAAGTCTATGTATTTTCTAAATATTTCTATAAAATTTTCTTGTTAAGTATGTAAAATAGATCTGTAGTTATTTTTATTGAAACCTAAGACTAGAACTCTATGTCTATTTTCTGTTAACTCGATATTTGATACGATTTCTATTTATGAAACTGAAACCTGAAACTGGCAGACATTTAAGTTTAACTTATAATTTTATCATTTATCGGTTAGTAATTAACTTTGATGTAACATCTCAACTGATGTAGTAACTTAATTAAAATATTGTAATAGGGGGTTATACGAATTCGAATATTTTCAAGCGCTTTAATCGTGACATGACGTCAACCTTACCATTCTTGCCAATAAAGTAGAACAAATAATAAATCTTTAATTCACAAACGTTTCCTTAAGACCGTTTGGGAATAAAATTCAATTTAGAAGTTCATTTGACATGTTTCTTGAAAAACGAGTTATAGTTGTCGAATTGTTTTTTATTTTATTTACTGGTTTATAAAATACTTGTACATAGTTCTATTTTTCAGAATTTAATAAATTTTAATTTTTTTTCTTTTTGCCCTA
The DNA here is from genome assembly GCA_035578165.1 of Stenolophus ochropezus. Lineage (NCBI taxonomy): Eukaryota > Metazoa > Arthropoda > Insecta > Coleoptera > Carabidae > Stenolophus > Stenolophus ochropezus. The sequence continues at coordinate 958,511 of JAQOWZ010000011.1, read as the reverse complement.
CAGTAATACTATAAGTAAAAATGTCTTGTACAAGATTTTCTTTTAGTTACTTACTTTGAATGACATTACAGGTTTATGGAAGTTGCAAGTTGTTGGTTAGTTTGGATTCAGCAACTCAATTTACCCGTGAACAGATTTAGTTCCATGTTCACTGTCTGCTAACTTTATTGATACATTTAAACAAGTTTTTATTTATGTTTTAAAAAGTAATGAAAAGGAAAGGTGCATGCATTTATTCAACGAGAAAGACGTGCAACAGGTTAGATTTCAATTGCTAGAATTAAGTGGTTGAAAGTGGAAACTTCAACTTCACATTAATTAAATTCATTTTACTTTTGATGTTTATTGGAATTAATTTTAGCTTTAAAACTAATTTTATGGATATATAAATATAAAAAAGAATTCATTGTCCATTTCCTACGATCTTTTTTTTTAATGGAAAAAGATGTTCGTAATATTTTTATTTGTATTTGATAAAATTTGGAAAACTCTGTTATCGGGGAAAAGCATATTCCCATAGGACAACAATCTATGTGTTTTATTTTATTTAATGGCACGTCTATGTTTTCTCAAAGCGTCACAATTCTAGTTGGCTATAAATGTCTTATACGTTCAAGATAATCCCAATCACAGAACGAAGCTCAGGATTCGTGGCATTATTTATTGTTACACTCTTTGCAGATTACTCCTACGCGAAACAAATACAAATCTGACCACACAAGACAAATGACGCGATAAACTATGATATTCTGCGTGTTTCCTTGGTTCTTTTTGGTAATTTTTAAACGGAGCACATTTTTTATACAAGATTAACTTAACCTATCCTAACCCAACTTAAAGTTAACTGACCTTACCTAGCCTTATTTTATTCCATCATTGTATAAATTGTTACATCTAATTTCGTTATAAATGAACATTTCAATTACACAGCCAACTATAATGTTATATTTAAAAGAATTTCATGACATTATTTCTATCGCGCAAACTGATACTCAGAGAATTTACAAAAAGGAGTATTACATACTTTGAAAGAATCGTGTCGTTATAGATCGTACAACGATCACATTTCTTATACTCTTGAACTCTTGTAACTTGTAAGGTATCATTGTATTAAATTTCAAATTCCAACATTGATAAAATGTTAAGATTAAGTCAATAAATAAAATGTATAAAGACTGTATTATTTACGGTTTCTAGGAAAAGATTATATAATATAAATTACTTTTCTGCCAACAAATTATATTTTTAATAAACGAAAATATAACTACCTTAAATTTGTGTATAGTAATATTAAGTCAGGTTGTGAAATATATATTATAGTTGGAAAAGATGTAGAATAAACTATTTTATACTCATTCATCAAACTTGAATATCACTTTCATGAAATTGATGATGACAAGACTTACAAAGGAAGATATCATTTTGCGTGTAATTAAAAATGAGAATTAATAGTTGTCACCGTTCAACAGAGCTATCTCTGTTATTTATCCTCTCTATAATGTTCTAGGGAGCGCTAGATAATTATGCCCCAACGAAGACTGAATCTGTATAACCGCGTAATCTGTTATCTTGGCCTGTAGAACATTAGCGAACGATTAGTCAATTGGAAAGGTTAAATAACCAATGGAATTTTAGTCCAAACTAGTATTACACATTCATAATTATGTTATTATACTAAATATATTTTTTTCTTAAGTATTAGAAAGTTGCTATAAAGTAATAACTGTGATTTTAATTATTTTTTTAATTTAGAGATTTATTATCGTATAACTTATTGGCACGCGATTTTTTTAATTTGTATAATAATATAGTGATCATCCTTCATATATTTAATACTAGTATATCCAAAAACACGAATTTCAAATCCAAATTATAAATGTAAATAAATGTTTTAAGCAAGCAATACAAATGGTCTACTTAATAAATTCCATATTGTGTATATATTATTATTATAATATGGTAATATATTTGATTAATTTAGTTGCAGTCACCAAATTCGAAAATTTGACAAAATCTATTTGAAATATCGTTTTCTTTGGCCGGATAGTTATAAACAATTCCGTAAATCCACTATAATAGCGATAATCTCATTAGCATGAGAAGAGCTTGCTGCAATAGTGATTTAAATAGCCGTGAATAACGTCCAGGTGCTTGTTCCGCCGCTGCCCACAGCCGCATTCGCGGAACTGTCGCTACATGCGGCCGACGCCTGCACGTCACGGCGTCGCGGCGCTGCGGGACTGCAGCTTCGCCCACGCACCAGCGACGGCGGCGTACAAGGGGCACAGTGGAATACATGTTGTGGGATACTGATAGGAAATTCAACAAGGGTGCAGTCTTATGGTTTTTAAATTATCAGCAAATAATTTTATTTGTCACTGATTTATAAACCGCAATTTATTTAAACTATTTTTTCATCAAGGAAAGTTACATTTACAAGTTCCTAACCTGTAAAAGTGTAGTAATAGCTAATAACATATCTAGGATAGTTATGGATATCATAACTTTCAAACTTGAAGAGATAGAACTTTAGGGTATCTAATTAAAAGGCCTCATATGATTCATCACATCCGTGTTTTTTCAATAGATTACCGGTTTCACATTTTTAATAAATATTATTTTATAAAATTCTCTTGTAACTAAAGTTTTCGTGATAAGGTCTGTTTGGATTGATATGGTATGACAATTGTAATAAATAAAATACGGTAATAGCATATTATTCAATGAGCATGCATGTAATATGTACTATTATACACATGAGAAAGAAGTGTTGTAAATCATTCGAATGAGTAACAGCTACTACTTGCGAATAGAATACTATGCTTTATTCACTATAACATAAAAATAGTACATTGTACAAGTGCAGAAAATCGCTTATATCCTACGAGTTTCTGGAATCACCAAAGGTGATGAAAAATGAGAAAACTAATATAATTTTTGATTTTTATGTAGAAATAATTATTTAAAAGTAATTTAGTTTTTGTTCTTATGATAATTACGATTTAAATTTGACATAATATAATTGAATAATATTATTCCATATTATTCAATTAGCAACAGTAAAGAAGATCATTATTTAATAAAAATCGATTGAATTGTAGTTGTATTATTTGACAATTATGGATAAAAAAAATTTATCTACATTTTACATGGCTAAGTAATCAAAGTTCGACTATGGTACTTTTTATTTTGTTTTAACATTACTCTATTATTTGTTTTAATTTAAACGTAATACAGTACCTAATTTATTATGCATTAATTTGCTCCTCTGTAATACGTGTTTTGTAAATAAACTAGTGATCTATAAATACAAAGTTTCTTGGTTCATAATTAATCTTGAATAGAATTAAAATTAAAGTCCGTTTTTTACATTTCCTTAAAACATTACGTCCTTTGCCAATTAACTTTCACACAGAATCAATGGTGAAAAACAATCCATTCAAAAACATTACTCACTGAAATTCGAGTCGCAAATATTGATTAGCAATTTCGAAGAATTAATGTCCGGATTTCGGATTCGTCCAACTGTAAGCCTATTTTTGTCAATTTGATACATTCCCGGTATTTTGGTGACACTTGTCCAATGTCTCTCGCTTCCAAACTGTAAATTTTATTTTATTTATTTACTTTTTTACACTTTTCTTCAAATATCTTTAAATTTTCCCTTAGAAGGTAAATGGCCGTAAGAAGATGATTAAGACGAGAAAGTAGGAAAACATATAAATGCTCCAAGAAATTAGTACTTAAAGCAATTTAATCAATAAATTTAAATTAAATGCAAATATAAAGCAAAACCTACATATAACCATTAAAGTTATAAATGTAGAATTAGTTGTTCACTAATTAAATTATTTCTTTCAAGAAAATAGCAATTTTTATAAATTTATGACAAATATTTTGTAGTACAACGAAATTGTATTCAAAATATTAAATATCTGTGAAACATATTTGCTATATTGAGTAACATAGAGAAAAAATATTTCATAAATAGCTGTAGGTAGTTGCATAAGATTTTTTACATTATCATAAAGTGCTTTTAATTATATAAAACACATATGTAATATATAAAGTACATACAAAACACACTTATGATAATGTTACCTAATCAAGCTTTTGTTATCCATTAACTGATAACAATGATTATAGTACGTAATAAGATAACGTTTTATGTAGTTAATATTAATGTTCCATAATAAGCCATATCATTTCGTTAGCATTTAAAAAGTTAAGATTAGGGTGATAATTATTTGTTACTCTAACAACCAGTTTTAATTAAAATTTGCGTTAAAATTATAATTGTATAAATACACAATATTCAATATTAAATATTGTACCAGTTGTTCTCGTATATTTACAAAACTGTAGTAGATCCTTGAAAATGCAATTAAATTTGTAAAAAACGTAATACTCTATAGCTTGTATCTAATATAATTTCCCTTAGTAAATTGAATTTAATCATGAAGTATATTAAGGTACTTGTAAATATGATAGAGACTAGTATCTGAAAAAAGTTCTTTCCTACAAGAATAAATTAAATTTCTATAAAGCCCCGAGATTTGAATAAGCTAAATAAGAAGAATAAGCTGTTTATTTAATTTCAGCACTAGAAAATATACTTACACAAAATTGACTTTAATATTGAAGTAATGATTTATTTAGAAGTCATGCTATATACGTACAACTTCATTGTTCATTAATTATCTGCTATAAATCAAATGAAATGTGATTAATTTTTCGTACGAATTCTTTTTCATTCAATCGGTGTACCAAGAACAGTTACATTGCACGTAGGGTTCATTAAATGAGATATGATTTTTTCTGAGTTCCATTTTTCACTAAATTCGAGGAAATTAGTTATTCAAAAAAAAATTCTACTTAGAAGTGACAGTCGAATTTTCGTGGGAGTTAAAACAAAAAACCACCACAGCAGAAAACAGAAATAAATGCTAATGGTAATTTAATCACTTATCCAATTCTTTCACGAGATTTGTTTTAAAAGGTACTTTAAAGTAATCTTCAATTCAACTTTTCAATTTATAATTTGTTCTAATGGTTATACAATTAATAGTTATTTAGTGCGAGAACTTCAAAGAAATATCTAAAAAAAAATTGAGTATGGAATTGGTTCTTGTAAACAAATCATATACTCTGTTAATTATAAACGACAAATACAAAATGTATACGTATTAAATTAATTATATTTTGGTCAATATTGAATCATTGTTCACACATTTTGCAGTGAACAAATTCGTATCCTAATATTATTAGTTCAAAATCATCCTCCGTAAAAACCAGTCACTAATGTTTAATATCTTTGTGAAGGGTATTCACTCTCTGTGAAGTACTCTAATTCATACCCTAATTTAATTAGTATAAAATCGCCTTTCGTAAAAACCAGTCCTTGTAATGTTTACTACCCGAGTGAAATGTGCTCACTCATTGTGTCTAATTCTTACCCTAATGTAATTAGAGCGAAATCACCCTCCGTAAACACCAGACTCTGTATTGTTTACAACGTAGAGAAGGGTGCTCAGTAACTGTAAAGTACTCTAATTCTTACCCTAAAGTAATTAGAGCAAAATCACCCTCCGTAAAAACCAGACACTATAATGTTTATAACCTAGTGAAGGTGCTTTTCACTGTGAATTACTCTAATTTTTAAACTAATGTAATTAATTTAAAGTCACCCTCCGTAAAACCAGTCTACTACCAGTTTACTACCTGAGAGAGGGGTGCTTGCTCACTGGAAATACTCTAATTCTCTCCCTTTATTAGCTCATTAGTTTCCTTTCTGTTCTTTGGATTTCCTTTTGGGCTAGTTAGATCTGCCATATTTTTACGATTCACATGTTTCTTTTCCACCATCTTCTAATATGTTTTATGGGTTTTTCTTTTCTCAATCCATTTCATAATTGAAATTGACAGAGGCAATGAAAACATCTTGCTCAGTTGATGTCATCGACATTTTGGTAAATAAGTTTCCAACTAATTTCAAACTAAATGAACAAAACTACAACTGGTATAGACTTTCAGCTCATAAACTAACAAACTTTTGTGGGTAATACCATTAAATGTATCCTAAATGTCTACTTTATATATTTTTGTGTTTAAAAATATACATATCCACTATTAAGTAATTGTACTTTAACAAATGTCATGTTTTAAATTAAAACCATGTTTTTAAAATGATAAAATTGAAATAGGTACATCACATGGGAAATAACGGTTAACGCAAAAAGAAGAGAATTCACATTTTGCATTCTTTCGCATTATTCACTTCTCTTCTGAGAAATCAAGATGTAAAATATTTCTACCTGTAGTATCCTTTGCGAAATACTCTATTTAATTTCAGTATTTCATCTATTATTAATGTTGAATGTTATTTTTAAATATCATTTTATGTGTCAAGCAGGACAATGTTTTCATAAAGTTAAAGTTCATTACATAATTAACTAATGATAGGGCAATTTTTACTCAAGTAATTAGTATGATATCAAAAAATGAATGACCTAAATTTGTAATTTTGTCTACTTAATTATATTTTTTCACGATTCAATTTAATTTTTTGAAAATAATGGTTGGAATATTATTTTAAATGTGAGAAACACGATGTACAAAATTGATTTGATAACAAAGCATTTACCTTACGGTTATTTTCACAATAAAATCTAAAATGAAATCTTGAATAAAAATAAGCAGAAAAATGAATAATATTTTTGAGACGATAAAGAGAAATTCAATATACTGTGTAATTATTTGTTTAAAAAATTAAATAAACAAAAACTCAGATTTCAAAATAAATATGGGCATTCAAAAATAAGTACATTTTTAAAGTCTCAAAAGCTTTGCAACACTGTTAGTAGCTTGAACAGTCATCTGAAAGCTCTACAAGGGTAGTTGACATTTTTGTCTCTAGCAGAATGTCAAACTGTTGAACAAAGGATTTAAGTATAACAACCTACATGTACATATGCATCCAGGAAAATGTATTTTTTGAACTGGTATGACATTATTCCTTTAACGAAGGTAAAATGAAAAGATCCTTTTGTAATTCAGTCAATTTTTTTAAATAAGAAAGGATATTTGTACTTTTATTCAACAATTATCCCTTCAAGTTATTACAAATAAATGAAAAAAAAACAAGAAACAATATTAACCCATCGTTGAGATCTCTGACCAAAAAAATAAATTACCGGTAATTTTTTAATTCGAATCATTATTCGTAGTTTACGAGAAAAATTTTTAGGAAAGGCATAGTATACCAGCCCTTTTCCACGGTCCTACCTCAATGACCTTACATATATTTTCTCAAATACATTATATTGCAAAGAACTACATAATTGTAAAGTAATATTTAGTTTGCTTATCCAAGTCCAACACTGAATAAAATTCGGGTGTACAATTTATATAATAGTTTTTACGAAAATTCTTTACAGATGTTCAAAGATGTGCGATGTGAATCATATAGTGTTATAATAAATATTGCAATTATAATTATTAAAAGTGTGACAGTTCTCCATAGACTAAGGACCTAAAGTCTATTAGTGATTTGATCGGCATTCTTGCCATATAATTTGTAGTAAGGCAGCAGTAATATTATATAAGATACCAATATATTAATTTGCTAGAATAAAAAATAAAAAAATAAATAATAATAAAAATTATTACATTATCTTAAAATACTTACTTTTATTAAAAATTTCAGATCTATAACATATAAATAACAGGCCAATAATTCAATTTTTATATGCATCCCCTGAAGAAGTAATGCATTCTTCTAAAAAAAAATATTAATTGTAAAATTTATAATAATTTCTAAAATTATTTTACCTGTATAGCAGTATGTTGATCAAAATTTAAAATATTTTGATTTGATATTGACAGTAATAAGTTTTTTACCTACAATTTAGAATAAATACAAGTATAATGAATCAGATTCAATTAAAATCTAACACACCTCTTCTTCTAATTTCCAATTCGCTACGCAAGTCCAAATGATAATTATATTGTATATAGATAGTTCTATCATATATAGTTCTATATAAGCAACTTGATCGCAGAAGCACAAATATAGTATAGCAGTCATAACTATTAAAATATATCCTACTATATTCATTAGCGTAATAGGAGCTATCGCATTGTACAATTTTTGAAATATTATTATACATTCTTCATGAATTACGATAAAATGTTTTAAAATATCTTTCGGGTTTCGTTTATACTTTTTACATACTTTAATCCTTCGTTCGTCATTACAATCCATTTCATCCAATATTTTATTCATTGTTTTAAAAACTCTTGTCAAAAATATAGTACATACACAGTAAGATATAATGCAAACTTGTCTCATTGCAAACACGTGAAGTCTAACTGTACTGAACACAAAGAAATGGAATATCCCATAACCAGGTGAGAGGTACAAAGAATAAAATACAGCCGAAATATAAAGTATTGGTAAACAGTGTACCTTATAGAAAAAATTTCTAAATGAAATTTTCTTCTTATATTCTTGTACTTCGAATAAACATTGATCAACTTTTTTAACGAAATCAATTAGTATGGTTTTGGTTTTGTACATAATTATACAACTAACAAATGAAAAAAATGTACAGATCGATACAGTAACTTCAATTCCAAATTGTTGTAATTGATTTTTTACTTTGTAGTTCACGTGTAGCTTGTAGGAACAGTATACTATCCAAATCCATGCTCCTAATAACAAATGTACAATAATAATAATAATAATAATAATAATAATAATAAATTTATTAATATACAGGTGCAAAAACAATAATATTCAAACTTATATATAATTATATATATGTATATAATAAAGTGCGTTTAAATAAGTACAAAAATGTATTTGAAAATATTAAAATATTAATTTTGACATTTTCAAAAACAAAAAAAAAACAATACCAAGAACTTCTTAATTTTGTGGTCTACTAAGTTACTACATCAAAATTGTTTGTAATAAACAGATAAACGATATAAAATAAAGTAGTCATTTAAATTTTTAGAAGTGTCTGTAAATCTAATAAATGTAATAACTATATTATTAATATTTGGAAAGATAATAAGAACTAAGTAACTGGTAATGTTCTATATATATATATATATATATATATATATATATATATATATATATATATATATATATCAACTTTCCAGATTGATAGTGAAATAAAGCAATCAATAGCTTAACTAAAATTAGGGTAATAAATAGAGCCTCTTATGAAACGGAAGTAGATTTTTTTTTCTGAACAGGTATATTTCATTCGATTGTTTATAATATTATAAGGTATGAATAATAAAACATTTTACTTACCAATTAGAAGAATTAAAGTAAATACGGTAATCCTTCGAGGTTTTAAAACAAGTTTACCATTCTCTTTAGCAAATTTTATTATAAACATAATGTGACCACAAAATGCTAGTTCTAGAAGTAAACAAGTCTCGTTTAAATTCTTTGGACCATGTAAGTAAATATCTTTTATTCTTGTAAAAAAGGCTTTTAGTTTAGAATGTAATTTATATTTTGAAAGCATTGTAAAGAGACAATGTTTAATCAATGTGCTTGCGTTTCTCGATAACTTTATTGAATGTACGCCGATATATAAGTACCAAATTAACAAAATAGAGGGTTTTTACTATATGAATATCTAATGCAATAATAAATGCCATAGTGTATTAAATCAAATGATCTTTCTAGAATGTAATATAAAACAAACATGAATAACAAATGAGTTGAGATAGTGAAAGATAATGTATAATTCAAATTACAATTTTTTTGTGTATCTCTACCCTATTTTAATTATTGACTCCCAGAAGTGGGTGTAAGGTACGTCTATAACTTCTATCCCATTGAATTCCTTGTTAAAATCACCTAAAAACAGTTACAGTTAAAAGACTGAATATTAGCCAATCAAATGAGGAATTTTCAGGTGTACTGAAAATGGATAACATTCTAGAGCAGATTTAACAGCTCTGGATTGAGCTTTGGTTTCAGTAGGGCAAGATTTAGATCATTCTTAAATGGTTGCTTTTAATTTCTCTAATTTTTTAACTAATGCAACGTTTTTCCCTAAGTTCACAAATATCGTCGTTAACATTTTATCTTCAGTACGAAGGATAAAATGAAGAAAAACAAGCTTTAGTTTTATATTGTCTGGCAAATGTCAAATTCAAAATGACGTTTTCAAACCTTGAATACAATTCCTCGCTTAAACTTGATGATATAGAGTTGATGATGCAGCGGTGTAAACATATCCCCAAAAGCTCAAACAAATATCTGCAGCGATTCACATCCGCGACGGCCTTGGCGATGTGGGTCACGGCGACCGGCGCCGGTGCATTGCAATATCGCGTCGCGACGCCCTTTTACAGCTCTGCCTGCATTTCATTCATTCACTCCTCTCATATACACCCCAACGTCCAGATTCGCTAGAAACGGAAAGTTATTTACAAATGCTACAAAATAAAGAAATATGCGTTTAATATTTGTATTTCACAAGCAAATAAAAACAAACTAATATTCTAAATAAACAGATATTCATTAAAATGGTCATAAATTTACAAAAATACAAATAAGCACTATAATTCTTTTCTTTAATTTAAATTTAAAAATACTGGTACAAACAAATCAATGAGACATAATTTTAATGATTTATTTTGCTACGTACACCTATTAGTTTTTTAAAATTAATTAGACAGATTTTTTTCTTAAAAAAATAATTAATAATTATTTCTATTTATTGAAACGAGTAATTAGTTGCTTTATAATATCTATTTGAGTTTAAAAAATGTACCTATGTAGGCGTCGCAAAAATAAATTTTAAATATATGTTATAAATAAAATATGTTAAACTATTTATAGAGTTAATAAAAAAATATATTTTAATTTTGTATCATGTGCATTACTAAATTAATGTATTTGTAAATTTATCTGAAAAATTTGTATATGTATACAACATACAGTAGTGTTATTTTTTTTAGAAAATATAAATATTTTGATGCTAGTTTTTATTTTATTATAATAAAAACCTTGTACTCATTTTTTAAATTTCACATGAATTACAAATTTGCATTTTAATTAAAGTTGCATAAATTTGTTGTTTGCAATAACCTCATTTCGTATTATTTGTTATTATTTACTCTATAGCAAATCTCTTTTAATATTGAATATATTTGTAAACTTATAATATAATTTTTAGTCATTTATTTTTTTCAAGTTTAATATCTACTTTAATATAAAAAGGAAAAAACGATAACATCATAATTATATTTTTGAAATTGCAATATGTATTTGGACATTAATTTTATAAAAGAGCTTTTACAACCAATTAAAGTATAAAAGCAGTCTATACCAATAACAAATATTTTATAGAATATTTTGATAAAAGCAAAGTGTAGCATGTGATAATAGATATTGATTTCACTTTAATAAAACGTTGTTTAACAGTCACCTGTGATCAAAGGCACACTTAAAAAATTCCTTATTATACAAAAACTTGTAAGGTTTCATAATCATTAATTCCTCGGATCAGTTGAGATCAAGACGTCATTGTCGGTTCCCCTAATCAACAGTCAACGTCCTGACACCCCCGCAGGACGAGTCCTGCCAAAGGATCATTATCTACGTATCACGAGGCCGAATTCACAAACGCGTGCTATCTCGTCGCTTCATTACGCCAAAACAAGGATTCAGTTACCAGGCAAACAGAACACGAGGTGACACGGCAGATGGAAGAGATTCTTTTAAACAACCCGCCGACAGTAATGAGGATCAAGTAACAGATTTATCGCTACTAAGCAGCAAACCTCAAGATAAATCGTTCTTCTTTGTCTCAGAAGCAACTAACTTTATATAGGTTTCGTACCGTGCTGTTTAGGCAATATTTAAAACTTTCACAATGGGGTATGTGACTATAATCGAATTTCAGTTTACACCTAAGTCATAAAATATAAAACTAACCACTACAGTCTTTCTTTATAATAATAAAAACGAAACATCAATTTGATGTTTTGGAAAAAAAGACGCAGGTGTCAAATTTTCCAATTGGCGACGAAATTTTTTATATTTACCAACATTAAAACACAAGAAAAATAAATATTGTAGCAAACACTTTAGAATGCTCTAAATCTTGACCCATTGAAACCAGAGCACAAACTCAGGCAGCCAAATCTGCTCCAGAATGTGCTCCTGTTTCAGCAGATCTAGAATTAGAACAAACACTTCTGATTACTCTAATTCTTGACTCGCTAAAACCAAAGCACATTCTGGAGTAGTTTTATCAGTAAGCCAAAAAATAAAGCATTCTGAATACTCTAAATTTTGGTCAATTAAATCTACTCCAGAATGTGCTCTGGTATCAGCAGGTTAAGTATTAGAGCGATTATTTAAAAATGCACTAATGAATCGATTTAAAAAATCATTATTATTTTCTTCATAATGACATCCAAGTAGGATAATTTGATTAAGATACTTTGCACAAATAATTAATAGTTAAATATTTTCAGAACATCTGTCTAGTCCAATTAATTATATTCGAGGGGGAAATTTTACGACTTTGTCTGTCTATGTCTGACTCACAGAAGCATAGGCCGCAGGTAGAACACTAACAAGTTTCTTATCTTTGTGTTTAACCAGATAATTGGATTATAGACATAAAACTCAAGTGGTGAGAAAACTACCTCTTCACTTCAAGTGGCTGATTTATCCGTGGAAATTTAGCAGTTTGCTCTTATATTTCAAAAACTATGCACTTGGGAATTTTTTCACTATTTTTCCAATAATCAGCGGGGTTGAATTAGTTGTTTAAGATATTTTGCGCCAAAAAAATGTTTATAAAATTTGCCATAAATTTTAGCAGAATACACTTTTTCCTCAGAAAGTAGTGCTCTGCGTTTTTGTTCATTATTTTAAATTAATTAATAGTTAATTATTTTCAGAACAATTGGATCACTTTATTATTTCCGAAGGGGAAATTTTAGCATAGTACGAAAAAAAATTTCCATATTCTTCTGCCTACAGGACAGTGAAAAAGAAATTTAAATGTCAAAGGTTAAACTAGCAATTCACTGCAAATTTTACATTGAAACGAACTTATTGAACTTGAGTTAAATTTTACGATTATTGCATTTTGTAACATGTTGCTAGTTAAATATTGAAAATAACTATTAAGCTGATAATGTGAAAACCTAATTTTTGTAGGGATAAATTTCAATTTCAAGAAAACTCCATTAAATTAAATAGTTATGTATAATTAGGTACAACAAAACAAAAAATTGTATTTAAATGTCTGTAGTGGTATTTTTTCTCTGAATTTTTTAATTACAGGATGGATATTGTTTTCTTCGAAACGAGCGAAAGAAAAATTTAATTAACTGAATTTTAATTACCGATGTAAAAACTGGTTGTTAAAATTTATTGAAAACATTTCTCATAAATTCAATTTAATTTTTAAAATCTATTTCTCAAAAACCGAATATGTCAGCAATATAATTTCCGTTTAAATTTTAGTAGGTTCCAGTTTTCACTTTTAATATTCAATTTATAAGTACATAATACAAGATGCAACTGTGTATTTTTAATATACGTACTAATTTGGTTTTATAAAAATGTTTTATTTTTATTTCCTTTTTCTCTTAGTAATGCGGAGACGTTGGTTCCATCTTTTATTTATTTTGATAAATAGTTTTATTTATTAATGAGTTGAGCTTTTGTCGAATTATTGGCAGTCGGATGACTAAGTAAAAAATAATACAAAATGTAAAATGTGTGCTGCCACATTAGATTTTTATATTTTTATTTATAATTTTTAAGAACTATGGGAGATAGAACGATATATGGAAAATTCCTTGTGGATTTAATTCAAGTATGGAGAAATTTATAAGTTCGTTAGTTGTCTGCTAACCACTGGTATTCACAAACAATACCGACGCTTTAGTAAGACACCCTTGTCGTAATACAACACCTTATTCACCCAGCTCCACTAATTTATTACATTCATTAACGCAGGTGACTTGAGGTGTCACGAAACTTGTTAAACTTTGTGAAAAACCCTAAAGGATATTCGCTGACGTGCACAACGGTCCTAGATTAAGTCTCCCGAAATTGTTGCAGTGGTAAAAATTAGCATGCTAATGAAATTACTGACTTACTGCTATTACAGATACAAGTTACGTGGGCTTCTCAAGCTTGGCTCACTCAGCCAAAGACGAGATAATTATTTTAAGAACGAAGCGTTCTGTTCACTTGCTTCGTTTTCTCCTTAAATTGTACCGATGTCACAAAACCACTAATTCGGAAAATGGAAATTCAAGATAGAAAAACAAAAATAATGTAGCAAGTAAATTTATTTAAAATACATCATCATATATGGTATTTGATTCTGAAAAAGGGTTGACAGTGTATAATATCAGGATAAATATTATATATGATAAAATGTTATTTTATGTGTGATATTTTTAACATAGCTATTTTTGTTAACTGTTACCGTAGTTGTTATCTCCAAAGTTAACCTATGACCATATTTTTTCATCGTTTTGCAAGATTGATTTCTAAACAAATAATTATGAACTTGAACTCACTATTTTTTTATTATTTTAATGTTAATATTAGATTTAAGTAAAATATGTTTACTGTTCTATTTTCTTATATTTCTACTATAAGTCAAATATGTATGATATGAAGCAATTCAAAATTCATAAATAATGTACGTATTGTCGAATGTAGACATGCAGAGTAATAAAAATATTATAAATTTAATCTGTCGCTAATGCAATTGCACTTGATATGTATAACTATATTTAAATCTTATAGTTATAAGCGCAATTATATGTCTCTAGCAGAAATTGCTGAATTTGTAGTTTATAAATAAATTACACTTTGTGTAATACAGATAAAATTTCACAAAATAAATATGCATAGTAACAATTTGTCGCGTGACTTGTACATTGTATATCTAATTAAAAATAACCGAAGAGATAGAGTGGTCCATACACGAAAATAGATTATCGTATACATTTTTACAAAAAAGACAATCAGAGGTCAGCGATTAGTGGAGAAGTGAGGTCAGTAAATTGGGTATAAAACCCGCGGGTTGAGTGGTAGTCGGCACACTCACGGTTTTGTGTCTCCGGGAAAACATAACCATGAGGACCACCCTTGCTCTGCTCGTCGTAGCCCTCTGCGCCCTGGCTGCCGCCAGTCCGGCCGCCCAGCTCAACCAGTACGGAAAGCAGTACAAAGTTGGTAAGTCCTCTTTACCCTATCTCGCAACAGGATGCCATAACATGTCCCTGTAATGTGTACAGCCGACAAAGCTTTCCTGGCAAAGCAAAAGGACCTGCTGCGCCTGTTCAAGCACGTGTTCCAAGCCAACTACTACAAGGACCAGGCCGAGATCGCCAAGCAGTACAACATCGAACAGAACTACGAGCACTACTCGCAGCAACAGTACGTGAAGGAGTTCTACCAATACTACAAGCAAGGCCTGCTGCCCCGAGGTGAGGTGTTCTCCGTGTTCTACGATGTGCACCGCGAGCAAGCCGTGGCGCTGTTCCGCGTGCTGTACTTCGCCAAGGACTGGGAGACCTTCTACAAGACCGCGTGCTGGGCCCGCGAGTACGTCAACGAGGGCATGTTCGTGTACGCCATGCACGTCGCCGTGCTGCACCGCCAGGACACCCAAGGCCTGGTGCTGCCCCCCATCTACGAGATCTACCCCTACTTCTTCGCCAACAGCGAGGTCATCGACAAGGCGTACGACTACAAGATGAAGTACGGCTACAAGAGCAACGACAACAAGTACTACATCCAAGCCAACTACTCCGGCTGGTACCTCAACGCCAACCCCGAGCAGTACGAGCTGTCCTACTACACCGAAGACGTCGGCCTCAACGCCTACTACTACTACTTCCACCTGGACTACCCCTTCTGGCTGGGCGGCGAGGAGTACGGCCTGAACAAGGACAAGCGCGGCGAACTCTACTACTTCGTGCACCAGCAGCTCCTGGCCCGCTACTACCTGGAGCGTCTGTCCAACGGCTACGGCAGCATCGCCGCCTACAACTGGGAAGAGCCCATCAAGACCGGCTACGTTCCTTCCCTGCGCTACCCCAACGGCCTCGAGTTCCCCGCCAGGCCCGCGTACGCCCAGCTCGTCTACAACCCGCACAACCAGGCCTACACCAACTCCGGAGACGACAACCAGTTCCTGCTGCAGCACATCCAAGACTACGAGAGGAGGATCCGCGATGCCATCGACTCTGGCTTCGTGTACACTGAGGAAGGCAACAAGATCAACATCTACGAGAAGGACGGCTTCGACCTGCTCGGCCGCATCGTCGAGTGCAACCCCGACTCCCCCAACAGCCGCTTCTACGGGGACCTGCAGGTGATCGCTCACCAAGTGCTCGGCTACTCCGCCCACCCCTACCACTACTACAAGGTGCACCCCAGCGCCCTGGAGCACTTCGAGACCGCTCTGCGCGACCCCGCCTTCTACCAGCTGTACAAGCGCGTCACCTACTACTTCCTGCAGTACAAGAGCCACCTGCCGCACTACACCTACAGCCAGCTCAACTACCCCGGCGTCAAGGTGGAGAAGGTGGAGGTGGACAAGCTCGTCACCTACATGGACAAGTTCGACTTCGAGATCACCAACGCCCTGTACGTGAACGAGCAGGAGTACGAGCAGGACAACTTCCAGGTGTGGGCTCGCCAGTACCGCCTGAACCACAAGCCCTACTCGTACAAGATCCAGGTGCAGAGCGACAAGGCCCAGGACGTGGTGGTCCGCGTGTTCCTCGGCCCCAAGTACGACGAGCAAGGCCGCGAGATCCCGCTCAACGAGAACCGCGTCAACTTCGTCGAGCTGGACAAGTTCGTGTACTCGGTGCAGGCCGGCAAGACCGTGATCGAGCGCAACTCCCAGCAAGGCGAGACTGTGAAGGACCGCACCAGCTTCCGCGCGCTGTACCAGCGCGTCATGGCTGCGTACCAGGGCCAGGAGGAGTTCCAGCTCGACATGAGCGAGGCCCACAACGGCTTCCCCAGCCGCTTCGTGCTCCCCAAGGGCCAGCAGGGCGGCCAGGTGTACCAGTGGTACGTGTACGTCAGCCCCTACTCCAAGCAGCAGCAGCGCAGCTACGACCACGTCGTGTCTGCTGGTGTCGGCAGCGGCTCTCGCTACGTGGACGACCTGCCTCTCGGCTTCCCTCTCGACCGCCAGATCAAGGACGAGCAGCTCTTCTACGTGCCCAACTCCTACCTAGAGGATGTCGTCATCTTCCACAAGACTGAAGCTCAGATCAACACCGCTCTCTACAACTAATTCTATACCCATGTATTTATATCTTGTGATTGCATTTTAATACTTCAATAAACTCTTTATTTTCAAAACATACACACGTCTTCTAATACCCTACCTTTCGCTATCCTACTCAATGCAATGAAAAATTTATCTTTTAAGTACAGATAAATATTGGATGTGGAAATTTTGGTTAAATTGAGAGCCAGGTCGATCTAAGTAGAGACAAACAAATATGTTGTGCAGATTAAAACATAATAATTCACGGCTGTATTTGAAAATACAGGAAAATAACAGAATAATTGCAACTATAGTTATAACCCTATAACTATTCTGTAATAATAATTAGATCTTAGAAACTGGTTATAATGTGAGTTTATTTCCAAACACAACAAGATTATTTTATTTTAAACATGTTTTTATGTTTCAATATATTAATAAGGACAAATAAAAACTTATGATTTAGATAAATATGTAGTTGTAAAAACAACCTGTTATATTTAGAATTAATGCTCATGTTCAAAGTTTCAAATTACACTTCAGTCGTTAGATTTCGTCGATAGTAACAGTTACAGTTATATTACCCAATCATGTCACTATCGACAAGAATGTTAATACATCTGCTATTGGTATTAGGCATCGTATTTGTAACATGTGTAGTCCTAACAAGTGCAAATGGTAAATAGGAAATAAAATGAAATGTCTCACCATTTACGTTGGGTATTTGTTATACTTGTTTTTACAGATTCAGAAGGCATTGAAGAAAATTTAAAACATAGCTATGCTCCACGGTTCACTAGACCATTAACGTTGGCAATAATAAAACGAAAAGGTAACAAAATACGTTTAAGGTGTCCCAGTAAAGGTAATCCAGTGCCAAACATAACTTGGTACAAAAATGGACAGACTCCAATAACCAGAAAATTGGATACAATTCAATTGCTGCGCTCTTCAATATTACTTAAAGATCTACAATTTTCTGACTCCGCAAATTATACATGTATCATTTGCAACTTTGTGGGATGTATTAACTTCACAAGTTCAGTTGTAGTTTTAGGTATATTATTTATTTTTACTTTCTATTATTATAAAAATATTTTTATATCCTATATCGGCAATACGTATATAGCGTGAAGATAGTAAATTTCATTTCAATATTTTGTAGAACCAGGTCTGAATGTACCACTTCAGTGTGCATTTTATGATGAGCGGTTCACTGAAAATAGATGGAAGCACTATCAACATCGACATCAACATCTTACTTAGTATAAAGTAGGGAAATAAAAGTAAATATACATATCTTAACGATTTAACGTCGTTATGTTTATTTTAAAATTTGTATTTATTAAGAAATATTTATAAAAATGAAAATTCATAATTTCAAACCAAATAGAAAATTTATGAATTAGAAGTGGGACGTTTGTATATAGTTGATTCAAATAACGTTTTTTTTAAGTATTTCAATCATAATTTATTAATATATGTTATTGTAATACATTATTCACAGCATTAAATATTTTTAAAAATTGCAGGATCGTATATCAAGAAAATGCCATTGCAATTATTTGAAATAATTTAAGATTGTTATTGATTCTAAAATAATCAGAAATTAAAAGAATTTCATATGGTTATTAATAATTTTTTTAAACCAAACCCCATCCCTTAGACCGTCCTACCTCTCATTTAACCAAAATTTCCACATCCAATATTTATCTGTACTTAAAAGATAAATTTTTCATTGCATTGAGTAGGATAGCGAAAGGTAGGGTATTAGAAGACGTGTGTATGTTTTGAAAATAAAGAGTTTATTGAAGTATTAAAATGCAATCACAAGATATAAATACATGGGTATAGAATTAGTTGTAGAGAGCGGTGTTGATCTGAGCTTCAGTCTTGTGGAAGATGACGACATCCTCTAGGTAGGAGTTGGGCACGTAGAAGAGCTGCTCGTCCTTGATCTGGCGGTCGAGAGGGAAGCCGAGAGGCAGGTCGTCCACGTAGCGAGAGCCGCTGCCGACACCAGCAGACACGACGTGGTCGTAGCTGCGCTGCTGCTGCTTGGAGTAGGGGCTGACGTACACGTACCACTGGTACACCTGGCCGCCCTGCTGGCCCTTGGGGAGCACGAAGCGGCTGGGGAAGCCGTTGTGGGCCTCGCTCATGTCGAGCTGGAACTCCTCCTGGCCCTGGTACGCAGCCATGACGCGCTGGTACAGCGCGCGGAAGCTGGTGCGGTCCTTCACAGTCTCGCCTTGCTGGGAGTTGCGCTCGATCACGGTCTTGCCGGCCTGCACCGAGTACACGAACTTGTCCAGCTCGACGAAGTTGACGCGGTTCTCGTTGAGCGGGATCTCGCGGCCTTGCTCGTCGTACTTGGGGCCGAGGAACACGCGGACCACCACGTCCTGGGCCTTGTCGCTCTGCACCTGGATCTTGTACGAGTAGGGCTTGTGGTTCAGGCGGTACTGGCGAGCCCACACCTGGAAGTTGTCCTGCTCGTACTCCTGCTCGTTCACGTACAGGGCGTTGGTGATCTCGAAGTCGAACTTGTCCATGTAGGTGACGAGCTTGTCCACCTCCACCTTCTCCACCTTGACGCCGGGGTAGTTGAGCTGGCTGTAGGTGTAGTGCGGCAGGTGGCTCTTGTACTGCAGGAAGTAGTAGGTGACGCGCTTGTACAGCTGGTAGAAGGCGGGGTCGCGCAGAGCGGTCTCGAAGTGCTCCAGGGCGCTGGGGTGCACCTTGTAGTAGTGGTAGGGGTGGGCGGAGTAGCCGAGCACTTGGTGAGCGATCACCTGCAGGTCCCCGTAGAAGCGGCTGTTGGGGGAGTCGGGGTTGCACTCGACGATGCGGCCGAGCAGGTCGAAGCCGTCCTTCTCGTAGATGTTGATCTTGTTGCCTTCCTCAGTGTACACGAAGCCAGAGTCGATGGCATCGCGGATCCTCCTCTCGTAGTCTTGGATGTGCTGCAGCAGGAACTGGTTGTCGTCTCCGGAGTTGGTGTAGGCCTGGTTGTGCGGGTTGTAGACGAGCTGGGCGTACGCGGGCCTGGCGGGGAACTCGAGGCCGTTGGGGTAGCGCAGGGAAGGAACGTAGCCGGTCTTGATGGGCTCTTCCCAGTTGTAGGCGGCGATGCTGCCGTAGCCGTTGGACAGACGCTCCAGGTAGTAGCGGGCCAGGAGCTGCTGGTGCACGAAGTAGTAGAGTTCGCCGCGCTTGTCCTTGTTCAGGCCGTACTCCTCGCCGCCCAGCCAGAAGGGGTAGTCCAGGTGGAAGTAGTAGTAGTAGGCGTTGAGGCCGACGTCTTCGGTGTAGTAGGACAGCTCGTACTGCTCGGGGTTGGCGTTGAGGTACCAGCCGGAGTAGTTGGCTTGGATGTAGTACTTGTTGTCGTTGCTCTTGTAGCCGTACTTCATCTTGTACTCGTAGGCCTTGTCGATGACCTCGCTGTTGGCGAAGAAGTAGGGGTAGATCTCGTAGATGGGGGGCAGCACCAGGCCTTGGGTGTCCTGGCGGTGCAGCACGGCGACGTGCATGGCGTACACGAACATGCCCTCGTTGACGTACTCGCGGGCCCAGCACGCGGTCTTGTAGAAGGTCTCCCAGTCCTTGGCGAAGTACAGCACGCGGAACAGCGCCACGGCTTGCTCGCGGTGCACATCGTAGAACACGGAGAACACCTCACCTCGGGGCAGCAGGCCTTGCTTGTAGTATTGGTAGAACTCCTTCACGTACTGTTGCTGCGAGTAGTGCTCGTAGTTCTGTTCGATGTTGTACTGCTTGGCGATCTCGGCCTGGTCCTTGTAGTAGTTGGCTTGGAACACGTGCTTGAACAGGCGCAGCAGGTCCTTTTGCTTTGCCAGGAAAGCTTTGTCGGCTGTACACATTACACGGACATGTTATGGCATGCTGTTGCGAGGTAAAGGGGAATGTGTGTTGACTTACCAACTTTGTACTGCTTTCCGTACTGGTTGAGCTGGGCGGCCGGACTGGCGGCAGCCAGGGCGCAGAGGGCTACGACGAGCAGAGCAAGGGTGGTCCTCATGGTTATGTTTTCCCGGAGACACAAAACCGTGAGTGTGCCGACTACCACACAACCCGCGGGTTTTATACCCAATTTGCTGACCTCACTTCTCCACTAATCGCTGACCTCTGATTGTCTTTTTTGTAAAAATGTATACGATAATCTATTTTCGTGTATGGACCACTCTATCTCTTCGGTTATTTTTAATTAGATACACAATGTACAAGTCATGCGACAAATTGTTACTATGCATATTTATTTTGTAAACTTTTATCTGTATTTCACAAAATTGGAAAATTTCATATAAGTATAGTAAATAAAATTTTAATAAATATGTATACATAAATATTCCTCTAAAAAAGGTGGTTTTAATAAATAAATGAGATCTACACACTTTACAAAAGCATTTATTTAATAAAAATATAAAATACAAAACGAAACATTAAACAAATGCAACTCGTAGAAAGTAGATAACAAGTACATAACAAATTGGTGAGTATTTGTTTACGTCTACAGTATTTTCTTCTTAATATTAATTACATCATTTTCAAAAAGTCGTCCTCTTCTGGTACAACTTCTTTAATGGTTTTGAGAGGCCCAATGATTTGGTCCGCCAGTTGATACATTTTGTCCACAGTCTGTGCATGTTCCAGCCGGCGCACTTCAGGACTCTCGTACTTCCTCTTCCTCTGGAAGTCCTCGTCGGAGAACATGTAGCCGCGCTCGATGTCCTCGGCCGTGGAGAAGGCCAGGTGCTTGGTGGGCGGCACGCACAGCTCGTCTTCCTGGGCCCGGAACACGTGGCCCTCGCTGATGGACAGCCCCGGCGGCGGGTCGGGCGTGTCGTCCAGGTAGATGCGGCTGTGGATGTGCACCTTCGGCAACTTGATCTGAAACAAAACAGTCTCCTTCTTATTATCCATACTCATCATTTGGGGCTAATATAAAAATATAAATTAAATTTATATAAAAAATTGATAGAAGCATGTGTTGATTCTCGTTGAAACAAGACTCAGTTTCGTCGTTTATTATCTCGCAAAATTTGGACGAGACCACTAGTCAGCTGTCGAATTAAAGTCAATATTGAGACGAGATTTGTTTTTCATGATAAATGATTTTAAAATAAAGATTAATGTTCGCTAAAATCGGTATATTTTTGTTAATAAAATTATTTAAAACGTTAACCGAGTGTTTTTCCTTATTTATTATTTAAAATTTATATGTATTCTTGACCTTAAAGTTAAGTTTTTAAAGACTAATTAAAACTAAATACGTATTTCGAGAACTAAGTTCTCATCATCAGTAGTGAAAACACAAATAAAACTGAGAGTTATGAGATTACACAACTTGTAAACCAAACCAGTGGTCAAAACACCTCTTTAGTTTTATTGTATTATGGGCTAATAGTATTAAAACCAAACTTGAGACCGTAGACTTAGTTTCGTCGTTTCTTATCTCGCAAAATTTAGATGAGACCACTATTCAAATAATTAAAGCCAACCATCTCTGGTTAAAGTACCGGTTACCATAACTATCGGTTAATAGAAAAATATTGCATCGAAATGGTAAATAACGTATATTATTGACAACTTACATAATATTTTCGATGCGATATTTTTCTGTTAATCGCCGGTTAAGGTAACCGGCACTTTAACCAGAGGTGGAAAAACCGGCCCTAAATGATATTAAATTAAAGATAACAGTTACCGGTATTTTCGGCTTTAAAAATTTCGATTAAAATAAGAAAATTACGGTTAAAGTTCACAAATTTCGTTCAAAATAACGGTTACCGGTTTTTATTAACCGATTTTTTTTAACCGGTTACATGCCCTGGGTACAACCCAATGAAGTTTACTTTCGTGATCGTTGTAAAGCAAAAAAAAATCGTGAAAAATAAAATCTACAAAATCTTGTTCCTGTAATATTTTTTTTGTGACGAACTAATGAAACTATTCCCTACGGAGTATTTGAGCGAGTTTACCTGTAGAATGATTATGTAAACTACCCTTGCTTTACATAATCAAAGCTAAAGTTATGCTGCTTCTGTACCCTATGCTTAAGGACGTAGGAGGAACAGCTGACTAATTAACAATCGTCTAAATTAACTTGTTAATAACTTACTATTTCTCTTTGAGTTCTATCTTTTGTAACCGTACATTAATAGCTTCATTACACTCCCCAGTACATATAGGAAAACCTTAAATTATTCACAAAAGTCTATTTTCAGTCAGTAAACAGCAAAATATTCGACAAAAATGATAAAAAATTGATAAGTACTCGTCATAAACATAATTATGTGTTATTTAATTTTCATTATATTCACTGCATATATTCATATGCTGTGAGATAAACTTCCACCATTTTTCATGGAAATGTTAGCTGACGTGTTACTTTTGTGTAGGTGTGAAATGTAATACACCAGAAAACTGATATTAATATTTATTCCGAAACAAAAAGGATGACAATGAAAGAACTAACGACATTTTCAATAGTCAGGTGAAACAATATATTCCATGGACGGTTTTAAAATGTTTACCGGTACACTGAAGTTAAAATATCATATTTCTATGATGCTACTAATGCAAGATAATGCAGCTTATTATATCAACATTCCGTGTGAATTTGCACGCCAAATTATTATTCAATTTATCTGAAACTACAGATTTTTCGAAAACTGTCATCAGTACTATCAACATGCGAAATGTTTGTTTTTTTTTCATTCTGCATTCTTTTTGGTAAAACAAAGGTTTACAATTTAATCAATTCTATCAGTTTATATCTTATATATAGTGGAATATTTCATCTATATGGAAAATAACAATTGAATTGTTTTTGAACTTCAACTCTATATGAAAATATCAAATTTCAAATGAACAATTCTCAAATGCATTGCATTTTCCAAGAAGCTAATGTTATTTTGGCGTGGCTGGAAAGCATTACCGGAAACATATTTTCAAGATCAATGTTGGCAAGCAGTAGAATCAAACAATAAAACAAATGAAGCCTCTGGGATCACAATAATAACTTGTAGTTTCTGGCCACGTAGTGTATAAAGGCTGTCAGCAGAAGCTCTTACCTTAGCTCGCCGCTCGTTGATGAGTTTCTGACAGTAGTTGTTGATGAGCAGGATGGGGTGGTGCTTCATGCCATCGGGGGCCTCGTCTAGCGGGATCTTGCCTGTGAGGACCAGCTCCTTCTCGCGGTTGCGTTCTCGGGCCTGGAATTACAAAAGGAATCATGTTTTTATAAATAAGTATTAATTAGTACCGAATTATTAAAATTATGGTACACAATTCAACCATTGTTTGTTTAACTGATGTGTCAGTAACAACTTTAAGTTACTTATAATTATAGTTAAACATGAAAAGTTACAATTTTTAGTTTTACACTTTAAAATTTTTCATATACAGCCAAAATAATAAAAAAATACCCATTTTTGGGTCCAAAAAGTAGATTTTTTAAAATAGTCCATATTAATAGATATTGATATGCTGATTCCAAATTTTTTAACAGAATTAAAATAGATAATTAAATTCCGTTTGAAAATTTGGAATCAGGGCATCAATATCTATCAACATAGATTCTCCGAAAACAACATTTTAGACCCAAAAATCGTTATTTTTTATTATTTTGCATGTATGAACACAATTTTACGCTAAAAACATAAAGGTTGTATTTTTTAAGATTTTTTTATACCTCTGTAAACAAACTTATTGCTGAAAGAAGAATACTAATAAAATATATCCTAATGGTACAGAAACAAAAATAATCTCAATTTAATTATGTTAAATTTACAATTCAAGATAAATCGATATAAAATTCTACGAATGGTAACCGCTAAACCAATGATATGTATAAATTCGAGCTTCTGCTAAGAATGGAATGATAACTATGGAATGTTCAATGTAAAAGAATTTCGAAAGCATGATTTGTATTATTACTCAACTCTTAATTTTACATATTTTATAAGCAATATAAGGGTAAATTTTTTAAAAGAATATTAAGATGTATCTAAAATATATACATACAAATTACGTGTTAAGTGTAAACAAAAAAGGTGGTAGCAATTTTCTGATAAGTGTGAAAACACTTAAAAAATAAACATTTTTACGAGAGTATCCACCTACAGAGAAGTAATACAATTTTTCAAATATACTGTTATTACGTTATTAATTTTAACAGTGTGTAAATTTGGTTCGTGTACGTGTATAATGACACTTTACCGGAGTACGGTCCTGTCATACGCCCTCGCTTTTCAAGCTCGTATATTTTAACTAAAAATTTAGTCGCGTTTTTATCGTCGTGTACATTCAATTTCACAAGCACAAACAAGGATTCTTGCTTTTTCACTTTGCTTTTTTGTGCTATTAAGATTTATGGTATTTGATCGGAAGAAATCGGTTTTCCTTTCGTGGAATCGTTCTTTTAAAGTATTTCCTTGCATTTACCGCTGTTATGGCTTGTAATTTTTTATTTAAGCCTGAACAAGTATTTGATATATAAATTTTGTTACAATTTATCTCTTTTTTTCGGTTAGCTCCAAGAGGCTAATAAATAGCAGTTTATTTTTTACAGGGTTCCAGATTTAGAGAAAAGGAGACTGGCTGTTCTTAAGGGTGCACTTTCCGCTATTGCTTTGACTACCCGAAACCTAAGTATAATAATATATACAATAACGCAAGTAAATAGTATATTATTTAATTATAATTTACATTTATAAAATTTGCTTTAAAATAATTTGTATATAATTCGATAGACATTTAAAATTACTATAAAAAGAAACTTTATGTCAGATATAATTTTTATAATTAAAATTTAAAAAATAGAGAAACCCCAAAATATTCTCGATTATCTCCAAAATTTTGTATAGGGCAATTAAAAGTTTAGATCGTAAAACAAATAACAAGCTTAATATAATTAATTTATACTGATTTTTTATAGTAAGCGAATTAGTTTTTATAAGATGTTATTTAAATAGTAGTATTTTCCTCATTTTCCCAATTCCAGTTATGAATTGAATTAAGAAAGCTCATAATTAATTACGGTAAAATAAATCGCAATAATCAATTTTTTGTGCTACTAATAAATAAACGAAACGTCATCAATTGATATATCGTATTACTTGTGAGAATATACTGAAATAGCATAAATGCTGCCTTCTGTATTTTTGCAGCCAGTGAATTAGTTCCAAAGCCGTCTTGGATTATTACTTCATAAATCAGTTGATTAATCCCCAATCACCATAAATAATCCGCCAACGTCATAACAATGCGTGGGCGGTTTTCCCGATCTTTGATATCTCTATCTATCAGTTTAACGAAGTAGTAACGTCTTTCGTTTGCAACAAATTCGTTCCTTTGAAAACGCAAAGAAACGTTTTGTAGCGAAATAATGGTCAGCTTATTACATTCGTTATTTTACATCCTGATTTCCTTTCAAGGTATTTTGCTTTAAAGATTGTTTCGGATTTGTACATGCTTTAAAGCTTTTACTTTTACATTTAAATGCAGAAATCTTTTGTGTGAATTATCTGAAGATCTCATTCATTCAAAAAGAGGCAAGCATATGATTTCTTTATTTACAATTTTATTTCATAATTTCTTGCTTTTTATAAATGAAGCTTATTTAAAGAGAAATAAAAATATAAATACATATAAAAAATACAAAAGTGAAAACTGGGGACCAATATTAAAATATTTATTATTATAACTAAAATAACCATAGACTTTAAATTGATCAGCTTCGATCTGTGAATGAGACTTTATTTGAAAACTCCTTCACGTATTGAAAATATGTAGGGTTTGAGTAAATATCACCACTCTGGACAATGCCTATCCTTTACTAAATTTTGTGAGCTGACCTGAATTTAAATATCCGTACGAGATATAAAAAAAAATACTACTGCGCCTACGTTGCTTCCATTTAATAATAGTCGAAAATATTTGCTATATTCTTTCAACTTCTAACACTTTATTTTTAATAGTAAGAATGATGATGTATATAACAATGCAAAAGAGAGCAGATTTTAAATTTATTTACTGAGAAATTTCCTAACATTATTTTAAAAACTAGCAGTGAGTAGTTAATTGTTTGTAAATAGAAAAAAAATACACTCAACAATTATGACATTAACTTTGCTCATTTCTCATCATGTGTAATCATGAGAAAATGTAATTTTCCCGCCCACTTTACACATACTACGCGAATGGAAAACAAGTAGTCGATATCTTCCCACTCTACTAATATGCACTTTTAACATTTTTTTGGAATAAAATCAAATATGATGATATGGAGGTTAATATTAAAATAGAAAAATTGAATTTTCTTTTTATCTTAAACATTCAATTAAATCACACTAGAAATAGTTGGTACGTATGAGGTATAAATTCATATCTAACAGTTCTAACAAAAACAGCAGCTTAATTTTTGTTTTGTAGCTACTTGTTAGGAAATAGTAAAATGAAGACATATGTATTATTAAAATATAAATTAATTAAGAAATAATACCGTGGTCGTAGAAAAAGTATAGTACACAACTCGATTGAAATGGCCATTTTATACTCATGTAATTTGCACTATGAGTCGACAAACTGTCATACTCGTATGAAATGAGTACAATTCTATGCTTGTTGTACAATAGTATTCCCTTGCCCACATATTTTTATTTCATGTTCTAAAAAGGGCACGTTAAATTAAATTGTCTCCTTAAAAAATGTCAAGTGCAATCGACAATTTTATATTTTGTTTGGAGTTTATGTCGTTCGATTGTACATTTTTGTGTGAGTATACTCACATAATTAATATGTTGCACATGACCCACCGGTGGTGCACATTATATGATACATCATTGACCAGTGTGTCACAGTTTTTGCTATGATTATGTTTTATTTTTGATGATTTTGTTGGGGTAAAATGTGCATACCTCTCTATCAGCAATGCGTTTCTCCATGGTCTCGACATAGTCCTCCAGGATACGATGATGCAGCTGCAGCATGTATTGCCGGTCGGTAAGGTGCACCAAGTTCGACCCCATAAGCCGTTCCAAACGAGACCGCAGCTTCGGGTGACGGAAGCTGAAAAAATTATACATCAGTTTCCAAATATTCAATGAATCCCAAAAAATATTATCCTATTTGTCGACTAGTTAAAAAAATCCTCTAATCAGTTTCTAATGTCTTAAATATTTTTGAGGCAAATCGAATAGTTGCGATAACTTTTCGGGAAAGTGTAAAAATAAGTTATATCTAGTGGAAAAGTGTAGTATGAATGTTTTATATCAAAGAGAAATATCGTGTTCTTTGAGTCTATGTTTCTTTGTAATTTGTGTAGTATTCAATTTGTCTAGCGCAACAGGTAAGAAAAGTGAGTAACACAAAAATAAAATTCCCGGAAAATACATTAAAATTATAATAAACACAATAAAAATATTAATAACAGAAAAATAAAATGCAGTACTGAAATGTAGTCAAAGTGCATCCATCAATTAAATGAATAATTTAATGAACATAAAGGACAAGTAATAAAGTATAATAACTAAAAAAAGATACACTCAGTTAGCAATCAGTTAAATGTCATAGTCATCGACATCGGGTATCACAACAAGATTACAAACAGATCAAACTGACTACAGCTACGGTCGTCTGTCATACTAATGGACAAACAAATCAATGTAGTAAATACCACAATGAAGGCTGCAACATGTTCTATCTATTTGATATACTACTGGAGAATTACTGACCTACTGCAATATAACAATAACAATTAGTACAATACTCTTAATCGTCGGTTAATAAAAAAATAACGCATCGGAAAACTGATGTAAGTTGTTAAAAATATACTTTATTTACTATTCTAATGCGATTATTTTTTAATAACCGACCGTTAAGGTAACCGATTCTTTAAGCAGAGATTCGGAACACACAATTAGCTCTTTAGTTATATAAAAATAGAATACAATATTTATAAATAAATACTTAAATTAAAAAAAAAACACTGCATACGCTTGTGTTTGCTAAAGAAGGACATCATTATTTCTGTTTCCCTTGCAACTATTGTATTGACTATGTTACGAAAATTTTTTTACTCGTTTTTATTTGACAGTTTTGTTTAAGTTTGGAGTACATCACATCTACATTGGTAAGTTCAATAGAATGGCGTTTATTATAGTTGAAAATCTAAATTCAAATAGATTGAAAAATACGGTAATATAAGATCATAGATCATAATACCTCTCATAACAACTCATGTATCCCGTGGACTTGTCGAGACTCATATATGATCTACAGCGTCAAGCAAGCTGAGCACGGCTAATACCTGGATGGGTAACCGTCTGGGAACACCACGAGCTCTCTCGGCCCGACCCAGTTTCTTGGTCTTAAAAAGACACAACCTTATATGCCTACTATCTACTTGAAAGCGAGTGCATTTCTATTTAAATTCATGTTATACTAGATGAAACAAAATTACTACATTATGGTTATGTAGGGAATATATGTATTTGCATTTTTACAGCAATAAAAATAATCTTTTTGTAAGTAATGTAGAGGAAAATTACTCTAATTAATTAGTAACATTAATTGATAATTTTATTCGCATTTTTATCACATTACGTTACGTGTCACAAAACATTTGACCTCTTCTCTATTTATAAATGAAATAAAATAAAAATCTAAAGGTTTGTTTGCTCAAAAATACACACAAAGGGATGTAAACATAAAACACAAAAGTTTCCAGTTCAGGAACTTAGAATGTTGTGAAACAGCAAAACAAATACCTGGATGTATTCGTATTTGTAAATTCACTTGAAACAAAAACAAAAAAAACAATTTTTTTTACAACATAATAGTACTTACTTATATTAATAGTTTTTATGAAAGTGGTGTAGTCCAACAAAAGATATAATTAGTAATAAACTTATTCTTATTAATTTATGTACATAGTAATGATAAAAATTAATTAATTAAATATTTGCAAATACATTAGCATATTAATGGACGATATTAATAAAATTTTATTTAAATATTAAAATTATTTCATACCTAAATAATTCATTCCAAAATCTACATGCAGAACAATATAAAATATTTTTGAAGTAATTTATCATATAAAATATAATCTTCATTGTAATAAAAATAAATGACGGAAGCTATAACATTTATATCTATCACGAAATATTGAATGATTGAAAGAGATTGATAGTTCCTAGATCACAATTACTTTGAACAAATGTGCATCGTAAAGCCAAAATAATGTCCGTTGTTCGGATGTTATTTTTAAAAAGTTAGACAGAAAATCTTTAAAGTGTGATACTGATACGGTCTACTTTATGCAAGTTAAACCTTCAACTTCAGATTGTTCCATTTTCAAACAAATACGCAAATAATTTCAGAAAATACAGAGGTGAATGTGTACAGTTCAAGGTTATATTTTATTTCGATTCTAAGAATGGTTTACAACTTTGGAAAATTATAATTTATTCGTGAAAAGATACGGAAATATTAAAGAAGTACGGAACTATTTACAAAGTGCTTTTACGCTGTAAATATATGTCGTATATACGTTACAATTAATAGTAATTGTAAATTATATATGCATACCAAAATACGATTTGGAAATATTCGAAAAAAACCTTTTATTTAAAAAAGAAAAATATGTACTACTTTGGGATCAAAATTCCATGGAAACGACTTTTAGGAAAAATCGACCTTGGGCAAGGTTATATCGATGATTAACTTAAGTTAGGTGTATAAGTGCAAAAGTGACTTGTGTAGAAAAATATGTTGCGTGCCTAGCTAAATACGTTTGCTCTCTTCGTAGGTACAATTTAAATAAATAAAATGCGTTACACTAAAGTGCGAATCTAGGAAGCATTTTATACTTGTTCGTTTGAGTCAACGTTCACATCCAGGTGGAAGACGCAGGATTGCCATAACGAGATGACCGAATGAGTCAATCGATACAAATATTGCAAATGCAAATATCTGGAGTGGACTACGATAGAACTGGATTGTGACGAAGTCGCAAGGAAACTGAAATTCTATTGTTTTGATTCACCTTGATTCAATACACTCTATCTGCCGGAGCTTTGCCGAACTAATACGATTAGTTTCACTCGATTTATAATTCATTCAAATTCTCCCAATTACCCTAATTTTAAAGGTTCATGATTAATTGTTGTCATTTTGGGTCAATCAAATTTAATATACTCTTTCAATTATACTTCAAAGTTTGGGAAAATTTATTAACTTAAAATAGAAAGCAGGATAAAAAATAATAAACTACTATAGATATAAATAACGCTTAATAATATATAATAAATATAAGATAATAATTAGTTCATAATGTATTATCAATTTTTTTCTAAAGATTACAAGTGACTGTGACATTGAACCTGAAATGATAAAACCTTTTTTATGTGTTATTTAAATTATTCTTTTTGTAGGAACCAATTATTAACAATTACAAGGAAATATATCTTCTACAAAAAAATAATCTGTCATATCTGTTTTAAAAATAGCACAACAAAATATAAACAAAATTATTCTACCTCGAAGTTTATCAACTTCTAAAAAATATCTACGCATACACGCAGTTATCGTTTTAACCACAGCCTGTTGCCATGGAAGTTGTCAGTTTTTATTGGATTGCATTTATGTTAGTTGATTAAAAGTTAATTTTTAATCAATTTAATGCATGTTCTTCATCCCTTTTTTCGTGTGAGGTCGTTAATTATCATTACATTTGTAAATTGAAAGGTTTTGTAACAGAATCAATTACATTAAGCCATTGAATGTATGAAATTGTGTTAACGGTCAATGTCATCAGTAATATTGTATATTGATTACAATTAAAAATCATTCAGGATAAGGATTGAAATAATGGAGCAGTGGTGTAATTTAATATCAAATTTTCTTAAAAGGCGGAAACTGTCGCGACGTTTGTAAAAAATTGAGAAAGGTCTTTATATTTATAGCTACCATAAAAGTACCGACATGTGCTATATAACATGTTTTTAGAAAAATCAATTGCATAATAACATGCGAACACGAAAACGATTGCTACAATTCAAATCGGAACCAAAAATATCGAAATTTATGTATGACATTATAATAATACATGAGCATTTATCGTTTTTATTATTATTACTGACACAATAATGGAAAATTAAAACGATACTAATTTTAAAATAAAGTTTTTTTTTTAAATTTAGAAAAAAAATCGAATGTAGTCTTATGTATCACTTAGTAATTAAAGAATATCAATTTTAACTTGTAAGGGTTTTGGGGAAAAAGAAAAATAACAGTCTGGTTTTGTCATTAAAAAAAAAATCTGACATGTTCAACATATCATACGTTTAATTTCCTGTTTCTGATATTTTTCTATAATATTTCTACTAAAATTCCAAATCTCAACTTAACTGATTCTTTTTGGATTTTTTCTTTAATGTTACCTTGGGATACTTATTTTTTAATATACTTCATATTATTAGAACTTTAATTTTATTTATTTTTACTAATATAAAATGAGACAAAAATTGTAAAAGACATATAATGAAATAAACCATTTTACAAAATAGTATTTTGGAAAAAGCGAAATAAAGTAACTTTCATTATAAACACAATTTAACATGTTTACTATCTCTATATTATTGAATAGAAAAAACCAAAAATAATAAGCTAATGTATTCTAAAAGCAGGGATTATTTTATCAGTGTTGCACTAATTATATGCAAATACATTTAATTTTCCAAGTTCCACAAAAATAAAATAATAAATTAATTAATAACGTTAAGGTTAAACGTAGGTCGAAGAGCAAAACATTTACATGTTTTTTCCCTTTTTCTAATATTCCTACGCGTAAATAAATTATATGGATTATAGTAGAGTTGTATTACATTTATATTTTTCCATTTTCTATGTATATGACATATAGGTACTTTTAGATTTTAAAAAATATACAGCTTTACTCGTATTAAGATTCCCAAAAGATAAATAGTCACAGAAATGTTTTAGGTAAATGAGATCATAACATTCGCAAAAACTGAGCACATATTGCAATTTTCAGTCGTTTAAAGACCCGTAGGAACAGTATTGATAAATTATTACAGTTTGCACTTAGAAAGCTAGTAGTGCAATAGTTGGGAAGTAAAGTGCTCTCTAAATTACATTGCATGTCTCAACAACACAAGATCGCGCTAAGAGAATTTGTAATTATATTTTGGAATTTTGGTTTTAGCACTTCCTGTTATAATTCACATTCTGTAATTTATAAACTTTAACAATTATTTGATATCGTGGGTTTCAAAGTGCAATAACCTTAGAGAATCAAGGTTTCTTATGCCATATTAATCGTCGAAGAATACCAGCTGGTTATTGTTACTAGAGAATGTTATTAGGAAATGAGTTTGTAATATTGAATATTACAAAATGTTTCAAATGTTTTCAAATATATAATTCGAAAAAATATTAAGAAATTATCATTTTATAGAAGATCACAGAAATCAAACAAAGTTTCAAACGTGTTCATAATCTGAATTTGTACCAAACCTCAAAACGTCAAAGTCAAAATATTGTTAATGTTTTATTTCTTTTCAACAGTATTCAGTATGTTTGTCTCACTCTTTCTAACTAAGCTTTTGCCAACTTGAGAATATCCTTAAGTTTATTTATCCAACACCGTGTAATTATAACGATATAAGTATGCTGTTTTTAGATAAATAAAGTAGGTCATAAGTCACTAGTGAGCTAAATATATTAGCTCACTGTTTTTTGGTTCGTATCATAGTAACTACGTTATAAAACCTTCTCTGCACTATTTTGTTCCTAAATGTCATTTCGAAATTCCATCTGTCAAAAATCTTATATGTATTTTATATCAATGATTAAAATGTGTTGGATAAAATGTTGTATGGCACATGTGTGTTAATTACCTAAGTCACTTGAAAAAAATACCACACTCGGCCTAACGGCCTCGTGAGCTAAACTTTTCCCACATAACTTATCTGTAATGTAACACACTTGTACCATAAATAACTATTAAACAGTATTCAGTATGTTTATCTCACTCTTCCTAACTAAGCTTTTGCCAACTTGAGAAAATCCTTAAGTTTATTTAATAGGTATTGATATCACAAAATAAACAGCTTGTAGATAACCTATTCTCCTAATAGTTATCAGGTACTTTACAAGGAGGTGGATATCTCGGACCTTTGGAACAATTTTGTGCTTAGTATTTTGCAAGTGCTGATTGGGCTTATTAAAATTCCTCCGGTAACCAAAGCAGTCGATAATGAAGTGTTGATTTGGATGGGTCGTTGGCTCTCCGGCGTGTTCTCCCGACAGGAACGTGACACCCTGTTTCCGGTAGCGCCCCGTCTTATTCAGCGCTGCGATGTGAGATATTTTATATAAAACGACGCCTCCGCATCTTGCGAGATGCTCGCTGCTCGCTTGTTCGCCGCGTGACGTCACTCAGCGCACTCCTGATAAAGGAAAACCTCCACGGAGCTGTGAATTCAGATGTATTGTTTTGATTTCTCTTCCACCGTACCCAGACTTCTGCCTGACGGTTTTTTGCTGTAGACAATGACAAAGCCCGACATGATATTATTAAGGAACATTGAAAGAAGAATATTAAAAAAAATCTTTGGAGCGATAAAAGAGGAAAAATGCTAGTTAGATAAGTTAATTAAAGAATAGAACATTGTAAGATATATCGGGAGTTTATTTTATCAGTAAACATAGAGTAGTTTGATTACTATAGTTACAGAATGACAGCAATATACTGAAGCGTTTATTTTATAAGAAAACATAGGGAATATTAGTCAAACTTGTCATATTTCAATCAAATGGACACAACGACTTAAAAAAATGTGGGCATTAAATATATGAATTTATTAATTTCAGTTCGAAATGATTTTGAGTTTTACAATGTCCAGAATGAAGGAAGAGCAAATGCCGCTAATATTAGAGAAAAAGAAGATGACACTCTAAGAAAAGATGACTAGATAACGTGCAAGAAGATTTAAAGATGAAGATATTGACAATCTTGTCGTACACTATTTTCTTCTGTTCCTCTTGCACCTATTGTGCTGATACCTAATATGAAAATGATTAATTTATTACTTGTTTACTATTGAAAATAAGAAAACTGGATAGGTGTTCAATTATTACAAAATTTGTTTGATTGATCTTTCCTTATTCAAAATATCACGCTTGACTTATAATTAAAATTCAGTATAAAAATTAATTATGAAACGAATAAATTTTTCTTAAAGCAATAATGAAATCTCCCTTGCAAATATGAAATGAGAAACTGTGACTGCTTCCTTTGTAAATATTGATTTGCGTTTATTTGTATGGATTACGTTGGTTCCAATTGCTGAATGAACGAAATGCTATTATTTTCCGCCGACGTATTTTATGAGAGGTTGAATTCATTCAAGAATTTCCACTTCATACGTCCTTGACATTACGCCATTCATAAAATATATAATCATCTATATCCAGTAAGATATGGGACAATTTCCTTTCGGAAATATTCATCAATATTGACTAACAATATCTTAAGACAAGATCATAAATTATCAGAATGTATAATCGAAACAAGCAAAACAAACCATGGACTACGCAATATGAACTGTTATAGGACATAGGACCAATCAAATCATAATGGAAAGTGAATATGTTCCAAAGTGGAATAGAAGAGTAGAAAATAGTTAATATGCAACAATTTTAGCACACTTAAATAGAGCGGATATCTTTGCTTTTACAAATTAAAATCTTTACTATACTAACTATAAACCTACTTACCGTTCTTGAAGTATTTACCGATTTGTTAGACATAGCAACAAGTATAAGAGCAACCTACTATATTGGAAACCCAATCAATACACCTTTTCTAATCGCGCAAAAATATTATTTCGAAAAAAATTTCATTAAAAGTTCCATATCACTATATAATATAATAAAGTAATTGAAAATTTTATCGTATCAGTCTAGTTTTGTTACTATTGAATATAGTATTCAAAAATATCATTAATAGTACAGAATTGACATATTAGTTCAAAAACACATTTCATATTATTTTGCTTCTATAATATATCATACTTATATGAATTTAATCATTACATTAAAAATATTATAATATTAAAATATATCATCTATAGCCATGAAATATAACATATAATGAAATATATAATGATCTAGAATATATACATAAAATTACAAGAAAAAGTGTGAATTTTCTACAAAATAAAAGCAATATGATTGAAGTGGAAATAATAAATTATGGACATATTTCCAACTGCAATTATTTCATAACGCGAAAATCTGCAACTTGAATCATAAATCAAACTGGAACTGTTTATTTTCCTCTTTGTGTCTGAACTTGTAAATCAATTTGCAAACGAAAAATTTTCATTATAACACAGAATATTTATCTTTCTAAATGCAACATTGCATACAATCAATTAATTAAAATGTACGAGAAGAATAATTAATTACTAATTTTTCTATGTTACGATCTATTATAAATTGTAATTGAAACAAAGTTTCGTGTGCTCGCATTTTAATTCAAAATTCTTTTTAATGTAAATAGGTAATAAACCTAACAATATTTTTAAACAAACTTTATTACGCTTTGGTTAATTATTGTTTACTTGACTGTTTTATACACCTACAATCTATTAAAATGAAAACAGTATTTGTAAAACAAATAAAAAAACAACAATGTTTTAAAATAAAAGTTAAAAGCAAAGCCATATATAATATCAACTGTTTGCAAATGAAAATAGTGTTTTTAAATAAAATTTAGATGAAGCAAATATTTATTTTGAAGTCGAAAAAACAATCCGCTCTTGTATCATGCATATTTAAAAATACTTGTAACTTTAAAGCTAAATTTTCATACATATTCCAAATGTTTCAAATAAATCGGGACAGGCGAAAAGTTCAACGATTTTTTAAAACAATAAATTATTGTGCGAACGATGGATTTAATCAACAAAAGAGTTACCTTCTAGTTTATTACATTCGTTTTTCAAATTTGAAAAATATTAATATAAGGTTGTTGAATTATTTTACATGTTTATTGTTTATTAAACAAAAGGCCGATATTTTCATCACTTTTTAAAGTGTCGGTTATCTTAACCATCGATTAATAGACAAGTACCGTATCGAAAAAGTAATTAAAGTTGGTATATTTTTTTTTAATAAAAATTATTGATTTTTATCAAATATTAAAAAAGCTACAAATTATAATAAAAAATTAATTATTTGCTACAAAGCTATTTATAATAATCAAAATATGTTCTGTATATATAAATATCTTTAAATGAAATGATATTTTATGACTTTAATTGTCATATAACACAAGAAAAATATAAGTATTTAAATCTATGTAACGAAAAGTAAAAATTCTTTGTTACTCTTCCTTTTTTTTTCAGATGATTTTTTTACAGATTTCGTTTTCGTTTATGAAATAAAATATTTATATTGCTTTTAAAACAATTAAAAAAGACATCTTTAAAAATTAATATAAAAAAATCGTTTTTTTGCCAACATTGTTTTTGAGAACTGAAACTAATCTCAGTTTTTTTGACGCGATATTTTTATATTAACCGACATTTAAGTAGTCAGCACTTTAACCAGAGGTGAAAAATTCAGATGACTGTTAGATATTTAAGGTAGATCGTATATTTGTCATAAACACATAATACATCTATAAAACATGTATTTATATTTTTATGATGTATTTGATTTGAATAATCCATAAAATATGAATATGTGAAAAGTAAAAGCTGGGTGCGAATACCTACGTGCAAGTCGGTTGAATGATCGCGTCAGCCATGTCACTCGCACGTAACAATTGCCACTAACAAATTGTTCGTCACTCGTCAGCTTGGAGCAAAAGTATTTGTACCGCGCATTCTTTTTCTATTCGCATGTAAAATCGAAGATTCGATTGGATTGCATTTTTCCCTTTAGCGCGGCTGTTATTTCCGTTAGTTCGGGTGGCGAGATAACTCCGCCGGATTCGGAAATCGACACGCACTTCAGAGAAACAGGTTGCTGTTCAGCTGTTCAGCTATCGCGAGCACCTGTTCACGCTCTCGGATTGCATACATTCACACACTAAATATACTTTATATACTTTAAACGCATTCAAAACTTCATTAATTAAGGAAATTAAAAAAGTATAAAGAGTGTTTTATTTGACGTCTGGAATATGTATAATTTACTTCAGGCCCGGATTTAAGGGGGGCAGACTGGGCTGCCCCCACCAAAAAAGGCCCCCACCAAGTTAACAATTTTGTCAACAATTTACATTACTGGAAAATAAGAAAGAATCAACATGGATAACATCAAAATTTATGTACTTGTATAATAACTTTACTAATGTACAACGGAATGACTCAATTTGATTTGATAACAAATTGCACCGTAGAAAGATCATTCTCAAAATTAACAATATTAAAAAATAGGCTGAGAACAACGCGTAAAATATCACTAATATTTCTGAGCATCAATAACGATATTTTAATAGAATTATCATATGAAGATATAGAATATTTTACAAAGAAGACAGCAAGAAAAGTGCCAAAATTAAATTTTATGTTTATCAATACAGAATTTTCAATATAATTTCAGGATATTAAAATATATTTGTCCTCAACAATAGTTAACAACCTGTATACAACAAAAAAATACTTTAACATTAATAAAATATAAATGAAGTTCATTTCAAAACACGAACATATTTTCCTGGTTTTGAAAAAAAAATTACATTACAATTCAGAAATAATGTAATACTCGTAGGTATGTAGAAAGTATTTTAAAAATGCAAATAAGAAAATTTACTAAATGACTTTTTTTCTATAGCAGATGTTAAAGTGCAATTTTATCAACTCAAAATAGTGAATAAAGTAGCACTTCAACCGCAAGGATAGATAAAGTAACACTTTAACAGCAAGGGTAGATAAAGTACTTTAACTTTTGTTTATTAGATGTTCATTTCCATAACAACGCACACTACTGACATTTTAAAATTGTTCTTAAATAATAATTTAATTTTTCTAATTCTTTTCTCGTCAAAACCTGCTATAGAAAAAAATAGAATTTTATACACGACGATAAAATTAAATTATCGACTCGCGAAAAATAATTCACTCGCGATTGTATCGCTCGTTAACACTTTCCGTTTGTCGATAAAATATTATTTTATCGTCTTGTATAAAAAATAACTATTATATACTTTAAACGCATTCACTACTTCATTAATCAAGGAAATTAAAAACCAAAATATACAAGTGTACCGGGTGTTTTAGTTGACGTCTCGAATTTACTTCTGGCCCAGATATAAGGGTGAGCAGACTGGGCAACCCAGCGACCCCACCAAAAAGGGGCTGCCACCAATTTTTACGTAGAAACTAATTTAAAAATGCAAATAATATAATTTACTAAATGACTTTTTAAAACTTAAATATTATAATTTGTCTATTTTTCCAGCTATGAATAATTCAACTGTATTCTTAAATTTGTCTGTAATAGTAATAAAAATAATGATATTCATATTTTTTATTCATTAAATAAATGCAAGTCGAGTAAATTCAATAATCTTCCATTTTTCAAAACAACATAATTTGCAATTTGTAAAGTGACATTTAAGAGCTTGGATATTTTTCCAGTAATAATAAAAAAATGTGGTCTTCTTTTAGTGAATAACAAACCACTGTGTAGAAAGAAATTCAACCTCACAAACATACGTCCATTTAAATTTAATAATTTATTTATACAAAAATTAGCCCTAAAAATATTTATTAAAGTATAAACTTTAAAAATTATCTTTCGTTTATCTTCAGGACGAGAGAAAAAACCACAACCCACAATCCAAATATATTTAAATATAATCTTATATTTTATTTAAGTTTATGGAAATTACTTTTAACATGAAAATATATTATTTTTAGGAAAACTGAATACCACAGTTTTTTGAATAAATAATGAGAATAATAAAATTTAATAATTATGCGTTCTATAGGAAATAAAATTTAGTAATATCAAACGAATAGACAGATACCAGAAACATATTTATAATATATTTTTCTCATAATCGTAAAATTTGCCATTAGAATTGATTTCTATTTCCTGTATAAAATACGAAAATATAAAGAATTCACATAATTTGACTAAAATATATTATACAAAATTTATATTATAGCATTTTTGTCCTTCAGGACAAAACATTCATACAAAGTATAGCATCATTATCTAAAAATAAAGAAAAATGTTTGTAATCAAATTGTAGTATAAATTTATGAAGTACAATATAGAAAAATCCTATTTTTATCTGTAGAGAATACGGAATTGTAGTACAGATGTACAGCAGTTTATCTTTATTGTCATATGGCATGTTCAAAAGTTTGGCAGCTTTGCTAAAAATTGTTCAGCAATGATTCGATTGCTCGGTACCAACTCGAGGAACTCTCAACCCCTGCTAGTCAATATTCTGCTAGTATTTTTAACCCAAAACAGAAAAATATCAATTAGAATACCATTTATCAATAAACACTTAAATTTCAATTTGTGCAGAATGGAGAGAATGACAGCAATTTTAACAAATTATTTCTTCTTCACGACAGGGATTGCTAAGTTGGAATCTAATTCCAGGAGCGGACTCAGACAATTGTTTACTTAAAAAAATAAAAACCATAAAGGTAAAAATAACATGAAGGGCCAAAACATTTATTATTTACCATGAATAAAATTCTAATGTCTTATTGCGTTAATAACGTATTTTCGTGAATAAACCAAAAATTCGAATTACACCGACAATTTTCACTAGTGCAAATTGCCGCTGTAATTTTTGTCAAGGGAAACGTGTACAATATACTATTTTTCATGGGTACAAGTTAATCATTTTGCTTTTACTTTCTATGGAAAAATTAGTTTGGTGTGGGTTTTTAGTTCCAAAGGTTTCTGTATTTTTTTTTATTAAGAAACTGGACCTTTTGGACCACACAACGGTCCATCTTCAGCTAAATA
Organism: Stenolophus ochropezus; assembly: GCA_035578165.1. Lineage (NCBI taxonomy): Eukaryota > Metazoa > Arthropoda > Insecta > Coleoptera > Carabidae > Stenolophus > Stenolophus ochropezus. Next base: position 917,130 of record JAQOWZ010000011.1, on the reverse strand, counting down.
AGTAAGTTTTATTACCATGTATATTATGTATTTAGCTGAAGATGGACCCGTTTTGTGGTCCGAAACGTCCAGTTTCATAATAAAAAAAAAATACAAAAAACCTTTTGAACTTAAAAGCCTATCTCCTGCTTTACAATTTTCGAAGTTCCCAATCTAATTCTACGCATAATTTTAATTACAAATTTTCAATTTCAACCAAATTGACACTCGATGATACCCCTAGAATGATGTCACCACCCCATAGCTACGCCACTGGTGTAAGGCCAAGAATTTGGATCAGATTAAGGCCGTATACCGAGACCCCACTGTATTTTCCGTGTTTTAGGGATATTTAAAGGCAAATCCGACACTGTCGGATTTGTGGAGCGCGGAAACATCGCGTGTCGGAATAAGTGCGAGTGAATTACTTATCGGGGAAGGGACGATCACGCACCGGAAGGGCGGGGCTTAGGGTGCACTAGCACTAGCACCTTCACTTGTCTGTGGCGACGCCTGATCGTGCCAGGCTGTGTCAACCAGCGCCTACTAGACGATAACCACTTTTTCCTTTTTTTGTTGCGATACCTACCATTTTAGATAAATTGAACGCTATAAAAGAAAATGAATTGAATTTGATGGGAAGAATATGCTAAATATACCCATAAGTCAAAATTGGATTATTCTATGCAAATTATTTTCTTTTTATATTCAATAAAAAACTCTTTAGAAATTGAAACTAAAGGGTTGACAGATATACGCGCAAAAAGTGTATTACAAATTTTTATTTATAGTTTATTTCTTTGAAAACTGCCAAGTCTGAAGTGAATTGCAAAATTCCATGACATATGGCAATGTATATGTCGCCTCAAATAAATGTATTTTATATTGACAAAATAAATGTCGACTATTCTATTTGCCATTTCTAAGAAGTTCTTAAACATTTTGTTGTCTTCAAAAACTAAAATGAATACATGCATTACTTTTATCACAACAATTCAACGAAATAGATATCACAATATCAATATATTGCGAACTAATTTCTTTATAATGTCACACTAATAGATATTATTTCTAAAAACAAGAGTTGTATTTTAATCGAAAATATCAAAAATATTTGTATAATATCAATAATTTTTATAATGTTCAAAGCCACATTTATTTACTAAAATAAACAGTTATCACTTAATTTATTTTATTATTTCAGTTCGCATTTGAAAATCAGAATAAACGAAATAACCGCATAATATAAACATTTATTTTCGCTATACATTTGCTATAAAACAAATATTTATATTCGAAAAAATATTGAATTACTTACAATTATCAGATGATGATATATATTTAAGTCATTATAGTACTACATTACTATAATAAATAACTTTAATATAATATAATATACCACTTTATGGTGTTGACAACACATTTATATGTTGTCACGCGAAATAGGAGCGCTTGTGGGTTGCTAGGCAACATGTTTATAAGAACCAAAGCGGGGGTGGATTTCGCAGTAGAGCTATCTTTCGGCGAACTCACTAAACAGGCAGGCCGCCAAAAAAGAAATCTGTTTATCAACTTCTTCATTTTATTCCCACTTACATCATAGTAAGTACATACAGTCTATTTACCAGAGTTGATACTCGAGGATCACAAAAATCGTAAGCGGATTGATAACATGTCGGATGAAATCGTGTGACTTCCCAAGTAAATATAAATGTCAAAATTGTTTAAAGAAACTACCAACACAAAATGAAACACAAATAAATGTCATATGACCAGTTTTGTACAGTGTTTGAAATAAGTATTTTAAAGAGATAAAATTAAGTGCTTAAAATATCAATGAAAATATAAGAAGTTGATTTCCTTTTAAATTTTCTTGATTTGTTCGGGCATAATTTTTTTTTGTTACAATCGCTCAACAAATCGAATTATTCTTTCAATAAACTTTGAGAAAAATAGTGTGGGTGTAATCTAAATATACTTTTACATCTTTTGTTTCTGATTACGTACAGTATGTTGATAATATAATTTCTAAGAACTAAAACCTACTGCTCTAGTTTCTTCGAACATCCCACGTTGCGTCATAATTCAATTTGAATATTTGAAATAATTTCCGCTATCATAATACAATATATTACAACTCATTTATTATCCCTTCAGAAAATCATGACGCATCGCATCAATAAGAGTATTGTTATTAATTTTCAAAATACCAAATAGAATTAATAAAAACTAAGTGAATATTTATATCGTGCTTTCTTTTTGTTGATTTTACCAATTATTAATAATAATAAGGTTATATTAGTCCGCAAAGTACTATATCATAAACATAACGAGTTCATAAAATTATATTACCATCATAAAAGATATTTGTAAGAACTCACTATAATAATATTACGAGTGTGAGTAATAATAATAAATATTTAATCGTCGGAACTGTTTCCTTGAAATAAAGAAGGCATTAAATGAAACCTCTCTTTTATTTAAAATCAATAGACTAAACTCATACTATTCTAGAAATGTCTTTTCTATAAACATATTTCAATTGAAAGAACAAAAACTATTCACTGTTTACTCGGAATATTATTACTTTACAAATCATACTAGAAATACTACGAAAACAAAGTTTTCATTTACAAATAAAATAAATCTATTATTCCTATTTGTACTGCATGCTATTTTCATCTATTATACACGACAGTCTGTTAACGCATAGATACATTTTAAATTCAAATTTGTGATATTCAGTTAATGTCGAATATTTCAATTTCTAATAGAAAAAACACATAATTTGTGCTTTAAGTATTAGAGGTATAAGTAACTGCCATTTTTTTATCTTATCATCTTGAATATGTTATTTGTCCTGATGTCAGGCGAAATAGGATCTATCAAATATAAAATTGAAAGATCCGAGATACGAAATTTCTTGACACATGGGATAACGGAAAAGACGAGCAGAAAAAACTAAACTACTAGCCTTAATACTGAATGAGTTAATTATGTGAACAATCAAAGAGTGAAATGAAAATTTAAATTGGTAGCATTTTCCTTTCTTCACTTTACTTTTGTCTTTACTACGATGTGCATTATCAATCACTAAATGTATCGTACTATCGCGGACGTATCTGTAGTAACGATTTTTTCTTGTTTCTGGCACGCCAAATCACACTGTGATTAGAAAATTTGTCCTGTCACGACTTACAAACATAGGAAACCACTTGTTTAATCTATAAAAAATATATAACTCATTTTAAGTGAATTGATTCATTTTGAATGCAATTTATGAATGTAGCTTTAAAATCAGGTAGTAAGTATTTTACAAATATTTTTACAGCTATTAAGTTACCTAGGATAGTTACGAGTTTGACAATTCTGATGTACGGTAAATATTAATTACTATACTAATTTGTCAAATAACTTAGTAAACAATTAAGACTTACCTACTTACCCTGCTTACTTTTGTAAGTAAGTAAGTAATTTGGAGTACGAGATCCAGAAAGAAATCCCAGCGTTACCAAATACAAAACAAGTGGTTTATTGCAAGAATAAAATGTTATGTCAAATACCATGGTATATTTAAAGCCCTGTTCCTTCTAGGATTGTTGTGCCACACAATTTAATGATTGTACATCTTCACTAACCTGCAGTCGACTTCTGGCAACTGAAGGACGAATTCCTCCTTGGAAGAATTGGTGGAAGCACAAGCACTAGCATTCGCGGAAGCACTATTTCGAGAGTTCGATTTATGATTCGGACGATCACTAGGCAATTGCGACGAACACACCATTCGTTTCGCATCAACACTGTCCAGCCATTCTTGGACATCGTCTATCACGTTTTTCTTCCAGTCTATACCAACCAGAAGACTCAGAGTCAACCAGAAGTTGTTCTTCTTTTCTCCAGATCCCGACATTTTCTATTTAATTACCAACAAAATAAACTTTTTCTGTTTGAAGCTCAAGCTATCGAGAAGTTGACGATTTAATCGGCAGATTGGGAATCGTGTGGGATATGCGAGAACCGGCTCATATAAGAAACTGTTAGCGTGACTACCGAAGATGCATAAAAGGAAAGTGCTATTGAAATGAGATTTTTGCGTGTAGATGCGTAAGAAGCCCATGTGAGGAATGAATTGAATATTTGAGGAATGGCCACATATCAATACGAAAATAGGAATAAATCAGTTTAACTACATAAATCGTCAATCGTAACAAAATTCGCAAAAATGTTCCCAAATATAGAAAAAACAAAACTATAACATTTTATAGCAAATTCCTAGGAAAATTCCAAAGATAAAAAATAACAAATAAAAGTATTTCTTCCAACCAGAAAACATCTAATAAAAACTATAAATAAAGACAGAAACATTGTACATGGTACATCCTTTCCAAATTTATATATTTTTAAAGAAACTATTTACCAAGGAACTGTATGTTCTGATTTATGTGGAACTATATGTTTTCACTACTTTTCAAACTCAACTTATATTCTTTTCAGAAGGTTTATGTTTAATTTTTGTTTTGTAGCTAGTTGCTAGGAAGTAGTGAAATGAGGGCATCTTTATTATTAAAATATAAATGAATTAAAAATTAATATCGCGGCCGTAGAAAAAGTATAGTGTACAACTCACTTAGAATGTGCATATTTCATACTCGTATGATTTGTAGCATGAAATGAGTACCATTCCATGTTTGTTGTACAATATATTATTCTATTAATATTTTTGAGGAGTAATTGAATAATATGATATTGTATTATCTATTATTTTACACAAATGTATTTACAGAGAAACCAAATACTTTATTGTTTATTCCAATTTCATTAGATCAACAAAAGTTTTATCGTTGATATCTGATTCGATAATGTAATGTGAGAAATTTGTGAAAAAAAAACTGAATTGTTGTTGTTAGTAAAATGAAAGCAGGACTGATTTCAAACCGCCACAATTTTAATTAGAAAACGTTAATTATCGTGTCAGAAGATGACATTTGAGTGCGAAATCATATCGCATAAAGCGCATGCAATGAGTAATGCCTCGCAAAATGAATGATACAATTCAATGTGCAATTTTCCAATTGATTTGGCTTTTCCGCTGAAGTCATGTGTGAGTGTCAATATATATTTCCACGGCGTAACGAAGGAACTGCGCGTCATATCAAAATTTGTTAGCATTGTTCAACTTGATAGTATGCAAATTTTATGTTGGAAAATTGATTACTCAATTTGCAAGTTAATGTTGAAATATTAGTTTATTTACAAAATATTGAGAGCACGATTTACTCAATTTCCCGCAAAATCTATTCAGCATGAAATGTCAATATTTATAAAATTACTTGTGCAATATATTATTACATATTCATCATCAAAAAAAATATAAAAACTAACTGTATAAATATCTATAAGTAATGGTGCGAGTTTCTGTTTAACTTCTATACGTAAAACATACTACTTTTATTGTTCTTGTTCTATTTGAATTTCACTGCGTCTTACGGTATAACTTTCGCAATTATCATATTAAATCTTAAATCAGAACTTCACTTAAATTACATATCTTGCAGTTAAAACAAAGTAAAACAGAACAATGATATAAAAGATCCTTTCAAAATAAAATTAAATGCCTGAAATATCAATTAAAATTTTAAAAATTGATTTTGTTTTTAATTTTCTTGAAATGTCTCTCAACATTCTAGTTACGACTTAATTTCAATTTCAATGGTTTTTTTCTATTAACTCTTATTTTTTATTCTTCTTTAATAGATAATAGATTGTTTTTCTTTTATTTATTTTTTGATAAATATTACGTAGTCGTCATTTAAAAGCTACCAAAAGAATAAAATATCAATGAATGCTTCCTCCTATTGATACACCGGAAAATGTTTACACATTTAGTTTGAACAAGAACAGGAAAAGTCAATGCATCTTATCAGAGAATCTGGGTTATCATTATTTAATTTCCGGGGACGTTTACTGCATATAATATGCACATTCTTTCACGATATCAAAGTTTATTCACCTTCGCATCTTTATCAAATTATTTGCACGCGATTCTAAAACGCTGCACGTAAAAACAAATCAGCAAACACAAAAACAATAAAAGTAGTTTCATCGATAAAATATCTGTTTTATGCATTAATATTAAAACTGTAATGTAGTAAATTTAAATGAAGGACACTATTTTATATGCAATGAGTTCAAATAAGTAGGTAAAAGAAAAAGATAGTAAAGATTTTAGCGTGCTTTTACCAAATAAATATAAAACTGCATGTCTATCTACTATTATTATCGAATTATACATCATTATTATTATAATTGCATATATTTTATATATATCAGGAAAATATAATCATTAATACATTTTGTATTGGTAGAATACTTAATTTAAGCTAGAAAAATATAGCTTAAGCTAAATCTCTGCACGAAACTTTATTGACATATAATTTGATATACTGATTATAGGACAAATTTTTTTTTTTGAAATTCACATAAATAAGGGTATTTCACCCCTAGCAAATATTTATATATATAAAAAAATTTATTACATAATTCTATGCAACAATATAAGTTTAAATAATATTATTATTCATGCTGAATAAATATAATTATATTCTACATCAAAAAGTTTTAAAGCATTTGTTTTGCATTTCGTTTTGATAATTATCAATTTAGCCAAAGTTTACAAAAACGGGAATTTGTCTACTAAATTATTAAATTGTAGGGAAATTTTAGTTTTGGTTTGTTGATTAACAATATTTTTTGTAAATTTAAACAAATTTGCCTGTATTACGAGCGCAGTTTTATAATAATAGCGCTTTTAGGAAGCGTGTTTTTACATTACAATTTTATGAAGTTAGACGTCTAACAAAAGCGCTCAATAAAAGTGATGTTCGTAAAATGGCCATTGTATTTTAAAATTATGAAAATAACTTGAATATAATTCAATTTGTTTCCTAGAATTTTATTAATGATTCATTATTTTTAAAAGGAAAACGGATTTTAATAGAAACATAGAACTATAATAAGAAATATATAATAATATATTGCGTATGTTAGTTGTCAAGAAAAAAATTATAGCAATGCCTATAATTTTTTAATTTAAAATTTGATAATTTTGATGAAAACTGCATTTCTGTATTACCAATAACTTGTTGCAATTGTTTTCCACTTTCACAAATGTTTTAGTGAACACTAGTGACACTTTTCCGATTTTAAAACGTTTGCGAACACTTGGGTTCAGAAACACAAATGCTCATCCACACACTCGCGCTTCCATTCCACCCACGAGTTTTTTCAGGGTTGTTGCAACTTAGCAACCCTTAGTTGTGTACACATCACCCCCGAGTTCACCGCACAATGTGCTGTTAAGGACTCTATTCCCATCGACTTATTATGCTCCTAATGGAAATAAAGAACTTAATAATGTCAAGGTGTACATGGGACAATACACAACCTTGAAATTTATTGCAAATTCTTTATCTATTTGTTGTGAATACTCGGACTTAAGTGGATGAAAATTAATTGTTTTTTTATATAGATATTCTTTCAGGTTCTTTGTATCTACGTGTAAAACACTGTTCAAATTTTTCAATTTTCGCGAACAATACGATTATAATGAATTTTATAATACATAAGCTGTAAAAGGCAATTTTCATCTACGAGTATATAAAATTTTGTCGCGATGATAAACAAATTTATTTTGCTAAGAATTTAATATTACCTATTTAAATTACCCCTAACAGATTAAAATTAATTTTAAACATCTTTTAGTCATATTTTATCAATTTGTATATTAACCTTAACATATAGATATATGTCGTCACGGAATTTTTTGAATTTTACAACTTTTCTATAGAAAGCATGTAAATGTAACTTACCGTTAAAGCAGCGTTAGTAAAAAAACACATTCGCTTTATCGTTTTTTCGTCGACTTTAGTTACAAAATTAGTCGCTACGAAAAGGAAAAAGCAAAAGCCGTTTTATTTTAACATGATATCCACCGTGAGAGTCTTTTTCTTTTCTAAATATTGGTAAAATAATTTTTGAAATCTGATGAGTAGTTTCGGAAATTACCTCCTACATAAAAACTTACAAACATTACTTCTTTTTAATATTAGTATAGATTAGTACAAGTACGCTTTTGTAATGATATATATTTTAAAAATACGTTTCTTGCAAAATAAAATTCAGGAAATACCTTTTTAAAACAATTGACATTTATAAAACTAATATAAAGTTACTAAACCAAGTCTTTAAATAAATCAAATTATCCAGATTGTTACAAAGTTTTAAGAATTTAATTATATTTTAGCATTGATTCAAATTTCTTCAAAATTTATATGATATTTTTCATTATAATTCTTTTATGGCATCTCAAAACTGACAAAATATCGAAAGTTGTGACAAACCTGATTGGCACTTACATATTTTATTAATTTATTTGTATTTTTACAATAATATTTTTAGACCGTTGTTGAAAAATTGTTGTTCTTTATATTACAAATCTGGAAAATCCTAATTTGATTTCATTAATTAATTCTTTTTGAAGGTAATATATCTAATTATAAATTAAACTTTAAATTTTAGAAATTATTTCGAAAATAAAATCCTATTGTAAGCCAGTGTTGATAATTGCGCGGTTTCCCACCAGTCGTCGATATTTATCTTGCGTCGTAAAAATATTAAATCTAACATATTAAAACACCTAAATTCAAAGAGATCACGCACACTCAGATCATCATACATGCAATTCGTTAATATGGCTTAATTTAGAATTCAGACATATTTTAAATACTCTAATTATAAATGTATCTGATAAAAAGTTATTAGAATATATACCTTCATACTTAAGTTTAAAATCTATGTTATATTAAAAGAATAAAATAAAAAAACTTACGCAAAAACGCAGACTTTGCGCTGCCACCATAATCTAGGAGGAGCTTCATACGGTTCCACCACTTTTTTGTCTTTATTACACTTCGGAGCATATTTCCGAATTAAGGCCATTATACCGTCTACTCCCTGGTCTAATTTCTTCTTTTTCTTTTTAACATTTTCATCTTGTGTTTCTCCAGGGGGTAGTGCAACCGAAGGCGGTGGTGCAACCGATGGAGGTGGTTTGATTACCTCTATGTTTGTTTTTAAATCTACCACAATTTTATTTTTCGCCTTAGACATTTTGTATTTTAAATTTTACACTACTTCACATAACGATCAATTTTACAAAACACAAAATTTAGACCCCGACCGATGACCTGTCAACCGAAACTCACCAATCTGACATTATTTTAAAAATTATCAAAGAGGGCCGATCTTTAAAAAATGCCACTGCCAATAAAGTATTCCATGAATAATTATAATTTTTATTTCCATATTGTAAATGTAAATATTGTGGCTCACAATATTATTCATAAATATTTTTTCTATTTAAAATTAAAAAAAAAAGATTTTTTCTTTTAAAATGTAATTATCTAGAATTAGAAATAGAATAATCAATATTAGATTCTGATTTTTAAGTACTTCTATTGTTCGAGAAGTAACTTTTGTTCCGGATGGAAGGCGTGCGGTATTTTATGAGCATTGTAGTAAATCTAACATACTCTTGCAGATAATTATAAATTATTGATTCATTTTTTAAGTAAAGTAAATTGTTAAGTGTTTTATTTTTACTTATTTGTACAAAGTGAAGGAAGTATTGTAATCGCGAAAAATTTCATTTTGACTAGTTGAAGTTGAAGAACGATTAAGCCGTAGAATGATTTCAGTTTCAAGAGAAATAAGTGTACAAGGAATTTAAGAAGTATCTATAATAGATTTTTTATTTATGCTTAAATATTTGTACATAAATTTATTATTTGAATACTTGGCATATTTGAAAATATTGTATTTGATAAATAAAACAACAGGATAATGAATATACTTTATTACTTTATTCTTTTAAGTAATTATATAATCATGGAGACTAAAATGTTGATTTATATATTTAAACGGGAACAGGTCAGTTCATCACATTTATTTTTTCTACTTTTACTTTAATATAGTTTTAGTTACAGTATAGTTTCTGCACTAGTAAACCACTTAAAAGTAACACAGCATAGCACAATTAATTGTATTTATAAACTCCTTTCAACCAACTGGACCGCCAATCTAAACAGTTCTGGATCTGGAGTTCTGGGTCTTTCGGCAACTTCGTGAAGCGGCAAATTACACAAGTGTCTTCGGATTGCGAGGTCTCTTCGAGCTGACAACGCCCTTCGGAACGGCCCAGCACTGAAGAAAAGATTGTTTCTAATTTGAGCTTTTTCATTAATTGCCACTTGGATTGCTGCAATTGGATGAGTAATTTTCACTTCTTCTTTTTTAGTTTCTGTTTCTTCTGTTGTGGATTCTGCAGATGAAGACAGTTCTTCATTTGTGGAAGATTCGTCTGATTTTTTATCTTCTAGTTTTTCCTTGTTTTCGTTTTCTTTATTCGCTTGTAATATTTCTTTGACTAATTCTTCGCCGGCCATTTCAAGAGAAATACCAATTCTTGTTAACACTTTATAGTATTCCCATCTGCGTTTGGCAGATCCAGCTTTGTCTAGTTTTGGTCTAGGACGAGATTCTGCTACTAGACTAGCCCAATCCACTCCTAAAGCATCTCCTAAACCTTTCACTTTTACTTCTTCTTCAAGCTCTTCGTCTGAAATTTCTTCAAAGTCCATGTGATCAATTCCATCTTCATCAAGAGCAGATTCGTGGGATCCTGCAGTTGGTGATTGTGGTTTTTGTTCCTCGTTTTCGGAGGCAGAATGAATAATATTTTGATTTGTCGATTGACGCTTTTCTTCCTCTTTTATTTCAACGGCTGGCTCCACCGGTTCCTGTCAAAAATCATTTATGAATTGTAATTCAGACATAATTTCACATGCAAAAAATTAAAGCTAATGATTTGGAATTTGTAAATAAACTGGATAACGTGCTACACCGAACTACATAATTGCTACACAAGCACAAGCATTATTGCAAAAAACAAAACATTTATAAGTAACAACTCTTACAAATTCATGTTCATTTTTAAACTGCTGAATAATGGAGCTTGTAGCAACGGGATTAATGTTGTTATCAGAAAATAATTCTTCAACCTGTTTTTATAGAGAAAAGTTATCACTAACCATTGCAGCTTATCACCAACAATGCTCTTTAAGTTACTTACATCTTCCCTGTTTAGTATTTCGTCTGCATCGTCACTGATTTCACTCAGAGCATCTTCTAGCCCGGCGGTGTCTTCCAAGCACGGCTTCTTATCCGGAACTTCGTCGCATGGTTCGCCAATTCGTTTTCCAAGCAAGGTTTCTTTCTTGATATCATCGTGGATCATTGCGTCTAAATGTTCCAATGATGGTTTCTGATCAGGATTTCTTCGAATATCATCATCTATAAAATAGAAGATTTAATGAAATTAATATTTTATTATAAGAAAGATATTTCCTAAATCTAAATTACATTATTCGAATAATATTAATTACACGGAAATTAGCATTTTAAATTAAAATTTATGTAGGAAAATGGAGCAGTTTACAATGCTAAAAATGGAAATTTGATTATTTGATGAGAAATTAATTATAACTATTTATGAAACAATGTATATATTGATACCTTATATCAATATAAGCAATTCATAGAATAAAATAAAAAATATTTTGATATTCTACAACAGATTGTTTTGATTGTGAATATCATATGATTTTCAAAGGCTGTTTATGTTTACATACATCGTTTTAAAAATAGAACTTTGGTAATCTGCCAAATGTAGATTATTCTATGATAGATGATTTTTATCGAATGTATTCATCCTTTCCAAAATTTTATTACTATTTTTCTACGGAACTATCAGCAATTAAGCAATTTAAAAAAATACGGGTATTTTTATTTTTTGTACAGAATCATAAAATGAAAATTTGTAACTTGAAAAAAGATTAAGATATTACGGAATTAGAGAAATACAAAGTTATTAAAAATTTTCTTTAGTTAGATGCAAGAAACAAAATTTTTACAAACAAATTTAGTATGAATTTGTTTAACACAGTCCATTTCTTTCTCTTCAATAACAGGTTGTAAATTTTGCATAAGTCATTTTCAAATATCTCTACAAGAAGTACAATAATTTTTTGTTTACCATCTCTATGAGAACTTGTACTTTTGGGTCCGGATCGTCCAGAGCGTTCAGTGAATTCCCCAGGCCAGCGTCGTCTATCTTCAGAAGGCCAGCTATCCATAGATCGATTATAATGCCTCCATTCTTCGTCAATTGAAGCATGGTCCCCAGCTTCCCAATCTTCTCTGTGCGCTTCCCAATCATGTGGCCTTCTTCCCCGATCCCAGTCTCTGTTTAAATAGTCGGGATTATCCCATTCTCTACCTTTCACTGAAGGAGGTGGTCGGGAATCTTCCCGAACGTATCCTCGTCTTCTTTCTCCCTCCAATTCCAGTTCTGGGTCTAGTTCTCTACTGTCCCAAGTTTCCCGGCGTCTTCTGTCGTCTGGATAATCACGAGGTTCTAACGGAATTCTTCGATCATCTCGTGGATTATCTGCGTAATGTTCGTGTTCTAATTCTAGGTATGCACGATCATCTCTTCGATTTCTGTCGTATGGACTGTCGTAGTTTTTGTCGTCATGTCTTCTTTCTTCGCGATTTCGTGGAGGTAGTGGATAATCCCGATCTGATCTTGATTCTCGGTCGTGATCTCGATCATAACGTTGATCAGTCCTGTCGTAAGAACGGTGGTCGTAGTTACGACTGTCTGTTCTATCTAAACCACGTTCTCGGTCACTGGATCTGTCTAGTCGATCAGAATCACGATCTAGTCGGTCACGTCGTTCTAAAGAGCGGTCAGATCCACGAGTTGTATTTCGATTTCTATCTGAATTTCTGTCTCGATCTCGGTCAGTGGATCTATTTGATGATCGTTCTTGAGATCTTGTTGCAGATCTGTCGAGTTCCTTTCGACCAGCTGGGATTCGATCTGCTGGAAGGGGGAGTAAACGTTCGACTCGATCTCCAGTTGGTTTATCTAAACCTCTGTCGCGACTTCTATCACGATCTCGATCTCTACTGCGATTTGTATTCATATGCAGTAAGGACGGTAATTCTCGTTCTTTTTTCGCTAATTCTTTTAGTCGTTCTCTTTCCCTCTGTCGTTCTTGACATCGTGCTAGGGCTTCTTCTCGTTCTTTTTCACGGGCTGCTTCTCTTTCTTCTCGAGTTAAACGACGATCACGATCTCTATCTCTGTTTCTGTCTGAATCACGGTCGTTTCTATCTCTGTCTCGATCACGGTTTTCATCATGGTCTCGTTTATCTTTCCTGCGTTCTAACGAACGATCTTTACCGTCTCTACGGTCACGATCTTCTTTTTTGCGGTCTTCATCTCGACTGCGATCAGATCGTCGATCATCTTTATTAGTTGTTGAAGGGGAATTTTTTGTTGTTTCTCGTTTACTGCTACTATTACTAGTTCCTGTTGTACCGCGAGAACGAGTTGGTGAAGTTTTAGTACGGTCGCGAGAATTTGCGGAATCTGGTGAATCTTTTTTCTTTGTATCACGTGATGAGCGGCTATCACGTTTTGGTGATCGTGAAGAATTAGTTTTTGATTTTCCATGATCTCTGTCTCTATCTTTTTCACGTTCACGAGTTTTTTCCTTTTCTCTTTCACGCTCTTTTTCCCTTTCTCGCTCTTTCTCTCTTTCTCGTTCTTTTTCGCGTTCTCGCTCTTTTTCTTTTTCCCTTTCACGTTCTTTTTCTTTCTCTCGCTCTTTGTCTCTTTCACGCTCTTTATCTTTTTCTCGTTCTCGTTCACGGTCTCGAGATGAAACTTTTGGTGAGGGTGTTCTATGTTTTTCTTTACGGTCTGCTGAAGAAGATGGTCGAGGCGATCGAGAAGATGGTTTTGTATTATTCGTGGTTTTGGTTGACGCAGTTTTTGTTTTTAGTGGCGGAGTTTGAGATAAACGCCGATTTCTTGCCGGAGATGGTGATTTGATTGATTTAGTAGTTGATGATTTTTGTGCGGGAGAAACAGTTTTCTTTGTTCGATTATTTTCACTCATGTTTGTTGTTATTTTTAAATTAGATGAAGAATGTTTATGACTGCTAGACTTGGAAGCTACCTTCTTTTTGCGACGCTCTGGTTCGGAAGAAGAACTACTGTCTCTTTTTGTTTTCGCCCGTTTTGTTTTTCGGCGGCGTGAATCCAAAGACGTAGAGCTGGATGTTGAACTAGATTCTTCACTACTTGAACTAGAGTCACTAGAACTAGTTGAGGAATTGGAAGAAGAAGAACTGCTACCTTTTTTAACTTTTTTCTCCTTCTTTTTGCTGAGTTTAGATTCCATTTTCATTTGCAATTCTAATTCACGCTGCAGTTCCTGCCTCCGCTTTTCTAAAGCTTCAGCATCAGCATCTTCTAAATCTGTTTGATCCCACTGTTCCCATTCTGGTTCAGGACTTCTAAGGGCCTTTACAACTGTAGAATGTAATCTTTTATTCGTGTCATCTTTACCTGAACTCTTACTTTGCTTTTTTGATTCATCTTTCTTGGCTGCTCTCTTTGATGGACTGGTCAATGTATGAGTTGTAGCATATTTACAAGTTTTACCATAAGGACACGTACCGTTTTGAGACCAATGTCTACAATAATCATTCGGTTGTCCTGATGTACTAGTTGTTGCTTTAGTACCCAAACGTTCGAAAACAGAAGGGCGAGATTTAGGTTGCTCGTTATTTTTCGATGATACCTCCACTGTAATCTTTCGTTTTGTTTGTTTAGACATTTTCTAAATTGTTAACTATAGAATAACAAATTAAAGTTGACAGACACAACAACTCACTCGTGGTCACCATATTTGACAACTACAACTATGATTTTATTTGAAAACAGCAACAAGTATATTGAACTTTATACAGGTCTACCACTTCATAATTTAATGGTACATAATTCAAAAGTATGATTTAATAATAATACCTGAATTATATATTATCCTAAATAAATTTAATATAATCATAACTGCGTTTTAAATGTTTAATTCAAAACATTATTTATTTTTATTTGTTCTAAACAATAATCTCAATGATGCACGACTGCACGAAAAGTTAGGAATACGCTGTACGAGTGTAACTAACTTCACTTCTTTATATCAAAAAGTTTGTGTTTGTGGCGTGTGACATTTATTTTCGGAAAATATTATTTTTACAGTTAAATGAATTTCATTGTTAAACATATTCAAAATCTGCAAAAATGTCAGATTTCTTAAGGTATATACGCGGTATATTAGGATTTGGAACATCGGATGAAAGAAATTTATTCCCGAGAAAGAGGCGGTAAGAACTTTCTTGTCACATTTATTTACACATTTTTAATTTTCATTGCCTTTTAGCTTGGTTCAAGACGAATTCGATAATTTCTCTGCGAAAGTAAGAAGATTTAACGAATATAAAATGAGTGCAAATAATTATGGTAAGCTTTGATATTTGAGATTAACATAACCTATTTCAAGACATTTTAAATACAGTTTTTATAATATTGAAAATTGTGATTCTTCCTTTTATTACTAAAAAACCTTATAGATTTATTTGATAATAATTTAATGGTTCTTTATAGATGATTGGACCGATTTCCCATTAACATCTAAATCGCGGTTTGGAAAATTAGGTCCACCAGGTAGAAAACCAATTCGACCTCTCTCGATGAGATCTCTAAACACAGAAGTAATAAATGTTTCCGATGATGAAGAAGACATTATAGAAATAACTCCTCGGCGAAGATATGGAGTTATGAATGGATCTGGGGCATCATGTTCGAAGCCTCGAAGTAATTCTCCATCACAAGTGATTCAGGAAGCCAGGCGATCAATTAAAAAGTGTAACAGATATTTAAATGATGCAAACCAATCAATTCGACTAGAGGAACAGCAAGTGTACAGAGACATGTTAATCAGTTCTCCGAGAACGTCTGCTGTTTACGCTAATTCTACCAGCACGCCAAATAATTCCCGCAAACTAGATTTGCAAGAAGCAAGTCTCAGAACTAGAAAAATTTTACAGTTACTGCACGACAAGATTTCCGCACCAGTTGTAGATCTTACAGACGATAAAAGTACCAAAAGTATTGAAGCTATTGTCATCAAAGATGACTCCGATATTGAAAGTACTGGAAGCAAAAAGAAAATTGAACCTGTTAATTCGTTGAAGAAGGTTTTAGACAATGAACCGTTTATGAACCCAAATTATCTTGCTAAGTTGTAAGTATATATTTTATTTATATATTACATTAATTTTATCACTTATTCGCAAATAAATTTAATTTATTTTAACTGCTTTATAAAGCAAACACGTTCATAATTAAAAATATACATAAATTTTATAATTTTTACAATATAAAAATTTATTTTGCTGTTACGTATAGCTTTTCAGAAAGAACATTCATTTAATTTATTTATATATTACGAAATTTTGTTTATCTTAAATCAAATAATTGTACTATATTAAATAAATATATTTTATTTCTTTGGCAAAATACTTTATATTTTTTGTATTTAAAATATTTAGAATTTCAAATACTTTTAAGTATTAAACTGTGCGGTATCTCCTATTTCCCACCTTATGTAATTCCAGCACTCGACTTCGTCTCGTGCCGCAACTTTCACACCTTGTGGGAAATAGGTGAATTTCTACACTTGTTGCACTTTTTATAAATTAATTTTGGATATCGTAATATTATTTTTTTTTCAGTGAGGAAATGCGAATTCAAAGAAGAAAAGAATTAGAAAAAGAAATAAGCGAAAAGAGAAAGCAGCGTGATTTACTAAACGCAGCAAGTCGTGAAAATCTAAATTTACTTCTTGAAGTGAAAGTCAAGAACTGTAAAATATCAGAAGTAGTTCTTTTAGATGAGTACCCAGACGAACTATCGTTCCCTGATTTCACCTCAGACCAAGAAGCCAGGATTAACGAAGCCCTAAAATCTCGAAATCCTAATCGAGTATTTGCTGATAAGTACAACTTAAGGATCACTTGCCTAGATCTGAAAACATTAAACGAGAAAGAATGGCTGAACGATGAAGTCATTAACTTTTACGTAAATATGATTCAAGAACGTTCACAGAAAGAAAAACTTCCAAAAGTTTATTCCTTCAGTACATTTTTTTACCCGAAATTAATATCCAGTGGTTATTCTTCGCTTCGCCGGTGGACCAAACGTGTAGATATATTTTCCCACGACATAATTGTCGTTCCCGTGCATCTTGGAATTCATTGGTGTATGGCAATAATCGATTTTCGAGATAAATCGATAAGATACTACGACAGTATGTTAGGGAAAAACATGCAATGCTTAAACGCATTGGAATCTTACCTCCGCGAAGAACACAAAGATAAAAAGAAGTCCGAATACGATACAAGTGACTGGAAGAAAGTTATAATGAAAGACATTCCCCGACAAATGAACGGCAGTGATTGTGGTGTATTTTCGTGTACTTTTGCAGAATTCATCACACGGAACGCCAAAATTCTTTTCACACAGGAACACATGCCGTACATACGACGTAAAATGGTCATTGAAATCATTGAAGGAAAATTGTTAACGTAAATTACTTCATTAATTAGACTATTTGGTATAATAAAGTGTAATAAATAAATAATTGGTACTGCAATTTCCTATTTTCCTCGAATAAATATTTCTTTGTAAATTTTTTCAAAATTCGTTACGGCCAAAAAGTAAAATTGCAAAATCAAAATGCGAACTCAATTACATCAAATAGTCTTTTGTCACTTTATGTGAATAGGATATTTTTTTGTTGAAATATATAACTTGTTTTATACATTAATATTAAAGTAAAATATCATTATAATATTTATTTTTGCATTTTTATTACTATATTTATTTGTGATTAAATACACTAAATGTAAGGATTAAATAGAAATTATATACTTTCTTAGATTGTAAATATTTCCGAAAAATAACTGTCTGTTTATATCATATCGTGTTTGTTTCAATATTCAGTAAACTTTACTTTAATAAAATTTGTTTCATAGAAACTTTCATATTTTATGATGTTCCATTTATTTAAATACCCTTTTTGTAATTTAATTTAAAAAATTATTTTACTATAAGTACTTATTTGTATTTACTTAAAAATGTGAATAAATCATATTTAACAAAATATATAAAACAAAGTAGATATTCAATTTTTGGAAATCATTTTTCAAATTTTGCTGTTTACATGTGGATGGTTCTTATTCTTATTTTTCTGCTATTGTCTATTGTTGGTTAAGTCATTTTGACAAGTAAATATTTATTTGCTCCACTTTAACGTAAGTATTTATTAATAAATAATAATAAACTCTATTCTTATATTCCTAATTTTTGAAGATCATAACTTATATAAATGGATAATGACGGAGAAAAGGACGACAGTTTCACGATTAGCAAAATATTGGGAGATGTAGACAAAAACTCCGCAGCAAAACAATTTCTTCTAGGATCTGCTTCTGGATGGGGTACTGGATTTATTGCAATGAAAGTTGGAAAGATAACTGCTTTTGCACTTGGAGGAGGAATTATCTTGTTGCAAATTGCTAAATACAATGGATACGTAGAAATAAACTGGGATAAAATTAATAGTAATATTGGTAAAGTAAGAGAAAAAGTAGAAGAAGCTGTAATTAGGGAAGCACCTACCATGAGGGAAAAGATTTTAAGGTTTATTTCTTCCAATACGTATCTTTCCACTGGTTATATTGGAGGCTTATTACTTGCAATAGCTTACAGTTAGAAGTACAGTTCATTTGTGTTGAAATACTTCAATATATTTTATTTTGTTTTATTGTTTCTAATGTTTAAAACTATATAAAAATTCATGTACTCAAAAACTTACTACCTTGCCTTAAGTTATTGATTGATTCTAAAGTTCGCATATATTTACCAATATATGAATAAAAACTGTACATATGTAATTTTATATGTAATAAAAATTATTTGTAATTATTGAATAATATACTGTTTTCGTTATACCAATCACTACATAAAATATTTAAGAACTTAAAAAATAAAAAAAATATTAAGAACTGAGTGGATGTTTTGCATTTCATCCCTGGATGCGGCAGCTGCAGTTCTAGAAGGATAAAACAACAAAAATCACATATAAAATCCCCTATATTTATATATTGGTGACACAAGGTCGTGTTGGGTGTTGCCTAAAATTTAATTCGAGGGGAAACGTGAACTACCCTTAAACTAGGGGTTGGCGCACAAAACGGACATCAGATTCGTTAGTTTCACGATTGACTCTACATAATAGCATATTTTTTTCCCTAATTTCACTAATTAGTTGCATCTTCAAAAACCCTGGACTATAGCCGATGGTTTTGAAACTCCAAAAACACTTTTTGTCACGGATCCGGTTCAAATTTGGTATATATATACTAGGTACATGGGGCTAACAACTTCTGAAGTCACATTCGACAAGGGGTTGAAAATAAGGGAGTTATTTAATTATAAATATTTAAATTTCTTATTACATAAGAACTATAGGTCGTATGGAAATTATGACACCGGATTCGGATTCTACGAGGTCGAATTAGGGTAATAAAACCAAAAAATCATCCCCTAAAAAAGAAAACCCCAACATATGTTGTATATATCTTGAGCTTTGCATGTATGAGTTAAGGTACTTATTATATGTGTTATATAGTTTTATTTATTTAGAGGGTGGATGACTTATACTTCATCCCTGGATGTGGCAGTTATAGTTCTATAAGATTTTTTGGTTTTGTTACCTTAATTCGATCTCGTAGATTCCGAATTTGCTATCCAAATTTTCATACGACATATAGTTCTTTTGTAATATCAGTAATAATAAATTCATGTAAACTTAGTGCACTATATCATTATAATTTCTATATGACATATGTAACAAATATTAGAAGGGCCGGTTAAAAATGACGAAGCTCTTTAAAAAGGGCTGATATACATATAATTGTTTATTAACACAACCATAGGTATCTTATACATTTTATTTACAATGGTGATGAGGCTTCAGATACAATAACACACTGTCAATAAATTGAACATAGCCTGTAATGAATACATTGTCTGTGCGCTTTTGAAATCTCGGCGAAGCGTGCAAAGGACGGGTTAATAGGCCGGGACGGTGTGCTGAGCTTACACAAACGGTGTCGCAGGGCCGAATACAGAAACCAAACGTAGAAAACTCCGACCCTGAATGTATAACAATACACTTAACTAAGATTCATTCTTTCTTCGCACAATTGCCTGGTGTTTTTACGTTGCAACCAAATTATTGCAATTCAATATTCATATTTTATTTCTGTTATTTTTTTCTCATTTTCGATATTACAAATTACATCAATTTGAAATATAAATTTTTACAATCAATTTTTATAATTTTATTCAGATAATTAATAACAATAATAAACTATATAAGGGTAAAATTTATCGTTGTTGGATAGATTTTTATTTCGTGACTTACTTTGGTATATACTATTTAACTTAATACAACAAATATAAACAGTGTTACAGACTTCTACATTTTATAAACTCCACAAAAAACATCTCAGAAAGTATATATGTTTAACAAAATTTCTTTCATAAGCGCCTTCATTTGCCATGTCATAAGTTTACATATATAGTACATCACAGAAAATAATTACTAGTTAAGGGCATCGTATGTAAATGAACAGAAATAAAGGATAGGGTGAGATTTTCTGCTGTAGATATTTTGCGTGCGTCAAGGCCATATTTGCTATCTAGAACGAATGTACCACAGATCCGGATTGACTCATTTCATTTTAAAAATCGTGATAATTGTAAGTGAAGTAAATTAGTATAATACTGATCAACTGGTCCTTTTCATTACTTTAAAGTGAGAAGGTGGTTTGAAATTTTTCAGTCCGGGTCTGAAATAATTCAAATAATTACTAACATTTTGTTGTATATATTATTACGCTGTAGAGTGCTCTATACATAATAAAGTTTAATTGGTCTAAAAATATGCAAATTAACATTTTCATTTTTCTATGTTATTGTTGAGTATTATTGAGCTAATAGTGAAAAAAGAGTAATTACAAATATACGTCTACAAAGACATTTAATATAATCCATAAGAACTGTGCTAGTTATCAAGGTAGAAAAGGCATACTATTTAATTACTTACTAATGTAATAATTATAATCCTATATTTAAATTCTTGACTACAAAAAATTTATGCTCGCGGTTTCTCTCTGAAAAACATTAAAAATGAGAATTCAGAATTTCTCGTTTTTCTAACTTAACTTACGACATTAAGCATTCAAATTTTATTCCATATCGGCGAATATTTCGAATTACTCATTTATTATTCGTTCATAAGTTTCCAGACTAATATTTTGCATACATTGAATGCAGTGACATTCTGGTTAGAAACGAAACTAAGGAGTGAAATGAGGAGGAATGTCGCTGGCTCAACCGAGCACTCTGCTGAAGAAGTAGGGGTAGAAGGACCTTCGCTGCGGCCTCGTCAGCACTCGGTTCCTGTTCGGCCTGGGCTGCGCTTCCGGGATGGGCTCCACCGGCTCTTCTGTTGTTTTCGCTGTGTCTTTGTTTTCCGTTTCCTTTGTTTCCGATTCCTCGTATTCCCCATTGTCTTCGGTTGTCACTTGCTTTCCCTCTGAGCTTGCTGTAGTTTTGTAGGTTGGCGACTTTGACAGCACGAGGCCGGTGATGTCCTCGCTGTCTGAATTTTTAGATGTATTTTTTGAGTTCAAGTCACCGATTTTGGAATCAATTGTTATTTGAACTGTTTCATCCAACGTTATGTTTGATTCTGTTATATTTTCTGGAGGCATTTCAGATATTTCGATATTTATGTTTATATCTGTAGTAAAATTTTTAACATTACTTGGTGTTTTATCACTTGGATATATGTTTACATTTTTATTGTTATCGGAATCTATTAGTTTTAAATTTGCTTTTTTCAACATGCGGGACTTATCGTACTTTTTAGTAGTGACGTATAGTTTGGTAGCGTCTGTTTTGCGATCTACATCTGTTATTGTAATTTCCACCACTTTATGTTCGTGTTGCGTTTCTTTGGTGGCTGGAGCAGCTGGCGTAATGGTGAAGTCTTTATCAATGTCTTTGAAAGCCGTAGATGTGTTCTGTTTCGGCAGTGAGAAGTCTTCGGATAATTTAATTTCTTCCGTGGAATTGAAGTCGACTAATGGCAGCTCTTTCCTGTTTGTCCTGTTTAGTTTGACTAACGAACCCAGATCGGCCGGGAAGGCTTCGATCGCCTTCATGAATGTTTTATCATCGGGCGAGTCGGAGAGATCGTTGAGGGTCTTGGAATGTCGCGTCCCACTCACCGACTTATCCAGCGGCTGTGTCTGCGGTGAGGTCTTGTTCTCGTTTACATCATTTTTCACCGTAGCCTCTTTGTAGTAGCTAACTGTCGTGAACAATGGCTTTTCTGTCGACGTCGTCACTCGGGTCGTTACGATTGTATCAATCAAAGTGGCTTGATTGTTTTTCACGGTCGTCTTCTCGTCTGCATCGCCTGTCGTGTCGTTCACTTCAATTATATCGAACATGGTGCCGTTCTCGATGATGCTAAACAGCTGGCCTTGGTTGATGCTTGGGAATTCAGCAGCGGCGGACGGTACATCCTCGGTGCTGGTGCTGAGTGGCTCGGGGGCCCGTTCCGACGGCCGCTGCCGCGTGGTCTCGGGGGCTGGGCTGCTGGCTGGCCTGGTGGGGCTGCGGGCCGGGCTGGTGGCCACCCCAGCGCGGGTTGTGTACACGTAGGGGCGCACCGTGGTAGTGACCGCGTGTTTGGTTTGCGCTGTGGTGGTGCTCACCACGCCTGCTGTGCTGAACGTGTCCTCGGTTTCACGCCGGTGTCGTGTTGGAGAGCCGTAGTCGTTGGTGTCGATGGTGTTGGATGTCCAGATCCACGGTTTGGTGGCTGCTGTTTTGGACGTGGTGCGACTGCTGCTGCCCATGTTGCTGCTGCTGGATGCGTCTTGCGTGGTGGATTGAGACGGAGGCTTCGATACGGCTTTCTCATCGAAGTCCTCGTGGGTTATACCGCAGGACAATTGTCGCATCATTTCTTCGTGATCCTACAGAATTATTATAATTAATTATACATTTTATATGCAGGGATAGACTATTTCATGCAATACATGCAGTGTTGATATTGGAGAAAAATAAAAAATAATAATAAAATTTAATATGAAAGATATAGAGTTGAAATTTATTAAAGCTACTAAATTTTTGAAATATGTACAACAAATATTTATACAATTATGTGGAAAGTAGATATTTTATATGTAGATGTTTCAAGAGGAAGTGAGATGTAATATTTAAATTTAATTTAATGTTTAACCAAAGTTGAAATGAAGAGTACTTACACTGTGATACTCGTACATGCTGTTAGACGGGTATATTTGCATATTCCGATTTTATATGTAACGCACGTAGAATTAATTGTACAAGTCACAACTCTAAGTACAACTTATGTGAAGTATGATTTAATTAATTCAAATAGTAACTTATATAATTGAGTTTAGTTTATCAAATTTAGAAGTTACTTTGATTGGCAGCGTACTTGTAGTTTTCAATATTAATATAACAAAGAATTCCTCTTAAGAATCATATTTCAATCGATACACAGAAATACAATAAAAATTAATCAAAAAAACGATAACAACCCAAATCGGCAAATCGCTGTTTCGTGTTAGAAAAATATTAAATGTGACGGAGGTCGCAGAAACAATATTTCGCGAAATATATCATGGCCAACTTGTCAAATCGCTACAAATATCGACACACTATCTCTCGTGTCCGGAGGGAAAAAATCCTGTCATAAATCAGTGTAAGCGGGCGAGGAGCACACTTTGCATATTAAAAACATCGCAACGGCCACCCTGAATCCTGAGTATCGTATCAGGTGGAAGGAGAAGCTATTAATAGCATCACCTTCGCTGCCGCCCGATGTTATCAGCTATAATTGATAAGGGTGTGAAAACCGCACCCATTTGCCACCCGCGTAAATTAGACCTGCTTGTTCCGAGCCACCCAAACTATTTTGCATTACACCTACGCATTTCAAGTTTTGCTCTCCCCTCCTCAATAATATCTATTTGGAGAAAATTTCTTTCAAAATATTGCAAAAGACTTTTGCATCCTTTAATCACGGTGTTAATAGTTGTCATGTAAAAATTAAAAATACATTATGTAACTAAATAATAAAATAATATCGTGAATGAAAATTAAATTGTGAATCTTTTCGAGTAAAACTCGTGAAAAGTATGGTTTTCGTCGTTTTATTACATTTTGCAATATCGCTTCTGGAAAATAAATATTTTGAATGTAATTTGTTCTTCAGCAAACAAGTTTAGACATCAGAAAACAATATCTTGAAGCAAAGCACACTTCGCTCGTATACTACTGCAAATAAAACTACATTTTTATTACAGGATCAGGATGGATTGCTTGAATTAAAGAAGAGCTACGAATGTCCTGAGCGAGATCAAATAACATCTCAATCATTATAGTTTTATTTTGAATCTATTAAATTCAATTATTTGTAGGTACGTTCAATTTATTTGATACAAATAAAAATTTGTAGATATATAATTAAAATATTAAAACGAAATGCGTTTTATTTTATATATAATATATAATCATCTCTATATGGAATAATCCTCAAGTATCGAAGATATTTGTTTCGGGAGATTTTAATATGGAATATGCCATGGACCTTTACTTGGATTCAGAGATATTTGGGATTTGAACCCAGATCTGATGTTCCATCCGTCAAATTATCCTCCGCTACCGAAAATAGATATATAGAGAATACTCTACTTCATCTAGAATGCAATTTATAATAATAATTTTTAATTACCTAACAGACAAACAATTACAGGGCAATAGATAAGAGTTACATAAATAATATAATAAATACAAATGACAAAAAATATAAATATACAATGTATAAATATAACATTACCGACATAAGCGATAAACTGATAAAACAAATTGGCGTACTCAAAAATATCCAGTTGTAAATTAAAATATAAATAAATAAAAAAAAAATTATGAAAAATATAATTATAATGTGAATTAATTTGGTGAATTAGAATAAATTGTTTATAGATGAATCAGATTAGTAACACATGTAAGAAAATATAAAAAAGATAAAAGTGAATTACCATGCATGAATGCAGAATTTATCGTAGTTACAACATTGCACTCTGCGGTAACGTGAGCGCTAATAAAAATATAAAGCAGCGGGAAGAAGAGTAAAAGTGTAGCACAATATAAGAGTTATACCTGCGGTGCATGAAACATGAAGCCAGAGCAGGAGGGAGTACTCCCTAGAGGGATGACATGCTCTGCTCACCCTACATTCTCATGCAGATACGTACCGCCTTCCCCTTGCATGCGATTCTTTTTGTTCCGTCCAGGCCGCAGTCGCTTGTCAGTTCCACGGCCGTCTGTTCCGGCAGGTAGATGACCGTGAGTGACGGAAGTGACGTCAGCATGCAGCCGTCCGCGCCGGTGGCCCATGGGGGAACTACAAACAAATCACAATTGTTTATTAACTTACTATTTCTTCACTACAATGGAAGAATCAAATTATCTGCATTTTATTCAGGGTTAAATAGTTTATTACAACTCCAACTAGTTTCGGCCTCTCCTAGACAGACTTTTTTACAGTATATTTATATCACATCAATTAATCTCTCGAACATTCTAGAATGGAGATGGAAGAATAAAATTTTCGAGATTTTAGTCAGGACTAAATAGTTTACTACAGCTTCAACTAGTTTCGACCTCTCCTAGACTGACTTTTTTACACTATATTTATATCACCAACTATTTGTACATATTTCAACTTTACATGTCGCTGTTAAGCATTGACCGACACTGACCTTCTTCAGTGACTCTCTAGACACTCTGACCGATACACTCTTCCTTAACTCACTCGACGCGACCCTTATATAGGTACCTGTCGCCAATTAATTTCTCGAACATTCCAGAGCCTTTCAGTCTCTATAAAATTCCCGGGTCTAATATTTTATGTACAGAATAAAATATTCAAAAATAAAAAATACTTGGAATGTTTTTGTTGGTCAGCAGAATATTCATTTTGTCTCTTCAAAAATAATTCGAATTTCCCGCAAATAATTAAAACGTGTAATCAATACATCAAATACTAGATATAACATTTTAATTTTTTTATGATCATTTTGAAACATGTATGTCATACATAACATACAAATTAATATAATACTAGAATAATAGAAAATATTGATCAATAATAAACAACAAATGATTATTCCATCTGCTGTAAATATAATATTTGTTGTGTACTAAATTTTGCTAATTCTGTTATTTTGAATCCTTATTGTTTCATTTTCTCAGACGGCGATTCTAGTCGTACCGGCCCTGTTAATGCAGCTTGCAAAGCTAACTGTTTATTTTGGTTCCGGATCTTTTATTTGTAGCTTTGGTCCCGGAAAGCTTTTTCTGCTAGTTGTGTTTATGAACGTATTCTTTTTGCCTCAAAACAAAATTCATTTTGTTATGTTACTGGGTATCTTTGCATTGTATTATGTGGACGTCTATAGGGATTTGTATAAAAACTAACTTTGTTTGTCATTCCTTCTCAATTTCAGAAAAACAAATAAAATAAAAAGCGAATTTCAAGTTTGCCTGACGTCTATGGGGACTATGAATATTTACGAAATTAGTGTAAACAAAAATTACCTTCTCAATTTTCATTAATAATTACAAGAATTCATAATGTGAAGAAATTTATTTTTTCAAAGAAGTATTTTAATTGAATTAAATAATTAAAAAAAAATTATTTGGAAAACTGTGTAGAAAAATTGGGTTTAAGGGATTCTTATATCTTGCATAAATAATAAACATTAGAGATAAATATTAATCGATTTGATAGATTATTAGAAATAAATTGATTAATTTCATAATAAATGTATATGTAACAATAAAAAGCCCTTGACTTTTGACTTATTAATAAAAAAATATTGAGACTATTTGCATATCATTGCATTGTCAATAAGGTAAATATAATTTAATTGTGTTTTTATCTAATATATATTTAATCTTTATGTAATTATATATTTCAGGTTTTTGCAAACGGCAATGAAAACAGCTGACATTGCAAATACTTTAATTTGAAAATATCATGTAATGCACTAGTCATCCTGATTAAACACTTATTTGTTATTATATCTGACTATGATAAATTATTATATTATAAAAAGGATGTAATATTATGAAATGAATTTAGTTCAGTGTGAGTGTCCAAAGAAGCATAAGTAAATTAAAGTTAAATTTTTTAAATTTTTGCAGAATTATTGAAAATAATTCTTGAAAATGGGTCTAATATTTGACTCATTCCTCACAGACTTTTTCACAACAATCGTTGTTTTATTAACTTCTATTTACATTTATTCTAAATATGTGTTCCGATATTGGTCCAGAAATAATGTCATTCAACTTTCCCCGACATTCCCGTTTGGGAATCTGAGAGATGCTATTATCGCAAGAGAAACCTTCAGTTTGAGTTTTGAAAGAATATATAATGAATTAAAAAAATACAAAGTTCCATTTGGCGGATTTTATATAAGTTTGAGACCTGTGCTTATGATCCTAGATCCAGAACTTATTAAACAAGTAATGGTAAAAGATTTCCAACATTTCGCAGACCGTGGGACATACACCGATGAAGAGAATGATCCTCTCAATGCTCATTTGTTCCATCTTGAAGGAGATAAGTGGAAAAATCTTCGAGCGAAACTTTCCCCTACGTTCACATCAGGAAAAATGAAGATGATGTTCAACACTCTCAAAGCGTGTTCAGACGAACTAGATGATGTTGTTAGCACTTACGCTTCTAATAAAGAAGCGATAGATATTAAAAACATTGTGGCTAGATTCACAACGGATATCATTGGCAATTGTGCTTTTGGAATCGAGTGTAATTGTTTAAAAGACGGCGACAATGAATTTAGAAAATATGGTCAACTTGTTTTGGAACCAAAAGGCTTGGACAAACTTAGACAAATTGGTTTCTTTGTACCTAGTATTTTGAAATTCTTAGGACTTCCTTTGTTTAATAATGAAATAAAAGATTTCTTTACAAGGATTGTTTCGGAAACAGTTAGATACAGAGAAGAAAATAACGTGACACGCAAGGATTTCTTACAGCTTCTTATTCAAATGAAAATAGATGGGAAGGTATGTTTGATTAATATATATATCGCTAATAACATTTCATGACATTTGCATTTTGCATATATTTTTATTTTGTTTGTACTTGTACTTGTAATTTTTATTTTTTTAAATTAAATTTTTATAATTATATATTTTTTTCATGAATTGTTTTTAACCGATATATTAACCAGTTTAAACCGGTTTCCAGTTTTTAAAAACCGGTTTTCAAAATAAAACCGTTATTATTATAACGTTCTCTATAAGGGTTAACCGTTAACCAGTATTTTTTTTCGTTACATATCCTCTTTACAACATTTATTTTCGCTCAAGTAATAGCACACATTACATGCTCATTGAATAATATACTATTAATATAAAACAAATAATTAAAAATGCATATACTGAAAAGTTTATAAATTTTTGAAGATGCCAAAAGAAGTTGAAGCAGTGATTGATAAAGCCGCCAGTGAAGGACTCACTCTTCAGCAAATAGTATCGCAGTGTTTTGTGTTCTTCATTGCTGGTTTTGAAACTTCCTCAACTACTGTGACTTTTTGTATGTATGAAATTATCAAGAACCCTGACATCCAAGAAAAATTGAGACAAGAAGTTATCACCGTTTTAAATAAATATAATAATGAACTGACATATGAAGCAATTATGGAAATGACTTACATGGACAAAGTTATCAAAGGTAAATAATAAAACAATTTATTTGCTTGCACAAAGTCAATGAAATATTTATTTTGTAGAAGCCTTACGTAAACATCCACCATTAGGATTCCTAAATCGTAAATGTACTAAAGACTACAAAATACCTAATTCCAACTACACTGTTCGTCAAGGAGATACAATTATAATTGCACCAATTGGACTACAGAGAGATCCAGAATTTTTCCCCAATCCAGATCTATTTGATCCGGAACGATTTAGTCCAGAAGTTCAGTCAACAAGGCATCCATTCACGTACTTTCCTTTCGGTGAAGGTCCGAGAATTTGTATAGGTAAGTAAACAAATCAATCATTTATTAATTTGTGTATAATACAAATAATTTTAGGAATGCGATTTGGTTTAATGCAGACCAAAGTTACATTGGCAGTATTGTTGAGAAAATATAGATTCACATTGAATCAAAAGACAGTTGAACCTCTTCGAATGGATCCAACGAATCCAATTCTATCAGCACTCGATGGAATTTGGCTTAATGTACATCCCTTATAATTAGTCTATAGTTTTATATTTTAATTATTTAAGTATAAAATATTGTTAATAAAACATAGCGGTATATATGTATCTACTACTTATTGCTATTTATACTTACAGAAAATGCACCAATTATGGACACTATCCCAAATGTTGTCATTAAAAAAGTGTGTTGTTTTTTTTTTAGATATTATTGCGAATAATCTTACAAGAACACAAAAATTTAAGTACATTTTATATATTACATTAACAAACACATGTTAGATTGTCGGTGACAAATGAAGGTATGTTAATCATTAGTATTTTAAATTGTTTTCTATAAGAGGCTACAATTTTTGTTTTTACATTAAGTTAGTTGATTATATTATAATATAATCGTCTCGTATATCGAATTACTGGTTGATTATTAATTAATATCTTTTTTTTTAATTAGGTAAAGGAGTCAAATATTAGGATACAATTCTGAACTTCTTATTCAATGGATGACATCCAGTATCTTCTATTGTTGCAAGGGCTGGTTTAAATTTATTCGTAAGTATTCGTAAATATTTTAATTTGATACATAATTTTGGGTGTCATCTACTAGCGTAATAATTTTTTTTTTATTAAATGTCATTTTAAAATGTTAACTGTCAAAAAAATATTTTTTTATATTTTATATCAATGATTAAAAGGTGTTGGATAAAATCTTGTATTGAAGTGTTAAGTGCCCAAAGAAACTCTCTGAGACTTTTATAGTTCTTGTAAGTGATATATAAATTTAAATTATACCCATTACCCATAAAAAAAACAATTTTCGGAATTAGTGCAAACTAGAATTATTTTCTCTTTTTTTCATCAATAATTTTAAGAGCTTCTAATATGATGAAACGTACTTTAATCAAAGATCTACTGTAAAAAAATTATTTCAATCAAAATTAATCTAATCTAATATCAGATACTTAAAAAAATATTCGCATGCATAAAACGCAGTACTGTTTTTATTAAATAAGATAATTATTTTGATAAAATAATATTTTTTGAATAATTATTTTATTTATATAAGTACCTAAGAAAAAAAAATCAAATACAATTACAAACAATAAAAATTAAAGATAAAAATTAACCCACTTGTCAGATTATTTGAAATAAATTGATAAATGTACTTCAGATAATTTGTACCATATATCTATATATCATTTTAACCTTGACGTATTAAATATAATGACTTGTTTTGTTTTTACATAATCCAGAATCAACAAAGATTTTCAAGAGATTGTTTGCAAGTCATTACAACACTAAAAAAATTACTATTTAGTAACGTAGTTTTCATTCAATTTAATTATATATTCAGTTTTTTCTTACAAACTAAAAAGTATGCTGTGCTGACATTGCTAAAACTTTAAAATTTAAAGTATCATTCTGATACAAACATACTTATCATTCTTAGTGAAGATGTCAGTCATCGTGATTGGACACTTATTAATTATAATTACAAATATAACTAGATTACATGGGCATAGCCAAGGGATTCAGTCCAGAAAATCAGTCGGATAGGCATCCATTTTTGTTTCTTCCTTTCGGCGAAGGACCAAGAATTTGTATACGTAAATGAACAAATCAATCATTTATTCATTTATGTATAATACAAATAATTTTAGGAATGCGATTCGGCTTAATGCAAACCAAAGTTGCATTATCAGTTTTATTGAAAAAATATAGATTTACACTGAATCAGAAGACAAGTGAACCTCTTCAAATGGTTCCACAGAATCCAATTCTGTCAGCGCTAGATGGAATTTGGCTTAATGTACATTCGTTATAATTAGTTTATAGTTTGTAGTAAATTTTGTATTATAAAATATTTTTATTTAAATAAAACTTACAGGTAGGTATTTATTATTGAAAAAGTATTATTAGTCGTACTTATCATACCTTAATTTTTTTAATAAATATTAATAAAGTAATTTTTGAAAATATTCTTCGCAATGTAACATATATAATTTTAAGGAAACTGATAATAATATTTAAATATCTTTCGCAGTATCGCATTAATTAAGACAAAATAAATAATAACAAAGATAACAAGAAATAACAAATAATTACAATAAATTCACACAGGTATTATCACTATTTATTTTATGAGTAATTATAATAATATTAAATTTGAAAATCCTACTTCAACGAAGTAGATTCATGAAAAGCATTTGTCTCTTGTTACTATTAATTTATTTTTATTGATATGGCCTCCACATCACAATTTTTTTAAGTATGGTAGGTATCACCGAATTTTTAAATTATAAATGATAAATATTAAAGTATTTACCAGATTATTTGCAATAAATTGATAAACATACCTGGGAGCTTTTATCAATATTTACAAAACATTTCAACCTTGATTAATTAAATATAATGCCTTTTTCTTGTATTTACCTAATTCAGGTATTAAAACAAAGATTTTGAACAATTATTTGCGAGTCATCACAACACCAAGAAAATTATTATTATAAAAGTATTCTGTTCTGATATTGCAAACACTTTAAATTGAATGTAGCATTCTGACATGGATATTTTCTCACATACACATCATTATCTTAAAGAAAAGTCCAGTCATCGTTATTAGACACTTATTGTATAATTGCGATAAATAACAAGATTCAAGGCTGCCGTGTGAGTAATAGCATCTTTGGGCAAACAAAATTTTAGCGCCGTATTCCATGACACAAGATTTGTAAATTAAAACAAAATCAATTAGAAAAAAAATTCTTTTTATTTGAGAATTTCATTCACTATAGAATGCAAATAGTTCTTAAAAATTTTCAATTTGATAAAGTTAAATAAATGAGAAAAAAACAGGAATGTATAAATTTTTTATAATTTTTATTTTATTTAAATATCTTACGCAGTAGATATTAATAATAACAAAGTGCAAGAAGTAAGGAAACAATTACAATATTGTAACACATTTTATAAATAATTATAAAAATAATAATGGTTTCCAATTGTATATGTCTTCTTACAATGGGACAGTGCGGTCATGGGAGGCAGACTCCAGAGATATCTTTAATTTGTTTAGTTTATTTTAGAATGCAATTTAACGATTTTCTGTCTAAGTGCATTCAAATAGTCACAAAGAACATGCGCCTCTTGTTAATATTAATTTATTTTTATTGATATAGCCTCCAAATCACAAATTTTAAATTATTATAAATTGAATATCACTCTGATATGAATGTGTTTACACACATACATCTTTGGTATTAAAAATAGAAATACTCGTCACTGTGACTAGGCTCTTACTACTTATTTACGATAAATGACTAGATGATAAAAACAAGTGTAATATGTTTTGCAAGCGCAGTATTGTGTTATGTACCCAAAGAAGCTATTTATGACTTGTAAGTGTTATGTAATTAAATTAATATATTTATTGCATGTTAAACTAGAATTTAGTTTCAAATAAATTATTATTTTTATACTTTATTAATATTTTTTTTATTGACATATTTATTATTTTTACAATTTTCAGTCTATTTTAAATTTATTATTACTGAGTTAAAATACCTTACGTTCAACATAAAATTATTTGATTTGTATATTGCAAAATAGCTAATGAAATAAAAAATAATTTTTAAAGTTTTATTTTCCTAGTGAAATAAACTAAACATTTTTGCAGACTTATCCAATACAAAACTTTGAAGATGGGTTTAATCTTTGATTCATTCGTGACAGACTTTTTCACAATAATCCTTTTCCTATTCACATCTTTATTCCTTTATTCTAAATATGTGTTCCAACATTGGTCCAGAAATAAAGTCGTTCAAGTTACACCTTCATTTCCGTTTGGAAATATGAAAGAATGTTTTGTTTCACGAGAAACATTCAGTTCATCTTTCGAAAGAGTATATAAAGAATTAAAAGAAAAAGATGTACGATTTGGCGGATTCTACTTTAGTTTGAAGCCCATGCTGATGATAGTAGATCCAGAACTTAATAAACTTATAATGGTGAAAGACTTCCAACATTTCACAGACCGTGGGACATATACCGATGAAGAGAATGATCCTCTCAATGCTCATTTGTTCCATCTTGAAGGAGACAAGTGGAAAAATCTTCGAGCGAAACTCTCTCCTACCTTCACATCAGGAAAAATGAAGATGATGTTCAATATTCTCAAAGCGTGCTCTGACGAACTAGATGATGTTGTAAGCTCTTACGCTTCCAACAAGGAAACCATAGATATTAAATACATCATGAATAGATTCACCTCAGATGTCATAGGAAGTTGTGCTTTTGGAATCGAATGCAATGGTTTGAAAGATAGAGATGGAGACAGTGAATTTATAAAGTACAGCCAACTTGCTTTAGAACCTAAAGGTTTTGACAAAATTAGACATATTGGTTTATTCATACCTAGTCTTTTGAAATTCTTCGGTCTTCCTATATTCAACAATAAAGTAAAAGATTTCTTTACGAGGATTGTTACAGAAACAGTTAGATACAGAGAAGATAATAATGTGACAAGGAAAGATTTTTTACAGCTTCTTATACAAATGAAAACAGATGGGAAGGTATGTTTGATCATTATCTTATACTTATACATTATTTCAAAATTGTTTTTGTTTTACGACATGCATGGAAAGCTCTACATTCTTCTGGCGAAATGGAGAGGAAAACTTACTTATTCTTCTTTAGAGAGGTTTCTAATTACTCATCCGTTTCCGTCTATGTTTCATACAGCTTGAAATACTTCGTAGTGGTATATTTGGAAACACAAATAACATTTAATTTATCTCATGACCTATGCCCTTTAAATAGTCAAAATATTATCATATGCACATTTCATTTTCAGTCAAAGTTATCATGGATTTTTTGTCAAAACATAATTAAATTGTTTGATATTGTGTTATTTAAATTTATAAGCAAATTATTAATATACAATGATAGAACATTAAAAATTTATATTTCTTATAATAACATATTAAATTATTGAAAATGCACAAATATCTTAGTAAGATATATTGAAATGTTTATAAATTGTTCAAGATATCTAATCAAGTGGAAGATGTAATAGATAAAGACACTAGGGAAGGAATTACAATTCAGCAAATAGTATCCCAATGTTTTGTGTTCTTCACAGCTGGTTTTGAAACTTCCGCAACTACAATAACTTTTTGTATGTATGAAATTGTCAAAAACCTTGACATCCAGGAGAAGTTGAGACAAGAAGTATTCACTGTTTTAAATAAATATAATAATGAACTAACATATGAAGCCATTATGGAAATGACTTATATGGACAAAGTTATCAAAGGTAATTATTAATTTTGTATTTCCTCAAAGTTAATAAAATATATTTTGCAGAAACCTTACGTAAATATCCACCATTAGGATTCCTAAATCGTAAATGTACTAAAGACTACAAAATACCTAATTCCAATTACACTATTCGTAAAGGTGATTCGCTTATTATTGCACCAATGGGACTACATAGAGATCCAGAATTTTATCCCAATCCAGATGTATTTGATCCGGAACGATTTAGTCCAGAAGCTCAGGCAGAAAGGCATCCATTTGTATACGTTCCTTTCGGCGAAGGTCCGAGAATATGTATAGGTACGTGAACAGACTAATCATTTATTAATTTATTTATAATGCAAATAATTCTAGGAATGCGATTTGGATTAATGCAGACTAAAGTAGCATTGTCTGTTTTGTTGAAGAAGTACAGATTTACACTGAATCAGAAGACAGGTGAATCTATTCAATTTGATCCACAAAATGCAATTTTATCTGTAAAAGGAGGAATGTGGCTCAATGTAAATTCATTGTAATTAGTTTATAGTTCGTTATAAATTTGTAGTACAAAACCTTTTGTTTTTTTACGAACATACCTTCCTGTATATTTTATTTCCTTTTTTTTACTGAAAATGCTTTAATGTCATTTTACAGTAATATAGACAGTGATGTTACTATTAATAAATTTTATTTTACATAAATAATTAATTAGTGGAAGAGTATTATGTACCAAATTTGACATACTGGCATTATTTTAAATACATAGACTGCATAAAACAAAAACTGTATAACGAATCAATAAACGATATAAATTAATTGAAACAAAAATTACTCGGAACTATAAAACAGTAACAAAAAATCAATACGGTCACAATACAACAAATCTGGAATAGTTTAATATGATAATACCTCGTTTATATACACATTGAAGCAGCCATTTTAACAAAAAAAAAACAAAATTCAATTTTTTATAGCTATTTATGTAATAAATAAGCGAACGAAGGTTATTTAGCGCAATTGCAAAACTAGACAAAATTGTAAGAGCAGAATTTAAATAACCACCTAGTTTCACTAGTGAAATAATGCAATCAATAACCTAATTCTAAGAGTCTCTTATAAACGGATGAAGAAAAATCTTTTATGAAGTTCATTTCTCTGTTATCGAAAACGTCAAACTTACTCTCAATAAAAATTATAACTATGATAGGTACTTTTCCTTGTCATCCATACAGAGTAAAAAGTAAAAAAAAACTAGAAATAGTTTTCATGTATTTTGTATAATAATGAATGTGTCGAGAAGAACTGATATGCATACATATTAATGAATGCAAATGGAAGAAAATGTTTAACTATTCTCACACTTTCAAGTATTCGTACTACATATTTATTAAATGTAAAATTCAAATCAGTAAAGTACGTAAAGTGGATTGTAGGAACAAATCCCCAAAAGTCAGTTCGGAACAGTGTAGGAAGTTAGAAAATGGACGAAACGTAGGACTGACCAGCGAGCGAGCTATCGGACATGGAAAATTTTAAATTAGATTTAGAAATGCAATCTCCAGTAACCGGGGCGGAAGTTTGGCGCCCGGCCGAACGGTAATACGGATGCGGAAGTCCAGATCTCTATATATAATTTGTGGTTGTACCCCGCGGCTAATGCCCTGGGCCATGGGCGTGCATTTGGGGTTTGAATTTCCGTTCCCACCCAATGTTTGCGTTTTGTGTTCTGTGTACGTAGACCCCGGTTGGTAAAAAGGATTTCATCCAGGATTACGAATTACAGCTTAGTTTCTCGAGGTATTACCGCGGTTTATGCTATCCGATAATTTCCACTAATTTGTGCTTCATTGCGCTTTGTTTACGAAGGACTTTGTGCTTGGTATCAATTCGCCACAATCATCGCTTCTAATTAGAGCTAACGAATAATAACAATTCAGAATTACTAAACTTCTTAAATTATGGTAATTATCAAATTGATGATCATTCTATTTTAATAAAATGTAGATAACAGACCAAAATTGCTAGAATTTATCTTAAATATTACAATTACCTTTTTTTTAACTTAATAAAAGATAATTTTACAAAGCTTACTTTTTGATATTGACTCTTAATAATGTTTTTTGTTTTGAGGTCCTTTTTACTGGGAGCAAGTAGCTCTTTGATGTTTTCGACAGAGAAATTAAATCAAATACGAAACAAAAATTAAGAGGTAAAGTCAGACGGTGCTTTGTCTGATGTCTTCGAATAGATGGTATTATTTTTTTTTATTGTGATAGTTTTAATTGGGTTTTTTATATTTCTTTGGCAATACTTCATCGTTACGAATGTGGGTACTAATTTTTATAAGTATACAAGTAACAAATTTTATTCACTTATTGCAAACTCGTATCTCTGAAAGGACATATTTTTTTAATATTACTTTCAACATATTTGAAAACTTATCTCTCCATTATTATCAATATTTTTTGTTGTAAAACTTCACCAGTAGAAAAACTATGAATGAAATATGCAAACACGTCAGTTATGTGAGGATTTTATCAATACCTAAATCAAGCGAACGGAAATGTCTGAATTTCTTTCTTGTCGATGCACACCATCTATTTCTTCGACATTGACGCGTACTTGTCTGGCTACAAAGAAAACATACTCGAATATTCCGACATCTTTCTCCAACTCAAGATTTGAAGTACTAGTGAATATTTATATTCCCGACGCGACCCTTATATACCTGCCGCCAATTAATCTCTCGAATATTCCAGAGCCTTCCGATCACTTTAAAATTCCCGAACAATAGCGGTGTCGCTTCTATCCCAGTTGATCTGACAAGTCAGCCGTGATGACTCATCTTCGGTAAGTATTGTTCGTTATAATATTTTGGATTTGTCTTGTTACGTAGCTATTTCATTCATGATATTGTTTATACTAGAGAACGTTTTAGTTTGATAGATGTAGAAAGTTGTAAGTCTTATTTATTGCTTGTAAACTAGCGTGTAAGGAAGAAAAATGTGACAAGTTTGTGTAGCACGAAATGTGTAGTTAATTGATGGAAGTGAGCAATTTATAAATTGAGAGTTAAGTAATGAAATCAACAAGGTTGTGTACTAAGGGACGAACGCCTGAAGCTTTAGGTTTAGGTAACAACACAAACGCAATTAGGAGATAGTTTAGTAAAGGTTCCACAACTTTACAAGACTTATACGGGAGTTTACTTAACTTAATCTAACTTTATGTCCGCTGATTATCAAACTTTATAATGGCATTACTATTTAACGATAATTAATTTTAAAACAATAGATGCATAAGGGCTCTTATTCTGCTGTTATTTACGGGGGTTGTTATGAGCGCAAATAGCCATAAAACTCTCTCCCTTAGGAGTACATGCACCGGTAATGGGACAATTTATGCAGTTATTGGAATTATTGTTGCCATATGAGCGCTAAAACTGAATTGAATACTCTGCCACTACTAGCATTAAACTCCAAATTCGAAAACAAGCCGAGCCATTTTACGACCGCCGACTGTTTGCATTTTGTATCATTATTAACGGGACTATAGATGACAGGTAGTTGTTCAATAGAGTTGGCTACGAATTCAGCTCGCTCACTAGCAGTTGCAAACTAGTTTAACTTTACTAAATGCATTCTATTATGCATGTCCACTGTTCGACAGATACCTATTTGAATTTTATCCCAAAGTTTGAATAATGGTGACGGTTTTCACAACGACACGATATTATATTTCTTGAAGAATCAAATTACGACTAATAAATTTCACCTAATTTTGAAAAATAGGGTGTAACTTTACTAATGTACAACGGAATGACTATATTTTTAATAGAAGAAAATAATATTGTCATTAGACGAGAACTATTTATACATAATTTAATATCATCAAGGAGCATATTTTTAAAAATGTTATGGATCATTTTCAGTATGTATTACGGAATATTAAATCACCTTTTTTACTGACTATTGGGTATACCAGTTTATTTTACGCGGTGGGGTAAATAATTGATGTTTTTTTTTTTTAAAGCAAGGTTTTAGATTACCCAGGAGTTATTTTTAAATAATGAATGAATGATGTTTTTGATGAAAACCTTTGAAATTTCAAACACAAATAAAAAAATCTGAACTGTATTTTTATGCAATTATGTGAACTCTAAAGAGAAATATAAAATGGATTATTTTATACATTTAACAATATTATTTTCATTATTTTCATCTCTGCCATGAAATATACACACAAATACAATTAGTAGTGAATTAAAAATGTTCGTTGTTGAAAGAATTAATATGCACGCTGAAATGTATTATGACATAAAAAAATTTAACCACATTTTTGAATACGTGACTAAATCTGCAAAATGGAGCACAAATTATACGTTTTATTTTATTTTGTGGCACGATTTTCTACGCGAATAATTTAGAATGAAAATTAAATTTTAAATAGTCAATTTTTAAACCAACGGGTATTAAGTCAAAAGTAAAATATGAGGGTAAATTAGCATAAGAATTACAAAAAGAAAATAAAAAAAAATGAAAAAGACATATTTTTCCGAAATTTTTACTATCGCCTCGTAGAAAAAATTTCATATGCGTAATAAAAAACTATACTTTAGTCCCATGATGTACAATAACAATTTTTTTTATAAAAATTTAATTTAAAAGATAGCCATTTTTTCGGTTATTTGTAATCGACTAATTAAACTGAAAAACTTATCTATTATGCTTCAAACTAAATATTTATATTTATTTTTTCTTACAATTATTTTCGGATTAAAATTAATCAGTAATCTCTATCCTCTCATGTGTCTGTAGAGAGTGGTTGTCAACTTACTAATTGATCAAATTTGTAGTTGTATTAAACAATGAAATGGCATTGTTTAGTTAGTTTTCACAATTGAATTGAAACAATTTAAGTTAGTTGTGAACTGTAAATTCCCTCTCAGCGTAAATTAATTAGAAATAAATTTTACAGAGAGCATTACGAGTGGAATATTAGAGTTAATGTAAAACTTTGTGCGTTAATACTCGTTCGCGAATGGCAAATTCCTCGTATGACCTAAATAGTGGAGCGCAGTGCGTCCTTTGACTCGGGGAACCTCTCAACGTATCCAAACTCTTTGAACTCTGTCTAATTCATGTATGCATGTATCAAAATCAAACGTACCACATGGAAACCGAGGCCCACTGTATTGGAAAATCTACTGAATATATATTAAGATATTAATATACCGAGAGTTTCAATTTCAAAAGTGATTGAGTAGTGGAATATTGATGAAAAATTATACAGAACTTTAATAGGATAAGATTATAAGAACGAGGATTAAAGTATGGTAATTTTTAATAATAAACTTCTAATTTATTAAAGACATATTGTGATTGATCGCCAATAATTTTACGAAGATCTGCAGTCTGTAGATCTACGCTAATAGGATGTTTAAAAAAGTGTCACAAATATTTGTTATATTTTTTTATATGGTAATTTTTTATTAGCTTTTTTTAATTAAATTTTTGTAATTATTTTTTTATTAATTTATTATTAACCAGATTAAACCGGTTTCCAATTTTTGAAAACAGGTTTTCGAACTTAAAACCATTATTATTATAACGTTCTCAATATTGGTTAACCGTTAACCAGTATTTATTCAGTTACATGCCATGTTTGGTACTTATTTTATTTCACTATTCACTATGGTAATAAATTATCAATATTATATCCATAGTCAAACTAAGAAGTTTGTCTGTAAGGACATTTTTACATATTGCAAGAGTCTTCATTAGATGTAAATGGTGCGTATTTCAGCAACGCAATGCTGTTGGTATTCATATATATTCATATTTTCATTTTCATTATGCTCATTAATTGATACATATGGTATATTTTCATACTCTACTACAAAATGGTAATATTTTGACAGTGATTTAGGACCCTATTTCATGTATAATATATTTTTATGTGGCAAAAACCTAAAATATTAAATTATATACAAAATAAAACTTGGTATTTGGGATTCTCTTCAAAGAAAACGTATAAATTGTTTCATATGTATATAAATGTAAATCCGAACTACAGAATAGGTTTATACAGAAGCGACAGTAAGACAGAGAAAAGAAAATTTGAGAGAGATAGGGATAACCAATAAATTTAAAGGGCTCATTGTTTAAAATCGGAAAGTTTCGTCACATCTTAGAGAGAGATAGGGGAAGGGAACAAATTTAAAGGTCTGCACTGTACACAATGCTCCAAGGTCATAGAACTGAATAGGATAACATAAAAGGTACCGACACGGAGTGTCGCTTCTGTATGTTATTCTGTTAATTCTATTAATAAATAAAACACTCGCTTAAGTTTCCCAGATTAAAGTGTATTATTTATTGAATCATTTGGTGAAGATGTTTGACGGTACCTGGGAGTTCGCAGATGAAGGAGGCGACTTCGGGCCCGCCGCAGGTGAGCGCGTGCCAGCGGAAGTCGGCGGCGGCGTCGGCGGCGGCGCACACGGCCACCCCCGCGGCGGCCGGCGCCTCGCCCCAGTAGCCCTCGCCCGACAGCGGCTGCGAGCCCCTGGAACACAACACACGCTGCTTAGCTTTGTGACTTACATGCTAGTAGTATGGAGTCAACAGTAAACACAGACTTAAGATTATAATGGGATATGTGACCATAAGTTATAAAATATAAAAAGTAACTACAACCGGTTTCTGCCTCTCTTAGGCCTTCATCAGGGAGTGGAAGTCAATGTGATGAATTGACTTTCATTCCCTGGTGCTTCATAGACAGTTCATGCTAGTAGAATGGAGTCATCAGTAAACACTGACTTAACATTATAATGGGATATGTGACCATATAAGTTATGAAATATAAAAACTAACTACAACCGGTTTCTGCCTCTCTTAGGCCTTCATTAGGTAGTGGAAGTCAATGTGATGAATTGACTTTCATTCCCTGGTGCTTCATAGACAGTTCATGCTAGTAGAATGGAGTCACAGTAAAGACAGACTTAACATTATATTGCGATATGTGACCAGAACTCATCGAATATAGAAACTAACTCCTACCGGCTTCTGCCTCTCTTGGGCTTTCATTAAAGATATATAGGGAAGTCAATGTGATGAATTGACTTTCATTCCCTGATGCTTCCTAGACAGTTCTTGCTAGTAGACTGGAGTCACCAGTAAACAATGACTTAACATTATATTGGGATATGTGACCACATGTCATTCAATATAAAAACTAACTACAGTCGGTTTCTGCCTCTCTTAGGCCTTCATCAGGGAGTAAAAGTCAATGTGATGAATTGCATTTAACACTTCCACTATTCATCCTTATATCAACATTATCCAGTCAAGAAATAATTTCATCTTCCAATAAAACTAACCACTAATAGCTTCTCATTATATTATATTTAACTAATATAGTTAGAAATTTAATGTTCTGGAGAAGGGAATGGGATGTCAGCATGTTTCTTAAAGTCCCAGTCTATCTCTCTTCTTTTACGATAATAACTATGCTGATGTTACAATATCCCTTCCCCAAATTTGTAATATTTATTTTCTCGTGAACTACGAATAACGATTTATACAAAAAATATATTTTCCTATAGCAGCTGATGCTGTATGTTTGCGTAAATTCGCAAATATTTGAAAATATAGAATTTTTAGCTTGATAATTTTCATATTTTTCAAAATTTTGTTTATATTTTTTTAAAGGAATTAGTTATACTGATACCAAATTTACAAGCAGAATTTAATTATCTCTTTTCGTTTCGGAGATATTTAATATTCCTTTAGAAAGCAGTTGATATTCACTTCCTATTTTTATTTTTGCGTGCAGATGCGTATCCAGTTATTATTTATTCTTATTTCATTTGGAAACCCATTCTGCTATTTTCTCACGACGGTCCCAAGCGAGAACAGAGCTTGAATATTCAGTGATATGTAAATGTACAAAATATGCGACATTATATTTCTTCGAAATGCGAGAAAAAATACGTGTGTTTGGTCCTGGATGCTGTTACGAGACTATGTGCATAATTTAATAGCGTAGAACAGATGTAGCAGATCGATGTAGAGCAAGGCTGTACAGGACCGTACAATGAAAATTTTATAAGGATTTATATGTGGGCCCGCTACAAAACGGCGCGCACTCAACCAATGAATTACGAATCTCCTCTCTAATTTATTTATCCTCCGAGTGAAGCCTGGAGACCGGCTCCTTTGTGGAATACTTTCATGTCTCCCACGTCTGTATGTCATGTGTGCAATTATAGCTATGTAAATGCATCCTCCAATACATCATTCATATAGAAATACTGCAGATCAAGCAGAATACATTACTGGTAAATTCCATGCGCTCTAATAATGTTTCTTTATTCTATAATTCTCTCTATCTGTTAAGTATGCAAAAGTTATATGAGAAAAATATATGTGGTACTCTTCTCAAGTGACTTATAATTATATAAAATTGCATAAAGTTTTATTTGATTGACAAA
Source organism: Stenolophus ochropezus (assembly GCA_035578165.1). Taxonomy (NCBI): domain Eukaryota; kingdom Metazoa; phylum Arthropoda; class Insecta; order Coleoptera; family Carabidae; genus Stenolophus; species Stenolophus ochropezus. The sequence continues at coordinate 873,894 of JAQOWZ010000011.1, read as the reverse complement.
TGAATAATTATTAAAATGAGTCACGCATTCGAAAATACTTTTGAAACAAACATGACAGTTATCAATAACAAAAAATTAAAAAAAATGAATTTAAATGAAAACTTTTCAGATAAAAGTATTTTAATTTTTCCAGACAAATAATAAATAAAAACTAAATAGTACGTGCACATGAAAATTCTCAATTTATTATCATTATCACCAAAATTTACTTTTCCGATTACATCCATATTAACAACATTACGCAACATCATGTTCTCTTGTTTATATTGTTTAATAAATTCTGATAGTGCTTATAATTATTATGTTATTCAATACTTTAGAACCTAATTCAAAATAAACATATTATAATGCTGTAATTAGTAATATACCAAATAAAAATTAATTTTAATCAAATAAAGCGAGAATAGTTTAGGAGACATTTCTTTTAGTGCAACATTTTTTTACACCAGTAATAAAACCCTATATCTATCTTAAAATAGATGTGAGTTACACCCTTTAAAAAATTACTAATTAATTAGTCGCATTAAAGTATATACCCATACAAATTTTCATTTTAAATTTCCCACTAGTACAGCCACAATTACAAATTGAATGTCCGCCAATAGGAATCCAGATGATAAAAAACATTAGATCATCATGTTATCCATAATGGTCTTTTAATTAATTACATTACGTATGTTTTTATTAAATTCAATTTGATTAAATAAGGATTTAATTTGAAATGAAATGGACGGTAATATTATTATAATAAATGAAACGTAATGTCCATTTCAGTTTGTAGGTAATAAATTATATATAGGCATTGCGTAGGACAAATTGGATAGGCTGATGGCATCTATTAGACATAGCTGATTAACAGCAGAATAGAGTAAGCCAATAACATAGTTTAGTCTCGGCGCACATTCAACTTAATTAACATCAACGCTTAAGTGCCTTGTCATATGTTCCTATCATCTAATTTTACCTTCTATTATTACAAATAATAATAAATGTACCACCCGCACAAGCACTCAAACAGAAATCCAGAAATTGCTTGTTCGTATCCTATTAAAGTAGGAATTTTTTGTTTAGAAATTTGCTGATTACCTTCAGGTAGGACAATGTTTGTGTTCTTGTAATACAAACACGTTATTATTGTTTCGTGTTGACATAACCGACGCATACGTCATTGTTTTTCATGCTCATCGATTATCGGAACAATATTTTATCGTATTGGGCTTGGCAAATTATGGTCCCGATGCAACATTTTTCCAATTTATCCGTTTTTGGGAAATTGAGACGATGATTTAATGGCTCATGGAGGGTGAATATACGATTACTTCCATTGTTCAAAAATATCCATGGTTGATATGACTACTGATCTATTGGAACTATTTCAATAATTAATAATAAATGGTGTCTAAGGTTAAATTATAAGTAAAACTAATAAAATAACGTTTAAGGTTATCCATACACTTTGAAGATTAAAAGGTAATTTTATTATTTGAATGATAACATTAACATTAATTGTATAATGTACAGTACTATGTTTTAACACCAATAAGAACAAGCCTGATAGTAAATTATCTCTGTAAGCCCTGTTTAGTTTTAGTACATCGAGATGTATAATGATGAATGAGTCTAATCTAGAGACTATGTGCAACATTCCAGAATGGATAGAGGTTTAGGCTTATTTATTACAAAGATAGAGATGTACTTAGCCGGTGATGTCACTAGATGCAAAACATTTCAATTACGCTCGGAAAATAAAAAGATTGTAGTTAAAGTAGGAAGATGTCATGTTGGATTTTCAAAACTCAAATGGAAAAGTTAACGACAATGTTTGGTCTCATTGCTAAATGACTAGTTTGATTAAATGAGGTAGATACACATTTCGTACTCAGATTGTTGCTTGGTTTTCCATAAAGAAAAAATAACTATTATGATATATGTTGCACTTTATACAATACACTCGAAAAACAAATACCGCATACCGACAAATAAATTGACAAATACGTAAAGAAGTTTTTGCTAGCGTAAAAAGTTGCAAACATAAGAATTTGCTGAACAAGTAGAGAATTGAAAGTAGACATTTACAAAAACAACTTCAAAGAAAACATTGATTCTCTAACAATGAAGCTATATGAATTGAATCTGTTTCTATATATTTTATAAGATTGTTTTCTTTAAACATGTAATTATGTTGTTAGAATATGATGAAATATTTATATGACACAATTCAAACAGAATTTAAATTAAAATTAGATATTTCATTAAAAATGAATAGAACAGTAAGAACCTAGATAAGATCATTAAATATTAAAGAACATGTAACGATAAACATCCTACTTCTAATATAGAAAGTGTATCTCCACCTTATCTCTTTAATATTTAATTGTTTTCATCTGAGATGCTATTACATAGGTAATATGGAGTAAAATAAATAATGAAATGAATAAATATATTATTACTTTCAGGAATCAGTAATGAACTGAACTCACGGCATGAAGAGATGCTAGTTTTCTTGTTTTTCCAGACATCTCTATTAAATTTCTTGTAAGACGGAAATATTTTCTCGAAGAAAATGTAGCTGAGATAATATAATCAACTCATTTCAAAGTTTTTCCTTAGCAATCTCAAGCTATGTTATGAAGATTAATATTTATTTCAAATAGTGAAACAAGTTTTACATTTCAAAAAACATGAATATCTTAAATTTAGTTGTTTTTATAATTTTTTATAACACAGGAAATTAAAAACTATTATTTCATTTTATTGTTTTTTACAATATTAGATAATAATTTTGACTACTAGAATAAATAGATGTACGTGTGACATTGATAATGACAGTAATAATAAACATAATTGTGACAAAATTATAAAAAAATGAAAATACCTATACGTATAGTTATTTCAACCATGACACACGAATGATATAAAATTTGAAATGATTTTTATTTTCAGTACATAGTTCTACTTCATTCTAATAACATGTTAATTATTTTTAAGACTATCTTTTGCTTTACAGCATTATTAGTATCGGTTAATGTAAGTAATTAAATTTTATTTTGTTACTTATATTCACAAAATTAATTAATTTTTTACATAAAAAGGGATTAGCAGGTTTGCCATATAATGAATACAAAAAACTAGAAAAATATTGTGCTTTCGGTAAGTTTTAGTTATTAATTAATCATTTTGTTGTAGATTTTCATTACCTAAAAATGAATTTGCTAATAATATTACTTGTTCTTTTATTGTATATTTCATAATTGTAATCGTAATTAATTAAAAATAATTTACTAGAGACTTTTCATTTTAAATTTGACTTATTTAAACACTCTATTCAAATTTTATTTTAATTTTTATATATTTAGTAAATTTGAATTACCATTCATATATTTCATGAATGCATTACAAAAATGAAAACTAATTTTTATAGAAATTATTCGAGTTTTAGAAAATTAACAGTTTATATTAATTGAATTTGTGTTTATATTGACATATGAAATAAAATAATATTTATTTTTGTAGTTGTAAAAGTAGAAGTAGAACAAAAATTAACTTCAGTTTCCAAACAAGAATGTTATGATGCTTGCATAGATGTAAATGTTGGTTTTAATCTGGTAAGTTACAAACGTAGCTATCTTAATTTTTCATTAATATTTTTGTTTGTTTATCATTTGAATTTAACTAATTACACTTTACTGAAGAGACTTTGAAGACATGTAAGTTATATTGAATTTTTAGATAGTAGCATCAGACACAGAAGAATCGACTGATTCAATTAGAAATGTTTTAAGTACGTCAGATATACCACTAGAAAAATACGATTTAATTTCCAAAACCTGCAATATGGATAGTGAGTATTAACAGATAATTCATATATTATTTATTGTTAATGTTGTTTCTAGATATTTTGCAAACCCATGATAGATGTGAAGCTACTGTAAAAGTGGCTAATTGTTTAAAAGTTGTAACGAGTGGAAATTATTGAAAAATAGGTAGATTTTAAGTATTTGCAGCTTTTATTTCATGTTTAGATTATAATAAGTGAATTATTTGATCAATGTCAACTTTTATTAAATTGTTAAAGTTGACGCTTCACCAACTGAGTTATAAAGTTAGCAAAATTCAATATTTTGAAAGTGCAGTTTCAAATATAACGTAATGGGTAAGTTTGGATACAATTTAAAATAATATTGTTTCGTTTAAAATAAATGAAAAATATTCAAAATAATGTAAAACAAAAATAATCTTAGTTATTTTTCATAAATTATTGACAATTCAAAATCCTTACTAAAAGTTTTGTAAAAACTCAATGTCAATATAAGAATTATATTATATACATTATAGATGACGTTCATATGACAGTTTAAAAATAAATATTAATAATTTATAGCAATACTCTCTTTGTGTTATGAGGTAATTATATTGTATCTCCTTTAAGATAAAATGTAATAATACTTTTGCAGAAGACAGACGAGAAAAGTATTATTTCTTGTGTTTATCAGGTAAATTGAAATTGTACTTCAAAAATAATTTTCGCACAAAGTGTATAATTAGAAGGAATTCAAAATGTGTTTAATTTAATTTTAAATTTTGTTTGCTGTAATTTAGAAATGAAAGAGTAGGTACACTACAGTTGCTTAAATACTGAAATCTCATTGTCTTAAAATGCCCTGTTAAATAAAGGCTTTTGACATTAATTTATTCAAAAGAGTTGGCGAAATTTACATGGAAACAAATATTTCAATTGTTGAAAGTAGAGCGCGTAAATAAATTATATGCAAGTACAATAAATATTCACTAACAACAGCGTGTGCAAGAGAAACAAACGATACAAGTAAATAAATAATTAAAACAAAAAAATCCGCAGCTAGAGAACAAAAACACGCTGTAAAATATTCCTCATTCTGGTAAATAAACATAGAACCACTAAATAAATCAGACGACATGCGGTCCATTTTGTGGATTAATTGAGATAAATGATTTTTTTCTGCGCCATTAACCGACGCTGGGCGTCGGACGCGTCGCATAAACGTTAATTATGTCATAATTCAGACGGTCGCCAGGTGTCACCGCTCTCGGGCGCCTGGAGTGCTGTGCCGGTCTCCCAAGTTCGTAGCACGAGTGTCTGTGTTCGGATTTACAAACACAAAAACCACACTCAACGGCACTTCTTGCCCCGTTTCTTGCCTAACTTCTATTACGTGTTTCAAATTTATGACAGATTAATAGCCATGTGTAACTTCGGCTGTAGTTTACTTTAGGTGGACTTTGGGTCAACTGTTTATGTTTTCATTAAATATATTTGTCATGTGATCGATAAAGTCAAAAAGGTTGGATTAGGATTACTTGGGTTTGTTTAGGCTATTATTGCTTCAAGCTGTGTTTGGGAGCATTTAACTTAACAATATTTTTAGAAGCGACAGAGATAATAATAATATGGGATGAGGCTTAATAAACTTCCTATTTTCAGTAGGTAATTGTGGAGGGAGGGTATGTCGTAGAAGGTAGAAATGTGAGACTGAGGATAGTCGCAAAAGGAGCAGATAGTCGGGAAGTTTATAATTCTCAATCGTAAATATGGCGTGGTCAAAAAAGCAGGGTACTTTTGCCGTCGAAACATATTTTTAGAAATCGCAAATTTTATTTGCCGACCAAAAATCTGTTCTGTTGGGAGTTGATAACTTCAAAGGAACAGAAAGTTTATGGAAGAAATGGGCGACAGCGGACTTTTGGAACAGCGAATAATTGGTCCAAAATTCTTTATGAAAGGAATTACGTATTACGGTGTATTCTGTTCGATATGTCACCATAATCCAAGAGATTAATTTTCGGTAGGAGATTTGAGTTTCCGAAAATATATGTAGTTGTGTAAGTCTAATAATAAAAATATAATGGAAGGAAATTAGTTTCATTTATGAACGAATATTTCTTACAAATTCAAAGATAAGGTTGAACCTCTTCTCTTTTTTCTCTCCGCCTTAGAGATTATTCTTCCGATTCTGCACTTGTTTCTCTCTTCATTACCACATTAAATCTATCAATCATCTTGATTTTTTTTGTCAGTACATTGTGGTATTGACTTTGTTCGTAAGTATTATTTTCTATCTGTTGTCAAAATTCGAAGGTCTCAATCTCTTTGATGAAATATTCTCTACATTTATGTGTTGTCTGTCTATTTGTACTGTGTAATTCTCATTTGTTTCGCAAAAGTTTTTCTTGCTTGTTCCCATTTTATTAATTTGTTTTTTCCTCCCCTTTAATTATTTCTAAATAAGAATCATTATAGTTACGTACAAATCCATAAGGAATTGTCTCCATTAGTAATGTGTACATACTGAGACAAATATTATAACTCGTTAACTAAATCAACAGATATTCACATAGCCACATTGACGTGAGAATGGAAGGTAACGTGTCTGGACTTGCTGGCTTACTCCAATACATTGAATTGCTGCGAAATATCCCATGTGGTGTTCTCCAACTAAACTAACCAACTAACTATGCTAACTACATTTATTGACTGGTGCTGTATCAACTAAACTAGTTAAAACTTGTACAGTCATTTATTTTGTTTGGAAATAACAAGCAAGTAAACATATTACAGGAAATGCTTTTAATTATAACTTATGAATCTTCCTTAAATGTATTTTGACAGTTAATTTAAAATAAAATTTATTGTATTTTATATTTGTTCATTCTTATACATTATCATTTTCTACAAATACTAGTGAATATAGACTAAAACCAGATTGTGTAAAACGTCGTAAAGTTTAATTACGTTATTATCTGGACCAAGATATGAAGACAATGAGATTTTGTAGTTAACAACGTGATTAAAACTAACAACGCCTTATGGAACTGAGATGTAAAGAACTGAAAAGCGTTATTTATTTACAGCCCCATTCTTAGGGCTCTAGTGTAACACAAGAAGATTTGAAAAAAAACGACATTATAATTACAATGATTTTAATCTAATCCAAATAAAAAATATAAATATTAAAGACAACTAAAACTACAACATAACAAAAAGTACTTATCAAATATCAAGAAATTGTACTAAGATAGGTATAAATTAGGTACTGTATGGACCATAGACGATTCGAAGAAAATTATCTTTATTAGTGTTTCACAAGATAAATATATCTATGGCACAACATTCCTCTGAGGAATAGGGCCTCAAGTACCTGAGGTACTTGTTTCATGACAGTTTTACTTGCATTTCAGTGATGCAGGTTGTCAGCCTACAGTCTCTGCAAGGTCAGCACACACCTAAGCCGTTGTGCGGTAACCCATCCAATTGGACAGGGCGGGCTATGTTGCTTATCTACACGATCAGACAAGACACGCCACGACCACACAGCCGTACTGGCTGACGTTTCACAAGATAAGAATTGTTTATAATGTGCGCGGTTATTTTTAATCAGTAGGTTTATAAATCTATCAGAAATGCTATTTTCTGTGACGGTAGGAGAAAAAGAATTAATCGTTTGACAAATACGAAAAGAAAGCATGTTAGGAAAGTGTGCGAACACAATGCGATATAACACAATGAAGTATAGAACGATTAGTTTGTATAAAGAATAAAGCGGTAAACCTCAGCTTGGTGTAAACACTAGTGACATCTAACTGTGAGAACAAAAAGGAAAAGAATTGGTTCTTGAGGCAGTAACGTTAACGTGCAGCCGTGTGTAATGTGTAATATAAAACGTGACGGTTTAACGTTTTGTCTTTGAGAAATGGAGATGTATCAGTTGGCTTTGATGCCCGCGTTGCGGTCTCTCCTTACTGCGGTTATTTATTAGCTCGGCTTTATTTGCATACTTGTTACAATGCACAATAAAAAACTTCATAAAACGAAACATGAAACCGCCCTGTAACTCTACGTACTTTCCACCAAAATTTCCCTACTAAAACTCATGTTTTCAGCGAATGATTTATGGGTTGCAGAAATTACTACTGACTACGTAAGTGCCACTAAAACGAAGATGAACTTGGGTCGCGTCACTTATCTTATTACGTGATATATTGCAACGTTATTAATACTCAAAAAATCATTTAAAGTTTTAAAACTTTGTAATACCAGATGTTTATACAAACGAAGAAAAAAAATCGAATGTAACTTTATACAATTCTAATTTACATCCTGAACGTCTTTTCACAGTTTCGAGAATACAGATCATAAGGCTTGCAAAAATTTAAAAGTGCTATTTTTAGATAAAGGCTGTAAACAAATGACAGTATGTGGAAAAATAAACTTTTCGATTTCTGTTAATATATTTCTCCAAATAAAAAGGTTTCGTTACTTAAATTTAAATAAATGTTTGTTGTGGTCGTGTTTTATAGGTCGAATCCTACCCTGGTAGGAAATGAGATTGATCACTTCTACCAATCCTAACCGTTTTTCTTTCCATCTAAGGATCATCAATCTGGTCTTCGAATTAAACTTGTAATTTTCCTACAAACTGAAAAAACTAAATTCTGCTCTACTACTGAGTTTTGCGAATCACTGTACAACTCAGCTTTAATTACTTTAAGAAAATGTATATTTCTAATTAAATTTTTCATGTAAAAGTATATACACATTAATGCTGAAATCAGAAAACGTAATTTTAAATGTGAAACTGTTGTTTCGGCATAAAATCGTTAAATTGTATATTTTCAAATTATTTTTATTAAAAATAATATTAATATTAGTTATAAACTTTAGTTACTTATAATTAGAAAAAATAGTGTGCTTGTTATATGGGAAAATAATATATCTAAAAAAATATAAGAATCAATTTATAATTTGAAAGGCCATGTATTTTCTCAACTTACAAACTCTGGAAAATAAATCTTCTATACAATATCATTAATTGAGGCAATAAATTTTCATGCGAAATTTTTACATCTCCAATTACGCTTTCCTTTGTGTTAAGACCAATTCTCAAATAACGGTTCGGTTATTTATTGTTAAAAGTATCACATAATTCATGATATTATTACAAAGATATAAATAAGATCAACTGAAAGTTTTCACATTCAATTAAAATTTAATTGTAATTGTAAATTTTTCGTAATTTGCGGAATTATTCAATAAAAGATTCTATAATTATACAAAATTTAATTCACTTGCTAAATTCTGGATTAAAATAACAGAGTCATGTTAGAGCTGGAAATATTCGGACTTCATTAATTCAAGTCGTCGTATTTTTATTTTCTGTGTTTTTGGGCTCTAAAATGCATCCGTATTGGTATTCAAGAAATCTGAACCGGAGTAATAAATTGCATACTTGTCGGATTAGAGGAAATTTAAGAATGGCATAAACTAGCACTCCATCGCTATGAATTGCAGCAGGTTTTATTAATTATGTCCTTTATCCCGTTATAAATAACGTACAAGTCCTTTGAAAACTTTAAAATTGCTTCTTTTCATCTCTTGAAATATTTCATGAACTTTCATGAAAGACTAAAGTTTTTCCTCAAGTTCGCTGAGTTACGGGACGAAATAATTCTTAAATTTGGCGTCTTTTAACTTGGCTACACTCTACATCTTTTTAATAATTCAGGTGGATATTTAGTGCGGCACTTGAAATCCGTGCCCCCGCCTTGCAGCGATTGCACGCCACTGATTGTCCCCTGAATAAATTACCAAGCCCGCTACGAATATTCGAACCTCAATTTGACACCGCCAACGGTATAAAATTAAAAAATAAATTTCCATGAATATTATATCGCGTTTGTTTCGGAACCAAGCCAATTTGTCGTGTGTGCGAAAATTAAGCGTACCGCAGTTTTAATGAACTTCACCGACTCATCTTTTGACAAATTCCCCACTTTATCATTTGCAAGCCTTATGATCTGTAAAAATCACCATTAAATGTGAAATTAAAACTTTTTATTATCAAGCACGTTTTTTAAACAACAAAAAACAACTTATCGTTAATGTTATACGCCACCATTAGTTGAAACAACTGAAGGCGACGTTTAAAGTCAAAAATCATTAAAATAAGAAAAGCAAAGTAAGATAAAAAATTCGAATCATAAAAATAAAGACCGTGAGTATTTTATTTTTTAACGTGAACCATGGGATTTATTACATACTTGGTTACAACTAGATATTTGATTGACAGCAATGAATATTTGCTTTTCTCAATTGAAATAAACATAGGCACCGAATTTGACATTATATATTATATATTTTAAAATTTTCTGACAGGTCATCTCCAAGTAGATAATACATTCGACAAAAATAGAATAGTTCTCTAATAGAGTCCAAACAAGGATTTCTTTTTTTTTTTATAGTGCTTGTGAGAGTTTTCTTAATAAAAAAGTTTGTATTTTTAAAAAATTAACTAACCACAGCACATAATGAAGTTAAATGTTATTGTATGTATGTAAAACAACTATATTAAGTACACAAAAACATTAAAATTTACTGCTGTTGAAACCAAATATTTGTCTTGGATAAAACACTCATTTAATCTAATTATTCCGTTGTTGAACCACAAGAGATATCCAATTTCACACGGAATACACAACCATAAAATGGAAAGATATAACATATTAGGCTTTATAACGTGATTTCAGATTTCTATCTGAAAATATGTCTTAATACAACCGTATTCGGATATAAATCAATAGAGTTACGACGTAGAAAGAAAACAAGAAGGTTAAAGAAATGACATTACTAGCGCAAAGCATACATATCATACATCAAATAAATAGAAAATCTACATTTCCAGGCAAATTTCTCCTAAAATAAATTCGGGAAACAAAACAAAATCCACTTTATTTCTGCTGACAGAACCAAACCCGTGTGTCTTCAGTTAGAAACTCCATCATCTTGGGAAAACAACGAGTCACACGAGATTTAATTCCGTTCCTCGAAACAGAAATATGCTGTGTTTGTTCTGTTATTAACAGCGAGGGAATATGCAGTGATAGTGGCAGTGGTGGTAATGAGTGTTTACTTACGACCAGGAGAACTCCGTCTTGTCAGCTGGCCTCGTTAGTCCGATCCACACGTTGGAGATGATGTCCAGCTCTTTCAAGTACGCGCGAACCGCGTCAAATTGCGATGTGGTGTCCACTGCAACAAAACAAATTACCTTCAACTTATGTTTACTTCTTCACCACAATTACTTTGAAATAGAAATTTCTAATAACGTATTTTGTTATTTAATTTAATTGTTGCTTATTTTCAGCTTTTTTACTACACCTTCAGCTTATGTTAACTTCTTCGCCACAATTAAATTGAAATAGAAATTTCTAATAAGGTATTTTATTTAATTTAATAGTTTTTTAGAGCTTTTATACTACAACCCAACTATTTAGTGTCTTTTATAACATTATAAATACTAATGATACAAGTGTGTTACATTACAAATAAGACACGTGAGAAATGTTTACCTAACGAGACCGTTAGTATTAACACACGTGTGCCATACATACAATATTTTATCATTGATATAAATTGTTTAAAAGATTTTTTGAGAGTTGACATTTTAAAATAACATTATAGTAGTAAGTAGAGAAGGTTTCATAACGTAGGTACTATGATACGAACCAACAAACAGTCAGTTATAATTTCTAACCCACATGTATGTTAAACACCATAGTTATAGCGTTATTAATACATGGTTTTGGATAAACAATTTAATATTGTACTTTATATATTTTTTTAGATAGTAAGACTTTGTTTACATAGACAAAAGTAAGCTGGTAAATAACTCATAACAGTACCTGTACTGTGTCAAAATAACATGGGACAATTGGATAATATAATTGTAACTATGGCGTCTTATCAACCCATACAGACTTGATCACGAAAACGTTACTGACAAAATAATTTTATGAAATAATATTTATTAATAACGTCTTCATTTTCTGAAACCGGTATACTTTTGACCAAAACACAAATGTTATGAATCATACCATAAGTATCTTAAAATCCTCGCTCTAGGAGCAGCGGTTATGATACCCATAACAATCCTAGGCATGTTAATATATACAAACACCGTATATATTTTAATACAGAAAAATAAATTACCTTCACATATTCCTTTAGACTTTTATTTTGTTGACTATATTGTTCCTCCTTATTTTCAAATAATTTCATTTCCATGATTCGAAATGTTTTATTTTACTAACGCACCACAAAAAATTAACACTCTTCACTTCAAGATCCGCACTCAATCAATTTTGAACATAAAGTGTACAGCCTAAAACCTGTTAAGCCCAGTACATCTGATTAATAAATTAAGTTAATTAATAATTACTTCCTATTGGATATTACGTATACCCCCTCTCTGTTCATTTTTTTTAAACAGAAATTAACATGGCGGCTTCAGCCATTTGCATTTCTACCTTCGAGGACATCAGACATGTGGTAAGTGATTCTTCATTTTTTTTTTCACAACTTGATATTAAATTATGAACTAATAATGATCTACATATTTACTCGAATATGATATACGTATTAATTATCCATTAAAGAATATTATAAGAATAATAAACCGTTACTGGCTGGTATAACAGTATAAATGAAAATTTGATAGCGTTATGAATGTTGAATGAATGATGCTATGATTACATTTCCTGCAGACAATTCTAGTGGTCTCTCTGCATCTCGTAGCTCAGATCTCCTATGCATAAACATCACACCATTTCCACAAAGTGGATTAGACACATTTCACATACAAATATTCTCTCTTGCTTTTGCTTTCCAACCATGTATTTCCTAGTATTTTATAAATATTCTTTTCAGGTATTTTATAGAATATTTTTTATTTAAGTTTCGTATTTTAATGTTGATACTTTGCTCAATAAATTTAAAAAAATACCAACAAAGTAAGTTTGGATCTTTGAGATTTTTTTATATAATAAGCCAGAGTTGACTTATTATTGGCTGTGAGATGGATGATTGAGTCTTTATCATTTTATCTCCATCAATAAGGATTAAGAAATATAACATAATGGTTATAAAAAAGAAATATCGTTTTCTCATTTATCATTCTTTCATAGCCGACAGGTCAGTGTTGAACGTGAACTTTTCTCTTAACCTGACTATTCTAATGATTCTATATTACAAACAACAATCCAGAAGAATAACAATTCAGTTAATTTTAAAAATATACATTTCTTTCACTTTTAGCAATAATAAGAATTACAATAACTCGATTAAGGTAACCGGCACTTTAACCAGAAAAAAAATCGGCTCTTAATTTTGTTTCTAATAAACACATGAATTTTACTTAATCTGAATTGACACTGTTTGTGTTTGAGGGATGAAAATTTCATTGCTTTCAAAGAAAAATTCGATCACCCAACTACATATTGTTGTAAGTTTCTGTTTAGTGCTTTTTATTTTGTTATTAGTTTAAAAAATCTTTAATAGAAAATAAAAATGTGGCACCCTTAATTTGGGGCTCTGAAGCCCTAAATCCGGTCCTGGTTCTAATCAACATTGTAATAAAACATACGCAATTTATACTGTTAAAACAGTATTTTAGTAAAATTTGATTTACGGTAACTACCCTACTTGAAGTAAGAAGTTTCAATTAATTTGATTTGTTCGAACTTCATGTTGTTTTCCTGGAAGACTTATTTTGTTTAATATGCAACCAAATGAAAGTTTCTTTCGAACAAGTAATATGTGAGTAAATAACCATGTACCAATATTAATTTTGGACGTGTATAAAGTTTGTAGGAAATTTAAACAAGTTGTTTAGGTACATGACGCGCGGTTTCTAGTTAAATACTTAGTGTCAGATAAACTAAATTACTGCAGCATAATATAAATAAATACATCGTTTTGGGCTGTCTCTCATTATGAAAGGATAAGTTAATTAAGTGGCATACATATGACAGCAACATAAACTTCAGAATTACGCTGAATTACATTTTAGTTGTCAGTTTTATTTCAAAGATTTTTACTTACAGTTTAAGTTTTTACAACTTTGTAAAACCTTAAACAATTATATATGAGTATAATTAGACAAATGTTTTTATTCACCAGAGGGAAATTTCATATAAAATAACATTTCAAGACCAAAGTATATGTCTAGTTTTATAATTATTTTGTTTCTGTTTTCTAGTACGACATTCTAATGACTGTAAATAGTGTTTTGCATATTATTTGTTTTTAGCAATATTTTTATTTTTATAGGGTTCAAAAGTTTCAAATTCACATTTCTAATTAAAAATTATTATTTTTTACATCTCTAAGTTATTTCTAATCACAGTTAAACATAAAAAAAATACAATTTTTGGTTTTTTACTCGAAATTTTTTCATTTACACCCGAAATAATGCAAAAATACCCATTTTTGGGTTCAAAATTTTGATTTTTGAAGATAGTGTATGTTGATAGATCTCGACGCGCTGATTTCAAATTTTCAAACCGAATTAAATTATCTCTTTTCTTTCTCGAGATATTTGCTGTCAAAGTTGCCCCTCAAAAAAGTGTGTTTTTTGGCTGTATCTCTAAAACGTGTTGAGATACAATCTCACCGATTATACCAGTCGATTCTACGGGAAAAGTTACATAAAGAAATGTTTTCTCGACATATACGTCCTTTGGAACGATTTGGTGAAAAATGAGAAATTCGAAAAAACCTAAATTTCAAAATTTCTCCGAGGAACTTTTTGTCTCCAAAACTTTTCATTTTCTGGACTTAAGTAGATATCGATGCGCTAATTCCAAATTTTCAAACAGAATTAAATTATCTCTTCTTGTTCTTGAGATATTTGTGTTCAAAGTTCAATTTTGGCAATACCTAAAAAAACAGGTTTTTTAGGTATACCCCTTTAAGGTTTAGGTTTACGACTTCGGCGACCTCACCAATCGATTCTACGGGCAAAATTACATAAGTATACCAATTTTCAGATTTTTATTGCGAAGGATACAATTTTTAGAAAGGAAAAACGAAAATGGCGAAAATCGAAAAAAATGCCTGATGAACCCCTTGCGATTTTTTCGATTTTTGGCCATTTTCAGTTTTTTCCTTCCAGAAATTCTATCTGTTGAGATAAAAATCTGAAAATTGGTACACTTATGTAATTTTTCACGTAGAATCGAATGGTGAGGTCGCTGAAACCATAAACCTAACCATTTAAGGGGTATACCTAAAAAACCTAATTTTTTAGGTATAACTTTGAACTCAAATATCTCGAGAACGGTTAGAGATAATTGAATTCGGTTTGAAAATTTGGAATCAGCACATCGATATCTACTTAAGTCCAAGAAATAAAAAAATTTGGAGATAAAAAGTTTCCAGGCGAAAAATTGAAATTTAGGTTTTTTCGTTTTTCTCATTTTTCACCGAATCGTTCCAAAGCACGTATATGCGAAGAAAACATTTCTTTATGTATCTTTTCCCGTAGAATCGACTGGTATAATCGTTAAAATTGTATCTCTACCCATTTTAGAGATATACACAAAAAACACACTTTTTTGAGGTGCAACTTTGATAGCAAATATCTCAGAAACGAAAAGAGATAATTAAATTCCGTTTAAAAATTTGAAATCAGCGCGTCGAGATCTATCAATATAGACTATTTCCAAAAACCAAAATTTTGGACCCAAACATGGGTATTTTTGTAATATTTCGGCTGTATAACCACAATTTTACCTTAAAAACCTAAAAGTTATATACTTTAAGGTTCATTAATGGTTTGTAATACATAATTAGTTTAGGCTTAGACAATCTGACCAGTTACACTTTTTGTTTTCTAAATTGGGGTAGGCCCTGGATACTCCGATATTTCCCATTCAATAAAATTGTTCAAATTCTGCTAATGCCAACTGCTAAACATAGAATCATTTATAAATAGCAACCCCATAAATAATTCTATAAAATTAATGTAACACATAAAAGTAGAACGTAAAAAATATAGGCGATTCATTGGTTGGAATAATTATTAAAATTCCACATACAGGAAAACACAAACGGAAATTTATTGAAGCCATAAATAAAAACCTTCCCGGTTCGCTTATATTTTCATTCCTGTCGCAATTTATAAATATGCTTACGTGCTTACATATGCAAATTAAAATTGTCCATGCTTTGCTTTTTTCAAAGAGCAATAACATAACAATAACGTTAATTTTATTATTCATACCTAACTAAAAGCAAACTTTAATTAATATGGTAATTGAATATACTTAAATAAACAAAATATAAAGGAAAATCATTTTAATTATATATCCTCAGGTGAATAACACTTTTATATTCAGCTAAGTACAAGGGCACAAGGAGAGAATTGTTTCATTATTCTTGTAATTATGTTGATTAAGTTTATAAATTTGGGTGTAAAGACAATAAAAAGAAAAGTTGTTGAAGTGTATAGCTCTATATCCTTTGTATTCATTCTGGAAAATCAGTGAAAATTCAAAGAGAAGTTAAGAGGGCCAAACAGCGAACAATATCATTAAATATGTATGGAACATTGTTCTTAGCTGAGATTGTCTCCGCTATTTTGCCCCTCGACGTAAAATCTGAATGTATAATTTCATATTCGAGTCTTGCTTTATTTATTCTTTCAATGCCTTCAAAAAACTTTTCGCGTCTGCTTATTTTCGTTGCGTCGTTTTTCTTGTGGTCTTCTCTGAAATTCGCAGCGGTTGTGGAAGTTTTCCTTTTCGTGAGCAGTTCAAGAACTGCTTCAGGGTACTTCAAATTGGGATTACAGTTTAAGATATTTCAGATTATAACTTTATTGATATTATTCAAAGCATCATCGATGCTATTTCTTTTTAAATTAATTTCTTTCGTTTCTTATTTCATAAAAGAGCGTATCATTTGGAATTACGAAAATTAAAATCCTTATTAATTATTTATTTACTTAATAAAATAAGAAGAGTATTAATTGGGTTTCTAAGACAGTCTATCAAACCGGTAAGAATTTGCATACCGTTCACTGAACGGTTGGTACTAGGTTCGTGGTTATTACAAATTCAAAGAAATGAGTAAATTCATTTACTGCTATTAAAAATAAAGGGCAGTTAGTAATATTAGAATCAGGCCATATAACCGAAAAAAATACTAGTTAACGGTTAACCCTTATAGAGAACATTATAATAATAATGGTTTTAGTTCGAAACCAGGTTTTTAAAAATTGGAAACCGTTTTTAACCGGTTAATATATCAGTAAAAAAATCGATCGGTAAAATGTACTTACAGTTCATAATACTTAATATGCTAAAAATATAGGTATATAAAATAAAATTAATAAATAATTTTAAGGAGTTTTACCCTAAATTCATGAAATATAAATATTTGAATATACTTACAAAAGTACAGAGTTTTAGAATTAAAAATACTATTTTATTCCTATTCACATTTCCTTTTTGCATTTGCGAAATGCATCCACGTGTTAGAAAAAGAAAAATTCGATTATAGAAAATATATTCATGCAATTGAAAATGAATCAAGAATCGAACAAAATAAAAGAAGTAAGTAGAAAATATACAAAATATTCATGACCGGAAAATATGTATATTTACAAAAGAAAGCATTCAGAGATAAAATGAAAATCCAAGTTGAGCTTTCAAAGGCACGAATTAAAAAGCTACAAGGACTTGACTACAATAGACCGAGATAGTATTGTGTTTATTTCATTGACATATTACTGCCACTTGGAAAACTACACAAATAAATTACAACTTTCAACTGAAATCCTCACTAACTTACATTCATTATACAACTAAAACCTGAGTAAAATATATTATTTAAAACCTGATCGACAATTTTTGTTCTTCAAATTTGGTAAGTACTTGTTTTTCTGCCTTTAGTTTATATAATAATTATTCACAGTACAATAATAGTAAAAGACTAGTATTAACAAGTAACGACAGGTATATACCTACATGTTTAGATTCAAGATTTCAATCAACAACCAACAATTAAAGACACTCACTATGTATTTTTAAAATGTAGGTTTTTTATTATTATTCTCGTTCCCTACTTATCGATGTTTCACTTTGTCTGTCCTTCGTCAAGTTTATGACACAGGTTTTACTTGCTATTATGTTTTGACGAAGGTCATAACTCAGAATGTAAAACATTCACAATGAAATACTAGCACCCGTAACTTTAATAAAAGACTTTCATTAATATTAACCATAATACTATAAACAATATCTTTCACTGAATTGACATTTTGTGAAGAAAGAACAAACTGTTATTTATAATAACAATATGAAGTATAATAATTTTCATAAATACATGTTGTCTGTTAAATCTTCCGATAAAATATTTAATATTATTAATGTCAAGTACCTAGGCAAAGTCTAGAATAGAAAATGAGATTTATCTGGCGTAGACTTCAAAAACAAGAAGTAAACGAGTTGGTAAATATGAAATGAACAAGGTTGACATTTGAGAATTTTCGTTCAGTTTAAATTTACTTTGAGTGTACCTCACGGTGCACTGTAAGGAGATATTTCTTGCTTCCTCGGAAAGTCGCAAAACTCTTTGTGTTGTCTGACGTGAATTTTGCTTGATGCCGTAATATGAAAACTTGACTCCACAGAACGACGCTAGGATGTACAAAATAGTGAACATAAATCTTGCCGCACTCTAGACGTTATTTACTTTTTATGTTTTCTTGTTTGAATAAGAAAGGATATTTTAATAACGAAATATTTAGTAACTCGTATATTAAATTTACGTGAAAATTACAATATTCAGATTATGATATAGTAAACAATGTAATAAGTTTTTTATTACATGTTTAGTAAAACAGTAAACGTTTATTCTCGTTACTAAATTATAGTTCTGTATAACTTAAACAAATGTTTGTATTACTATTTTACTCTACTAGGAAAAATCCAATTATGAATCGAATAGATTTTGTTTTTTTTATTATGAAAGTACTCATCGTATATATCAAATAGATAAAGTAAAAAAAAAATTCATACATACATAATAGTAACAAATGTACTAAAAAAATATAAGCTCCATTTCATGCAAAGGATTTCTGGGAAATTTTGAATTTACTGAAACATTCATTTATATCAATCAGTACCATCAGGATATCTGTTATTATCAGGTATTTTTGGTTATCTGTTTTAATCAAAATGAATTAAACATTCCTATCATACAAACCGTTAATCATTTCGGATGCAATTTTGTTTGTTGGTATATTTTTTATCTGCCGATACATGATTTTCCTAAAAACTAAACAGTTATTATTCATAAAAATTTTAGTTTAACATTGTTAATTAATTTTGTTTATTTTATGGCGTATGCTTTTTTCATTTCTTGGTAACAATAAGGACTTACAAAAAAAATTAAATTAACCTTTTCTTGTTTACATCGAACCTACAATGTCTAATTTGTTGCTCTATATGATGTAGGTAATTCTTTTTATTTACCAAAATTATGACGTCTATAGCTTCTAGTGCGAAATTATCCACATGTGGATACCGAATCCCAATATTGTGGTTTGGCGCGTTTGAAAGTTGGTAAAGTGGACAGTCTGTGATTTAAAGCATTGTAAGGCTTTTGTGTGCTACTATATTTGTAGAAGATTATTCAGTTTGTCAGTTTGGAAGTTAAAACATTATATTTGACGTTCGAAACGAAGTGAAGTTGGGTAAGAGCCTTAATACGTCACTGGACAAGGATGGAAGTGGGGAATTTAGCCACGTTTTGAAGGATATAATTTTTAATAGCAGTTTTTTTATTATTAAAAGTCAATTTGGAGAAAAAAAAGTACGGGACTAACAATTTTCATAATTCATTTATATATTATTATAAAAAAAATTTTCACATGTTTATTTTTAAGTCACCAAAAGAACGCTACACATGCACCATGGAAAGTAAAACATAACGCAAAAGCCCTCTAATACGTTATAGTTCTTATAACACAATTCTGAAACGAAATGTTTGTATTGAAAAAGATAATATTTTTTAAAAAGTATTTTTAATTTGTTACATTTGCTGGTGACATAATATCAAACAAAATATGATATGATAAATTGCATTTATATATCGAAAAAGATTTGAGAATATGAATGCATAAAACAAAAAGAGTGGACATAACCGTAAAAGAGTTCCATAACAAAGTTTGAACTCAATACATCCCTGAACGGAATGAAATTTTCAGGAACGCTGAAAATTGCACGGTTACACAACTTCGCAACCACATCCAATGTCCAGTCATTGCCCTAGGCGCGTATGAAACATACAAGCCAACAATACAAGGTCCAGTTCTCCCCGTGGCTCGCAGTTTTCCGCGGCGGTGCACGTTGTTTAACAACTGCCTAAAGCCGCAGCCTGCTATTAAATTATTAAACAAATAGCCCTGCGTAACGAATGCACGCTACTTTTTACAGCCGTACAACAGGGGCTCTGAATAAACAGTAGAGTAGAAATATTTGCTGTGTTATGTGAAGTGCTCTCTCTTTGCGAATTTCAGGAATCTGTAGCTGCCTGAACAAAGAATGTTCAATCGTTTAATTTCAGAAGTGATTTGGCTTCGGGCCTACTTTAAAGAGATTGGCAAAATGAAATTTGAGAACATGCCTAACGAACAAAGGAATTTATGTATTGCAAAAATAACAAGAGATAATCAAAACGTAATCAAATATATGAGATGAGGAAGTCGAAGAATTTTTAAAACATTCCAATATAAATTTATTTACCTTAAAATATGTATTTATTACCCTATAGTAAATTTTTAACCCAAAATAAATAATGATCTAAATATATAAACTGAATTAAACATGTTGTGCTAATTTGTAAACAGATCATTTCATATCATAGGTACAATGTAAATTTTTATGTTCATTGCCTCATTATGAATTAATATTTGTTTTAAACTCATAAAACATTTTGTACATGTTCTATTTTCCAACAGGAAAACGCTATTTTGTTTATATTTCCACATAATATACTCTGCAATTTAGTTTTCATGACGAGATGAATAAACAAGTAATTTACATATTATTGACCTCGGTGACCATGGTTATTAAGTAAACGGTAATGAAAAACAATTGTCATGTCAAGTAAAGGGTAATAATAATGGGTTTCTAGGTTAATAATGAAAAAAAATATTTGTAATTTTTTAAATGTAGCCATATTGAAAAAAATGATATTTCAAACTATATAATTTCTCACCAGGGTTTGTATCATTTATAGTATTGTAGTACAAAGAAATAATAGTTTATTACTCGTTAAGAATAGAGATTATTTTTGAAGGATGGTGAAGACAGGAGTAATTTGCAGAGGAATCTACTTAGGAAGTAAATTACGATAATAGAGTCCATTTCGCAGTTCTCGTATTAAGCCCTCGCCTCTATTGTGCCTAATAACTATAACTATTCTCCAAGTTGGTCCGAAATTCAGTTTCCTCGAGAGCATATTTCATCCCAATTTTCACTCATATTGCGATTGGTTCGCATTGTAGGCGGGTAGACGGCGCCACGTATGCCATTACAATACGCCGCTACGTAGGGCTTCGTCCCTTTTCAAATAACGCAATCACAATTAAATTAATTTCTATTACCTTGGCACCGCGCACCGTCCAATTTGCCTATCCGTCATGATTAGAGGAAATCACATTTGTACTAGAGATCCAATAATCATCGCTCTCAATTCCATTTTATTTAAGGCGGCATTTTCAATAGACCACTTTCATATATTCTAAACAGATTTAACCGATTTCTTCTGTAATCAATACCTAAAAGTATCAACAAAATAACTTTTTTCGGTGAACAATCTTTGAGAAACCAATGCTCTTAATAATTTACTCAATTTAACTCATATCAAAACATTGTTTTAAATTTTTTATTTTAATGAATCCGTAGACTGAATTTTACATTATTAGTAAGGTAATACGTATTAACATATCTAGGATAGTTTTGAGTATCGAGTATCATAACAGTCGCAGATGTCAATTGAATTCCGAACTCAGATTGCGAGGATTTTAAGACATATAAGACCTGGTATGATTCATAACATCCGTGGTTTGTTCTATAGTTCATACACAGTTTTATGCTAAAGAAATGGAAGTTGTGAAAAGCATACCTAGTTACAAACATGGCTGAATGTATAAGTTGCATTTTAAATATTTAAGAATGAAGGTTGTTGAGAAACGTTAAATTCTCGTTTGTTTTTACGAGACAAATAACCGTATTGAATAACGATTTGAATGAAGGGTACTGGGCGTATTTTGGGATTGAAGAAGTTTCCAGATATATTTGGGTTCTCATTTACATCTGTGACCTCCCTTTTCTACTACGTTTTTTCGTGCTTCCATGTGATATTATCCCTTTATCTGCCCTTACAAGCGACAACACTTTAAACCAAATGGGTTTTCGGAATGATTTCGTTGACAGAGAATATTAAATTTATATTACACGTTCTTTTATGTCGTATAAATTTTACTGGATTAAATATACGTTTCATAAAATAATCCTTACAAATGGAT
This sequence comes from Stenolophus ochropezus, assembly GCA_035578165.1. NCBI lineage: Eukaryota > Metazoa > Arthropoda > Insecta > Coleoptera > Carabidae > Stenolophus > Stenolophus ochropezus. Next base: position 851,485 of record JAQOWZ010000011.1, on the reverse strand, counting down.
TTTAAAAATAAAATAAAAAATAAAACACTGTGAATTTAAATTAATTCATTTGTTTATTACTGTACTTTGCTAGCACAGTATTTATTAATAATTATTATTCTTACAATAGTGTTTATATTTGTTTATACATAGTGTTAGTTATTTTGTTATCTTTTATTATTCATATTCCGTTTATTAAACTTATTTGTATAAATATACGTGTTTTACCGCCTAAATAAATAAACATTACAATATTATTATTATTATATTTTTTTCCAATACAAAGAAACAATGTAATAAACAATAAAGTCAGTTTTCCTTGAATTACCTTGAATTATAATTTACTATTAACTTGTAAAAGAAAATCTACCTAGAAAAATCATGTGTCATATTACTAAGAAAAATCAATATTTATTGTTCATGATATCTAGACTAACTGTCACGTCTGAAATAATGGACAAGAGACAATCTAAAAATATTTGCAGTGGTAGTTTTATAAGGACAACAAACACAGGATGAAACTTAAATTTTTGGTGTAATTCTGGTGTTGCAGGAGATAATATATGCGCAGAAAATTCCCGGTAATAACACAGTAAATAAAACCGCATCTTCACACTCGGGTCTGGGAGATCGATAACGTAATTACACGCGATGTGTGATGTCAGCAGGACACAAGCAGGAGCGTCAGGCCCGGATCAAGGATATCCTGCATACAACCAACAGCCTAACCCCAATTCCAATTACATTCGTTCGAAAATTCACCACATCGCGGTACCAGCTTTCCTCACGTTTAAAACTTACCAAATCCCTGGTTTACAATCCTTTTCTGTGGTTTTGAGAACCTGGAATCGAATCCTGGTGAGTCAAATTCTTTACAGTGGGTTGAAAAATAAATATTAGTTTTTAAAAATTAGAAACCGATACAAATTACCATCCGAAAAAAATATACATAAAAGAGTACAATTTAATTCTAGTTGAATAGCAACCAAAAGTCCTGGTGAGTCTAATTCTTTACAGTGGGTTGAAAAATAAATATTAGTTTTTAAAAATTGGAAACCGATAAAAAATACCATTCGACAAAAATAGAACACATGAAAGAGTACAATTTAATTCTAGTTGAATACCTAAATTGATATTGCATGGACTAATGAAAAGTGATCATTTTCAGTGCTGCATATAGGTCAAACACGAATATTCACAAAAATTCTAATAATACCATTAGAGAAATGCAAGTGTTTTTCCAATTGTAAATTTGTCCATCGTTGACAAAGAGAGTACCTATTTTTATGACATTTTAATAAAATGTAAGTTGTAAAAACTCATACGCAAATACATTGTAATGTTTATAGGTGAAGTGTAAAAAATAATAAATATTATAAATAACACTTTCTACAGAGTCTCTGTACACTCTGACCGATACTAACTTCCTTGAGCTGTCCGACGCGACCCTTTTATAACTGCTGCCAATTAATCTCTCGAACATTCCAGAGCCTTCCAGCCACAGTAATTCGATACTTGTAAAGAATTATTTTTTGATATATTTCATTTCTGAACACTAGATTAATAAGTATAAAGAAGTGATTCATTTTAAATGAAACCCAAAAAAAAATTAACTTCAGTTGTAAAAATGTTTCATAACTAAATAAGCTTTTTTTTATTGACATATTATTTGCTGAAACATAAAATTACTATATTTTTATTTTAATGAAAAATTACTCTTTACAATTTATTTAAAGGGACGTTTGAATCTGTACAAAATTACTAAATTACATTTTCATTAATTAAAAAAATACACCAGTAATTTAATTATCTTTAATGAATAAATTTGTTAAATGCACCCATAAATAGCATTCTGCCAGATTTGCAGTAAACAACAATTAATTAAGTAACTCACATGTAAATTAAATATGGAGAACAAAATTAATTATAAACTAATATGTGATGAAACTAAATTAATGAAACCCAAATGATCAGGTATTAATTAAATATAAACATAAAATTAATAATGAAATGAGGTGAGACCTGAGGCCACCTGGGGCATTGGCAACCTAATACTTCCAATTAAAATTCTCATTACTCGGGAGCATTTCATTTTTCAGCAAACATGAGCTGACGGAAACGGATCAAAACACGAAGCTTGTACCGATGGAATAATCCAATGGAAACAGGTATTACTTATGGAAATCCGATCAAAATAACACTATCAAAATCGGGGATTGGTTCTGTGTAAATAGATCGAGGGAGGCCGGAACTCATATGCCAACCCCGACGCGCAGGGGTGGAATCAAAAATCTCTCTAAAACCTACTCTTTACTTACCGCCTTATATCGTTATTGAAAATATATTGGACATTATCTTCTATAACCTTATTTTAATATAACAACTTATTGGTTATCGACCGTTTTCTAGCAGATTTATCTGTTTGTTCAGCGTCTTTTGCTTTGCTTCTAGATACAAAATGGGGTGGAATTGTAATAAACTCCTTTACGGACTGTTTATCGATAGACTACAAGAGAAAATATTTCATTTATCCAAGACTATAACAATATGTCACAAGAATTAATCTTCAATTACTATGATTTATCACTCGATCCTCTTTATATTATTAAATATTGAAGGATATTTATTTTTCAATATTAGCAAGGTAAACACAGTATTACCTCGCTAATACTGAAAAATACAATTACCAGTTTAAGATATTAAGATTTTTTACCTCCCGACTATCAATATATGGATAAGTTAGGTATTATTTTTGGTCAAATTTCTCAAGTATTAGCTAGATACAAAAAATATCTAAATTATAATAATTTTATATATCGTTTAGGTAGAGTAATTTCTATAAAACAGATGAATTATTCATATGTTCACAAAATTTGACGTAAGTAAGTTTAAAAAAAAAGTAAATATGAAGCAGTTTTGTTGTAAAATTAAAAAAGGTGGAATATATTTTCATACGTGAATCAAGGTAAGTTCGGTTTCGGTTTTAGTAACGTCAATAATAGCTATTTTTTTGGTCATACAAATTTTATGAAAGAGATTTTAGGTATGAAATGAATTAAAAATATTCTGATTTGCAATAACAAACTAATTATAAAACTACCAATTGAATGCACTGAAAAACTTATATAGAATATGGCGGGAGGTAATGTGTTGGACACATCAGATTTTTTTACAAATACAAAACTAAGCTGTTACGCTGGTCACAGCTTATTTTTTTGTTACAAATTTTGTGGTGGATAAAAATCCTGGAAATTTCACAAGTCAAAATATTTCCTTCAGCGTTATATATTTTACTGGTAGATGTGTTCTCAGCACGTTAGAGTGATTAATTTCATGTCAATTAATCTAGAATGACAGATTTATAACTTTTTTAGTCCCCTGTCCATAAATCTCCGTTTAACTTCCAAGTTCCAACCCAAAAAATAAAATAAAGAACAATTATCGAATCTGTGAGTAACGAAAGCTGATCGCTCATCGTGATTTATACTCGTAGAGACTGCTCTGAAATTCATGGCCATTTTCGCGGAAGGAATTACTTTCATGATTGATATAATTTTTTCAATTGCAGCTGGAGAATTCAATGCATATTTTAAACTTTATTCGAAATTAATCCTCATGTGAAAAAACAGATGAACGTTTCTCCTTTACCATCCTTGATTTTGAGATCTAATGTGGAATATTTCAAAACAGAAGATAACGTTTTTACTAAAGATTTTTTATAGAATATATTACTACAGTCCCAGTGTTGGACACATTAGATTTTTTATTACTTTATTTTAAATTCTGTGTGATGTATATAAAGTAAATACGATTTGACAAAAAAGGAGTTTTTCATTGCTGCAATAAAAAGAAATATGAAACGTTGCGGTAACATTTGTAAAGTAAATTTAATATTTGAGGAATAAGCGATCGTTTGTTTTTATAAAAGTATGTGGAATATTATGAGGCATAATTTAAGCTCTTTGAAATATGAAATAAATAAAAATCCCTTAGAGTAGGCACATTTTACATAAAGTGTAATATAAGCAGAAATATGTTAAAGTGTATTAAAAATGAGATTGAAATTAAATTTTTAATATGCACAGAGGGAACGAACATAAAATCCATTTTCATTTTATACATTTCCGCTTTATAAAGGTGACAGTGATGTGTTGAAATTTGAAGCGTGAAAAAATATTTCACAAATCTCTAGTGCTTTACAAGCACTTGTACGAGTATATGCACCGTTTTAAATTCTGTGATGACAAGTAATTTTCGTAGATAAAAATTTCATTACAATATATTACTAGCGTATTTCCGTGGAAATAAAAAGAGTCTGTGCAATCAGAAACTCGGAATATGAAAATGATTTTCAGGCAACGGTGCACGAAATAAAACCAGGGAGAAAATTCCATCTCTATAAAACCATTTAACAAACACATCAGGCACATTAATATTCCCTACTCCGAGCTCTGTATTCTGTACCGCTGGTTACATTTCCCATTTTCTCAGCAGGCGACGCTTTCCACTATTGCCAATATCGACATGCTGTACTTCCTCTAGGACCAAGTGCTCATTACAAATGTTCTACATTATTCACTTTACTATTTCCTTTTTTACTTTTATTTCATAACTTCAAATATTTCACTTCGAAATACAAATACATAACGGGATATTTTCAAAATGGAAGACTCAGTTAAACAAAAATAATTGCATACCTATTTAATGTTAACAATTTTATCTAGAAAAGTCATTGAAGTATTCACGTATTTTTCGTTTGTTTCGCAAAAAAATGTGGGGTAAAGAAAAACGTATATAATTTTTCTTTTCATTTTAATTCATACTGCACATTATAAATCATCCTTAGTATTATTTCACTGTACAAAGAAGATAAAATATTATTCTTTTTATTCTTCCTCAAACCTACATATGAGAAGGAAAAAGAATTTGTAATGTGCTTATCCAAATCTATAAAGTTTAATGTTAATAATTATATTTTTCAATTGACAATTTATTTGATTAGATTAGGTTAATTCAGATTGTGTTAGGATAAGTTGTGTTCGATTAATAATAATAAAATAAGGTTAGGTAAGGTTACGTTAGGTTACTTTAGAAAACTTTAGGTTTGGTTAGGTTAGATTATGCTAGGTTAAGTTAAGTTAGTTTAGAATACATTAGGTTTGGTGACGTTAGGTTAGGTTAGGTCAGGTTAGGATAGGTTTGGTGAAGTTATGTTAAGTTAGATTAAGTCAGGTTAGGTTAGATTAGGTTATGTTAGTTTAGTTTAGGTTTGGTAAGGTTATCTTAGGGTAGGTCAGGTTAGGTTAGGTTTGATTAGATTAGGTTAGGTTAGAATAGATAGTATTAGGTTAGGTTAGGTTACATTCGGGACTATGGAATATGTAAAAATTTAAACGGTGCGCTTTTGTCATGCAGCCTGAATGAATATCATATTATAAAATTCTATAAATTATTAATTAAAATATCGTACCGAACTTCAATGAATAATTGCCTCTTGAGAGAGATACGTAGGTAATTTGTTCATAAAGGTATTCTGTCATTATAAATATAAGATGTAATATAAAGGAAGAATTAGTTATAGATTGATGAGTGAAGTGACAAGAGCCATTTAGCACGGCGGGTGAGAAATGGCGGAGTGCGACCCTGCCGGCAATATCGGTTTTATTTCTCTGCTCGCGATTCGCTTGCTACGCGAATCGACAGAGTATGAAATAAGATTTCGTTATACAGTTGCATTGTGTATTTACCTCACGAAGGAGGAGTGAATGGGCTGGTGAAATATTGGATCCAGGCGGCGTCGGAGTTTAGGGTTGGGGAAAACACTCTGTAAGAGGCTCTGACACGGCGGGACGAAGGACCTATCCGCCCTATTCTCCTCCTGACAGCTCTGGACCGCCGAGTAATTCAATTGCTCCATTTCAAATTCGCCCGATGATATATTGCCCCAACTAAATTCAATCAGTTTTTCTCATTGTTGCTCATATTTTATTCTCCTTCCAAATATGTACTCTATATTCACAAAGTAAAGCACGTACATCATATTTATTTAACAGACTCAATTGAATTTTAAATTTTAATTAAAATCATTTTATTTATTCCTTTAATATTTTGAAAATGAATTGGATACATGGCAGGGTATTTATCATCACTTTCAAGAAGAAAGATGTAAAGGGAGACGATAATAATACCTTGTCTTATATTTTGTTCCTTTTAGTCTTTTGCGTACAGGCTGAAATATGCAAAGTTACAAATTATGAATATCAATTCCAATTCAGTACTTAAATTAAATTGAGTGAAGTGTAAGATCTGGGGATCGATTCACAGCCACATCAATTAACAAATACCACTAAAATTCAAGAAAATTTTTAAATTTAATGAGGTTAGGCGATAAAACACAAACATTCAAATAATGGTTGTTGCTTACTTTTTTCAGTCAACTTTATTAGGTTTGCGACAATAGGGAAAAGAATATTAATAGTATATTATATACCAAGGTTGAAAAGACTATCATTTTTGACCTAGCGTCAAAAATCTCAGGACTAAACACATTTATCAAACTAGTTATAGCAGTTGCTATAAATTCATGATAATCCAACGTCAAACCAGAACACATTCTGCCTTAGATAATTTGAAGATAATGGAAAATGAATGATATTCTAGTGGACTGATGCAGTTGCATTAGGGCAGGTATTGAATTTTGCATTATGATTACGTAAGCATCTATATCTGCAGTTCTGAAACATGATCTATATATAGGTATAGGTCTGCAGAGGTATTCTCGTAGAGAACAATGAATATAATTCTCCAACAAAAGCTACAGCAGAATAGCGACAGTAATATACTTACGCGACTCCAGTTAACATACTATCGACAAATAGAACAGAAATACCACATACATTAATTCTGGCCATTAATAGCACTCGTATTCCCGACTGGCTGTACAAACTCATATTTTTGCGGTTATATTGATCACCTAAATTAACCGTTCTCACATGTCATGCAGTGAATAGGACTCTAATTGGAATCCTATTCACCGTGCAATTTTATTTACTCAGCTTAAATAGAAGCCGGCGGTCATCCTGCTCGCATTGTCCGGGCATTGTGAGCGCGATGAAAAGATACACGGTTAGATGTAATCAGGCACCACGCGGGTGCTTCTCCATGCCTCTACGCGCTTATTTCACTCCCCGAAACCCTTTTCTACCCAACAATAATCATGTCATTCATTGTTTCTGATTACTACATAATATATAATCTTTCTACCCCTCATAAAAATATCTGATTTTCATTAAAGATAACTTAATTCGAAGAAATGAAATTAATTGATTCACTGTAGCTTTTATTAAAGACATTATTAATTATGTTAAAATAATAGATGACAAAAGCGCAACAAATGGTATTTTTTTCTTACAAAAGCGCACGTACGTTAAGTTAGGTTAATTTGAATTACTTGAAGTTTGGGTTAGATTAAGTCAGGTTAAGTTAGGATAGGTTAGTCTAGATCAGTTTAAATTAGTTTAGGTTTGGTGAGGTTAAATTAGGTTAGGTTTTTTCAAGCAGCCTTAATTAAGCTTCGAGGAGGTATAAAATGAGGCGGAACATGCGGAGTTGAAGAATGTGTTACTGTTCGAAAATGATGATGTATTAGGTACATTCCAAGTCGCTTATTATATTTTTCGTGATTAATTTAAAATATGTTCTGCTAAAAATAATAAAAAATACTTCCATTTTGATATAATCTACTTAACTTAATGTATGTTTGTATTTATCAAACAACTCTTGTTATTTAAATTTTGGTATGAAAATAATTTATAATGGCATGTTTTTGATTTACAGATTTTTAAATTGTTATTTATTTAATCACAAAGAAAATATTTCAACTTGTTTAAATAATTCACAGTTGTTATTTTACCCTGCAAACAAACATTATTTCCACATTTGTAATATAAAATTCTTCATTAAAAAACAAAACAAATAACAGAATTAATTGGCAACACAAATACATTTTTCATGTAGCATTATTTATGGTACACGCTAATTTAGTCGATTTGGAGTTTATTATTTAATAAACAGTGAATAACTTCTGATGCACTGTTGTTTTATTAGCACGAACGAACTTGATAATTACTAATAATGATACGATGTAATAAAAACTGTAATCGATAGTATGCAGGCATAATGACAAACGAGACTGGATGTGTTTATTTTTGTTGTTTTGTATGTACTTGCCCGATTAATTAGCTTATACCAATTACGAAGCAGTCTCCTCTCTAGAGGATACATACTGGATTCAATATTATACAGTGTCGTCAAAATTCTCTCAACGAAGTATAATATTTTATAACATGATCAATTTTTAATTGGGTGCGTTTGGCTGTAGAAGGTTTTTGATGATTTTAAGAAATAGTAAAATAAAAGAAGTTATAATGCATTCAAAAAATCAGATTTTTTATTTAAGAATAAAATGAAGATCATATTCTAACCGTAATATGCAAATAATTTTTACCTCTGTTCAATAGATAAGAACAGATTTCTTTTGAAATTTCAGTAATTTCTCAGGATACAACGGTCAACAAGCAATAAAGTAAAAAAGTAAACATGAGATAGAAAAATCTTTCCGTGTACGCCAGAGATAGTGGTAGCACTTTCGGTATTCGATTTCAGGATAGGATGCACTTCAGCGCAAGCTATTGGTCTGAAGAATCGATATCCACATAATACTGTTTACTTACGTGTCTCAGGCAAATATAATATGAGTAATTGCTCTAATACATTCTGTGATCGATTACGGCACGTAGGATGTTTTTTCTCCATAAGTATTTTATCGTTAAACGGAAATGTTAAGATAATATTTCATTTCTTAGAATTTGATCTATGCGTACGTTTGACGTCATAATTACTCTTGATATATTGCTGCTAGAAACTTGCTGTCGATTTTTAATTTATTAGAAGAACAAGAAATTATAATATAATAATTATAAAATATAATTAAAATAACATTTATTAATCTTTATAGTCTACTCATGTATTTAATTCAAGTTTTTGAATACAATGTTTTCCAAAAACGTAGGACGAGCAACCAAAATAAGAATATATAGGTCAGTTATTCGACTAACATTCTTGTATAAATGTGAAATATTGGTCATCATCATCATCAATGGCACAACATTCCTATGTGGAACAGGGCCTCAAGTACCTGAAGTACTTGTTTCGTGACATGTTTTACTTGCATTTTAGAGATGCAGGTTGTCAGCCAGCACACACCGAGCCGTTGTGCGGCAACCCATCGAATTTGACAGGGCGGCTATGTTGCTTATCTACACGATCAGATAAGACACGCCACGACCACACAACCGTACTGGCTGACGTGAAATATTGGTACTGGGTAAAAAAAAGAAACTAGACATTAAGAATACAAAAGTACTGAGGAGAATTTTTGGTAACGGTAAAGAAGAAGACGGGACATGGAGAAAAAAAAACAATAATATAATAATAATCCACACGATTCAAACACAAAGAGTAAGATAGCTAGGACATATAGTACGGATGTCGAAGAATAGAACTACCAACCGAGCATTATTAGGGAGTGAAGAAGGAAGGAAAAGACGAGGAAGATCGAAGAAATAATGGTTAAATGCAGAAGATCTACGGGAACAAAAAGTGATAAACTGTACTGAGACAGCCAATGATAAAAAGAAATGGAAAGATATTGTGAAGAAAATATAAATAACTATTATTAATCTTTGTAGTCTACTCATGTATTTAATTCAATAGGATAAAAATCTTGAATTTGCATTTTAAGTATGTGGATTATATTTTTGTTAATTTCAAACATAATATTACCCTAAAACAAAACATCTGAAGTACAGTGAACAAATACTGTAACGTGCAGCTGGTGTCCATAAACAGTTTTTTCATTAGTTCCCGTTCTTCGAATACGAGGAAACACAGCACCGGGCGAGTTGATTTTTAATTAAAACTTCGTTTATTCTACAAATCCCGTTTTAATTTGATGTATAATTTTTAGACTTTCTGGGGCCGTGACTCTGGGGCGGAATGTAATGAACTACTTTTGATTCAACGGCACTAGCGGCGCCGAGGAATAGTTAGTGTCCGGATTGGCGTTTTGGGGTTAGTTGTAAGTCAATTATGCATTTCATAGCCGACGTATAATTAAGAGATATTCCAAGTTGCGGGAATTTTCGAGCAGGGCACAAAGGGAAAGGGAAAGGGCTGGTCTGCCGAACCACGGACCGATTGCTTCATTTGCATTTTTGGGCTCAAGGGATGGAAGTTATTTTCAAAGGCTTACAATTACTTTGGGATCCAAGATTTAAAGAAGCTTTGGACAGGAATTGATTCTTTACTGATTTTAAATATTAATTGAATGAGCTTTTAAAATGCCTGGAATAACGGCTTTAATTTCGGCTATGTTTATATTAAAATTTAAAATTAAATTTTATGATTAATTTTAATTTAAATTTATAATGAATATTTTATTAATAAAAATTAAGCCGTTCAATTTGCAATATAAAATTTATACAAATATTTGCTTTGTGCTTATTTATATAAATACATAATAAACCTGGTACAAAAATGTATTATTATAATTAATTAAATAAAAAAAGCATTTTATGAACACCCATATTTCATCCATATTGCATGGACTGCTTGAAATTATTGTTTTTTGATTCAATTATAATTTAAATTATGTAGTTTATATTATAGTAATTAGGATGATTATCAAAATACTTGTTCAACATTATTTGTTGAATCATTTACTAGATAAAAACAGTTTGTAAGTTATTTATTTTTATGTTTTAACACCAACAATCCAAACAAAACCTAGAACTATGAAAAAGCCCTTAAAAATTTCAATTTTAAATGAAGCAAGTTATTAAATTCCGTTTAAGATAAACAAGTATACAGTTTTGAATGTCTATTTGAGCGTGTAGAACAAGGGAATAAACTCTCCCTAAAAGTAATCCAGTCCTCAAGAGCAGGACCAAGGACCAAGGAACAAGGATGGAGGAAGTGGAATATCTTATCCTAAAAGCATCTATACAGCGTGGGGTAATAAAAATGAACACTGCCTGTTGAAGAAAGTCCAAAAAACAGACTGTCGCTATGAAACAGAAAGTAACTTTTTAATTGGATTAAGTTTCTCGTCCCCATTGAAGTCCTCGAGTGTTTTGCTGTCCCTGTCACCTCTGTTTTTCACGCCCTGCCCTAAAAACTCCAGCTTATTTAATTTTCATTGTTTTAAATGAACTTGGATGAAAAATCTGATGACATTAATAAGGACACCCTTTCATTACGAAAGAAGCTTGTTTGCTCGAAAAATATCCTTCTTCTCTCAACTGCAAACTTTTTGAAATTCATATTTCGCTTAATTTTTGAGGTTATACAAATTTTGTAATTTTATAAATGGTAAAACTCGCACAATGTTTGTATTTAATGTACGTCACAGTAACGGACGCTGTTTCAATTTAATGCGAATTAATAAATAATAACAACAATAATCCAACATTACATTTGATATGGTCAACTGATAGTCTTTTTTTATTGCATTTTTTTTATCGAATAATAAGATCGCACAGCCAGTAGGATTATTCTTCTACTTCTAATTGACTGATATGTACAAATACATACTACCTATCCTGATCACATTCCTTAGTTAGTTAATATATAAATTTGAGATTGTAAGGAGCTGCTAAAATTGTCGAGTACATCCCTGTATATTTATTATAGTTACACATTTTTATCATGTCATTTATACTGGTGTAGTGAGTGTACTGTAAACCCCTTTGATATACACTGTTTATATTTTGCTTAGATGGCTACTGGAAGATTATTACTATTACCATACTTCGCAAACACAAAGTTCGGAGCACCCATACTATCACTTTAGAGGTTAATTATATGTATTTATGCAACAGTGTATAAATCGGTGCTTAAACATTAAACAAGAACATGTTTTATTTTTTATGTAATCGATTTTTCAATCAGTAGAGATTTAAATTAGTTTATTTATGAAATTGCATCAAATTAATTATTCCTGAAGTAATTGATTAATTGAATAAATTGAGAATTTAATTAATTTTTGTCCAAAAATATTGTTTTAAATGTGGATGGTAATAGAATTTTGTGCTGCAATAACATTATTCAAAGTAAATAAGTAGTTAAAGTTTGATATTCGAGTGTCAAGAAAATTAGAACATATGTTAAATGTCTGTAATAATTCTGAGGCAGACGCAGCGTAGCGAAAGTCATGTTGTATGCATCAAGGAATTTGCAGTCCAACTCGCTAATGTGCAACTCATTTCCAATCTGCAGTTTCCAGTTCACAGTTTGGCTTATTCCGACAGTCACTAACAAGCTGGCTCTGTAGGGACTGGCCAATTCGCCTTTACGTGCGCGATTTTCTATTCCTGGTTTATAATTTACATTTGAGAAATAGGTCAACGTAAAACAGACATAGTCTCAGAAAAAAAAACAACTTTTTTTACAGAAAATCAAACACGATACTTGGAAATATGTTCCAATTCCCATATGTCGCATTTTAATTGAGTCTAGGAGTAATGAAAAACAACAGTTTTCAAAAAAAAAATACTGCTAAAATTTTAAACAATCTATTACAAACTAGTTATTTCACTAGTGAAATAATGGAATAAATATCCTAACTGAAATTAGGGAAATAAAGAGTATTTTATTAAAAGGAAGTAGAAAAAATATTTGAATTGAAAACATGAACAAATACGGTTAAATTTAATCCGCTTTATTTAAAAGATGTTTAGGTTATAAAGTCTGTAATAAAGAGTGGTGTTTTGTTCGTAAACAGAGATTGCAGTGATCCTGATTAAATACAAGGCTGTAAAACGAGATAACAGAGTGTTAAAAGATACCCGTGATGAATCGTCCTTTGATTTGTGATACATGTGCCGAATATTCAACGGACAATTGAGGGCGGCTGCAATTCATCAACCAAACGAGACAAAATAAATAACCGGCTAAATAATGTCAGAAATTAATTAAACCCGAATATCTGTCCATGCGAGGCGATTTATGATGACATATTATTCCACAATTCCTGATTTACGCATTTAATTCTTACTCCAAAATAATCAAAAACAGTGACATATTGCACCAAACATAAACCAGGGAGGAACCACACATTATAACCCACATTGAAAAACCAATATCGCTTACAAAAAATCTTTTTTGTTGGAACAAATTTTTATGAATTATACTGTAACTACATTAATTTTTAAGAGTATACACAATCAAATTGTATTCCAAAATATCGATTTAAAAAACAAACAATATGTCATTAGCCATTGGAAAAATAAGGAATTTAATAAATAATTGAATGTATTCGCAATATTCATACCGACAAAGAAATGAGAAAAATTTTGTTTTACTTTGAAAGGTAAAGTTTGTAATATGAAACCATATTGAATAAGTTTTCTATTCTATTGAAATTGTCTTTTTTGTTATCGATAGTTCCATGTGATATTCCGCAAAAAGCTGTTTTCTTTTTAACTTTTTCTTTCATATTACCTTTCCACGGAGACAGGTCATGTAAAGTATTCATGTAAAATGATATTGGTATTTCTATGTGCAGAATAAATGCAACGTTCATATGCAGGGAAAATGACCAAACGTTAAGTTTAATCGCCCAATACACTGCATGGCGAAATGTATGAATTCTAAATGTCTCGATTCAAATATATCCAAACTACCAACTTTTATTTACCATAATTCTTGTGTAACATAATACTAATATTGTGTATAGAATATAAGGCTTCATTTATAAGCAGAGCATGTTAAAAAAAACGGGTAATAAAAACCGGTAATCGATATTTTAAACGAAAACTGCGAACTTTAACCGTAATTTTAACCGATATTTTTAAAGCCGAAAAAACCGGGAACCGTTAATCAAAAAATCAGTTTAAACCGGTTTCCAATTTTTAAAAACTGGTTTTTGAACTAAAACCGTAATTAAAATAACGTTCTCAATATGGGTTAATCCGGTTTTTATGTCAAAATAATAAATGATGCCGGTGTACGAAATAAACTAATAAAATAAACTCATATTTTCATTATAAGTATATTAAATTCTTTTTGCGTCTATCCTGTTATTTTTATGATTTAAAAACAAAATACTAGAACAACTTAAGTACACCATTGCTATCTCCTTTGTATTCTTGTATTTTATTATATTTTAAAATAGGCAATAATAAAATATATTAAACTTATGAGAACAGTAGAAATAATAAATATTTTATTAATAATTCTTTTTGGTATTAATATATTTATTTATAATAAAATTGTAAAGATAAATAAATTGTATACCAAATATAAAATCTATAAAAACAAATATGTTTATATTTATTTTACATATTTATATGTGTTCATAACAATTGTTTAAAAAAATCCTAATAAAAAATATTTATATCAATATGAAAGTATGAATAGTGGTTGTTGTGTATTATATACAAAATCTGTGTATTTCTTATGAGTGCATATTTATTAAAAACGTAATATCTTCCTTTTTGCGAAAGTAGGTAAATTTGAAGATATTTTGACAGTTATTACGAGATTATTTATAAGAATTATAATGCGTTTATTTATATGCAGGCACAATATTGCGGCGGGAAGTATGATTCTTAATATTTTTGAGGTAAACATGGCAAGGGAAAATAAATTTTCATTTCGCGCATTAGATCTCATAAGACCAGCTTGGGCTCTCGTAAAAAAATCGCTCCGTCACGAGTCGAAGCGAAATCCGGCACGGGAACCATCCGCGCATCTGCTCCTTCAAACAATTTATTTGTAAATTATCTCCACTTATAAAAGAGTTAATATATCTTGCGTCCGGCCCGCCAGGCACAGGGCTAGGGAGGAAATGGGAAAACGATCTCAAGTCCGACTTGGTCTACGACGTACGTCGCTGCTCTGTTTCGTGGAATTAGCTGTGATTTATACTGATAGATCGTCGGGGATTAAACAATCGACCTACATTTTTATTCCGCACAGAACAGAGAGTGTTTCGTGAATTTTTGATGTCGTTTAATGTAGACTTTCTTTTGTTTGCTCCTGTTTGATTTTATTACGGTTTTTCTCCTATTTTTTTGCAACTTAATTTAGTTCGGTTTTACACGAATAATCCTTTAATGACTTTTTTTATTTTAACTGAACAGCGGAAATAAAGTTTATTGCACAAGAAAAAATATGGACAATAAAACTTCAATATTGTTTCAAGAACTCTACTAGTTTATTGTGAGTTATACTGCCTATATAACATTCGTGCAAAATGCATTTCACTCATAAAATCCGAAAAAAAATGCAACTTTTTAAGTATATTTGCAGATCAGTCAATAAAAATCCTGAACTAAAATTTCTGTGAATACGAGTAAAAATGTTAAGTAAAAGGAAAATGTTTGGTTGCAAAATACAGCAGTATCTCTAGCGCAGTAAAGAGGGTTCACAGTTTTTCGCTCAGGGTTTCTCATAACTTCTCCCAAGAGATGACCCCTGGAAACTCCAAAGATAACCTTAAACCTTTAAATCTTCCATAGATTCTTAATCAAACATAATATACAGTGTTCTAAAGTTTGCATCTTCAGCTTCCGAACAAAATAAATCTTTCCTTTATCCGTTCCAACCAAAATTCCCGACTCAATATTAGATAAGGTGTTCTTTTTAAATAACTTGATATCATTTTTTTAGGAGTAAGATTATTTTTTATATTATATCCAATAACAGACTATAAATAATTAATTACTAAAAAACATTACCCATATCTTTTAGGTGTGTTGTTGAAATTGAACAGGCATGAGGTATGACTTACCTGAAAAAGAAAAATACAATTAGATTTTAAATACCATTTTTTGTACAAAGGTAGAATATTACCGAAAACAAACCTTTACTGATCTTTAATTAACGCAATTATAAAGTTCATAGTTTAATTACAAGTATTATCATAACAAATTATCAAAATTATGAATATTTTATAATATACAAATTCTTTGCACAACTTCTATATTATAATTTATTTATTTCAAAAGCAATAGGTATATTATTTTAATGTCATTTGATATAATAACACACGCAATAAATACTTTTTAATAAAATATTAAAATTTAATCAAATCAGGTATTAATTATTACAATTGATGATTCAAGAGAAATAATTTAAATTCTGCATAAAATATTTTTGATAATTATTATTAATAACGAAATAAGTGAAATTAATTGTGTTAATTTTAATCTGTCATGTGTGTACACAACTCAATAAAATTTGCATATCAAAAGATTACTAATTATTGGCATAATCAAATGTTAATATGGTTTATGTAATTAGATTTTATGCATAATTATATTTTTTCAGAAATATTATTATATTTCGTAGAATATAATTTGAATAATATTTTTAGGCGTTAAATTATTGTGGTCATATGTAATCGAATTTGAAATGAAATAATTAAATGACATGCTGCATATTATAAATAATTGTGTACACAGAAAACCACATTACATATACATATATTCAATAAAAAACTTTAAAAGAAACAATACATTTTTCCTTTACTGGTGTACGGAGACTAATTGGTTTGAGTGTATATTTATAATTTTCAATTAACTAATATAAACATTGATAATAACATTTTTTACGTTTTCCACATTATTTATTAAAAATATAAGTCATTGGGAAAAAAGAATTAGTTATTCCAGTATGTTAGTGCCTTAGTACAGAAGCCGCGGAAACTATTAAAACATTAAATGCTCAAACTACATTTAAGAAATAAAACAAAGTGTTCCGGCAGAGTGATAAAAAGCTAAAGCTTCACGCTCCAATTTATACGAAGCAGTGGTAAAATAAAACATTGCGGCGGCCATTTGTTCATCCGAAGACGTTTGCCGCTTCCCTCTCTGCTAGCATGCATATTTAACGTTGTATGCATCTATATTTTATTTTGAAAAAGGACCGTTTTACGAGAGAAAGAAGTGCATTACAAATTCAGTGAGGCCAAGAGAGGAAATCGTTTCTTGCTTGACCTAAAGCTCGTGAACAAACTTCCCAGGACTGTACTCGCCCATTTGCTTCCTACTTTTGCCATTCGTTCTTTAGATGCACTCGCTTTTACTTCACATATTCATAAATATTTCAAATGTGTTTCCAATATATCTCAAATGTTTATTTCATTTTAAATCGGACCTGTTTTCGTAGTTTGTAGTTTATTGCATACTAAATAAAACGAATATTAAAAATCATGATCCACAACAGATTCTTTTATTACAATGTAATAATGTAGTTGGTTGCGATAACAAAAAAGTACTAGAACATCGTATCAGTACATATCAAAATTTATATGCAATTTGTTTACTTTTTTTATGGCATTACCCTTCATAATTCATGTTTGGCTTTGGCGTTCAGAAGCAATATATTAAAATATGCCTCCACCAACGAAAAACTTTATTCTCAAAGTTACATGAAGTTGAAAAATTGAAGTTTTACATCGTTTCATAAACAGATGTTAATTTTGACAAATGATTATAAGAAACATTTTTATACTTTGCGTTAACAATTGCCTTATTGTTATTTTGAAAACGATTTAATAATATAAAATATTGTTAAAAGTTTTCGGTATTTTTTCTAGGTATGGAAACACGTACAGATGGCGGACGTGATCGTAACAAATCTGCAATATTCGACCTTGAAAAGTCGAAAAATTTCGGTGAGATTCGAGACAGAGACGAAATGTTAATATTCGAGACGAGAAATAAACGAGACGAGATAAAATATTTTACATTTCAAAGGAGACGATACGAGAAAAAGAATCACAGAATCACTAATTTCGTATATTAAATGATCACGTTCATGTTTCAATAATTAGTTCGCTATTTGCAATAAGTTTCAGCTAGCGATGAGTGGGATAATATTGTCCGCACTATTAGCTGATCCGAAAGCTCGACTTTCGACGCGGCGTTCCCGAATGACATTGTTACGACGATATTGCTGTGATAATGGCTCACACTTAACCCAACCAGCTACACTGCGCCTATATATCATAATAATTGACTGTTAACGAATCCACCCGAGTAGGACCACCGCTACAACGCCCTGAACTCATTCCCACCAAATTTTGCATTTATTTTACGATTATTTGGACATTACTACAAATCATATTTGGGGAGTGCAAATGGCTCGTAAAACCTATATTCCAAAAGGATGGAACTGTATAATGTGGCGTTATCGTTTTCAACTTTGTTTCTCGAAGTACTTGGTTCAAATATGGGGGGAGTCATTAAATATTGAAATAAGAATTTTAGCAATCCACTGTATAAAATACATTCATACGTAAGACGTAAAGACCTCATGCCGAAACTACTTAAAATTAATTGAGGAATGGTCAAAAGTCAAAATGTATATTTCCTGATTATAATACGACTACTACCTTTTCTTTGTACAATGAAATAAGGATAGAACGTTTTAAACTACAGTAAATACATTAAACCTTATTAAAGTTGATCAAATTTGACATGATGCATCCTTGTTGCTTATTAGAGGCGACTATATTAATAGACTTATAGTAATTGTAGTAAAGTAATATTGTGCTACTAGAGCAGAATGACTTATTTCCCCATTGTGTGATTTCACCACTCCAGTTCTTAGGTTGAAAGTTTCACATCTCGTGAGAAATAGAAAACTTTTTTCGGTTATTACAAAATGTACTATTTCTAACAAAAAACTTAATTAATTAACAGTATAGTGCAGATAAATTTATGAAGAGTACGTACGCGCAGTGTTGACAATTGAGAAATGATAATTCTCACACAGCACATGCGCATTGTTGGCAAATACTAATTTCTCACACTTTAACGCACGATTGTGAGAAATGCGTAATTTTGAAGCTTTAAATAGTATGAGTTAAGTACTAATTTCTACAGTGGTCGTAGAAAAAATAAATTTTCAGTTTGTTTTGCACTGTAAATTTATTACCTTACAAAAAGAAAACATCGGTAGAGAAACAATTATTGTCAGCTCCCCAGTTCCAGTTCCGTAATTAAGAGTAAATTCGAAACAAAACCTCTCAGCAAATCACTTCAGCGTAAATTCTATTTAAAAGCGGTGCTGACTAATGAAATCTCCCCTCACTCCGTGCCTGGCGGTCCATCCTCACGCTCAACCCGAACAACCGAACATCGAACACGGCAGGACAGCTGCAGAATGCGAATAAAGATCCAAGTGAGCAAAAACTGACAGCGATATGTGACATGAATTCCCGTGTACGCCGTGCGGTACGTGCCCGGCCAGAGGTTCGCGGCGTCGCCACCAGGAGGCGGCCAGGTGCCAAGGAAAACAAAATACGGCGAACGCAAATATCGATGTTTGGCTGGTGTGACAGATTTGGCACATATTTGCACTTGCATGTAAATATATTCTTGTGCTTTGGCGGATATTTATACCGACCGCCAAGTTGCCTGCCATTAGTAATGTAAATGCATCTCACTGAATTGATGGGGTACTATAATAAAAGATATTAAGGATACAAGTTTGATATAGCATTCATAATGAAACGTATTTTAATCACGCAAGAGGCTATATCAAATGTTAATGCTATTTTCTTTTTCTAATCTCCCTTCTATAAGCAACACCTCTATTGTTCTGTCGCCTCGAAGGTACGAGAATATACCCGAACTTAATTGCTCTACTGTATAAACCTTGAGCTGAACGACGAGAGGACAATCTGATATTAATACGCGTAGTGAACGTAAATAGTTAGTGGAAATAAATGTCGTGTATATAAATAGTGCGTATTATTAAATGTTTAATTAAATAATATTAATGTTTAAGTCTTTATTAGTAATTATTATTCTTAAATTAGTGTTCATATTTGTTTATTCATAGTGTTATTTATTTTTATTATCGTTTATTATTTTATTATAAAAATTAAATAAAAATTGTATTTTAAGATCAATTTTAACTGTTTTAGATGATATGAAGAATACTCACACAATCAGAAGTGGAAGTTTATTATAGCTTACAATATACAACTATTCCTTATTTTAATTTAGCTCCTTATTGAAACAACATATTTTATGAATCTAGTATATAATTTAAATAATATTTAGTAGTAATGAAATCAGTATTAATATTATATTAAATACGTGTATGTCGTAATAAATCATCCATTATTATTTTCCAGCTTATATTAATAACAGTAAATTGAAAAACACTAAAATGAATTTATCGTATAAAATATAATGACGATACGTGATAATCTAAATCATTCATCATATTAATTACTTGTCATTTTGCTGACAGTGATATGTAAAAACCTTTTTAACGAAACTATGTTATGAAATCAGATTGCTTTGTTATGGCACAATGTTTTAAAATATTATCAATTAATTAGTTCTAACTACTGTTTTGAAAAATCTGCGAAAGAAATAGATAAATAATATTTTCACAATTTTCTCAACTTTGGCTAGTAACTTATTAAAAGTATTTTAAAACATGTACCTAGATGAAAGTATAAATTGAAGATGATTTTCCGTTTAGTGAAGATTGAGTTATGATTTGTTTTGGAACCTGGATCGAACAGCGTGGTTGTTATAAGAGGATATAAAGGAGTTGGGAGTAAATAGCAGTTTGATAGGTGCGAGTAATGAGGGTTAAAGTGTTTGCAATTTCCAGTAACGCCTTTCTAATAATGCTGTGGTTTATGAGGGTACGGGATCGAATTCCGGACATAGTTAATAAATTCCTTTAAACATTTATATCCTTGGCTCACCTGTAGCTGCTGCGTACCCTCACTTTCATGTGCTTTGTCAATATCGCTTACTTATTGATATCATTACCGACCCCTTGTGATCTCCTTTGTGTTTCAGCCAACTACATCAACAAATATCCTACACTTAACGTCCAAGCTTTATTTCAAGAGCCAAGGGTTATTTACATCACAAATAGGATGTTGCAACACTCGTACTTACATTACTTCTGTGTACTTAAAATGTACGTACTTAATCATATCTTAAATAATATAAATAGAGCCATTAATTTATTGGAAAATTTTTCGAAAAGTTGTAGCATAGCAACAAATAAAAAAAAGAGTGATTTAAGAGTCATTTTTGACCAGTTGTTGTTACTTCGCAGAAGTTATGAATAAATTTTACCATTAAATTCATAGCTCAAATTGTAATTGCTTGATAATTTCACGAATGGCAACAGATCAAACATAAAATTTTTGGTATAAGAAAGTTTAATAAACGAAATATGACTAATAAAATATAATAAAAATAAGTAACAACTAAAAACACTAATTCAAGAATAATAATTATTAATAAAGACTTAAACACTAAGAATATTTATTTAAACATTTAACGGTACTCACTCTATATTTACACGATATTTATTTCCACCAACTATTTATGTTCACTACGCCTATTAATATCAGACTATCCCCGCGGTCTTTTCTGCTCAGGCTTATATACTAGAGCAATTAAGTTCTCAAATGTTCTCGTACCTTCGAGCGTTAGCACAAAAGAAGGGTGTTTTTTTTTGTATTATTCAGTATATATTTCTTTTATTGTATTTAATCTAAGTGATAAAAATAACATTTATTTCTCATAATACAATAATTGTAAATATGTTAAAATATCAATTTCATGTTTCAATATTTTAAAATTTAATTTCAAGTATACCACAAATATAAATTTAATTTCCTCGTTTTCTTTCTTACAAAACAAAATTTCTTATTTCAAATTACTGGGACGAATGTGATTCTACAGAATTTTTTGTTTTTCAGTTACAATGTTTGAGCCTAAAGCAGTTTTCTTTCTAAAGATAAATGCGAAACAAACAACATTCACCTCAATTTTGAAAAATCTGAAGTTTATCTTGACAAGTTGTTTGTTACTTACACGAAGCAAACAATGCGATGTTTCTAAAATTCTATTTTCTTTCCAGATATTTAGCCAGAATACCTCACGTGAATATCGTATACCTGTATTGATTTCTCTCAAAACTTTATAATACTCACTTGTCAATTTAAATTTGTATATGACAGATTTGCATTAAAAATTAATTGAATAATGCATATTGAATTGAATTTAATATGTATATTATAACTCAATCAAAGTCAATTTTCCAATTATTTTATAATATTATTAGCTTCAAGAGCACGAGATATGACAGGTAAATATCTACATTTGAAAAAGGAGAACTACATTGAGGAAAATTGAAACTAATTATAGAAAAGTTTAGAATTAAAGAGTGAGACAGAAGAAATAGAAAGCTTCCCCCCTCCAATGTTCTAAGACCCGCTGACGTAGGTATTTATATATGTACATACATCACAAGTAAACATAATATGAGCTTTGTCTCCGAGATTTGTAATGCGACTTGTCGCAAGACAAATCTCATCGTCCGTAAAACCATTTTGCGTTGTGAGTTTGCAACACAGATGAGATATTATAACGTCATGTTGAATGTTGATGAATTATAATTTCATTTTTTATGTTTTAAAACATTATTTTGATTAATGAATAACATTGTAACAATTGTTTGTATTTTGTTGCATCTTTCGTAATTATT
Organism: Stenolophus ochropezus; assembly: GCA_035578165.1. NCBI lineage: Eukaryota > Metazoa > Arthropoda > Insecta > Coleoptera > Carabidae > Stenolophus > Stenolophus ochropezus. Next base: position 828,904 of record JAQOWZ010000011.1, on the reverse strand, counting down.
AACACAAACAAGAATTTTCATGATTTTGTATGTATATATTCATAAAGGCATGTTTATCTTGTATTTAAACTTTATATTAATAACAATAATGCCTAAAACAACAAATTAAACAATATTTTACTCGTAATATGAATTGTTTTAAATAACATAACAATTAACATAATCAATATAATTGTGAGTGGTTGTGTGAGATTGATATTAAAAGCTGCGTGTTACGTTCATCTAGGTTAGGTTAGGGTAGGCTAGGTTAAGTTAGGTTAGGTTAAGTTAGGTTAGGTTAAGTTAGGTTAGGTTAAGTTAGGCTAGGTTAAGTTAGGCTAGGTTAAGTTAGGCTAGGTTAAGTTAGGCTAGGTTAATTTAAATTAGGTTAGGTGCTTGTGTATATAAATCTTTTATATTAAATAGTTTTAAAAACTTAACGTAACCTAACTTAACCTAATCAATATAATTAGTGTGTGTTTGTATATGTGAGTGTGATTTTTTCGATGGAGAAAAAAGTAAAATAAACTAACTTTACGAAAAAATTATGTTACACGTTTTGTAGTTATGTAAACCTAGTTTTCAATATTTGAATTTTATTGAAACCGTATCAAAATGTTAAAACAGTTGAAATATAAAAATGAAATAAAATTGTAGGAATCATATTCTTGAAATTCGTTTGAAAAGTTTTCAATTTTGTGCAAATGGGTTTGAAATTACATTCATACTAGACGACATGTCATAAAACGCTTTCAATCAGCAATGATGATAAGTTAGATTTGAAGTTCCCGCCGTGCTGGGTGCCCGTGACGTCACGCGGCATCTGCTTGTGACAGGGTAGGAGGGTAATCCCAGCGTATGCCCACGTGCCAGCGTGTGTGTAAAGACGAACGGGCCGCTAGCCTTTAATCCCCGTGACAGGACAATCTTCCCGGCGCTGTCGGTAACGTAGTCCTCTGCTTTACCTGCCTGCGCGGCTTACGTCAGTTAGCTTCGGAATTTATACTACAGTTTTTTCAGCGAATCTCGGATTTACTAGTACGAGGAATGGCTCCCACGATTTACAAGTCAGGAACAGAAACTTTTTACTCTTACTTGTTTTTACAACGGGATTTTTATGGAGATTTTTTTTTAAATCTCTGTGGAATTTATACATCGTACATTATAGACATAGAGAATATAATCCACTGCTGTAGGCAGTTGTCCAAGTTATTTCCAATCAGTATAGAATATGAAAAGTTACAATTTTCAGAAAATTGTTCGTATATACCCGAAATAATCAAAAAATGTAAATTTTTGGGTCAAAAATTTTTGTTTTTGAAAATAGTCTATATTGATAGACGTTGATGTGCTGATTCCAAATTTTCAAACCGAATTCAATTATCTCTTCCCGTTCTCGAGATATTTGAGTTCAAAATTATACCTAAAAAATTAGGTTTTTTAGGTATATACCTGAAATGGTTAGGTTTACGGTTTCGGTATCTTCACCATTCGATTCTACGGGCAAAATTACATAAGTGTACCAATTTTCAGATTTTTATCTCAACAGATAGAATCTCTAGAAAGAAAAAACTGAAAATGGCCAAAAATCGAAAAAAATCGCCAGGGGTTCATCAGGCATTTTTTTCGATTTTGGCCATTTTCGTTTTTTCTTTCTACAAATTGTATCTTTTGGAATAAAAATCTGAAAATTGGTACACTTATGTAATTTTGCCCGTAGAATCGATTGGTGAGGTCGCCAAATTCGTAAACCTAACCCTTAAAGGGGTATACCTAAAAAACCTATTTTTTTAGGTATTGCCAAAGCTCAACTTTGAGCACGAATATCTCGGGAACGGAAAGAGATAATTGAATTCCGTTTGAAAATTTGGAATCAGCGCATCGATATTTACTTATGTATAGAAAATGAAAAGTTTTGGAGAAAAAAAGTTCGTCAGATAAATTTTGAAATTGAGGTTTTTCCGATTTTCTCATTTTTCGCTTAATCGTTCCAAAGAACATATATGCTGAGAATACATTTCTTTATGTAACTTTGCCCGTAGAATTTACTGGTATAATCGGTGAGATTGTATCTGTACCCATTTTAGAGATATACCCAAAAACCATACTTTTTTGAAGTGCAACTTTGAGAGCAAATATCTCAGGAACAATAAGATATAATTGAATTCTGTTTGAAATTTTGAAAACAGCGTAACGAGTTCTAGCAATGTGGATTATATTAAAAAACAAAAAAATTTCACCCAAAAATGGGTATTTTGTATTATTTTATGTGTATTACGCTCTACCTCGAAAATGTGAGACCAGAGCTTATTGAAATCTAATATATTTTTTGTCAATTTCAAAATCAACTTTAAAATATGACGAGATCTGTTCGCAACCATTGTCAATTTATAGTCAATTTGTATTTAATCTTTTCTCTTTTAAAGTCTTCTCACGTTTATGGCAAACTTTTATAATTTTACATAAAACTTTAGATTTGAACTTCTCCTAACGTCATAAAATAGACTTTCTGTCTCCTGTAACTTTACATAACTTACACGTTCATATAAAATATTCATCCTTAAAGTTCTCAGAAGAATATTACGAAAAATTATCATGAGAAATAATTGAAAAAGATACATATTTCATGTTGAATCTAAGATATTCCGCAGGAAAGATAAATTATATATCCCAAGTAAATGAAATGTAAAATTTTCTAGATAATGCTTTGAAATATTGCAAGAAAAATTTTCAACGCAGTTACTTCATCGTGTTTCACATTGCATTGTTACTAGGTTAATCTATTTTGTTGCTGAAATGTGACTATTTTCTACACTGATTTTACAATGGACTACTTCCATAGAAAATTTCTTTCACGATTCTACCACCTTGATTTGTATGATATTTTTTACATACTATTATATATGTAAAATACAAAATATGGTCACATACTCTATTAAATGTAGGTGTTTCGTTTTAATGCTTTTAATTTTGCTAAAACTTTTGCAGTAACCTTTTCGACCGAAATTTATGAAATAATCTTTAATTTAATTATTTACATTACAATAAATTTGGAAGAAAATAATTTACACAACAAAACTTTAGGCAGTTTACAAACAAACTTGAAGAACTTTTGAAAATTTCTGCCATTATAATTTCTCCATTTGGAATTACCATTGGCTTGGCCATTCTCTAACTCTCTAACAAAACGACTCATCGCGAAAGTATCCAATTAAATTTAATAGTGCGATTTGATAAAATGGAACATTAGAAAGAAAATGTGGGATTATTTTTCACAAGGGCCGTTTAACGGAGAGAGAATGTCTAATGTGTATTTTAAGATTCGGCTGTTCTCTGGTTTAATTGAATTTTGAATGGAGTTATTAATAAAAGCAGTGGAGGTGGATGTGAGAGACAACCGTAGGTTACTTTGTCACCCTCCGAGAGGATGAATGGTTCTCAGTTTTGTTGGTTAGAGTATTATATTCGGGCCCCATTCTACTGTCTGATGAACAAAGGATGAAATGTCAAATGACGGAAGAAGATCAAACGCTGTGATTTATTGTACCTGTGTCTTATGCAATTTCTTATCTCACCTTCAAAATCCATTTTCCTTTCAAATTAAATGGAATTATATTCTCACCAAAAATTTTGTGCTGAGACGTTTTTGCTTTTCTACAACGTTATCGTTGTTTTTTTTTTACAATAACTAAAATAATAATATAATTTAATTTTTATAAAAATATAGTAGGACATTAGACTATATGGTGGTAATCAGATTATTATTTATTTTTCGAATAAAGTGAAAAATAAAATATTCATTTACTTATCTGATGTTCAAGAAATGAATGCATTATATTTTATTCTATATAAAGAACGTAATAAAAGTGAAAGAAGAAAAAGTAATGTGTCCCGTTAAAATTATTTTGCTTGAAATGTTTGTGGAATAAATGTTGGAGATTTGTAAAAATCCGCTTTATGAGAAAAGTCTTATTTTCCTGTTTGTCTAAGTATGTATAAAAATCCCAGATGACAATTTAAACCCTGAAAAGAGATATGTAAGCTGTCTTGAAAAATAAGCACAAGGACAAAAAATATTAAGCATAAGCATTTAAACAAAATACATTTTTATAACGAATAAGTATTCCTTGTCCATGGAAATGAAAACCATCGTTTTTACCAACGTTAATAAAGAAAAGTTATATATTATTTATTTTCATTTGCTACAAAAAACATAATTAATATTTTTTATTAATTAACTTGGTTTTTACTGCAGGAATTGTGATATTATTGCTTAATTAAAACAATGTTACTGCATGAAATAAAAATAAATTGTTATTATTCACATAAAATATAAAGATCAGTAGCGTATGAGAAACAAAAAAGTAATGAACAATATAGTTTTCATTACAAACATTAAGCTTCGTACTGAATAAAAATGAAAAAGATAACAAAGTTAATTAGGAACATTAATTACCGGAGTATAAGATAAAACATATGACACCTCAAAAGAAACGAAAAACAACACGTTTTATTTCACCCAGTACCAAACTGGAAAAATATCTCTTAGTCACGTACTGACTACAAAATTTAATTAAACATAAAAACGTTAAAGAGACATCATAAAAATAAGTTGAAGACTTTGTATTTGGCGGGGGTGGAAATGACGTCACATAGTCTCATTATCGGGCTAGTTTAATTAATTAGAGGTTAGACAAAGGAAATTCGAAGCCAAAGGCAGGTATTTGTTACAGGATGTCAGGATCAAGATGCTGAAGCTTCAGGCACAATTGTTTAATTACACAGAAAGAAAATGAACAATTCTTAAGCAACTCAATCAGTGTCTTACGCTGTACTCGAACTTATGAGCTTGAATTATATTTTACAGGATTTTTCTTACACCATAAAAGAAAGTTTGCATTGACGATAAAATAATAGCCTTTATAAAATTTTTATTTCTGAGAAACATTAATTTTTATTTCCTTGAAAATGTGTGCTGTAATAAAAATTTTGCTTCAATATTTTAACTTTTTAATGTTTCAGCACTAGATATAAAATTAATTTCGGTAATATAATTTTCATGAAGAACAGAGCGACAGAGAATAGAAATGAAGTTTAAAGTAGTTTTGTTTAAGATATAGAAATGACATTAAAAATAAATTTCTAGATTAAATATTTTGTGTCGTAGAAGAGTGAGGGTAGTCGCAAAATGAGCGCCGATTGAAAATCTGTTCAGTTGAGGGTTGACGATTTTAGAGAAACAGAAAGTGTGTCTATGAAAAGAATGGGCGACAACGGACCTCTCGAACACCGAAGTATTGGTCCTTATTTTCTTATGAAGAATTCTGTTTGGTATGTCAACTTGATCCAAGCGTTTTTGCTCCAAAAAATTTAATGCAGGTAATGTCTGCTTCGAACAGGATTGAACCACAGCCCACACAGCTCGAAATGGCTATAAGGGAGATGTTTCCCGGCCAACTGATCTCTCTAAGACATTTCGTGGCCCCTGTGATTATTTCTTGTGGGGGTATCTAAAGACTGAAGTGTTTAAGCATCGTCCCAGCCCAGAACCCTACCAATACTATGCAAAAAAATAGAATGCGCCTGTCGCCTGCCGTAGCATATTGACAATAACGACCACCACTTGCAAGAAATTATTTTTTAAACTGGGTAATTAAAACTTCCCGTGCTGTGAAACTAAAATTAAACTTTTATCCAACACCGTGTAATTATAACGATATAAGTATGCTGTTTTTAGATAAATAAAGTAGGTCATAAGTCACTAGTGAGCTAAATGTATTAGCTCACTGTTTTTTGGTTCGTATCATAGTAACTACGTTATAAAACCTTCTCTACACTATTTTGTTCCTAAATGTCTTTTCGAAATTCCATTTGTCAAAAATCTTATATGTATTTTATATCAATGATTAAAATGTGTTGGATAAAATGTTGTATGACACACGTGTGTTAATTATCTAAGTCACTTGAAAAAATACCACACTCGGCCTAACGGCCTCGTGAGCTAAACTTTTCCCACGTGACTTATCTGTAATGTAACACACTTGTACCATAAATAACTATTATGTCTACTATTTTAATCTTTAAAATACATATTTTGTTAAAAGCAGGAATTACTGGGTTTCAGTTATTAACAATAATAATATTCACAACATCGACGTTTCGATTCTATTCGGGATTATCTTCAGGATATAACAAATACTTAATTGAATCACGCAAACACCACATATAAACAAAAAAAAAAATTAGCCACAGTCCCAAAGTTTGGGACACATTCACTGGATACAATAAAGTACTGCTAGGTTTTTGCCGTTATGAAATAATTAGTGAATGTAAGGCAGTGGTTGGTTTTTGGATCACGTATGCTTAGTCACCGCGGTAGAAGAGCAGCACCTCTGTACGTGCTGCAAACCCCTGAGCGGGCGGTCGTTTGTACGGGCGGTCGCCGCGGTCCCCAGAGCCACACTAGTCACGCAGATAATAGTGCCATTATTTCTTTTTCCGATTTACTTCCACATGAGGTGCACGTACCGCAGAGAATCCTGCTCTATTGGGAAATTCCGCTGCTCTTCCTACCACCGAACCCACATTCCCTAAGCTTTGTTTTGCACACACAGATGTGATATGTCGAACCCAACTATGTTTGCTTCTTTCATATATTCATGCTGACATCCAGATTTTCTAGGTTATACTTGTTTGTTTCTTATAGTAAAGTGCTCTTTCTCTAATTGTATTGGAAACGCGGTTCAAAGAATTTTTTATTATTTCATTTTCTCAAATGCATTCTCGAATAGTGTTTCACGAGATTCTTGTATTTTTCTTGGTCTTGCCTCAGTCTTGCAAAAAATGCAAATCAAGAACAAGACAAGATCTACAAATTTCAAAGCAAGACAAGACAAAAAATTGTTTTGCAAGAAATGTGCAAGAATATCAAGATTTTCTTCAATTCTTGTATTCTCCAATTTTCTTTGGCCAATTTTAAATCTAGATTTATTAAATAGACAGTTCCGAAAGATATTTATTATTTTTGGCTTATGAAATCTTACAATCGTAAATTTTTTAAAATTATTTTTTTTATAGATAAATTCAAAATCAGTCAACAGATTTCTAACTAAAAAAAATAGTATTATTTTAAAATATTTAAAAATCTAATATAATATAAAATGAGGTAGAATATGACCAGAATAACAAATATGTTAATTATTAAAAATTTAAAATAAAAATTCACATATGTGAATATTAAAAAGCTCAAAGGATAATCATTGAATATAAAGTTCCACAACTACAGAAACATATGTATGATACACACATTAATGGAACCTGGATTATGCCTGTTAGAACACCACTTTAATTTTCCTAGTTAAAACAAACAAAAATAAAACGAACAATAACACTGCAGGAAATTAGTGAAAATGTTCATTATTTGGACTACTGTCCAATAAACATTCGTTAAAAATAATTTCGAAACAAATAACTCGGACACAAAGCTCGTAAAACACAAATTTTCATAACACAAAAAGTGTTGTGCCATATGAAAAATAATAGCGGGAATTATTGACAAGCTGTCATAAGCAGTGAACCTCCTGCAAAAAAAATGAACGGTTAGTTGAGTGGATGCTTAGTAGGGTGACAGTCACGGATTGAGTGTATCTCGGAATATATCTCAGATTTTACGTAAATCTATGAAAATCAGTTTACAAGGTCAATGGTAAACAAAAAAAAATTTGATGGTTGTCAACAGATATTAGTATATTCCTTGATACTTTTTCTTCCGGTACCGATACTTTAATTACCATATCAATATAATAATAATTTATTTAATCAAATATAAATGTCTCTTTTTGATTAAAATATTTTGAACAAGAAACAATTTCTTTATTATACTTGTAAAAAAGGCTTACTATACTGTTTTTTCTTGGAGCTTATAATACAGAAGAGTGAAGCATTTAATTTTAATTTTATTGTACCATAAGAATAATTAATATAAATCAAGATAATAAAGGATTATTATAAAAAGATTAACATTTTTGCAAAATATTATATTTTTTTTTAATTGGTGCAACTAGACAAATAGCTAATAAATTTTTATTTCTATAATGATGATGACACGCAGGAGAATGTATAAAAAATAAAGTAAATAATGAAACATAACAAATTTATAATAATCCCATAGGTTTTTTGTCACTGAAGTACAAATTCTTTCGCAGGTGAACAAACCTGTGACGTGTCTAAGTAAAACCTTGGAGCACGCAAAGAAAGAATTTTCCCAATTTCCGGGAAAGTGTGAGCTTCTAAACGAAAATTCGTTCCGTGCTAGATCGGATATCCCGGGGCATTATCGCACTGTATCCGCGTGCGTTCAATTGACACAAGTGAAATTCAAAGGCGACGAAAACACAGCAGTTTTTCATGCAAAAGAACAAAAAAATATCGTCCGTTTTGCTTGTATAAAGTTTCAAAGACTGCTACGTTCCTTTGAAGTTCAATTCTATTGTTTTGTGTAGGAGGCTATGAAAGATGCTGCTCTGCAACGCGCATTCTCAACAAATTTTAAACTTTAGTTTTCGATAGTTCAGTAGTAATGACAATTCCCTATCTCTACTTTTATTTAGATTTCTTATTTGAGTTTAATGCAAAGCTTGATTTGCTTTAGTGTGCAGATGACTGTGAAATAAGTGTAAACTTTACGTGAACATAACGTCAAACAATAAATCAAACTTTAACAACGAAAATTGAAGAAATTAAATTGAAACTTCGCTAAATAACTTTTTAAAAATTACTATATATTACTTCTATCGTGAGTATTTTAAGGTGAAACATGGGATTTATCATATACATGGTTACGACTTGATATTTAATTGACAGCATTGTATATGTGCTTGTCTCATTTAAAGTGAAACACAGGGAATGAATTATACAATTTTAATAATAAATATACAATACGAAAACTATTTAGATATTCCAATCTCATTTGATAGGGAAAACAGAAAAAAAAGAATTTATTTTTCTTTAAATAGATTAGATAAAAATAAATTAATTAAACGGTACAGTTCAAGTTTGATGATTTTGACCTTGTCGTTTAACACTAATTTTGTAAAAATTATCTCAAAAGAGATAGAATAATGAATATGAAATAATATATCAGTTATCAGGAAAAAGAAAACATACCTTATTAAATTAATATTTTTCCTGTTTTCAATTTCATAAGTGCAATATGCTGAAATTATTTCGCAATATTACAATAAACACAGTATAAAGGATATCAATAATTATGCATAAATAGTAAAAATACATATTTAATAAATAAATTGTTATAATGACATAACTACGAATTTAATACATTAAATTGCTTTACAAATGCAGACGTAGCTTAAAATATCATCTTTAACAATTACTATAAAGGTCAAATACTGAGAGGCTCTAGATTTCAGTTGTCTTGTACTTAGAGATAGTAACGGATTCACAACATAACACACGGGAACTTCATTATTATTATTTTTTTAATGAACACTCGCTTTTTTTTAAACCTGTTTTTAACGTCAGTTTTGATTTAGAGATGAAATTAAATTTAACAAATGACAAAAATGTTAATTAATTTTCATATTAAAAAAAGATGAATTTTAAAATAATTAAACTCGCAGGCGTGAAGGCGTTCGTGAGTAAACGTGATTTTATTCATTCGTGTGTGGACGTGATACAAAAAGTACCAAACTATGGGAATCAAAGTTACTGCAAAGTTGCCTGTACCCTGGAATGTAAGATTACACAGAAGCAAGTCTGGGTTGTGTCTGATACATCGGTTAGGTTTCGATAGGAAATATGTTCTCATTCTCACTAGATTGGATTCTAGTTTTGGCGTCATCTGCATCTTTAATACATTCACTCCTGAAGAAGCAATATCCTATTCCCCAAACAGCAAACTGCAAGACTACAAACAAGACTTAACAATCAAAATTAAAAAAGTTGAAGTAACTTACATGTACGCAGCGCCATCCAAAGAGCCGTTAAATTATTGCACTTTACGAATATGTGGGATAACATTGAAGGGTTGTGTATTGATATTATATAGAAAGAAAATAATGCAAAACTTAAATACCCATTGAAGAAGAACCAAAGCCAATAATGAACATGTTTTTTCTAAAAATAATTATATGTATAGGTATACTTTGTTTATATCACAGTAGGGTTTATTTTCCTAAGCGTCAGGGGTGTGGTTCCAAGTAAATTAAAATATTTTGTTACGACCATGTTCGATGTTAAGTTCTAATTTTTTATTATGAACTCGAAACATTAAGGTCAATGTCTCTATGGGTAATCGATTATTAAATTATTATTAAGTCTACTTACTTCCATAATTCCTTTTGCAAACAGAGTAGTACTTGCAATTTGTAGTACTGATGAAACTAATCCCATCCATTCTTGTGGTTGACGGTCATTCTGACTTCCTTTGCTCAAAAGATAACGTAGTTCTAAATGACTAAAAATCTAAATCAAAATCATAACGTTAAAATTTGATTAAATATTATTTAACTACATGCACATACAAATTGTTCAGCTATTATGAAGATAGTCAGATTTCTTAGAAAGCTCATTTTTATAATACCTCTAACTCTGCTACTGAAACACTAATGAGTAAGTAAATGAAAAAGTTTTGTATTTATATATTAAATATTTTCGTGTTTTCCTCATATGAAATACTTAATATTGTTTTTATTTAAATTCATATTCCCTGTTTGCGGAAACTAACACCTATAAACAAAAGTAAATATATGGACTTATTCAGGACGAAGAAGGAGTGATTTCCAAAAAAGAAATCATCCCTTCCATTCAATAGTTCACTTAATTGCAGGAAAAAATGAGAAAATATTTGTTTCAATTAAATCAGAGGTCATAGTTGCAAAAAAGATAAGAACTGTAACCGTACACATGTGGTCTTTTCGAGATTTGATAAGTCTACTATTTTTTTAATGTTTTCCTTCTTGCTAAGATTTTAACTTTTTATTTTGTTTTTTAACAAAAACCAAAATTTAAATTATAATTTATTGAAAAATCAAAATTTGAAAATAATTCAATGTTAAGAATATTCTAAATATATTTTTATAATAACATTTTTCTCTAAAATGTATCAAAAATGGAATTAGAAAAGTACGAATAATACTTTTACACCTTAATTTTAATCTTACTCGCTTATTAGATCTATAAAATAATCTACGACCAAAACATAATAGTAAATATTAACAATTTATCTAAATCACAATACAATTTTTATTTATATTTGTACTGTTCTACATCCGCATCCGAAGAAATTTTAAACAAATTTATGTTTCATTAATATAATATATAATCAATGTATTCATCTTGCAGCATTGTATTTCTTTTTCTATTTTTAATGAGTTAAACTTACGGATAAAACGGTAGACGTAAAAAAATGTATTTATTAAAAAAATATCTGACGTTTGAGGGCTCTAGGCACGTGCCAATTGCGCAATATTGCACTGATAACAGTCGGAAATAAAAATTTTAATTTATTTCGTAAGTATTTCTTCTAAGGAAATCACGAAAATATTGATATTCTTTTACTGATAGTATAAATACGGTCCTTTCTAAATTTCTTCAGTAACATTTTAACAAGCAGAGCCTAATATTCGAAAAAAAAAATAGTGAGGTACTAGAAACAGTTATAAAAATGGTGTTTTTAAGGAATTTGTGTATCTTTATTATAACCGAACAATTTGTAAGTAAATTTTATTTAAATAATAATTAATCAAAATATTAACGCTATATTTATATTTAGCTTCTCAGTAATTTGGAAACTTTTAACACTATTCAATATATTTTGGAGTTCGGTAGTCTGAATTTAGGTGCAAATATTTGGATTCAATTAGTGTCATCAGTATTACAAATTGGAAGTACAAGTTTATTTGTAAAGGGAATAATAGAGGTATGAATAGTCAATAATTTTATATATTTTATTTAATTAGTTAATAAAAAATGTTTTAGAAAAAACCTGGTAATTTCTATCTGTGGTTATATTTCAATGGGATTTCCGCCATATCATTAACTGTCCTCTATATATCAACAATAATGGAAAAGGAATTATTAACGGAAGTATTTGGATCTTATAATACATTTACCCCTCCTTGGTTGCTTGCTTATTCAGGTTAGTATTTTCAACTTTTTCAGCTGCATTGTTTTATAAATTTTGTTTTTACCTCCCACCTATCAATATATAGATAAGGGAGGTATTGTTTTTGGTCAAATTTTTCCAGTTTGTGTTTTAATATTCGAGCATAAATTAGGGTCCCTAGAATTTTACTATTTTTACAGTGATGTCTGTATGTCCGTGTGTGTGTTGTGTGTTTGTCTGTGATGATTTTTTTGTCCACGATAACTCTAATACGATACATGTAAAAAATTTAATATTTGATATTTAAGAGTTATATTCAAATATGATGAACTGATTAGATTTTGTCTACAATTGGTTGTGCGATAGAAGTACTTTACATGAAGCATTAAACCATTTTTCATAAAGAGACGCCTCTAAAATTCTTTTTTTCTAAACAAAAAAAAAAACATTAATTAAATTAACTTTACATATCGTTCAAGATTAGAAATTTGATATAGGCTGTTAAATTTGACGTAAATAATTTTCAAAGATAAAATAAATAAATATGAAGTTTTTTTATTATAAAAAACAAAAAGATGGAAGAAATATACAAGGCATAGATTTTAGTTACGCCAGAAATAACTATTTTCTTCGGTTTCCGATACACTATTAGAAATTTGATACAACGAAATTTCAGGTATGAATTGAATTAAAAATATTCTGAACAAACTAATTTTAAAACTAAATATTTAATGTAGTAATTTTTTTTATAGAATATATTACTATAGTGGCGGGAGGTAATATGTGTTGGATACATCAGATTTTTTTTTGTATTTAAATAATTTTGTCCACTGTTTCTTGACCTTTGCTTCTTACAATGGGATGTTTCTTCTCATCAGTGTCTTCATTATTACGGTATCCCATGTGTCCTTAGGTCTTCTCCTTCCTTTTTTCATTATAATCTTGGTCATCATTACTTGGCGTAGTGGTCTTCTTTCGTTCAATCGTATCATTTGTCTCTAACAGACTACTTACTTGTTTCTATAAAGTCTAGTATTGATTTGCATTGAAGTTCTTCTCTTATGGGTTCATTCCGTACTCTGTCTAATATTGTTATTCCTTTAACTCTTTTTAAATATTTCTATCGCCTGTATATTACTTTTCATTCTATTTGTCTTTAGTTCTGCGTTGGACAATTTGGATCATCGGATTCATGTTCTACAACCGTGAATCGAAGAAGAAACTCAGTGCCAACGTGAAGACTACAACTACGTCTAGTGACAACAAAAGTCGAGTGCCAGGTCCACAATACCAAACGCAATGTACGTCAGAAGGTCTTCCGATGTACGAGTACCAGATGTATCCAAGACCTTCTGCTCCTGCAGAATCTGACACCGAAGTAGTTTAACATTCCAGACGCAGTTTCCTCTAAGATATGCACACAATAAATTTAAGAAGAAATTTTAATAGATTGACGAAATATCGTCTTGACTGCATTCACTTATAATTTTAAAACGATTATTATTTTATTATTGATTCTCATTGTAAAATTGAATATTATAAAAAGAACACATTGTTATGTCGTCTAGAAATGTGCATATCAACAGATGAAATTTCAGGGAACATTGATGAACAATTCCAATTTTGTGATTTCGATAATTGGGTACAAGACAGCTGAAGAGTGAAGACTATAATTTGTACTATTATATTAGTATTTTATATATTTTTTTCAATTTATTTATTAAAGTATAAATATTTAACTCTATTTTTAGTTATTTCCTTATTATGTTTTTTCGCTACTAGCCTAGACACCCACCACATTTAACTTTATTTGATATGAGAAATAGTTTTCACTACCTTTAGCAAACATGGTAAACTAGGTCTCTTGTCATTTCTAAAAAAAAATCAGGCTTCTAAATCCAAATATTATTTGACTCTCATTAAACTCAAGAAAAATGTTAAATTTGAATTCACAATTTAAATTGGACGTCTTATTTAAATAAAAAATAAGTACATTAAATAAAAAAAACATTTGTATTTTAAGTTCTATTTTTATAGAATTCTAATTTCGTGGTGAAATAAGAAATAAATAAGCTTCGTCTTTGGGAGAAACTGCATAATTTTTGTCGCGCTTCGGGCAAATTTTTTTGTTCTTTTTAAAATGGCAATAATGTAGTAAAAGGTTTTATTTATTTGCATTTCAAATGTTAAAACAACAAGTGAACAGAAAAAACTGCATAAAAGTTTTATACGGATACAAGTTAAATTTCGTACAAGCCAAAGTTATATACATAGAGAAATCCCAACACAACCGCAGTCCTAAACATTTCCCAGATATAAAGTTAAAAATTTGTGTGTTCTCGTGAAATACAAAGTTTGTTTTATTTTTCAGCGACGCTTTGGCATTTAACGTTCCGCAGAGACCCGCACGAAATGTGTACTTACGAACTAATGAATATTTTATTACTCCATTCCGTCGATAATTGCGTTTGCTTTCTCAAATACTCATTCATTGTTAACAGCATTTTACTATTCATGGAATGAACACATTTTAAATAATTAAATATACCTACAAACATGGTTTTTTTCTGTATCACATATCTAAATGGGTAATCCTTTCCTAAGAATAGATTAACATTTTTTAAATTAATAGAATTTTCAATATAAATTTAGCGATACTTTCCATTTACGCTAAAGGAAAATGGGATATTATAAATAAATTAGTTGATATTTATAGTTTATTCAACCTTTGGCTTACAAAAAAAGGTGATACGAAAAACGACAGTTAATTGTATGTTACAATAACATACAAGAAAACATAATTATGATAATTTTTTCTACAGGAAAACCCTACAAATATTTATTTCCAAATAGCATGTGTTCTAAATATGTACTATTTTTGGAAATATTGATATTTTAATCTGCAACACCTACTTATCTTTGAATATTTTATGAGTGATTAAATGTTGATTAACAGCGACAAAATTCTACGTTACATCGTTTTTACATATGCTTTTTAGTTTCAATAATTTTTGTTCTATTTTTTTAATATTAGATAAGTGTTTTTCTTTTTGGAACAGATAGATAAACTTTATTATTATAGCAAATCAATAGAAAATTTCTGCAAATTTATATTATAAGTCATAATACGCAAGCAAACAATTGTAAAATGAACAATATGATTCTTATGAATCTCTCAATTGACCGAGTTTCCCGGTTCAAATAGCGATTATGCCATGAGTGTTTGTTTTCCTAACAATACATACAAAAACATTTTATATCTCATCGCATCCAAGAAAACTGGGTCACTTTGAAAGCTTACTCTTATAACTTACTTATTATATGAACAAAGTCAAATATCAACTTATAATATAATATTAATAATTATGAAATACCAAACTTTTATTATTTATACTATATACATTTTCCTCATTTTGTAATATTCTTTTCAGTGATCAGATTGGTACAGGTAGCGAAAACGAAAGCACATATACTGTGTTATAAAGAATATAATAATTAGATTCTACCGTGGAAGAGCCACTTCGTTGAACAAAAACCTAAAATGATTTTCCACATAAAAGAAGCACGCTTCAACATCGCGAAATCCTATAAAAAGTTCCGTTTCAAATTCGCAACACAAAGAAAACTACAATCCACTGTCACTGACTATTCACTCTTCAAACACTCGACTTAGTTGCCAAACATTAAAAATACGTTTTGGCCTAGCGGGCGTACAGAATGAGAGTGCCGAAGTCGGAAGAACTGTTGTCAGTGGCGCACCAGGATTATATTTTTTGGGGCATTCAGCATTTTTTATGAAAACTTTTAATTAAGTAGACGAGCATATGCTTTATCTGAACAAGGTACAATACATATTTTTTTCGATCGGACGAAACGAAAAATGACACATTTTCGGTTTGTTTTCGAACCGGAAAATGCATCATTCCGGTATTTTAGTGTAGTTGCTACGCTACGAAAAATAACAGCCCGGGAAAGTTTTTCTGGCTGGTGAAAACGCGTTTCCATACAGGACGCAGTCCATTGTTTTCCATAAATAAAAATCCAATCATATTTATTTCATTATTATTGAATATAAACGAATAAAAATATAGTACGTGGACCATGTAGGAAAAATTACTTCCCGGATTTCTGGTTTTACTCTGGCCTCGCTTTCAGCTTGTTCCACAATTTTTACCACCGTCCAGGAATATATCACTTTTCTTACTAGATATGCAATATTACTATTAGACTAAACTAAACCCATAATAAGCAACAATCTTTAATTTTTGAATAAGTCGTTCATTTATACTAATATAGCCACATACAATAAAATTTTGTATTAAGCCTTATGAATTTGCCGATTGGAAATTTAAAGTTTTAAAGATTTGTTTTTTAAACAAGGATATGTCTGTTAAAGAATCACATGTAGACGAAATTTTTGCTAGATATATTACTTTTCTGACTCATTTTTTAAACAATTACTTAACATTAATAACAGTAATGTTTGAAAATTTGAAAAATGTCCAGTATTATGGGGAGGGTATTACTATTAGCAGATGGGAATTTATTGAAAAAAGTTTTTTGACAATACAAAACTTACAATAAGCAACAATTTTTTAATTTTTGAATAAGTCGTTCATTTATACAAATATAGCCACAGAATAAAATTTTGTATTAAGCCTTTTGAATTTGTCGATTGGAATTTTAAAATTTTAAAGATTTGTTTTTTAAACAAGGACATGTCGGTTAAAGAATCATAAGTAGACAAAATTTTTGCTAGATATATTTCTCTTCCGATTCATTTTTGAAACAATTAAACAACATTAATGACAGTTAGGTTTTGTTTTTTGGTTAAGTATCTATGTTTAATACAAAAGTTTTAGGGAGGGTTTGCGGCCCACAAGCCCCCCATGAGTACGCCCCTGGTTGCTGCACTCTCGCCAGTGGCCGAGCAAAGGAAACCGTCTCCAATTACAGGTGGAGGGCCCTACACGCTACAACCTGCGCGGCTAAGTTTCACCTTCCGCCGGAAACAACCCCAGAATAACGACAAGCCTCGCTTTCTACTCACGTTTCTTTCCCACTTTTGACAAGCTGCTATTTCCAACTACCTACTACCTCTTATTAGCGACGGAAAAACTTACAGGATTCATTTTTAAAACAGGCCAACACACTGCTTTGTACATTGTAAAGTATAAATTTTATGTTTGGAAGTTTGTTTGAAATAAAATGGAAACTTTGTGAGCTTGAATGTCTTTCGCAAATTATGCTATGGACTATACTCATAACAAGGGATATTAATAACTAATTTTACTCTTAAAATTATACTCATATGGTTGTACAAATAAAGCTGTAGGGATTCAAATAACGTTGACATATTTGATTTAGAAAAAACACTGAGATGATATAATAAACCTTTTAAATTACACTGTTTTTCATGTTCCCAGAGGTTAAGGTTTAGGGATATTATATGTCTTTGTTTTTGAGGCCATGACCTTCTTTTGAAAGCTTCATGTAATATGAGATTTTGTTGTCACCGTGAAAATTACTTCATTTTATATATTTTCACCCAATGTTATTACAAACATATGTATTGTATAGTAAATATAATATAAAAAATCACACTCACATGGGCAATGAGGTACACTTTCCTACAGAAGTCATACACCACAATTATATAAACTACCACTTCGTACCAGTAACACAACACAACTGAATCCTCAAAATACAATTCTCTTATTAATAATACACGTTAATAATGATGCAATATAATTTGAATTAATTAATTAATACTTACAGATTATATAAAATGTTTTATTAATAGGAGAATTGTATTTTGAGGAGTCAGTTGTTGATGTGTAGTGCTGCAGACAAGAAGTGATAGTGAAATAAAAATTGTTTGTAAAATTGTGATGTACTATTTGTACTCGTACTTCATTGAAAAGGTTAGTGTGATTTTTTTTGCAATAATATAAGTATTCCTTGCTTTTCATTACAATTAAGTACTTATTCGAACATGCAAATAAAATATTTCATCATAAATGCGCACTTGATACGAATTTAATATTCAATCTCATCAGTATTTCGTTTTAATTTTAATTAGAATAATGGTAAATGAATTGACATTTTCAATTTGAATTACAATTTCAACAAAATATTTTACTATTTCTAAACAAAAAATTAACATTTTTTAGGAGAGATATTAATATCATATACTTTTAAAGTCAAAAATCCATTTCTTCTATCGGTCCATCTCTCCCCTACTTATTACTTTCTTTATTTCGAACAAGAAAGCGCCTTTTGGGTTTCAAATAATAGTTTACTTGAAAAATAGTAAACGTGGAACCATGAATTCCAATGATTATAAGTGCCATTAATGAAAACTACTCTTTAAGACTGTAAAAACTTTTATAAAAATGCTGTTTAACACTTAAAACTAAGAGCAGATGAAGTTAGCTCTCGAGTTCGTCTCGTGGGAAAGTCGCTTATGTTTACGTTTATACATAAAATATAATTTTTAATGCGAAGCAGTTAAAACTAGCGGGCGGAGTGGGAGAGGGCCGTCGCGACGCCAGGCATCCAACTGGAGAAGTTGGGAAGTTGGGGGAGTGTTTGGGTGTCGCGATGAGATAGCACGGTAAACACCGCTCACCTATGTTTCTCCTAATGGGCCGAGACGCTGAGATATCGCAACTTGCTATTGTTTCCAGATGTTTGTGTTTATGTACACGGAGAAGCAATTACTATGTGCATAGCTAAATATAATTCAGGTTTCATTTGATTTAAGGGCACTTGCACAACGTTTTGGTTTTAAAGTTAATGAATAACACAATGAACTAACAAATTCACACAGACTTATTTTTAAAAACTATAGTACAATATGGATTCATTTGAGTTCTAAATATTATTATATTCAATTACAGTAAACGAGTAATAAATTAATAAAATATTAGAAAACAACAAAATGACTAAACCTAATAAGAAACAAATCTTCAATTTAAATTCGATGTCACAGATACGGGTAGGTACTTTTAAATTAATTTTTTTATTTACAAATTTTAAATACTTTTTAATATTTTTATCAAAATACTCTACTTAATTAATGTCAACTTCTTTAAAAATTGTTGTCTTCTGAAACAATCCCTGGATTATATTCCTTAATAAATAAGAACACGACTTAGTAAGAGAAAAGTTGCAAATAAAAATAGAGAGGTAATGAATCCTAAGTTTATTTTAAATTACAAAAATCTATAATAAAGTCATATAAATCAATAAATTTATTTAATAAATTTTAGTCTATTGTATCAGTGTACGAAAAATCTGACTTATTAATGTGTATAATGTAAAATTTCATTTAATTACATTTACAAACACTATTATCACAAATAAGTATTTCATTATTAAGTGAATAGTCGCAAAATTGGATAATAGAATTAAATTCCAATACACAGATATATAAAACTCAAAGATATTATTTCTCAAAATGTATTATACTTTTGAAAAGAATACTTTAAAAAGTTTTAAAAGAAGACATAAAGTTTTAATAGATTTTAATCTTCATTACAAAGTCTCTCAGAACCAAGTGCTATTTCTATACCTGATAAGCATAAAAAAGTCCGGCTTACATTTCAAATTTTCTTTGTAAAATTTATTCTTATAAAGAATTTTGATAATCTATACTGAAATATAAACGCAAAAGCAAGAATTATTTGTGTACATCATTATGTCAGGCAGTTGGTTACTTGTACAATATATTCAACGAAAATATTATATTTCCAGATGTACTAACAGATAGTAATATTCCATGATATAATTAAAAATAGCTTATTTTTTATTTAAAATGATCTGAGGAATTAGTTATTGAAATTTTTTCACTTATTTGAATTGCCTTTTATGAAATAAGGTAAAAAAAATAATATGTTTTTGTAGATTGGCAGCAAGTTATCGCATTATTTTAATAGGAATCTTTTGCTAGAGTACCCTGTCAATAACAGAGTCCACATTAGCCCTTTGTTTTTATAGGACGGTTTATTATTCCATTAGGACCGTAAAAACAATGTGAAGAAATGTGGCCCAGATTTAAGGATAAATAAAATCAATAAAACTAAGACAAAATGTAGAAGATATATACATATTATTCTCTAAATTTGAAATTCATTCAATATTAATAATTGTCTTATACAGTAAGAAATACTTAGGTTTATGAGAAATAGTCGTAAAAGATTTAAAATAAAATTAAAAAGAATTTCTATTATCTGCATATTAGAATATACTCCACAATGCGTTTTTTTTTACGTTTCTACTGGTGTCTGTGCGTGTTTCTTCCTGAATTCAACAATGAACTCATGAGCAAACCGTAACCTGTTCAGTAAAGGTTTGGATGATATGATGTTATTTTTACTTATTTGAGTTCACGTGATATACAACGGACCTATATTTCCAGTGTTCTTAATTAAAGAGTGATTATAATTTATTGATAATCCATACTTCGATTCTAACATTTGTCACTTAACCTACATTTTTTAATAAATGACAACTGTCGAAATAGAGTTATACATTGCATTGCAGTGAAATATTTATGAGTGTTTTGACTATTCTGGATTGAAATTGAAATTTGATTAACGCATTATTTGGTACATTTTTTGGTAAGTAACATTGAAAACATTATATTTTTATTTTAATATAAGCATCCTTAAGTCTCAGTGTAATCTACGCTTACTTGTTACTAATAAACCCTTAAATTTGAGATCCTTCCTTAACACTCCTTTTCAGTTTGAGTCACAAACTTTTCGTTCGGACAAACTAAAAATTTCAAGAGATAAAAAATTATTTATACTTACATTCTGAGTCGCTTATTATATTTTTGAAATAATGTTAAGGTATTTGTAAAATGAGACAGTTCAGTTTACAGTTCAGATTTATTTATTTGCAACTTTTTATATGTATCCTGCTAGTAGGACAATTATTTTCTAAACTTTCAATTGACAATGGTACCAAAATAAAAAAAAATCAGTTAAATTAAACTTACGTGAAGGGTGGTGCGAAAATATAATAAATTACTAATTTATTATCATGATAATTTGCGTAATAAAATGTAGAACATTGTGAACATGAAACATGTTCATTTCTCCCGTGAATGTAAAAAGGAACAATAGGTTCGACAGAACAGACTTTCTATTTGGAGCACAAACAAAATGTTGATGAAGGGAGTATAATGTGTCGCGTCGTAATAGTACATTTCACCAGTGATTTCCATGTCAACGTCAACTTCAAATTAGCTGCCGTTTCTACTGTGCACTTACTTAAATACACGGTTTGCATTTCAGCCAAATATTACCCTCACTTCACCTGCTTACTCTGTCACAATGTTTACCCGCCAACTGCGATGCAAAATATTGGCGACAGGTTTGTGAAATTGGCTTTTTTTCACGTGAAAATTTAATTTCTCTGGCCCAAAAAACGACAAAGTTTGCTATATGAAGTTTGTTTATAAATTTTTTGTTTGGAAAAGTTGAAGCCTGAAAAAAAAACAAATGTCATGTTTGCTCTTTATAAACATTACATTAGTTTACATTATTTTAATTAAATTTGTTTGTTTCATCTTTATTAAAAATATTGGATAATTTTTCTGTCATGTATTATTTAATTACTTTCGATATTATCAGCTAGCTTTTTATTATATAATTCTGTTTGTATTATGCTTATTTAAGTAAATATGAATATTATTAATATAAAATCAAAAAAAGGTTTTTAAACAGTTTTCTTTTGGTGAAAAAACAACAATGCATTTTTTTAAAAAAATAACGGGTATTTACCACCTTTGTATTATTTAATAATAAAAAAAAATGTTAGGAAGAACCTTAAAATTATTAAATAAACGACTGAAATATAAAATGTTATTTTTATAATACATTTTTTCTCTTTCGTTCAGCCTTTTCAAAAGAGTAGTTTACTTTTGACAGAAACTTAATAAAAATAATAATTTAGTTGGCTTTTAATTTTTATAAGAAATTTGTTCTTTGCAAGTTTTTAAGCAATTAAAATAATTTTGTGTAAAGTAATAAGGAATAGTGATAAACATTTTTAAAAGGTGATCCATTTCGAAATGAAAGTTGAAGAATGATTAGTCGTACAATGATCTCACTTTCAAGTGAAATAAGTTTAAATGAAGTGCAGCAAAAATGTGTATGATTTAGCATACAAAGAAGTCATGTGGTGTCCACATCAGATTTTTATTGGGGAATCTCGTAGAGATTATTATAGGCCATGAGTTATTGTGGGATGATTATGGTAATATTTAATGTTATGGTTTCCGGCAAAGTTTGGTTATATTTGGTTTCGTCCTTGACCTTAGTAAGAGTTCCCACCCCTGATTATTTTATCCCTAATCGATATTGGAGATAAAATGTGTCGCATCTTGTTCATCAAAGTGGAAAATAATAAAATTAGTCACTATTAACACCTGGTGTCGGGAAACGAGTTACTGCTGGCAAAATATAGTTAAATCCGGTAGAGGTTAAAAATTCATATCTCGTTTTAAATTTGATAAGAGATTCCAGCATAATGCCGACGTTTTCGCATGTTGGTTAACGAACCGAAACGAACCGATATTCCCGAACCGGTAATCGAATACCGTGCGTACGGAAGCGGAACGGGGCCGGTTGACGCGGTCGGCGCGGAGCGGTAATGACGTATAATAACCCACCGGTAAATACATTCGCAAGCCGTATTAAAATGCCGAAACGTCAGCGGTTTTGTGGTCAGCGCGCAAGCTCTATTAGTGCGGTAGTGGCGCTCTACCGCTGCGGTTGCTGGCCTGTCACTCACGGTATCGTTTCGGGTCAGATTGACGCTTATGTTTTCACCGGTAATGCAAACCGGAACGCCTATGTACTGCATTGCATGCATTCACTACAAATACCTTCGTCGGTCATATCATTCATTAAATATATATAATTAACAAAGGAGTAACTGCAACTGTATCAAAATGAATTAGTAATGTTGACTGGTTTTTTCGAAGGGTGATTTCAATTAGGTACTTAAGGTAGTAAACTTTACGGTGACTGGTTTTACATAGGGTGATTTTGACCTAATTATATCTGGGCAAGAATTAAAGTATTTCACAGTTAGTGATCACCCTTTTTCAGGTACTAAACATTACAGTCACTGGTTTTTACAGAGGGTGATTTTGATCTCAATTAAATAAGGGCAAGAATTAGTGTCCTTCACAGTGAGTGAGGTCGCTTATGTCAGGTAGTAAACATTGCAATGATTGGTCTTTATAAAGTGTGATTTTGATCTAATGATATTAGGAAAATAATTAGACAAACAAATTTTCTACTTCTATGTTCTGTATATCGATACATGAGTGAGCAAAAGATTGGTGATATGGTATGATTTTTTTTAAATAAATAATAATTTGTTTTATTATTTATCATATATGTAATTTTGTAAAGTAACAAGTAATTGAATTTTACTGATTTTGAAGAGTGGCTCTTCTATTTTTCAGTAGGGCATATTTTCTAACAAACTGTTTGACTTGGTGAGGGCCCCTTCTTAGTGGGTGCCCACTCTTAAATACTAGCTTGAATGAATGATTCAATGAAATATACACCTTTTGTTCACGAAACCATTTTTTTTATTGCATTAAGTTTATCGCATTCACTATTCATGGAATGGCTCTTAGTGCACAACACGTTTTACGGTTAAGTGCATATGCAATAAAATAAGAAAATAACAACTTTGTGTACTATAAGTTTAATGCGACGATTACAAAACAACAGCTTGTGTTCCAGTGCTCCAGATAAAGTTAAGAAGTGGGTATTAATCCTCTGTACAAGTACACCGGCCAAAAAGGAACAAAGTAAACTAATACTAGTAATAAAGTAATCGAAATGAATGATTAATTTTTGATATAGTTTTAAAGTTACTTCTCATAGAATTGATAGCACTATATCGTTTATAATTTGAATGCAATATTAATGTGAAAATTGTTTCCAAAGTTGAAATACGTGTTAAACTGTATTATGTATCAATAGGCACACTAAACTTGTTCTATAACCGTACTGCTAAATGCTACAGAATAAAAATACATGCACGAAAGCTATATATATATAAAAGAGTACTATGAGAAATGATATTTCTCACACTGCACATGCCCAGTGTTGGCAAATACTGTGAGAAATGATTTCTCACACTTTAACCCACGATTGTAGGGAAAAACATTGAAGCTTTATAAAGTGTGAGAAAAAATCAATTTTTCCTAGTGGTCGCCGAAAAATACTATTTACTATTGATATGGTTTGGTTGTACCAATAATGATCGTTCTATCTAAGTATATTAATCTACACAATATCCTTATAATAGTTATTTATGGTACAAGTGTGTTACATTACAGATAAGTTATGTGGGAAAAGTTTAGCTCACGAGGCCGTTAGGCCGAGTGTGGTATTTTTTCAAGTGACTTAGGTAATTAACACACGTGTGCCATACAACATTTTATCCAACACATGTTAATCATTGATATGAAATACATATAAAATTTTTGACAGATGGAATTTCGAAATGACATTTAGGAACAAAATAGTGTAGAGAAGGTTTTATAAGGTAGTTACTATGATACGAACCAAAAAACAGTGAGCTAATATATTTAGCTCACTAGTGACTTATGACCTACTTTATTTATCTAAAAACAGCATACTTATATCGTTATAATTACACGGTGTTGGATAAAGTAATATATAATCATGTCTTGGTTAATTGTTACAATTTCACTGACCTTCGTCATTATAATATAATTTCCAATGAAGAGTAATTAAGGGAATAAATTGAAATTTAATTTTCTGTGAGATGAAGTTTGATTTGTATGATTTTACATTTGAATTTCCATTTGCGGATGTTCGTATTTGATATAGGAATGTCTCGTATCGCGATAAGTTTAATAACAAACGTGCTCGGAAATTAGCTACTCAAGAAAGCGTTACTCAGACCCGGCGGGGCTTAAATAATTTAGCTCCGTAGATTGAATTAAATTCCTCGTCGCCGTATCTAGCTAATATCAAAGATTTAATCTGACTAGACTGCGAAATCTAATAGTGAAAAATGCGACAAGATCAAACACGTTTCCTCCGCGCGGGCCCGGCTCTTAAATAAGATTCCGGTAGCCTAAGGGATTTCCGATGACAACTTGTCGCACGACTGCGTCTCGCAGACGCGCGCGTGATCTTAACGACATGTATGTGATACTCCATCTCCATCTTACCCTCTATTTACAAATAAATTCAAAAAACTTCCCTCTGTTTAAAGGAACTGCCGCATACGGATATCTTTTATGCAAACAGACACAAATATGTTATAAGAAAGACATGTTTTCTGATTCTTCTTTTACTTTATTATTAACTTCAAAAAGTTTTAGAACTGAGATTCTATTTTTTTATTTTAATATATTAATATTAATAATTTCAAAATATTTAAAATATTTATACATTTTTCCTGCGTCAAAAAAAGTTGTCTAACCGAACCTGCATTAAAAACAAATCCATGAGATCTAGAATGAACTGTAAAAATACAACTTTTAGGTTTTTTAACGAAAATGTTGTTTATACAGTCGAAATTGTGAAAAAAATGTCCATTTTTGGGTTAAAAATTTTTGTTTCTGAATATAGTCTATATTGATAGAAATCGATGCGCTGATTATAAATTTTCAAACCGAATTTAATTATCTATTTTCGTTCCTGAGATATGTGCTCTTAAAGTTGCACCTCAAAAAAGTGTATTTTTTGGGTATATCTCATAAATGAGTCGAGATACAATTTCAACGATTATACCAGTGTATTCTACGGGCAAAGTTACATATAGAAATGTTTTCTCCGCATATACGTTCCTTGGAACGATTAAGTGAAAAATGAGAAAATCGAAAAAACCTAAATTTCAAAAATTCTCCGAGGAACTTTTTGTCTCCAAAACTTTTCATTTTCTGGACTTAAGTAGATATCGATGTGCTGATTTCAAATTTTCAAACCGAATTCAATTATCTCTTCCCGTTCTCGAGATATGTGTGTTCAAAGTTGAATTTCAGCAATACCTAAAAAAACAGGTTTTTTAGGTATACCCCTTAAATAGTTAGGTTTACGACCTTGGCGACCTCACCATTCGATTCTACGGGCAAAATTACATAAGTGTACCAATTTTGAGATTTTTATTCCAAACGATACAATTTGTAGAAAGGAAAAACGAAAATGGCCAAAATCGAAAAAAACGCCTGATGAACCCCTTGCGATTTTTTCGATTTTTGGCCATTTTCAGTTTTTTCCTTCTAGAAATTCTATCTGTTGAGATAAAAATCTGAAAATTGGTACACTTATGTAATTTTGCCCGTAGAATCGATTGGTGAGGTCGCCGAAGTCGTAAACCTAACTATTTAAGGTATATACCTAAAAAACCTGACTTTTTAGGTATAACTTTGAACTGAAATATCTCGAGAACGGGAAGAGATAATTGAAGTAGGTTTGAAAATTTGGAATCAGCGCATCGGTATTTACTTAAGTCCAGAAAATGGAAAATTTTGGAGACAAAAAATTTCCAGGCGAAAATTTGAAATTTAGGTTTTTTCGTTTTTCTTATTTTTCACCAAATCGTTCCAAAGAACGTATATGCTGAGAAAACATTTCTTTATGTAACTTTGCCCGTAGAATCGACTGGTATAATCGTTGATATTGTATCTATATCCATTTTGAAGATATACCAAAAAAACACACTTTTTTGAGGTGTAACTTTGAGTGCAAAAATCTCTGAAATGAAAAGAGATAATTAAATTCTGTTTGTAAATTTGAAATCAGCGCATCGACCTCTATCAATATGGGCTATTTTCAAAAACAAAAATTTTGGCCCCAAAAATGAGTATTTTTGGATTATTTTGGCTGTATATGAAAAATTTTACAGTGAAAAACTAATAATTGTAACTTTTCATGTTTAATTGTGACTGGAAACGACTTGAAGATGTAAAAAGATACAATCTTGATCTATTAGAAATTATTTAGGTATATGTGTTAGTTATTACCTATATATAAAACGAAATTTTATTAAGATCGAATAAATTTTGCTACTACATTATAATTACTGACCTGAATTTCATCATGTATACAACTATTTTAATATTACTGTAAGCTTTTTCATACTAAACAGATAATCCATATAATAGAAAAACAGAATTATGGAGAAGCTTCTAAAATTTTAATCATAATGTTAATTTTTTTGAATATAATTAAGATGTAGAACAGGGATGAGTATTTTTATCTGTAAAGGTTGGATAAAAATGTGAGGATGATGCGGGGCAGAATAAATTTAGATGTAGAGGGAAGGATAAAGAGTTTGGATGTGTACAAGTTTTTTTTCACAACCCTAAAAAATTTGGCTATATAATAAAAAATTTAGTTTACAACAAAATGAAAATAAATCATTAGTATTACATATTAAGTTAGGATATTTCTAATCAAAACATTTTTTACAAACTTTACAATAACATTCAAAGTTCTGAAACTATTTCTATGTGGGATGTATTTGCTGGAAAATAATATTTATCTTGTAGCATTAATATACAAAACTGTTGCTCCAGCCACCACTTATTATGAAAGTTAAATTATGCAAATATGTTTCGCATTTACATATTTTTATACAACATGAAATGAAAATTTAAGGAGGAAAATTTAAATTTCATTCAATTGCAATTTTCCGTAGTAATGCTTCTGGTTGGACATAAATTAATATCTGCTCATAAAAACTTCTTTCATTTTACATCTCATTTTGAGTGCACTTTTTATTTCTTTTAGTTTTTGAGTTATGGAAGCTTTTACATCAAACAAACTTTTCACTTTAAAAAATTACCTCTGCGGGGGAATTCAAGTCAATGTCCTCCCTACCTGGCAAAAATGTCACTCAGGAATGGAAAACGTAACATAACGATATCCGATAACGTTATAATATTGCATTTGCTAAATTTTTGATAATAATGTAACAGTATTTTAAATGCATTCAAATTAACTTAAAACTAAATTTATTTATGCTCTAAAGCATTTTATAATTTCTGAATTATATATTTATAAATATATTTAAATAAATATATATTTTTAATTAATTAATTTAAAGTAATATAAAAAAATGTAAATGAAAACAAATAGTAATTATTTGTTAGCATTAAATATGTATGTTAATTATATTCTCGTACATATATTTATTAATATAGTAACCTCAATATAGCATGTTTAGTTTGGATATTAATTGTTATACAGTGCCCAATTTGAAGTTTATTAATTAGAAAATCGGTATGATAATGAAATCGGATTCGCAGTTAATACAATAAACGTAACTCAAATAATTTAGACCAGTGCAATTAATGTTTATGGGGTGGTATAGATATAACAATTTAGTTGCCAATTCCTGACACGGTTGTATAGATTAATAGATAAAGTAACTGGTTATTACAGCATTAAATATCACCACAGATAATGTCTCGTATTATATCACTGTTTATTGGTGATAATATTATGCGAACGATAATACTGACTTGTAACAAGGCATAGCACACTATTGTTTAACTAGACTTGTAGAGAAGTACTAATGTAAAGTTGTAATCTATATGGGTTGACAAATAAAATGAATGTATCTAAACCCATTATAAAAATTTGCTTTTTAACCTTAATTTAAAAATAATGTTACTAAACATTTGAAAAGGAAAAATCAATATACAATGTAATTCAATTCACATTTACTCATTTGCATTTTAAAAGCCGTAATAATGTGCGATAATTTTATGTTGAACATTTGAGAAAAAATTCCTTTCAATTATTGTAATCATTCAAAAGAATTGCGAATTTTTGACAGTAATTTTGTGTAAAAGATTTTAATTATTCGTTCACTGAATACATTTATTTCACAAGATTTTTTTTCAATGGTTCATAAAAAAGTTCATGATAAATGTAAATGAAGTTAATTAAGAAAATTTTCTCCACATTTATTAGTTAATGAAAAAGAATATTTTTATAATTATTTATACAAAGCATTTAACACGACTAACTTAATAGAAAAATATAGACAATTTTAATTTAGTTGCTAGGCTACGAAAAATAACAGTCCGGGAA
Organism: Stenolophus ochropezus; assembly: GCA_035578165.1. NCBI lineage: Eukaryota > Metazoa > Arthropoda > Insecta > Coleoptera > Carabidae > Stenolophus > Stenolophus ochropezus. The sequence goes on along the minus strand of JAQOWZ010000011.1, from coordinate 799,687 downwards.
TATTTTTTCCGATCTGTGACAAAGCTTTTTAACGGTTGCTTAGCAAGTTAAAAATAACAGTTTATAACACAGTGAATGCTTTTAAATCGTTGTCATTGACAACGAATTACAAGTAAAAAACAAATTTACTTTTAACACGTGTTAAAAAGGAACTAAAATCTAGTTACCTGTCATAAATGTCATTCTATAATGCTTAGTTTTCATTTACTAATACATAACTAGGGTCGTAGGAAAAATAGTGTATGATATTTGTGTTAAAAGTGATTTTATTTCGTTCGTGGGGTTTGTTAAACTCGGCTTCGCCTCGTTTCAAACTTCCCCACTCACTCATAAAATGTCACTTTTAACACTTATATCATAAATAACTATTATATACATTAATTATTATTTGAAAATATGAAGCATTTTTTTATGATTATTCCAAACATGTCATATTTTTTCTTTTGATAAAATCAATTGCCATTCGTAAAATAATTTAGCAATATAATTTGAATTGTGAATTCGTTTCGCTGTCGTCATTTTTGACATTTTGACACTATTTGTTTCTATGAAACAATTATTCGTAAATTTTTAAAAATAGTACTTTTAAAAATCGTACGTAAATAGATAATTGTATATATAAATGTTGAACAAAGTATAGAATTTATGATACTAACATAATTCGAGTTGATGTTATTTCTCATTCCGCTGAAAATTTACAGTCCATCAATTTAATCGGGATATAAAGTGTTGTCAATTTGCTAATGAGCAATAAAATAAGCGGTGGGCAGCAATGAATCGGCAATTACTTCTTAAAACGATCCGGTCATACATTGATTCCCGGAGCGACGAATCAGCAATCGGTAATCGGTAATCTAGTGGAACTTACCGGTAACCAGGTTTCCGTGATGGAATTGACAAACTGCGTCCGCCTCATACCATGAAATGCGGTCCCGGAAGTAGCGGTAAAATACCGGAAATCCCTCTTCCGGTAACACCCAAGTGTTGCTGATATTCACCTGCAAACAAAAAACAATAATCAAATGTCATCTATTCATACAAATGTGTTTTCTAGTAATGGGAATACCTGCTAACCATATCGATAATCGTAATGATAGCAGGAAGAATGATATAAAAGTACATATATCATTGCTTAGGGGTTGAATGACATATTTGTTTCATATCACTTCCTTGTGTTTATCTATATATCTAGTACGATCATTACAAACAACTACTAAAATATTTATGACAGTTTGATTGTTTTGTACATGACATGCACAATATTTTTAAAAAAGAAATATATCTACAGTTTTTTCATACCCTTGTCACAATTTTATTTACCTAAAATATTGAAAATACTACGTAAAAATCTGAGAAATCGTCAAATCAATCAATCAAATATAAATATAAAAATCAAATCTTTATTATCTTTGTAAACAACTTTGTTCTAAAATAAGCTAAGTACCTAATTTGCTATAGCATGATATTGTAGTATAAAATTTTTATCTACTCTATGTTTCCCATGAATGAGTTTGTATTGTCAATACTTCAAGATTGTATTGATTTTATTGTATTGTTCTATAAATATTATGATCTAAATTTATTATTAATTTATGAAAGCAGTTTGTTTCAAGTTGTACATTCTCTGACATGTTCTTAATTTTGCGGGTGGATGTTTTAGCTGTGCACTGGGTACCTCATTTTCATGTAAAGTTGGATAGTCTACGCCCTTGCCCGGTATGAAAGGGATGCTTAGTAACCGTGTTGACATTCTCGGCTCGTTTCCAAATTAATTGCCAGCTATGAAGAGAGGTACTTACCTTCACAGCTGAATTTAATGATGTAAATATTGATATCTACATTGATTTTAAAATGAAAATGCTTCTGTCTTACTTTTCTTCGAAGTAGAACGTGTGAACCGTTTTAAGATGATTCCCGGTACATTTATATCTGATATTACTACAAAGATATCTATTTTTGTAGTATTCCGTCTGATGATGGCATAAACGCCGAAATTGTACAATAAAGGATTATTGTTTATATCGTGAAACAAAAACAGTGTGTTTTTATTCTTTCTACGTGGTTACTGTAATTCCCAAAAAAAATCTGATGTGGCTTAGTTGCCTCATCACTATAATTGCATTATTCAGTTCTTTTAAATCTTATAGCATAGTTATTTGATCTATTTATTAATCACTCAAATGATCTAAATTTAATTTATATTTCCGTGCTTGATTTTTAAGAAATACAAAAAATAGTTCATCAATTTCTTCATAGATGGCTATACTGTAATTGAATTGGCATTAAATTCATGTATATTTTTGCTTTAAATAATAATGAATGTTTAGAAACCTGCGCCATTTGGTTAAACAATTTTTGTCGAAGTGTCTGTGTTTCAAGTCACAGTTTTGCTGGAGAAGATTGCGTATTTTATTTTGAAGTGTTTCTATTCTTCTGTATATCAGGTATGTTTGTATATATTTTGGGGTTTATTAGTTAACGTTGATGGCGTATCATATGGCTAATATTTGATACAGGTATTGTAGCTATACTATAACAAAAATCTAACGAATTTTATGAATTCAAAAGTGGTTACTGTAATTCCTAAAAAAAATCTGATGTGGCCAGCACATGAACTCTCCTCTGTTCTCTTTACATATTTTATTAATATTTATATTTTATATACATGAGTTTCCGTGCGTTGACTTTTAGAGGATTCGATAATTATTTTTGTAATATTTTAACTGCCAATTACAATAATTGTCAATGACAAATATAAAACATATATTTCCATAAGTAAATAGATTAACCACAATTTTAACAAATTTACCGAATCATTAATTACTTGTAATAGTTAAATGGGGCTAGGTAGATACAAATTTAAACTGTTTTTTATGATTATATTGGGTGTTACAATTTTCTCAAAATGAATTCAACTTTGTTGGTAAACTGTAATACACTAGGACGTATTGGTAGTTTATTCGATAAAATATATTCTCTTAGAACTTTCATACTTATTAATCGGTTATTAGTTTTGGTATGGTATGTCATCAGAGCATAAGATGCATATTTTCGTTTATCGAATCATTGAAAACTACATCGGTCATCTGACTATAAAAAGGCAATAAAATCTCATGTATGTGAGAGAAGAAGCATTCGCTATTCGCTGTATGTTGGGTGATCATTACTGCCCTTTTATCACAGTATGAATAAAATATTAACGATAGAAGTTGGTGAAGAGTAATGATGTTAAAGTTAAATTGCTAAATATACCCTTGCTATATCGTAAATATATCTTTATTTGGTTGACCTGTCGTATTATCCGAAGCGTTCTCGCTGAATACCCGCTGATTGTAGATATGCTCCCTGTTATAAAACAAAGTAATTCTAGTTTTGTATGAGAGTTACTTCACTTTTACAATGCCACATAAATTTGATAATATCATAACGCAGTACATCACAAATTACTATTTCCAGAAGAAATATGACTGTAACTATGACTACAATTAAAATTATGATTCATAATACGAACTGCATTAAAAATTTAAAAATTATAGGAATCTTAAGAAATGTTCAATGCACAGTTATAAGTTTGGCAGAATTTCGTTTAGTTAGGTTTGGTATAATCAGACACATAAATGAATACATTTCTTTCTAATTTTACTAATAAAAATGAATTAATCCTATTGTAGATTTTTTCAGACTAATTTAATATTGCCTACAGAATAATAAAAAATATTTCGTTTATTAAACTATGTTGAAAAAAATGTCTATATTAATCTAGGTTCATTTTCATCTTATTATATAAACTTTTCATCTGATTCGTTTATTTGTTTATAAAATAAATAAAATAAGTTGAGCATTTTTTTACTTTAATTTTTTTTCTATCTATCTTATATAACAGTGGATCAAGTAGTATTTTAACCACAAGAGTAGATAAAGTAATACTTTAACAGCAAGAGTAGACAAAGTACTTTAACTATTACTTAATATATACACATTTCCATAACAATTGTTCTTAAATAATAATTAAATTTTTCTAATTTTTTAATCTTTAATTATCGGCTTGCAAAAAATTATTCACTAGTTGATAAAATATTATTTTATCGTCTTGTACATAAAATTACTATTAATCTGTTGTTTCTTTCTATATATTGTACCGATGAAAGTTTTTAATAATTTGAAATATATTACATTTTTTTGTCTGGATTGTACTTTGTAGAATTTAATAGTACGTAAAAATAGGGCAGCAATATTCCTATAATTTTCGAAAGTCATTTTTAAATTCCATACATGAACATTTTATGTAATTTGCAATAATAATCCTTAATATGAAAATGTTGCATAATATGGATTCAATTAATTTTGGCGCATAGTTTAAATTTGGAATATTTGCATTTATTGATATGAAGCTAAATTAGATGCGAAATTGCAGTAATTCAACATTTTTCAAATAAAAATTAGAGGATTTAATTTGAATGTAGCTTCAGCGAACGATAAATAAAACAGTAAAGCTTTGTTGTTGCATTGAATCATCTTTCATGGGATATAGTCCCAGCCGTTTTTCAGGAATTACGGCGTTGAGCAGGAGCAGTTTTTAATCCCAATTCAGTTCACAGCTAATAAAAACAAAACGCCGAGGGATACGGTGAATTTCAACGTTGGTCTCGAGACAGTGGCGTAGTAATGCTTCCCAGTCAATCCAAACCCTAAAAAAACCTCAGAGTCTAGTTGATGCTATTGTTCTGGTAATTTTGTAATATTAAATAAATTATAATCGATTTAAAAAATACAGTTAAAATTTTACTACTACTGATGAGATTAATTTGGTTAAATCTTTTTGAAAACGAGGGCTAAGAACTTAAAAGACTATATGAAGCGGTCGAGACGGAATCGTCCTGTACTTCATAATTGGACCGCACACATGATTCAAAAGGCAGCGCGTCGAATCAGCCGTCTCGAAATTGAGTCGTATAAATTTAATCTTCTACACATGGTATATTGCTCGTCATTGTATCTTGCACACATTCAATCGTGCACACCTTTTATCTCCACACTTTTAATCCGCGAAAAAAAGTTATCTTACACACATTTTATCTTCCAAATCATTTTATCATCTACACATTTTATCATCCACACATTTTATCTTCCTCTCATTTTATGTTCCACACATTTTATATTCTACACATTTTATGTTCCGAAACATTTAAAACTGAATATTTTATCTAATTATAAATATGTTAATTGCATGGGCAATAAAATTAATGAAAGGTATAATTACAATGTTTTTAAGATGAAACGTTGGCGAAGATAAAATATACGGAACATAAATGAATGGAAGATAAAATTTGTGGATGATAAAATGTGTGTAAGATATTTTTTTTCGCGGATTGACAGTATGCACGATAAAAGGCGTGCAAAATTGAATGTTTGAAAGATACAAAGTCCAGCAATATAACATGTGTGGAGGATAAAATTGCACACAAGTTTGTAAAGGGTAGGATTTTATGTAGACAAATTAAAACATTTTTGAAACGTGTAAAAATAATTTTGGGCATTTGTTCGGGTTGACCGGGCCCCTTGAGTCATTGGACTTGTGTTCCGCCACTGTCTCGAGAACTTTGATCGCTTTATCGGCAATTCCAGTCGCATTTAACAAAACGATGCGGCGTCTTCATTCGACGGCGTTTATCTAGCGTCTGCATATCGGATCGGTTACAGTTACATCAAATAGCGCGAAGCACTCGTCTTACCGGCGCTATTTATCTTGGCGGAGTTTCGCGCTGCTGTAGGACTTTAGGAATGCGATTCGGGAAGGTATGGGCCGGTGAAATACTACACAGTTTAAAGGTGTTTGAATCTCGCAATAAAAGAGATAAAAGTAATTTGAGATTTATGTTTTTACGTGTTTTTCTCGGCCTATTAAAGGAGTTAGAGATATCTTCGTGGAATTTAGGTTGTAAAAATGGTATTACATTTTGTAGAGCCGTATTTCTTCATTTCCTTCTTCAAATTTATTACACGAATTACAGCCAAAATGTCACTTCTCGATACAATCCATTTTAAGTTACAAAGTAGGCGTTGAAAACATTTTACAAACAGAATTAACCTGAAAATATTGTTGTGCGTAAAAACCACCAATTGATACCTTCGTTTAAATTGTCTTCCTCTTTGACCAGTATAAATAGCTTTACAATATTAAAATGGTATGAAATATAAGGCAGAATTGTAATGCACTAGATGTTCGTATGTATATCTGCAGAATACGAAGTAAATCTTTTTTTGATATCTGGTATAGGAGTATGGGAACAAGTTTAATGCTTCTGAGTTTAGCATATATTTCAATATTCGTGCATATCCCTGCGAAATATCGAAATGATAACATATGGGGAGAAATATTCAGTTGAACTGTTGTGAATAACAACGCTTTATTCGAAATCGAATATAGAAGTTATGGATGAAAGTTCAGTGGATAGAAATATAGAAGTTGTTGGCGAAGTGTAATTTAGTGGATGCAGCCGAGTTATCTGAAATATATGACAGGCGATAGCGAATGCAGCCAACTCCAAATCTGCGCAAGATGCGAAAGGGAAACTCTAATTTCCTTCTGTTTCGCATTCGCTTAATTACCGATAACGTTTTTCTTTCAACTTGCCTTTGCAGCCCTAAAGCATTTAATTATAAGTTTTATGAAAGTTCCAGTTTGACTTCGGTCAGTAGAAAAACTGAAACTGGGGAATCGTATTTAACTTATTTAACTGGCCGGTTTTTAAAAGCAAATTTACAAATGAGATTTCGGGAGCAGAACGGCTTTAAGTTTTCATGAAGATTTGTGTAACGAAATTACAAACCCTATCAGCCAAGCGAAACGAGGACTGTTGTTTTAACAGATGACACTTGTTTCGCAAACTTCCTTTTTCAAATTTTAATTACTATTTCCAATTTTAATCAAACTTCAAACTGGAAGTCAATTATTGATTGTATTTATTACATTAATAATTGATTTAAAATTATAAAGTATTAATTAGTTAATGTAATATAATTAACTGGATATTTTCCCAATAATTTTATGCAAATCATTGTTCACGTTCAACTCATCGGTATTGTACGGTTGTCAAAATTCAATGTTAAACATGCATGAAGTACGAGTTCAAACAATATGTGAATTTCTAGTTCTACATACTTGTTTGCTCCAATTGTCCTGTGTATTTACTTCATAATGTGAAACAGTATTCAAATTTCCAGATATGTAATATGTTTTGTTCTTATCCTTCTCCTTTTATTATAATTAATTTTTTATTATTATTTTTCGTATCATCTTCATGGAGATTTTTTACACCGTTTGAAATTGACGTTACTTATTTTAGAACGCACTAGAAAAAAATGTTAAACGAAAACTAAAGGCATATAACATATGTTGCTATCGAAGTAAGTTAAACTTAAGTGAACGGTGGCGTGAACATTATATTTGTATTCTTCAAATATTTTTGATTTAATACCTCGAATGCTGTATGAGACAGACATTCTAGTAAAGCACTAGTTCAATAATTTCAACTGCATCGTGTTGTATAATTGGGAATGATGAACGTAGGTATTTTATTGTCATTGACGTTTGAGTGCAGTAAAGCAGTAGACTTGTCCATTTAGCATAACAGACCCGTGTCCTGGTGTAATTTATAAAGGCTGCGATGAAGCAACATTAAGCAAGCCATCAACTCCGAATTCCCGTCCACCTGAATTCCGTGCTCCATTTGTCCAGACTTAAACATCCCATTTCTTACTCCGCACAACGGCATTCCCCTGCACCGGACATTTATTTCACAACAGCTCAAATATCTTTCCGGTTTTCCGAGGGGCGCGAATATTTAACCCGGTGACCCGCTTACCCTTCAACAGGCCTGGATTAAGGATTTTTCATTCTAGTTTTGGCTTCCAACCAACTTATCTCAAAAAATAAATAATGGGACATAAATATTTTATGACGTTATAATTAATAATAGTTATTTATGGTACAAGTGTGTTACATTACAGATAAGTCACGTGGGAAAAGTTTAGCTCACGAGGCCGTTACGCCGAGTGTGGTATTTTTTCAAGTGACTTAGGTAATTAACACATGTGTGCCATACATTTTATCCAACACATTTTAATCATTGATATAAAATACATATAAGATTTTTGACAGATGGAATTTCGAAATGTCATTTAGGAACAAAATAGTGTAGAGAAGGTTTTATAATGTAGTTACTATGATACGAACCAAAAAACAGCGAGCTAATATATTTAGCTCACTAGTGACTTATGACCTACTTTATTTATCTAAAAACAGCATACTTATATCGTTATAATTACACGGTGTTGGATAAAGTAAATAACTTTAGTTTTTAATAAGTGGGTCAAACGTTATTTTTTAAATATAAGGACACATTAATAAAGTGTCACTATTAGCTGTTAGCCTATGACTACTTTTCCATTTCATCTTTAATGTTATTATACTACTAATATAATATTTTAATAAAAATTAATTAATTAATAAATTTATGAATTAGTATCAATTGTTTTGTTGCTATATTCAGACAGAATTCTTAGCACGGGTGTATATTTCTTTCATTAAGTTAACAGTATTTGTCTGAAAACATTCATTTGTAATATATTGAAGTTACAATACGAATTGTTTCTGCAGCAAAAACTGATTGGTTTCATTCGTCTACGTTCTAGTTTTTTGAAACAAGCAATTTGTTTAAAGTCCCTTGCAGATTCCTGTAGACGATAGACTAATAATTCACTGGTCAAAATATGTACGATGTTCAGTAAAATACGCTAGTTCAATTCTAGAAAAATCATCTAGAAATAGGTTATCATTACGATTTTACTTGGTCTACGTTCGAGGGTGTTAAAGGACGGAGTGAACGTCAATCAATAATCCCCATGAATGAAGTAAACATACCGGAGTTAAAAAAATATAATGGAAAACGTAAATGCAAATAATCCAGCATAATTTTATAAGAAAGGAAAAAATCAAGTTCAGAGTATAGAACCGGTAGAATATGGAAAAGAGTACAAATATAGAAAATATTCATATCAGATACGTAAATAGCTACTGTAAAAATAAAATTAAAATTTTCCGTTTAAATTTCACCATTTTTCTTTTACATTATTCATATTTAAAATTTTAGAAACAAAAATTCAGGTGAATGATGATTCATCGCATTTTGGACAAAAATACTATTTTGTTAAATATAAACGGATTGAAAAAAAATAGTATGTTGACCATATAGGAAGTGTTTTCCCGGACTAATATAAAAATCAAAATTTGGTCACATACCCCATATACAAATCTTTACAGTTTCGTAGCATTCGTTTCTATACCTGAAATTTAAACTCATTTCATTAAACGCGCGTAATTTGAAACTACGTTATATAAACAATACTAAATAATACAAAAATATTAACAAATATAGTAATTATTAATATTCAACTTGACGGTTATAGTAAATTAACAAATATTTTATTTATCTTTTTGTCGAAATGCCATCTGAAGTCATTTAACAGAACTAAAAACTCATAACAGCACTAGTGTGTTATAGTCAGAACAGCACTAGTGTGTTAAGTTGAACTTTCCGTTGTTATTTACAGTGTTGTTATTGCTACTTTCGTAGGTGATCGTCTGAAAACATTATTTAATAGAGCTATTCTTGTACAACAGCTCTATAAACATTGTAGGGGAAATAGAGCTCGTACCTCCATTAAACATTTTGCAAACTTGTGTAACATTTAGAAGGGTGACCCACAGCGAATAGTTACCTTTATAAATTATGATTATAATCTGTACGGCATCCAGAGGAAAGCCTCTGAGTCGGGGATAAGAAGTGGCCTCCTGCCCTCGAAGGGAGCGACAACCACTGGTGAGGACTTCATTACGTGCCCAACTGTCGTGCTCCGAGAATGCGTCGGCATTATCGGTTCCCCCCGCGACAAACAACGCGATACCAACATGCTCGCTTTATCCAATTATCTCAACATCTCAACTTCGCTCTAACAACTTTATTATTTGATATTTGATCATGATTCATCTTCGCAATTTATTGTATTTTTACACACTACTATGTCAGGGAAATGAAATCGTACTAACATCATTTTAATACATTTTTCTACGACCACCATGAAAAGTTGATATTTATGCTCTCTTTTGTCATCGTAATGTCAATGATTACTGAGGAACGAGCAAATAAATACTTTACCGCGCGTCTCCATAAGCAACGAGCGGTAAAGTACTTAATTTGCTCGCTTAGATTATTTATTTACTCATATTGTCATGGTTACAGCAACACAAAACAGGAAATTGGTTAAGATTGAATTGAATTTTTATTTCGTTAGTAAAGTCGTAGAAAAAATTATGTGTGCATCTCTAGCGTAAAGTATCTTTATTGCTCTAGCTCGATTGTATAATAATGTTAACAAAATTGAATTGAATCATTGAATCAGAAAAAATTATTAAAAATTAAAATTCTACATACAAAAGAATAACTAAATTAATAATCAATTTTTTTTTCGTTGTTGTGAAACGTGTCGAAACTTTTTTCAAATCTAACTCCATTAAGGAGTTTTATTATTCTTAATAAAAAAACTACGTTCAATCATAATCATACTTACAGGTAACATTATTAACATTGTTAATAATTTAATTAATTATAAATAAATATTAGCATTAAATTGTATCAAAACTTCATTTGAACCTAGACAGAAATATCAGATTCATTTTAAGTTAGGCATTTGTATTTCCAGAACAATATTTCGGCAAATAGTTTTTGTTCTTGACAATTCTGCTCCAAATCAAACAACTCTAGATTGATTTATTATTATTTTCGAAATTAAAAAACCTTGCCTGTCCCCTTGATAAAATTGTGGTGTATCTCTAATTAAATTTTAGATACATTGAACTCACCTTTAGAATTTCTAAATTAAAATTAAGTATCATATAAAGATACTTTATAAAATCAAACGTATTATAAAAGATCAATATTATTTTGCGACGTTGAAATGGTACCGTATTAAATGTCTATAACGCAATCAAGATAGATGAACTAAGCCAAAAGTAATTTAATATAAAAAGTTGAAAACTTTTTCTTCTCTTTGGTTTCCTCTGCTTTCATTTTGTGGCTTGTCATATATTGTATATAATTGATGAATTTAATGGTACTTTTTTGGTTTCTTATATTAGTATGTTTTGTAGGATATAATAAATGATGCTATTTATTTTTGACACCAAAAAATAGTTCGTATATTTCAATTTATACATGAAATTCAAACATTATTTGCAATGAAAATTGCACCTTGTACAAGGTGAATGAATATACCTAAGTAAAGTAACAGATTTCCGAATCGATTTTAACATGTCATGTCAAATAGCCGTAACTTTTACCATTGTTAGATATACATATAAATTATTTGCTCAAACGACTTATTTAAATTTAGGGGCTTTACCACAATGTCTGAAACAATTTAGACGCAAATAAAACAGTAAGAGTAAGATAGAATGCGACAGTGTGAATAGTAAATTACGGTTCGTAAGGTCGGAAACAAAAATGTGAGCTGGCGGAGAGAAAAATTCTGGGTTGTGGTGATGAAGTTATCTAGACCAAGAACATAGTCATTCATTCATTGGTTGACATTGAAATGTCTGTACTCATCTGTCAAAATTGTCAATGTCCTATGATTTTTGAAGGCTGTATAATGTTTACATACATAGTTTTAAAAATTGAACCTGGGTAATCTGCCAAATGTACATTATTCTATGATAGATGATTTTTATCGAATGAATTCAAATTCTCTATACAATCTTCCACCTAAACTTTATTATTGTTTTTCTCCGGAATTATTAACAGATAAGCGATTTAAAAGAATATGGGTATCTTTACTTTTTGTACAGAGTCATAAAATGGAAGAAAAAAAATATGGTCATATTCCCTATTGTTATTATAATACAAAATAGGAATTTCCGTATCTTTAATGCAATTTTCCCTTCATTTTGTAGTCTTGAGAAAGTATCGTATCTGAATATTTCTAGAGCTTTTTTGCTTGATTAGTCATTTTTATTTACTAAAACTAGAACCCCTTTACAACTACCGTATGACCGCTGTAATGTGTTGCAAAATGTCAACCACTGCTCATCTAAATCGTCCTGGAACAAACCTGTTGAGACCCGCTGGCGTCGCTCTGGAATGTATGCAAACCGCTGAAGTCTTCCTCCGTTATTTACGAGACGGTCCGCGCGCTGTTTACGCCACTTGCCCCAAGAAATTACGCCCAAGATTTGTCATAATGTTTCACTTTAATCACGTACTGCGCCCGCCGCAACTCAGCTTTATTATTCGGGGATTTTAATTAATTCCCCTAAGTAAAAAACACAAAAACAGCCACCGACGTCGACTGCTGCTTATGCGTCCGATGCCTTCAGCTTCAGATCAAATTTTAATGGTATTGCATTTGTTTCGCTGCAGGTTTTTTTGGGATTAAAATTAAATCAGTTTTATTGTTCTTTGAACTGCAGAAACAATCTAAATTCCTAGAAATCGTTTATTAAGGAAAAACATTTTTTGTCTTTTTCTTGCAGCACTTAAATATTGAATTTCTAAAGCTGTAATATTATGGCATTGTTTTCTCGGCTCTATGACAAAAGCGCACCGTTCAGATTTTTAAACATTTCTCGCAGAGGTATGCCTGCAAGTATTCCTCTTTCGTCCCGAATCTAACCTAACCTAATCTAATATAGTCTAATCTAACCTTACCTCACCAAACCTAAATTAATCTAAACTAACCTAACCTAACCTAACCTCACGAAATTTAAAGTAATCTAAACTAAACTATCCTGACCTAACAACCTAACCTCACCAAACCTAAAGTAATCTAAGCTAATCTAATTTGACCTACCTTTAACTAACCTCACCAAATCTAAAGTAAACTAAACTGACCTAACCTGATCTAACTTAAACTAACCTCACCAAACTTCAAATAATCTAATCTAACCTAACCTAACCTTACCTAACCTAATCTGACCTAAGCTAATTTCATTCTATCATTGAATAAATAGTTACATCCAATTAATTAATATATTAATATTTCAGTTATAAATCTTGGTGCGCTTATGTAACATACTTTGATGCGCTTTTGTAACAAAAAATATCATTTCGTGCGTTTTTCTCATATGGCGTTTTTCTCAGGTGCTTTTTAATGATTTTATTCACTTTTAATTAAATCATATAAATCATTTATGAAATATGTAATTGGTTTCATGTAAATTTATAAATGTGAACAAAAATCGGTAATTGAATTTTAAATGAAATAAACACTTTAATTAAATTAAATTATTTTAATGCATTTCAATTTATAAGCTAATTTTATTAAAAATATTTTTAGTTAACTATTATTTCATTTAATATTTTTATTAGTGTTTTTAATACAGACTATTTCATAATAATAATTAGAAATATCTATTGAAAAAGATGAACGAACATTTTTATTTTAAAAATTGCATATGAAAACATCAAACGGATTATACAATTTGTGAAATTAATTAGAAATATATGAAAATAGTTTCAAAATTCAGTTTTGCGTAAATACGTAATTAAATGTTTTAGAGTTTAAAACTAATTTATGAATTAATTAATGAAAATAGTTTTGAATAATTCAGTTACGTTTAGAATATATTTTTTTAAATTTTTAATTACAGTTTAGTTACTTCAGTGGCAATGACTTTTACTTGCATTTTAATAGAGATAGATAAACAAGGTGGATCTAGAATCAGGAGCTACAATAACAGTATATCAATTTCTTATTGAGGATCATTTCATATAGATACATTTTATTATAATTATTATTAGTTTTCATGTTGATTCTACTTGTACTAGAACTTCTTCTTTTTTTTTATATTCCGTGTATGTTTATATTTAGGATTTTTAGAAAATGAGGGTATGATTTGTAATGAGTCCTCCAATTCCCATTTAGGCGACGTGTTCGCCGTGCGTTAACAATAAACCGCCTGGACGAACAAAAAGAACAGCAGGCTGCGATATTTACAAACCTGTGCGCAGTACACAGGAGAGAATTTTTCATCTGTAAATCGCTCTTTTTCTCGCTCCTACGCACATTCATCATTCGCTGCGATCCGGGGCGGCCGGGCATCTCCGCGACACACTAAACCCCCTAGAACCCCTCGCCTTCACCGCGCACTAGCTTTTTACTTACGCTTATCTGTCCAGGCTACTGCATCAGACTACCTTGCTTCATGTAACACTAACACACATTTATACCTTCCGGTGCTTGATGTTGAAGTTTTAATACAAATAGTGTACGTTGATATATCTCCACATGCTAATTTTAAATTTTCAGACGGAATTTAATTATCTGTTTTCGTCCCTGAGATATTTGCTGTCAAAGTTGCACCTCAAAAAAGAGTGTTTTTTTTGTTATATCTCTAAAATGGGTTGAGATACAACCTCAACGTTTATTCAATTTGTAGAAAGGAAAAAGTAAAATGGCCAAAATGGAAAAGTCGGAAGACACAAACACAACAGCCGCTAGTATTATGGACAAAACCGCTGAAATTTCGGATGGCTATTACTCTTCTTCAACCAGTCTTTGGGATATCGTAATCGATAAGAAATTGGACTATACTGCACCTCCGCCTTCTGATTCCACAGGAAGTGAAGGTACGTATTTTTTCAAAAATACTTTTCTGAAGACTTTAAAAAAAAGTTTATGCATTAGTTTATAAAAGTTTTTTGGGATTCTGAAGTATACACTTTCTAAATTTTGCGCATTGCGGTACGATAATGTAACTCAATATTTTAGAGTTTATTAAAAACATAATAATTGTAATAATTACAAAAACGATACCTACTGCAATTTATCGTTCAATAAGGGAAATATATAAATTTTTAATTATTTTGATAGGTTTTGAAGTTTTATTGTTTTTCAAAGAGCCTATCATAATTTAATTTAAAACATATACAGTGGCTCACAAAATTGTTCGTACACTTAAGTTTTATATTTAAAAAGTGAAAAATGGAGTACTTTCAAAAAAATATTGATGTATTATTGACAGGATCAGATTCTCTTATTTTCCAAAAACAAAATTCAATAGCCAATTATGAAAAAAATATTATTTTTCTTATGCTAATTGAATGTATCGCCATGGTAATACCAAATACAACAATCAACTATTCATGTTCTCAAATGTCTCCGATAACAGCATTCCGTTGGAGCACCGGTGTTCCAAACGCAATTACACTCTTTCCAATGAATTACCCTCGATATAGTTCTCTACCCATACCTTTACCAACTCAGCATTATCTCGTAAGATGGTAACTTCTCTCTGGTCAAGAGCAAATTGTTTTCCTTTCATACAATCGATCTCAGCAAAAAATTAGATCAGTAGTCGCAGCAAACGAAAAAAATTAACTAGCGGAAAGACAAAAGAACAGCGAAGGAAAAAACAAACGCGCTTTGATGGGAAGGGGTTGAGTAGCTCAACCCATTAATAACAGAGAAGGACAAAGAATCAAAGTGAACTGGGTAGGGAATTTATTGACCGGATGTGCCCAGCGGAAACGAGCCCCCATGTGAGCTTTGATAAAAATATTAAAGATCTTCATTACGAACATACTTTGTTCTTACGGTAAGAGGATTTATATTAACTACATTGTAGAAAATGTTTCATATTTCGAATTTATCAAAGTTGAATGAAGAGATATTGTTACAAAGGATTATTAACTTAAATACTAGTTACATACGCATGACTGTATACATTATTATAATTTAAATTTTAAGCTCTGTTGTATCGAAAACATATACGTAATAAATTTGTTCTTGTAACTAGGACAAAGTTTCAATCTTCTCTTCTTTGTCTTAAGCCCATAATTTAGGTCGCAGTATGTAAACAAATGAAAATAAACTATATTAAATTTTGCCCGTCATAAAATTTAAATAAATAAAAGAGGTACCAATATTTAACATTTGTTTGTATTACATGTTTTTTTTTATTAAAATATGTAGGTTAAAATGTCAAGGCAACCATCCCTTGGGTGAAAAATGAATTTCTGATGTGACATGTGACATATATTCACTATATCTTGTGATATCAATATCAATAAAAATTCTCAGAAAATTCATATTAATAACTAAGCAAATATTGATATTTATATTACTTATTACATTTATATGTACAAACATACATAGAAGCGTAAACGTATACAGTTTTATAATTTATATAAATTAAAAACATTGTCATTAATATCAAATTTAGTTGTAAACAAAATCATTTATCATCATATATAATGATGAAGTTGTTTGTAATTTTATTAATATTATATATGTGCAGTACTATTTTGTATGACCATAAAACTGAAATATGCATACGTTAATTTATACCATGTGGGATAAAAGTTTTTGTTAAATAAAAATTGTCCGGCTAATAAGTAAGTCACCATATTGTACAGGACAATACTACATGTATTCCTACATGTTATTTAATACAGATTTTTTCATTTTAATAGCATAATTCAGTGAAATTTACAAAAAAAGTATTAAATATTTTTGTGTGATGTTTTCATTGTAAATAATGTAACTACTATGGATACAATATATAAGGAAGGTAACTAGTTCGATAAATAAATTTCAGCCTGAGTTCGGTTAAGGATTGAAGATAAATGGGAACTTTTGGGCAAGTAGCCATATCTTTGTTTTAATTTGAAGCCATGAAAGATCTTTCGTCGAAATAAATTGCAAAGCTTGCAGAAACTAAAGAACAAGATGATGTATGTTCATCTTTGTAAAATAAAGTGTCCGAAATTTCGCTCCAAAAATACTAAAGTTTGCAACTTTTGCTATGTCCACAAAAATGAAAAATTGCTTAGTTTTGTATTTGGCTGTAACAGACAATTCCTTCATTTATATCGTCTACAAGCGAAAAACGTCATGAAATATGTCCGTCGTTACGAAACGAGACAACATTCTTTGTCAGTCATGTCACAAACTTTTATTTTCGCTTCGTTCTACGTGCGCTTCGCCATTAACGAAATATCGACGCAATTCTCCAAATTATTAAAAAATATTTCTTCGCATTGCCTGTTTTTATTTCTTCCAAACGTTTCGAACATCGATTGGTCTCTTTCATCTTTTATGCTGACCTTTTATTTTAAGCAATTCAAATTAAAATAAATTGGGAACTGTTCGTTATTGGGGAATTACATAAAAAGGTTAATTTTGTGTCCTTCGGGGTAGAATAAAATATTAATTTTATTGATTGTTCACGCTTAAATAAAATGAGTTTTGTTCACATAAAAGTTTACTTATGTATTTTTAACAGTAAGAATCATTATAGGTATCTGTAATTTTCTTTACCTAACTAGTTTACCTTAATTTTTTATTTCACTATTTTCATCAATAACAAATAAACTAACTTTCATTCAACAGTAATTAGAAGAGTTTGGGAAATGGTTTTTACTTTTAAAAAATTATCTGAAGCACATTCTTCGAACAATATTAATATTAATGATTAAAGGATTTCTTGACTCGTAGATGAATTTTTAATGTTTCTGTTATTTATATAGAACAATCTTTCATATTCTGGAACAAACCAGCACAAATTTAGCACTATCTGATGGAATAGTTATTTCTAACTTTTTTTGTTACTTACAAATTTGGTAGTGCCAAGTGGCATTTTTGTTATTTATGTTATTTAAATAGAACATATTACCATATTCAGGAACAAACCAACATAAACCTAGCACTAACTGATGAAGTGTTTTTTAAACGATATGGAGGAAAACAACTTTTACAGAAGAGTAATTACGAGGTCAGCTTCCGAAAAATCTGTATTTAAAAATGTAAGAGCTACAATGTCATAGTTTTTTGAACAGGCAGCACATTCGCTTTGTGAATTGAAACCTGCAAGCTTCTTTAACCCTATCCGGGGAATTACAAGATAAAACAACCTCAAAGAACGGAATAAAACCGGATTATCCGCTCGGCTATGACCGTATGTGCGTATGTTTCGTTTGTCTTTTGTCCCGCGAATGCGACGGCAAAACGGTCGCTGAAACAACATTCTACGAAAACTTCTTTCGCGCATTATTCAAGCTAAATTACGAAATGCGATTTCCCGTCGGCGAAAAACACGAATCAAGAATGACAGCAAAAAGAGGAAAGTGCGGAAAAAGTTAATTTCAAACAATAAAAGCTTGGAAAACTGACGCATATCCACGGAGCGCGACGCTCTAACGCTATGTTCGCCTTGCGGGAAGAAATGAATAAATCTTCGTTTATTCCATGTGTGAATTCGTACTAATCTTACTCGCTACGTACTCTATTCAAATTTTATCGCTAATATGTTGCACACTTACTCTTTCATGCACCGTATACATACATTCTGTATCCTAGATTCGATTCACGTTCTGGTAGCTGAGTGTATCCAATGTCCTAGTTTCTAGATAATTCCATAACAATGCTTCTGAATCAGATTATCTGTGTCTGACATATTTTATTCATCAGAAGGAAAATTCCTACACCTAGGTATGTATCTTGATCAAGGATTCACATAAGATAAATTATATTTTTATACAAAAGCACAATTATTCCCACTACGCATTATTTATTTATACGATTTTTATTTACTTTATACGTATGTTAAATTAACTGAATATGTAGAGTATTTGTATTATGAAAAATTAGTATATTATAAACTAATTAATTATTCGATATTGTCAATTTGTATGATTGACATATTGTAAGCCGATTACAATTCTGATAAAGCTAATCATGTTTGGTTTCATAAATTCATGACATCATGACTGTGATTACAACTATTGTGGTATATTAATCCATTGTATTAACCATTTATTCTCGTTCATTTCTTTCGCTTCAACTGTAACTTCTCTAAAATTCAAAAAGCAGTAAATTTACATGGTAAAATACATTATAAAATGCAATGTTATTAAAAGTGAAAGAAATAAAGTAAAAGAAGAATACATATATTAATATTTTATTCGCATCAAACATAAAATACAGAAGGAGGATGTAAGGCAGAGAGTTAATAAGTAAACATTATATTAATTACGTGAGTAAATTTGAGTTCTTTTTGAATTTACCGCAGCGTTACGTCAATAACGCAGCAAAGCACACAACGTATATTTGATAGAACCGAACGCAGTGCGGTGAAATCTTGTTTTGCGCTTGTCTTTTATTTTCCTTCCAGCATCCGACACAAGATTTTGCTACAGTAAACATAACAGCGAAATTAATCAACGAAGGCGTAGAATTCGTGAACTTTAATAACAGTTGGGAAATCTAGTGTTCCCTAATTTATAGTTGCTATGGTTTCTTATCTATTTTCATTTTAATATCTATGTAGACAAAGTTAGTTTCTCTAATGACTGAAACTTTATGGTAAACACAAACAGAGGATTATTTCCAAATGATATTAAACTAAGCACTTGACATAGCTCGCCTCAGCTGCGGGATTCATAATCTCTCCAAATTTAACTCCGTAATGTTAATCTAATATACTTGTATGTTTTTAGTCCAGACTTTACAATAAGATAATGAAACTGTTCTTCCGTTCTTCGTCATGTGTATTGTGACACCTTTCCCCAGTGGCAGAATATGGAAAAGGGGTGGGAGACGAAGGGTAGGGGGGGTCAAGATTCGTTTTCACTCTAAAATTTTTCATATACTATCATTACTATCAAAGTAATCCAAAAATACTCATTTTTGGGTCCAAAATTTCAGTTTTTGATAATAGTCTATATTGATAGAAGTTGATGCGCTGATTCCAAATTTTCAAACCGAATTGAATTATCTCTTCCCGTTCTCGAGATATTCGTATTCAAAGTTGAGTTTTGGCAATACCTAAAACAATAGGTTTTTAGGTATAGCCCTTTAAGGGTTATGTTTACGACTTCGGCGACGTCACCAATCGATTCTACAGGCAAATTTACATAAGTATAGCAATTTTTAGAATTTTATTCCAAAGGATACAATTTGTAGAAAGAAAAAACGAAAATCATCAAAAATTGAAAAAATCCTAAGGGGTATACCTTAGATTTTTTCGATTTTTGGCCATTTTGAGTTTTTTCCTTCTCGAAATTCTATCTGTTGAGATAAAAATCTGAAAATTGGTACACTTATGTAATTTTGCCCGTAGTATCCATTGGTGAGATCGCCGAAGATGTAAACCTAACCATTTAAGTTATATACCTAAAAAACCTGACTTTGAACGCAAATATCTCGAGAACGGGAAGATATAATTGAATTCTGTTTAAAAATTTGCAATCAGAGCATTAAAATTTACTTAAGTACAGAAAATAAATATTTTTCGAGACAAAAAGTTTCGAGACGAAAAATTGAAATTTAGGTTTTTTCGTTTTTCCTATTTTTCACCGAATCGTTCCAAAGAACGTATATGCGTAACATTACATTTACCAGAAAAACATTAACTAACTAGTAAGTATGTCATGTTCTATTTTTTTCAGTTTAACTAACCTTTTGTAAGAAAATTCATTTTTGAAATCCAAATAATCTTTTACAATTCATCATAAAAGGACCAGATACTTTTTGCAGAAATAATTACAAAAGTATTGCATCTTTCTTGTTACCAATGGCCCATTAATCTTGCTTTATTCTAGTCCGATTCATTAATTACATACTAAAAATAATGAGCATATTTTCTAACCCTAAAAACTTTTGTTGGGTGTTAAATTACATGTTTTTTGTAACATTACCGCTATTTAATTTTTCAATGTGTCACGTACCATCAACTGTGAATTTAGGTTAAATTCTCGTGTTTTTCCTAGGTAAAATTCCATTGGAGGATAACACAATAAAAATTCTTTTAGATGCGGGCTTTTCTCATCTTCATCGTATTTCTCGTCGGCTAAAATATTATTTGCGTAAATAAAACATGTAGGTAATATTCGCGCCAGAAGGATTTCGGTGATATATCGACAATATACTTGTTCGCCAAATTTCACCACAAAAAATGTGTTTCATTATAAGGGGCAACAGTTGTATGTACAGCATTTTGAAATCAATATAAAAAAACTTTCTCAATTGATAATTACAGTTTTACACACATGTATTAATTATAATTATTATCTTTAAAGGCCCATTCTGAACCAAAAATTCCAAATCTACATTTCAATTTCTAATACCCGCGTTCACAATAACATAATTCTACTTTCCAATTTGTACGTTCACTTCAAAGCTTGTAAGCTCCAAACTTTCTAACTCCTCTTTAAAGTGACGCATGCGCATTTAGATGAAAAATGACATTTTGACATATTTGACGTTTCTTCAGTTTATATTTGATGTTAAATCATACGGTTATACACATAATTATAAAGGATAAACATGTTCTAGAAAATATTATAGTGATAGGACACGTTTCACTCTTCTATTGCCAGAATATTCCAGAGATTAATTGCATTACTATATAAGCCACAGCAGAAGGGACCGCGAGGACAGTCTGTTATTAATACGAGTAATGAACATAAATAGTTGGTGATATAAATATCGCCTAAGTTTTTATTAATACTTATTATTTTAAAAATATTGTTTATATCTGTTTATTCATAGTATTACTTTATTAAATTTTGTTATATAAATATTCGTGTTTCACTTATTTTTACACTTCAAGCTAAATAAATAAACGTTACAATATCAAAAATATGAATACTGATTAATTTGACAAAGTATTGTCAATATTAGAACAACAAATTAGAAAAAACAGTCACAGGGAGTGTATACCTTCTATTATAAATTAAGTAGTACTTGCAAAAATTGTAAATTGAATATGGAAATTGAAATTACTAATTGTTTCTGAACGCAGCTTAAGGGGTAATGTTTGTTTATTTCATTGTAATGTAACCTTAGACTCTTGTCGGTGTTGCTTAAAATTGAAGGCTGTAGACCAACTGCAACTGGGCATAAGTAAAAGGTGGGTTCTCGCCATTCATTTTTTGTGAACCATTTTCAATGATTCATAAAAAATGAACGTCAGAACACTTGTTTCATTAGAATTTATGATCATTTCACAGTTTCATTAAAAGTGAAAAGAAGTTCTACTTTCATGATCATTATTAATAAATAAAAAATGAATCGTAAGAACATGCGTCGTGATTTAAAATTGCAAATTAATGTCAACATGATCTAACCTAAAACCTATTTTTGTTAACTGTTCTACTGTTTTTAGGTAATATATTATGTTAGACTGTTATTAAATAATATATCTTGTTTAAATGATAACACCATACGTATTGCGAATTACAGTACGAATTAACTTTTTCTGATGCCATTTATAAAACAAAACAGTACATGATCAGTCACAACATGATCATTAAAACATGATACATGTGAACAAAACTTTTTCATTTCATTGTAATGACAAATTATCATATCACTCTCCAACATGTCGACATGTTGGATTAAATTTTAAATTTTAACTTTAAACTTATAACTTTACATTAACTTCAATAATATCAATGTTAACATAGACCTGAAGATGGTTCCGATCAGAACCGAAACGTCGTCTTTTCAATAAAAATTTTTTTTAATTTAAACAAAGCCATAGTCTCCAATATCTAATTCCCTTCGTAATGACAAATGAATGATTAGAAATGATTTACAAAAAAATGACTAGTGAGAACCCAGCTTTAAGATAACTAAGTAATGAAAGAAGAGCACATTGCTGGTGTTGGAGTGTTGCCTCCCACCCTCGTAGCCAATAGGAATCCCAGGAGCCACGAGTGAGTTTTTGGCTGTCAGGCGGAGATTCACGGCAGGACGTTTATCGTGGGTGGGTGTGATGGTCGCACATCGCTCTTCTGGTTTGTTTCCACCGCAATATTGCTCCGCTGGTCCTCCAAACAACTTACATTACCCCCAACAATTAGTCTCCTTAACTCTACCACTCCGGCTCCAACCCACCAAACGGATTATTGAAGAATTAAGTGTGTAGGTCAGTGGTGGTGAACTTGTACAAATTATGTTTCCCCGACACGCAAATGTTTTCGTGGACTGTTTACAGTAGTACCACCATTTCAACTACAATGCAATCGATATCAATGTTATATACTTAGATGAGGTATAACTAGAGATATGGCATACTCCTATAGCTACGTACTACTGAGCAAGCAAAACATGTATGGTATAATAGATATTATAGATAATCGCCTAACAGTGCACACTTACAGATAGACGAACGAAATATTGGTCATAGTGTTAGTCACCTATCCTCATTATTTGTTTGGTTGAGTTTTCCATATAACTACTCCCCTGATCCACTGTTCTCACATTGCTGGCTGCAAGCCATTTTAAACCTTAGATCTTTCGACAATATATTTGGGCAATGCCATATTTCTAGTTATACCTCATCTAAGGTTATATACCCAGTTGCATTAAAAAATCCAATGTGTACACCACATGACTGCCTTGTAAGTTTATTAAATTATATATAATTTTTGCTGCAATTCATTTACTACATCTACTGCTAATTATTTTGGAGTTACGCGAAAAATTAAAAAAAAAACCGTTCAAGCCTTTGGCACTGTCGATAACAATAAAAAACAGAGGTGCAGAACTATTTTTTTTATAGAAGTTATAAGAGTTCCATATACAAAATTTCAACATTCTATGACTAACTAAGTAATATTGGTTTCCTATTTTAAAATTTTTAAGTCACTCCTAACCTCTCGATGTATTTTATTCTGGCTTTTATTTTATACATAATATAATAATATCGGTTTTATTTTGAAAACCCGTTTAAACCGGTTAATATATCGGTTAAAAATCTAATGAAAGAATAATAATTATAAAAATTAATAATTATTAATAAAACAATAATTATGAAAACTAAATATAACAAATAAAAGAATGCAATTTGATTAAGGAATATTCACAAAAATTCTCGTAATACTTTCAGAAAAACAGATCATTTTTTTAATTGAAAACTTGTCTAATGCTGACAAAGAGACTATACCTACTTTTATGATTCCCCAATAAAATGTAAATTACAAAAATTGTCATGACTCATATTCGAATACAAATACATAACACAGATATTACAAAATACTAAAAGAAAAATCTAGATTTTTACTTCGTCCTTAATAGTGAAATAACTATTCACTTTGGATATGAACAATAAAAACTTGTGTAAAGAACAGTGAAAAAAATGTACAAATAAAATGTAGGTACCTTGTGTACTTATTTTACTTTTATAACTTTTTTTCTTATTTCTTTATTATTTCATTCTAATTGAACTGATTTGAAAAATAGTTAATTGCAATTAAAAGTTAACATAAAAATATTGAACTATATTGAATCATGTATACATAATTGGTATAAAAAACATAAAAAGTATTTGTACCATTTATCATAAGTAAAATGGAAAACTACATCTTATATTGATCATATCTGGAAACTTTTTATATTAGCAGAGACAGAATTTTATTTATAAAGCAGTGTTTTATTCGCAAAGCCTTCTACAAGTTTTCGAAGAATATTTGAGCTTCTTATTCCATGCAAGGAAATTTCCACCGTGGCTCATATTCTGAACTTTATAAATACGACACCTCGAGTTTTAAGTGAACTAAAATTACTTCTTGGAAAAATATAACAATATGAAAACTTAGGAAGATGCCGCGAACTTCGCTGAAACGCGCCGCACTTCGCATTAGTTTCAGCGCACTAATGCCCCTAACTGGACTAAGCGATTGCTGAAGAATTTATTGATTCATTATTTATA
Organism: Stenolophus ochropezus; assembly: GCA_035578165.1. Taxonomy (NCBI): domain Eukaryota; kingdom Metazoa; phylum Arthropoda; class Insecta; order Coleoptera; family Carabidae; genus Stenolophus; species Stenolophus ochropezus. The sequence goes on along the minus strand of JAQOWZ010000011.1, from coordinate 774,915 downwards.
TGTCTGTTCGTGCTTTTGTTCTGCTCTTTTGTTTTTCAGATTGTATCTAGAGACCGGTGAGTCAGACACATGAATGTCCATATTTACGCTTGATTGGTATTTAATTTCAGCGTTTTATTTTAATGTAACGCAATTTTGTTGTTTACAGTAAATTCTACTCATTTATAATGCAATGCAAAACGTAATTATATTCTACTTTCCATATTATTCATTGTATACAGATGATTTTTATATTTCAAAAAAATTTGTATGAAAAAAAGGAACAAAAATAAATTCCGGTATTTGTAAGAAAATAACAACATAGCCTGTATATTTTCACATATTTAACAGAAGCAGATTAGGTACTGTAATAGGATTATAAATATTTTATGAATGGTAATACACACAAATATCGTATTTTCTTAGGAATTATCATTTGTTAAGGAACTTTATAATAATTGATTTCTCTTGAAATTAACAAATATCGAACATGCCTTGTAATAGTTATTTATGGTACAAGTGTGTTACATTACAGATAAGTCACGCGGGAAAAGTTTAGCTTACGAGGCCGTTAGGCCGAGTGTAGTATTTTTTCAAGTAACTTAGTTAATTAACACACGTGTGCCATACAACATTTTATCCAACACATTTTAATCATTGATATAAAATACATATAAGATTTTTCACAGATGGAATTTCGAAATGACATTTAGGAACAAGATAGTGTAGAGAAGGTTTTATAACGTAGTTATTATGATACGAACCAAAAAACAGTGAGCTAATATATTTAGCTCACTAGTGACTTATGACCTACTTTATTTATATAAAAACAGCATACTTTTATCGTTATAATTACACGGTGTTGGATAAACAAATAAAACTATGCATCTTGTTAGAAAGTTTTAACCAGGAGAAGGTAATTTTCTAAATATTTCCTGCTGCTTTCATCATGCATGTTTAATAAACTTGACAAAGCAGCAGTGATCGAAAATTTAATTACAGATGATGTATAATATCACGAATACCACAGCTTTGCAACTAGCGCACCTCCAGTACAAGATTGAACTTTAATAACTGTGTTGCTACCAAATGGCGTATCTACCAACAGTCTCTAATGTACATTGTGTAAACTTAATTGAACTTATGCACTTCAGTTTGATGATTTGACGGCTATAGAACATTACATTTTAATATCAATCATCAGTTATTGTTAATCATCTTTGAATAGTACAGAATTCTACGTATCTATCACAATAAAACTTTCTATTCATTTAAGTACATAAATATATAATTTCTATAATTTAAAACATAGAGAACCATTACAAATAATGATTAAAACTTTATTCATTTTGTGTATAAACTTTTGTATAAATAAAAAGTAAAAGCATCCTTGAATTTTGCATTACATTTAGTATTGATCTAATATACCAACTGTAGTATATCATAATTTAAAAGTGTACTAGAAGTTAATTAAAAGTAGAAACCTATATTAATGTAATTTAAATTCTAATTAAAATTGAATTTATTGGAAGTATGTGATTGAGTTATTGAAGTATTGTATTAGTTGAAATAATACGAAAATTAATTAATTTTTTGAACAGCAGACTAATAAATAAATGGACAAAATATTTGTATATTAAAAAATAAGTTAAATAAATTCTCATAAATATATGGTTTCTTTAATTTAGAAGCAAAGTACATATTGTAGTAAAGTCGAAGTTAGATAGGTTATGGTTAACTATGTCAAGTAACTTTAGGTTAATTAAATAAATTGGGACTTAAACAGTATATTTCTATATTTATTTTTTTATTAATTAATAAATAATTTTCTTTCTCATTCATGGAATAAATATGTTATAATTTTATATATAAAACTTTTCCCATTTTTAATGAGACAAATCAATTTACTGATGTATTTTAAACTAATTAAAACAATCTTGTTATACATTATAAAGTATTGTTGAAAGACTACTTGATACTTTTATCGTTGTATCATATAAGTCTCACCATAATTACCATAACCTTGAGTACATATTGATCCCAACACTCTTTTTTATTAGGAAATTAGATTAATGGAATTGTCGCGTTATTGTAAATGGTTATTATCGAAATCGACAGTTAAGAAATCAATTTATTTATTATATTATATTGGAGCTAAATACCACAAAGATCATATCAAATTTAAATATAAAATAAATTGAACAAATAAACTCAATTTGCAAAAAGGTGTTGAAACAAAAAAAAGGTGAAGCGTAATTGTAAATGAAATCTGTCAGTATGGTCATGATTTATTTTGTGTTAAATTTTCAATATTTTAATTCGTCTTTTGTTGTGTAGGAATTCTGTCGTTTTATTTAATTAAAACAGATTTTAATATTCAAATTAACAGTCTCTGTTTCACAAGAGAATGAAGGAATCAAATATTAAAAATTGACATAGTTAAACATAAATTACATTCTGTTGCATTTTCCTAACCTTATTTCCAAATATAAAGAAAAATTTTAATTATAAGATCGTCATAATTAAGCTGCCCCCTGAAGTGTAATAAAGTATAAAAAGTACCAAAAATAATGAACTCTTTAGGAACAAGAAAACCGTGAGTCGAGTCGTAATATCTGGATTTTAATAACGTTCTTAAAGCCGTAATAATCCGGGCTAAGAAAAACATATTTTTCGTTTTTCAAACTTCAACTGTTTTTTTGTTGTTGCTTACAATTTGAATAAACCACATTCAGTCATTAGTATTTTTTTTTATTTATCAATTTATAGATAAGTGAGGTATTATTTTTGATCAAATTTCTCGAGTGTGAGTTTTCAATATATGATCACGAATTAGGGTCTTTAGAATACGATTTTTTACTGTGATGTCTCTATATCCGAGTGTGTGTGTGACTATTTTTCGTTCACGATAACTCCAATCCGATGCATGTAAAAAATATAATATTTGGTATTTTGAGTTATATTCTAATATGATGAACTGATTAGATTTTGTTAAAAAATAACTATAATAGCAAATTACGTTATTATTAATTATTATTTTTTAATTTTCTACCAATCTGCATAATCACATTTATATATAACTTCTAACTAAATAGAAAAAATGTATAAATTATAATAATTTTACAAATCATTTAGTCTGAGGAATTTCTATAAAACAAATGAGTTATTAATATGTTCACAAAATAAATTTAAAAGATAAAATAAGTAAATATGAAGTAGTTTTATTGTAAATTTAAAAAAGATGGAAGAAATATATTTGCATGCGTGAATCAAGTTAAGTTCGGTTCCGGGTTTAGTAACTTCAAAAATTATAAAACTACAAATTGAATGTACTGAAAAACTTATATAGAATATATTACTACAGTGGCGGGAGGTAATGTGATGGACACATCAGATTTTTTACTTTGTATTCATTTCTATAAAACGCAAAGTTTGTGTAAGAAACAAACTTGAATTATATGAGCAAAGTAAATAAAAATAAATAAATAATATGAATTCAGTAAAACAATATTTAGTTAGTAAAGAGTAGGGAATATTTCGCACTTGATTAGCCAATTTCATCACGCATTTTAACCAATTACCTAAAGTGGAAAGTTTATTAAAGTAGTTCTGATCTAGACAAGTAAATTGTACTTGCCAAGTTAGATGAGGCCATTCAAAATTTATGTAGTAGTTCGTTATCTTGCCTACAACTTACCAGACAAACATATTAAGTAAAGTGAACGTCTTTCAGATAATTTCCTATCATTTTCTATTCATACAAGTACAATGAAAATACTTTCAATCTTACAAATGTTCACTTGGCTCAATAATGTCTTTAAATTAAAACTAAATTTCTTTAATATAATTTCGTTATAAATTTTTGAGAAATTATAAGGTGACTAAACAACGTTACGAATGAAAGATAAATAAAATGCGCGTTAGAAATATAAATTTCGGCAGAGTTTTGACTTATGTTTTTTTAAGAGTACATTAATGGTAACAACAGTTTAATTAAATTAACAAAAGGCGTTTATTTTTCAACTCTCCATTTATTCTTGAATTACACTTAACGAGAGTTTAAATTACATTTTCTTTTAAAATGTTCATTCCGTTTTTATTTATAAATTATTAGCGAGAGGAAATGTAGCACCCAGCCGTAGTATTACTTTTACATTTTACTTGGTGGAGTAAAGTGCTTTTGCACATAATAACCCTTTTAAATTACATAAATACTAAAGAATAGTACTTTATAAAAGCTTTGTAAAGCGGGCGACATTTGTTTTTGTAGTTACTAAAATAAATATCTTTCGCATTCTTATTATAAGTTTTTCATGCTAAAAAATATAATTAAATTAATATAATGAAATACAAAATTAATTTATTACACGTTCCTATATCTAATATTATACTATAGTCAGGGCCGGATTTATGTTGGTGGGGGCCTTTCTGATGAAGACTAATTTACAGTCGAAATGTTGGGTGTGTTAGTGGAGTACATAAATTTTGGTATTTTCCAGGTTGGCTCTTTCTTACTTTCCAGTAATGTAAATTGTGAACTTAGTAGGGGCCCTTTTTTGGTAAAGGCCCCTGAGTTGCAACCCAATCTGCCCACCCTTAAATCCGAGCCTGACTTCAATATTTATAAAACAAAACAAAATAAACACTGACAATGGTTATTTAATTCATATTGTATTTATAATTATAAATAAAAATATTTTAGTAAAGCTGAATATATTTAGTTTAATTTAAATTTATATTGTTAAATCCGCTATTTCATTCGCATTGCACAAAAATATTTTAATACAATTATTGTATATTTTCATTAACGCAACATATCAAATGTCAATCAACTAATTATTGTTATTATTAAAGTTTTAAAATTCAATTTAAATTTGCAATTTATCTGATAAACATTTTAATATTACGAACAAACATAAAAATTTAATTCAAATTATTTTTAAAATATTTACATTTATTTAATTCAAATAATTTTTAAAATATTTGCATTTATTGTATCCCGCACTTTCAGTATTATTTAAAATTTAACGCACAAATTCACATATTTATAAATTATATTTTTAGAAAACCACATCCATATATTTAAAAACTACTTTATAAGTTAAATTTGAAAAGTTATATGCATTTATTCTGCGCGCAAAATTTTCAATGACAGAATTTGAAATTAGAACAATTACACTTTTACTCTACAATCCAAAAACAACAAACATGCAACAAAAGACAATCTTTGACAGTAGCACATGTTGAAAAACATAAACAAATGATTTGTGTATGATGAGCGCTACTCGCATGTGCCATGGATGGGAGACTTACCGCTCGTCCTTGGACGCCAGAGGCGACGACGGCGGCGGCGACGGCGAGGATCACGGCGCGCAATGCTTCCATCCCTAGTGCGTCGCGACGGGCCGAGCGACGCCACTCTACTGACGCCGCGACGCTCGCTCCGGCCCGAGCCAGCCGAGGCGCCACCGTCCACCCCGCAACGATCGATAACCACGCAGGACCGGACTTAATTATTTACCGAATTGGGACCGGACCTACATCTTTGGGACTTATCATGGAAGCCATTATACACCATGTACTGGAGACTGTTATTGTCTTTTAAGATCACAATAGGCTACAGAAACTAGGGTTAATTATAATTATGACGTTAGATGCTAATGAAGTATGTGAACAATTTTTGATTTTTATATATATGATACTAGACAAAAAATAAAGTACCTACACGTATTCTTTTAAATCAATTCATTATTCGTAGTTTACGAGAAAATAATTATTAGTAATTTGGACATACCCCCTCTTCAAAACATTAATTCCTAACAACTATATTGTAACGAGCGAGACGCACCGTAGATGAGTCATCACGGCTGACCTGTCTGGTCAGCTAGTCGCACTAAAGGTCAAGTAGGATAGGAACGACGCCGCTATTGTACGAGAATTTTAGTCTAGAAAGTACTGGAATGTTCAAGATTAACTGTCCGCAGGTATAAAGGTCAGAGTGTTCAGAGAGTCACTGAACTTGGTGATATAAATAAATAATTGATTATATAAATATCGTATAAATAAATACTGCGTAGTATTAAGTGTTTAAATTTAATGTTCTTATTATTTAAGTCTTTATTAATAATGATTACTCTTACTCTAAATTAGTGTAGGTATATATTTCTTTATTCATGGGGTTACGAATATTTATTATCTTTTTATAAATTATTATTAATTTATTAAAAATTGTTATATAAATATTCATATTTCAATTACATATACACTTCACCTATATAAATAAACGTTACAATATTATTGCAAATGCAAACTAATAATGTTTACTTTTATTATTATAATGAGAAGCTATAGCTATAGTTTTTATATTTTATGACTTATGTAGTAAAATTCGATTAGGGTCACATACCCCAATAGAGAAATATTTTATATAATACACAAACATTAGGTGAACAAAATAGTAACGATAATGGTGAACAATATTTAGGATGACAGAAAAATAATTCTTTTTGAATTTCGTAAGTAACGTGTAACAGCAAACTTTTCAAAAATTCACTTCAACTTCGCTAATACGCATGTCAAAACTTTTATGGAAAGACAAACTTTATAACAGATATTCGATCTTTTCTTAAACTTTCTGGTCAATTTTTAATCACTTTTTGAAACATTTTATCTTTAATTGTGAATTTTTATATTCTGTGCTGATTATGTGATATGAATTTATTTATATGGTATATTTAAATTAAAATTCTTTCAATTTATTAATTATTTATGAATTAAACATTATTAGAAATTAAATTTTACATCGGTAGTTTAATTAATTTGTGAATCATAACATATGCATAAAATTAATTACCCTTGTTGTTTTTCTTGTGTTTGCTGCACTTACTTGTAAATATTGCAAAAAATATAAATGAAAATATGAAAATTTACAGTGGTTTTCATAAACGTGAAATGAAGTGAAATCTTTTTAAAATTCCACATTCAATTAGAGCTGGACGGAAATTATTTATTTTTCATATTTACCACTGGCTTATTTTTGAAATAAGAGTAAAACCGAATTTAATTTTCTCATCTACATTTGCGGGATGAGATAGTTAATTGCTATAAAACTAGTATAGAATATGGAAATATAAAGACTAATGACTGCTTTGATTGAAATCAATGATGAAAATTCAAAATTAAAATAGATTATGCCACGATTGTACCTCAAAAAATATGAGTAAGATATTTTTCTACGTTTGTTATATTATTAAGTGGAATTAAGATTTCTTTCTGATTAACTACGGACCAGTAGGGTGTGAGAAATATAAGGGAGTGAGAAAAGCTGGAGTGGCTTGATTTTTCCATCATCTGCGAGAAATCAGAGAAAACTGGAAACAGCTTCGAAATTGAAAAACGATTCGATGACGATTGCGCGAAAAATATTAGAAATGAGACAAAGCCAATAGATCTCTCTCGGTTGAAATGTAACACTTGACATTTATGATTGTACATTTGAATAGAAAAAAAATTTGAGAAAAGTAAAATTTAAGACAAAAGAAAAACTAAAAAGACCTGTAATAGATCTTTACGAAGGAACTTTTTGTCCTTGAAGTAAGTTTGTGTTAATGTTTGTCCACGTAAATTACACAATGTAGCTGACTTCATATGTAGCACTTTCAAGGGCTTGTAATACAAAGCCTACTGTAAATTTGCCCTCTGTACAGTACAGTTACGCAACAAACTTTCCTCCTTAAACACCAACAAAATCACTACACAAAATTACACAAATAGTTTCAAGTTATTATCTTCTATTCTTCGCCCAAGGTCCCTTAACATTATCAATATTATTCTATGTAGAATATTTCATGAAATTTAGTTAATCTATAAACTAGTATTAGTAGAATTTAGCAAACACCTTAGTGAATTACAAAATAATTTTTATTATTTCTGGAATAAATAAATTATAAATGTGGGTACTTGTTTACCAAATAAATACCAAATTGTTATTATTTCCTTGAATGTTTAACAACTGTTTAAATGGAGTAAATGAAGGCAATAAATCACTAGTTCAATTATTATTAATCTCTTAATATTCTTTTTTTAAAAATATTTTTTTCATTTTCCAAATCCCTGCTTTTGTAAGATTTAATATTTTTCGGAAGGGTCAATAAATTTGAAAATAATAACTTGTATTTAATTCTAATAAAATGTTAGAAAATAAAAATTAATTTATTGGCTCTTTCTGTACAAATCCATGCAAATAACAGGTAAATGTGGCTTGTGGCACCATTCAATTTCAATAACCGCAATTATCCTGGGTACGACAGCAAATGAAAATTTCGAATCACTATAAATTTTTTATTATTTTCATAATTTTTTAATTAACTACCGGTAATGCGCTAGTGTTTTTTCTATTTGCCCAAAGGCTTTAAAAAAAACGATGTTTGAACACATTATCTCATGTCACTGTAGTAATATATTTTATATATGTTTTTTATTACATTCAATTTGTAGTTTTAAATTTAGTTTGTTATTGCAGTTTAGAATATTTTTAATTCATTTCATACCAAAATTTCCTTCATAAAATTTGTATGTTCAAAACACACACGGGCATACAGACATCACGGTAAAAATAATAAAAAAACCAAAAAAAAATATCTTTTAGGACCTTGATACATAAGTAACTATAACGTGCAACTTTATTTAATTATTTTTAAATATCTAGAATTTTTCAAACCCATCACTCTGAGAGTAGGTTAGAAGCAGTTTGTTTTGGAACAACAACCCTTATTTGGTGTTTTCCCTTAATCCGGGCCTGCGAATTGACCGATCACGATCAGAGAGAGCGCTATCAAACAGGCCGAAGCAGAAAGTGCTCGGCACTTAAACGAGTAACAGAAGAAATAAACCTAATTACATCCCTTGTACCGTCATACCGACCTATATATCGTCTGAGTTTTATATCACAGACACCTATGCTCTGCCAATCCCTAATACCTCTCTTGATTAATGAATTATATCCAAGGTGACTAATACATTTTCACCGCTCTCTCTACAGACGATTAATGATTTCATTCCAGGACTTACGTGTCCTTTCGATCGCGGCTAATAAAAATTGATAACGCTTTTATTGTATTATTGTTATAATGACGCAGTTATGAATAACTTGACGACTTCCTCATAACGAAAATTAAAGTTTTTCAACAGTATTTATAACTTTTCCTTTTTTAATATCGAGAATTATAAGCAGATTATTTTAAAGAGCTTAATTGAATTTGCGTTCCTGTTTTGAGACTTATCCTGCTAGTTCGGAAGTCAAGCTCACAGTTCACGCTTCAATTATTATTAATAACAGACTGGCTCAGACTTGTCTGCTTTAATAATAAATTCTCTTTATTTAATAATAAAACCAACAAGATTGATTCGAATGTCTGCCATTTCCCTCGATGTATATGTGAAAATATTAGTTAATAATATTGTATAATTGAAAATATATATAAAAATAAATATAAATTTAACGAACACAAATTTTGCCGTTTATTCTAGTCGAAATCTGACAACTCAATAATACATAGCAACTAAAAACATATCGTAAAACATTTTATTGAACAACACCTACTACTTTCTTTATGAAGCAAGCAAAGGGCACTACACAAGCCCTCCCCAAGAAAGGAAGTAGTAGGTTGTAAAAAATCAAAAAATTAACAATATAACGGAATGACAGTTGTGTCATTGAGGTTGCTGAACTGTGTTAATCAAAATGATTGATATAAGCTGGTTTAAGTCTATCTATTGACACTGTTTCTATCTTGTCATCTATAAGAATTTTAAAAAATTTATCATATCTTTTGACAACTTTGAAAGGTCCATTATATGCTGGTTTAAGAATGGGACCAATAGTGTCATTTCTAATTAAAATATGGGAAGTTTTGAATAAATCTGGATGGATGTTGTGTGATGTTTTTGTTGATAGTCTTGTAGTGATTGGAGTAAATTTATTGATTGTGTTTTTTAATAGTGTTAAATATTGATTTGCTTCTGCTTTATTTAATATGTTATGTTTAGTTGTGGGAATTAATTCTCCAGGAAATTTAAGGTTCGTGCCGTACACGAGTTCTGCAGAACTACAATTTATATCATTTTTTACGGAGGATCGTATTCCAAGAAGGACCAACGGAAGGAAACTGATCCATTGTGAAGGATTTTGAAAGGTTTTTAAGGAAGTTTTTAATTGTCTGTGAAAACGTTCAATAATGCCATTTGATTGAGGGTGATAAGCTGTTGTTTGTATATGATGTGTTCCTAAAAGTTTTAGTAGTTTTTGAAAAAGAGAGGAATTAAATTGTTGGCCTCTATCAGATGTAATTGTTGCTGGTACACCAAACCGTGATATCCAACCATCAAGTAGAGCTGTTGCAACTGATTGTGCAGAACAATCTTTTAAAGGTATTGCTTCAGGCCATCTGGTGAAACGGTCGATGCAAGTAAGAAGGTAAGAAAAACCTTGTGAATTTGGTAACTTGACTAAGTCGATATGAATTGAACTGAAACGTGAAGTTGGAGTTGTGAATTGAAAAATAGGTGATTTGGTGTGTTTAACTATTTTAGCTTTTTGGCATTGTAAACACTGTTTTGTTTTGTCAGTTAAATATCTTTTCATATTTTTCCAAATGAATTTTGAAGTAATTAATTTAATTGTTGATTTAATTCCCGGATGTGAGAATGAATGAAAATGTTTGAATATAAGATTTTGGAATTGTTTTGGTATGTATGGTCTGTAAGTGTTTGTTGAAATATCACACCATAATTTAACATCTGTTTTAGGTAGAGATATTTGTTTAAATATTAAATTTGTATTTTTGTTTTCGAGTAACTCTTGTAATTCCTGATCATATTGTTGCATTTTTGCAATCTGATTATAGTCTATTTGACTATTTGAATATAGGATGTTTATGGAAATGCGAGAAAGGGCATCCGCAACTGGATTATTTTTGCCAGAGATGTGACGTATGTCATTTGTGAACTGAAAAATGTAATCTAATTGCCGCATTTCGCGAGGTGAATAAGTATTATTGCTGGCTATTTTTGTAATGAAAGTTAGAGGTTTATGATCAGTTAAAACAAAAAATTCTTTACCTTCAAGGAAATATCTGAATTTTTTTATCGCTGAAAATATAGCCAAAAGTTCCCTACTAAATGTGCTGTAACGTTTTTCAGTCGAGTTAAAAGTTCGCGAAAAGAAAGAGAGTGGTTCCCATTGATTATTGACGAATTGTTGAAGAACAGCACCGATTCCGATGTCTGATGCGTCAACCATAATATTAATTTTTGCACCGTGTATTGGAAAAGAAAGATTTGTTTCATGTGTTAGTTTAGTTTTAATCATATTAAAGGCTCTAGTAGCTTCCTTAGTCCAAATTATTTCTTTAGAACTATTTTTTTTGTTATCTAATAGTTTGTTGATTGGATGTAAAATAGTAGCGCAGTTTTTGATGAAGCGATGATAAAAATTTACTAAACCAAGAAATTCTCGTAGTTGTTTTTGTGTCTTTGGCATTGGAAATTTATAAATACTATCTACTTTTTCATGTACAGGTTTGATTCCGGAAGGAGAAATGTTATGTCCTAGAAATAATATTTGATTTTGACCGAATTGACATTTATCTTTGTTGATGAAAATACCAAATTTTTGTAATCTGTCAAAAATAATTTTTAGGTGTTCATAGTGACGTTCCGGAGAATTGCTAGCAATGAGTATGTCGTCTATATAAGCGAAACAAAAGTCTAAACCTCTCGTGACGATGTCAATGAAACGTTGAAAAGTTTGAGCGCTGTTTCTTAAACCGAACGGCATAACTATGTATTCAAAAAGACCGAATGGAGTTGTAATTGCTGTTTTGGCTATTGATTCTTCATCCATTGGTATTTGATTATACGCCTTTACTAAATCTATTTTAGAGTAAATTTTTGAATTTTGTAAGTTTGCCGTAAAATCTTGTAAATGAGGAAGTGGGTATCTGTCCGGAATCGTTTGTGAATTGAGAGCTCTATAATCTCCGCAGGGTCGTAGTTCTCCCGATTTTTTTCGAACTAAGTGTAAGGGTGAAGCCCAGCAACTAGAAGAAGGTCTTATTATACCCATCTCTAGCATATTATTAAATTCTTTTTTGACTTCCATCAATTTTTCAGGAGCTAGACGGCGTGGTTTTGCAAAAGTTGGGGAACTGGTAGTAGTTATACAGTGTTTTACTTTATGTTTGATTTGACATTTTGAATATAATTTATTTGTTAATAGAGAAGGATAATGTGAGAGTAATTCTGAGTAAGATTGTGGTGAAATAGGAGTTTGGGTTTTTTTATGAAGTGTATTTTGTTTGTGTATTGATCCGATTCTAAAACTTGTTTCTTTGACATATTGACAGTTAATTTGAAATGTGTCAAAAAATCTGCTCCGATTATTGAGCATTGAACATTTGCAATGACAAATTTCCATGTAAAAGGTTTTGAAAGACCGAAATCTAATGTCAAAGTTTTGAAACCGTATGTGTCAATAGATGACTTATTGGCAGCTTGTAAAGAAATAGGTAACAATTTCAGTTTAGATTCGTTAAATGCAACCTTAATGACACTAACCTGAGCACCGCTGTCCACCAGGAAACGTTGCCCAGACGTTCTGTCCGTCAAATAAAATAGTGTTGCAGATACATTAAGATGATGACAACTGGAAATGCAAGGTATTAATTTTGTATTAGTTGAAATTTTTATAGCAGTTTCGTTGAGAAGAACCTTTTTCTTTTTGAAAGAATCTTCCATGTTGCAGGGTGGTGTGCATTTCTTGGCGTTGCTTCCGAATTTCTTGTGGTACCAACAGAGAGAAGGTGATTCCGTGGTCAGAAGTTCTAGTTGTGACTGCAACTTCTTGACATCTTCTGATAGTTTTTTGATAGAAATTGTTTCCTGCGAGATCGATGCTATTGAAGGTTGGGAAATGCTCGCGATTTTGTCTGCGACTTCTGCCTTCTCTTCAAGGGAACAGTGCAACAAAGAAGAAATAATGGATTGAGTTGATAATGGTAATTTTTGCATGAACAGTTCTTCGAGGATAGTTTCGTCAAGTAGCTTCCCTGAGACCAACTGACGCATGTATCGTAGGACTTGTGAAGGCTTTTTGTCGTCAATAATAGAAGATGTTAATAGTTGTTGTAGCTTTTCTTTTTCAGAAATACTTAATCGTTGAATCAGTGCCTTTTTAATTACAGAGTACGGTTGTTCCACTGGAGGTGCAATGATTAAGTCTCTTACCTCAGCGGCAAACTGTGGGCCTAAGGCACTAATTAGTCTTACGAATTTGCTTCTCTCTGAAGTGATCCTCTGGGAAGCGAAAATAGCTTCAACTTGAGAAAACCAAAGCTCTGGATCGGCCGGCCAAAATTCAGGAATCTTAAAAGAAGTGGAGAGGGTCGAAAGTTGAACAGATTCGGCTTCCGAAGGATGAAGTGGTAGAGAGTCATGGTGTACATCTTCCATGACGAAAACGAAGGTGCGAAGATTCAGTTCGGGGTCACCAATGTGAAAATATTAGTTAATAATATTGTATAATTGAAAATATATATAAAAATAAATATAAATTTAACGAACACAAATTTTGCCGTTTATTCTAGTCGAAATCTGACAACTCAATAATACATAGCAACTAAAAACATATCGTAAAACATTTTATTGAACAACACCTACTACTTTCTTTATGAAGCAAGCAAAGGGCACTACATATATATGAAATATAAACATAAATTTGCTTATACATTAGTATATTCAAACGCTTTGTTGGTTTTGTTGAAAGAAAAACATCATTGCCAATTTCTTCAAAGAGAATTATATATTTGTTTTTCTACGCTTGTTTTGTATTATTATTTCCTTTGGAATCCATAAAAAAGTATAGGTACAGTTTTTATAAGTAATGTTCTTTCTAAAATAAAAATAATTTGCTTCTCTCCATATCAAAGATAAGTTAACATTATTTATTTTGAAATGGGATATGTGATAAAATATAAAAACTAACCAGTATATCTTTTAATATTAACTCACATACCTCATTATAAAATATTGAGAAGCAAAATGTTCCCTTTCCTCTCCTTATCTTGTCTTATAAAAACTAGTCTGTGAACTTATTCCCACAATTCTCGGCGTCAGAAACGCCCAATAAATTTCTAAATATATTCCAAAAACAATAACGTCTAGACACCGATAGCAGAATATAGTAGTTCATAAAAAACGTAGACCTACAATAACACAAGAAATTGTGTCGGAAGTATTAAAAAAATAGAGAATAATAAAATATTTATGTAGTAAGGGCATAATCAAAAGATAATAACACGAGGGAATGTTTAAAGCTCGACTCGATTTTATTTTTGTACTTGTCAAGAAAAAAAAACTGTATGTATTTATAAATAGTGTGATTTGTCACTAGGGAATTACTAAATAAAATAATGTAAAAAAGGTAATAATTGAAATACTCGGTAGATTAGAAAATTTATTCTATATTTACTTAGCTATCATCAGGAATCTAGTAAGCCGAAATACGTATAGAATAAATTGTCTAATTTTTGGAATATACTGAGTATTTCATTTATTCCTATTTCACCTTAAAATGTTCCAACGAGAACCAACAGTGTCTATTAACTTTATCAAAAAATAATATTAACACGTTAACTGCCATGAGGTACATCTTATGTGTCTCACTAAAATATCCTCGTATGCTCTGAGATACATCGTTTGTGCCTCAGTGTTTGAATACACATTATGATCCGTGGTCTAACGTTTGTACCTCGCAACGCATATCTGTGAACGTAGTTTAATTCTCGGTGGCCTGGCAGACCAAAACCTATTCTTAGCGCATGATTTTTTTGTTTTTTAGTCTCTGAAATGATAAAATACTGAGGTGAGGTGCATATATTGTGCCTCAATAAAATTCTTCAAATTTTAGAACAACATCAAAAAAAATCAATTCTGTTATCATACTTGTATTTTCTAATATGAAAACACCCTAAATCTGTAAAAAAGAAAAAATGGCCCAAGGGACCCACCTTTTTTTTAACGGTGGCAGTTAACGTGTTTTAATGCAAGTTATTTCTAATCAACCTGGAAAGTAAATTTGATTTAGAATTGATAGTTGTTCGGAGCAGGTATTTAATTTAGAAATGTAGAGAACAACAATATAATGCGGGTGTGGATCAGGGTAAGTGGCAGGCGGTGGTCCATCACAGGAGGCGCGTCCGTGAAGCGGTGGGGGACCCGGGCAAAACGACAATAATACGTCCCCCGGGGACACCCTTCTCAGCGGAGCCGCGGACGCTGGAACGAGAGCTCCACGGACGCGGATGCGCAAACACTGCCGCAGTAATTGTCTTCCAAATTGCGGATTGTCATGCTAATGCTGCCTCACCTGGACCAGGAGAACGCTTTCCAATGCACATACGCTTTCCTCATTAATGGAGCAGGTGACCATCATCGAATATATATCATAACATGTAAAAACGAATCACTATAGCTTCCCATTATAATAATAAAAACTAAATATTACTTTGCAATTATATAGTTATTACTTATTAGAAATTTAATGTTTCAGAGACCGTGGATAAAGGAAGATAGGTTGTTTCTTACGCTCTTAGTCTATCTGTCTTCTTTCACGATTCTACTACGATGAAGTAACAGCATTTCTTCCCCATATTTGTAATAATCATTTACTCGTAATCTATGAATAATGAACCAATTTAAAAATATTGGGTATATTATTTTTTGTCTAGTATCATATGTGTATAAATCAGAATTTGGTAGCATACCCCATTACTTACATATACCAGCTGGAATAAAAATACTTGAACAGTAAAATTTTCATATTTGCTTCATTTAAAACGAAACATAGGAAACGTATTTGACATTTGCTTTTTGGGTTATAAAATTTTCTGATAGGCCTACACAAAGTACAACAACAATTTTAAGGATCGTTAATAATTTTAGAGAAAATGGTATATTAGTAGAATAGTCTACTAGATCACTCGATCTTTCACGCCTAGATTTTTTATTGATGATCTTTAAAGTCTTTAAATCATTAAAAGTATAAATTCAAAACATTTACCAAAATATTATAATAGTTCAAACATAAAATATTTTAAACGTTAAAAATACTTTTACATTTTTTTAAATGATACTATAGTGATAGTTTGTCAAATTGTCAATAAAACGTTATTTAGCTTAAGAAATGCGTTGACTATGGAAATAAAAATGCTACCTATATAAATAATAAAATAAATCTTTGTTATTACAGATTTGTTAATATAGTCTGAGTTTTAATCCCAAAACTTTTAAGGAAAAGTGTAACGGTAGAATAGTTTTATTTAACATTTGCTTTGATTAGGTTTTCTCTGTACCAGAAATGCAGGACTAGTTTACCTTGGCAGAACATTATCCTGGAAACGCTATTTGTACCCAGCCAGGATACACGTAAAAATAAAATTATTGTCCTCTGATATTCTGCTCACTAGTCCAGAAGTTCCTCGTTATGAATACGTGATTTCCATAGAACATAAGACTAGAGTAGCAATTCTATACAGGATACATTCGAAGACTGAATCATGGCTCTTATTAATCAATATCAAAGGAATAGAACTTACATTTAACTCTATTTAAAATTATCTTCCTTCTACCACTCGCTATGAAAGTATTTGATTTTGTATCTACTATTCAAATAAACAATAATAAAAAAAAAACAAATGGTACTCACCTACGTCTGATGTGTTCAGTAATCGAAGAGCGAATGAATGTTGCCGCCATTTTACTATGGTATTTAAACAAATGAATTGTAAGAGACATGCGTAATATTTAAGAATTATTATTTATTAATTACAAACAAGTTTCATCTTCAATGAAAACGAGTACTTAACACAAATTACGTAAATGCCCCCCCTATAATTCATTTGTTTAAATACTAACAAATATGGCGACAACATTCATTCGTCTTTCAGCTCCTGAAGAAAAGAGATGTATATTGTGAGTACCTTACAAATATTAGTTTCAATTTTTTAGTAATATCTTTAAAATCATCTTAAAATTTAACATTTTCAAAATAACTAAAAAATAATAATAGATGTAAAATAAACGGGTATAATTGATTTCTGGTTTTTGGTAATTGGCCGAGAAGATGAATTATGGATTGTTGTAAAATATGGCTACTAAATTTAATAGAAAAATGAAATAATGGTGATATATTTATACAGGAGTAGAAAAATAATATCATTTTTATAAAATTTTGTACGTAGTTATTGACATAAATATTCAAAAACATAAATTTGGTATTACTGGATAACGAAGAATTAAATCATAATATATTATGCGTATGTTTTATATTTAAAATGACCTAAAAAAGAATTTTAATAAATAAATCACAGTATTGGATTAGCCGTGAAAAGAGCAGAGATATTACATGCTTGACATAACAATATAAAAATGTGTGTTAGGTATAATCCAGGTGTTTTCCGGGTGGCAATATATCGCGATAAAGTCGGCGGTCTCAAATACAAGTTGAGTGTCGCGTTAGCGTTTAAATCGAAATAACTCCGATAACGCGTTCATCGAGACCCAACTGGGACCAACAATTCGTAGACGTAGACGTCCGGGAAAGTTATCCGCGATGTTTGTTAGAAAAGTATATTCTTGTTTGTGTTTGTGATTTGACAAAGTTCCCGTGATATACCAGGAGGGTTTCGTAAATAAAGCGAGATCAGTGGAGTTTTTGAGCTCTCCGGATCCTGCCTGAAACTAGGCATGAATGTTTGATCAACAAATACGCTGCCCGTTCGGGAGAAATGGGGCGTGATGCATGGGCACCAAAAACGAATCCGATGCAGGATGCGATGCGCTACTGTCGACGCTCGCTCGATCCTCTTTTATTTTTTATGATATGCTGTGATTGCTTTTTGTTCCACTTGCATCTGAATTGCTGTAATTTGTTTCTGGCTTACAGTGGAATACATGCACCAACTTTTAGTCGGTACATTGTTTTTCATTTTTGATGAGTTAAATAATAAAAACTTAAAAGCTACAATGCATTTTTATTCCCAGAAAAACTCGCAAATATGTTCCATATCTATTATTTTAAATTTCCATATGTCTCATCACAATTTTTTGCTCTGTAAACTTATATTCTCTCGTATTATTTGAAGAGGTTAACAAACAAATATTAAATTTCATTCTAATTAATACCCAGATTGATTAATTTAATTTATTGGGGATGAGTCATGATGACACCATAATAACGAAGACACTAAGTAAGAAATGGTTAGGTTGTATCGGCAACATAATTAAATACTTCCTATTGTAGCATGGTGCACTAGTAGGTATTATTAACACACTTAATTAACAAGGAGATTTCAACGCTAGTACGTACAATATGAAAGTTATAATAAGCCATATATTGAAAAATTATATGCTGAAATTGACTTCCCTTACAGTTTTTAATTTGATTGGTGCATTTTAATACACATTAGGTGAATCAAATTCAAATCCAATCGTCTTAACTATTAATCAATAAAAATAAAGAAGGTTGGCAAAAACATACAAATGGAATAATCTATTATGTTAGTACAATATACAGTATGTGTAACAAAAATAAGTTCATTCATTTAATCTGTGATAGAATTCGTAGATAGCAACAATACTTAATAGTAACTTTTTTCAAAATCTCTTTTTAGCATTTTTACTCCCCCATAAATTAACGACTCGTTTTTAACTTAATATCACGAAGGTTGACAAAACAAAAAAAGTTCGTAGTAAATATTGTTGTTCCCAACGAGTTCTATGACTGGTTAAATTTAATATATTTATTTCTATTGCACCCTGTAGTTGGAGTACTTTTCTTGATTTTCTTTTGTTGTATTTTCTTCAACGAAATTACGGAATATAATTTCAACAAATTTTGTTATGACGGTAGGTAAAACTTGAAAAGTAAATTCATTATATTGATATTTTAACAAAATTTTTACTATTTTACAATCAATATAAAAGATTTTCTTTTGTAATACGAAAGGATTAAATTACGGTAACTTTATTAGTGAAACAACAAACTAAAACAAAAGGTTTAAGTTAATCGGCGAGAATGAAAACTAAAACAAAATGTAAATAATCCGAAACAAATCTAATTTAAATCGGATACAAGTAGGCTTTATTCGTATGTAATCTGCATATAACCCAATTACACCGTAAAAATACTTGCACAAAAAGCTATGCACTTTTGTTTTTGTTGGTAATTTTTACACTAGCGATTACATTTTCCGGGCTACATTGGCTGTCAAACAAATGACGCTTGAATTACGTTATCGTGAAAGCATGGCATAGGCATACTTGATGGTGATAACAAAGCGATCACGTGGTACGCGACGAGTGGAATGCAGTAATTAAATATTGCGCATGACAGCAAATTGATGCGTTTGAATATAAATGGATTTAAAATAGCCCCAACTAATTTCTCCCCATGTGTTCAGCAATGTTTTCATGTTGACGCGTGTTGTTATATTGTTGTTTTGTGGTAATTGATTGATCGTCACATGTTCCCTTTTTGTCCGTGTTATTTCCACAGTTTTTTTTTTGTTTTAGAATGTGATAAATGCGTTTTATCCCATATGAGAATAACGATATTTTGTGTAATATTTTATCGTAATCGTGTATACAAATTTGTTACACTTTGACAGCGTTTTTTAAGAAAAATTGTTACTTTGATAAATATGATAAACACGTGGTGTTTCTATACCTCTATACGTAACTTTAATGACAAAATTTGATATGCTGATTATAGAACAAAAATATTTTTTTTAATTCATAAAAATAAGAATAGTTCATTTCAAGCGAACATTTATAATGCCACTGGTTTATTAGTACATTTAATTATTTATAATTATGTTATATAATGAAATAAAAGTACTGCTTACAAATAATATACCGGGTGTCCCAGCTCGACCGACACATGGGAGTTTTACATGGGAAATCAGTTAATCATGAATAGTATCTCCCCAGTGCAAGATATTAACTTGAAATTTTGTATACTTATAGGAGAATATTAATTCTATGGATCACACTTATTTGAAATATGCAATTTCGTCTGCAGGGCGAGATTTATTAATTTTAAAATCTAATATTTTCGTTCAAAATCAGACAGCCATGGAAATAAAAGAAAACATTTATCTGACAGTTTAGTGAAATATCACTGATTTTTATTTATTCCCTGTATTTTAATATTATTTAAGTTGAATTTAGTTTCTTTTTGTTAAATAATATACCAATATTACAAAAATATAAATATCTACAATGGTATGTCATTAACTGTCAGAACTGTCACATTGATATTTTCTTTTATTTTCATGGCTGACTGATTTTCAACGAAAATATTAGATTTTAAATTTAATAAATCTCGCCCTGCAGACGAAATTGCATATTTCAAATAAGTGTGATCCATAGAATTAATATTCTCCTATAAGTATACAAAATATCAAGTGAATATCTTGCACTGAAGAGATACTATTCATAATTAACTGATTTCCCATGTAAAACTCCCATGTGTCGGTCGAGCTGGGACACCCGGTATATAATCGTATTGAGCTTAAGATTCCTATTGACTGTTTTAAAATAAAAGCCAAACACATGGTCCAAAATGTACGTAGCCTTCTAAAGCATGTGGTACAATACAAAGTAAAGAATACAGGGTAAAGATATCGCAAAAATAATTCCGTTGAGATTTGAAACAAGAGTAGTTGAACCGATCATAGCGTAAGACAACATCACGACCAACGGTCGCGATACTGCGAACGGTCTAAGACTTCGATAAGCTTTTACGTATCCGGACTTGTAACAGATAAAAAAGGCAACAAAGCAAAAATAGGGGCATTTGGCTCAGTGCCGTACACGCTTGGAAACACTAAATTCCCTGCTGGACAACAATATCACCAAATAAACCAAAAAACCCCTAGAAATATCACCAGCACTGTAACTACAACTTTCAATCAACTTAGCACTTGCTACAATTTGTATCGTTTTGTTTTGTGTCTAAGGAAAAAGTCTTTGCCTGCATTTTCATTTTGACACCGTTCGGAAAATGATTGATGTCTTCGGTTTATCTCCTTTCAAAGTGACGTCATCACGACGTGGATTTGCTGCAGATTTTCCTTATGTTATTCTATTTGTATTACGTCATACGTGAGCTTCAGAATCCCTTATGAAAGAAATTGGGTTAAGTACAAAATACGATATCAGCAGTTACAGAATCTAGATCGTAAATTTTCATGCTTTAATATACTTGAATTTATGTTCTGGACTTAATAATTATATCCGTATATTCTTATTCATTGTTCATTCTGTTATCTGGCATTGTTCACTTTATATTTATAACATTTGAACCTACACATTAATTTAATTTTTTTTCAAAATAGAAGACTATGATAAAGTACAAGTGTTTCAAAACAGTTACAAGAAAATTTAAGGATATATTATTAAATGTACTGATTACATTATAAATTATTTTTTTCTATAATTCACAATAATTGTACAATTTTTTAGGTAGTCACTTTGTCATCTTTAGGCATCACAAGTTTACAATTGAAAAATGACTTACATTTCTCTGAATGTATTATAGGAATTTTGTGATTATTTGTATTTGATTGATTTTATTATCAGGGATAACTTTTTTGTGTGACTAGACGAAGAAAGTGCAATATTATTTTTTGTTCGTAGAACTACAAAACGTATAAAAAGAAAAAGAAATCCTTTATAAAATGAATTACCTACCTTGAATTTCGTCTTTCGAATACCGAAGAAGAAAGAAGTGTCCTACAACAAACTAAAAAATTGAATAAGTGGAATCGAATTGTAGACATTGTTGAGGAGAAACTATGATTAAATTAGGAGTTGCCATATCAGAGCTCAAGAACGTGAAAACTGCATTATCTGCTTTTTCCTCGTATTATTTTCTATAAAGGGTGGAGAATGTCATATTCCATTTTGCCCGCGTCCGTGTTCCGAGTCCCGGCCTTGACAAAATCGTTTTTGCATATAAATGGAATGCAAAGCTGGTTGCTGGTTGTCGTCCGTGCTACGCCGTGTTTACCTTCTTACACGATAGATGTCAGTCACGTTCCCATTTTGTAATATATGGCGCAAATGTCATCGGAGCACCTTGCAAACTCCTACAAGAAATATTCTATTCCTAAAAATCAGTGCCGTAGTGACAGGATATAGGGAAGCAAGTAGGCAGTTGCTTTTTGAGTTAAAAATGAGTTTACGATACACTATCATTTTGTACTTAACTAATGGGTCAGTAAGAAATTAAAATTTACGTTTCCAATTAAAAAATAATATTTTTTTATATCTCCTAGTTATTTTCAATCACAGGTAAACATAAAAAGTTACAAATTTTTAATTTTTCATTATAAAATTTCTCATATACACCCAAAAGAATTTTAAAATACCCATTTTTGGGTCCAAAATTTCTGTTTTTGAAAATAGTCCATATTGATAGAAGTCGATGCGCTGATTTCAAATTTGCAAACAGAATTAAATTATCTCTTTTCGTTCCTGAGATTTTTGCTCTCAAATTTGCTCCTCGAAAAAGTGTGTTTTTTTAACATATCTCAAAAATGGGTAGAGATACAATCTCAACGTTTATATCAGTCCATTCTACGGAAAAAGTTACATAAAGAAATGTTTTCTCCGCATATACGTTCTTTGGAACGATTTGGTGAAAAATGCGAAAAACGAAAAAATCTAATTTTCAAAATTTCTCCGAGGAACTTTTTTTCTCCAAAATTATTCATTTTCTAGACTTAAGTAGATATCGATACGCTGATTCCAAATTTTCAAACAGAATTCAATTATCTCTTACCGTTCTCGAGATATTTGAGTTCAAAGTTATACCTAAAAAATTAGGTTTTTTAGGTATACCTCTTAAATGATTAGGTTTATGACTTCGGCGACTTCACCACTCGATTCTACGGGCAAAATTACATAAGTGTACCAATTTTCAGATTTTTATCTCAATAGATAGAATTTTTAGAAGGAAAAAACTGAAAATTGCCAAAATCGAAAAAAATCGTCAGGGGTTCATCAGGCATTTTTTCAGATTTTGGCCATTTTCGTTTTTCCTTTCTACAAATTGTATCCTTTGGAATAAAAATCTAAAAATTGGTACACTTATGTAATTTTGCCCGTAGAATCGATTGGTGAAGTCGTCGAAGCCGTAAACCTAACCCTTAAAGAGGTATACCTAAAAAACCTGATTTTTTAGGTATTGCCAAAACTCAACTTTGAGTGCGAATATCTCGAGAACGGTAAGAGATAATTCAATTCGGTTTGAAAATTTGGAATCAGCAAATCGATATTTACTTAAGTCTAGAAAAAGAAAAGTTTTGGAGAAAAAAAGTTCCTCTAAGAAATTTTGAAATTTAGGTTTTTTCGATTTTTTCAGTTTTCACCAAATCGTTCCAAAGAACGTATATGCTAAGAAAACATTTCTATATGTAAATTTTCTCGTAGAATCGACTGGTATAATCGTTGAGATTATATCTCTACCCGTTTTAGAGATAAAGCCAGAAAACATACTGTTTTGAGATGCAAATTTGACAGCAAATATCTCAGGAACGAAAAGAGATAATTAAATTCCGTTTGAAAATTTGAAATCAGCGCGTCGAGATCTATCAATGCAGACTATTGTCAAAAACAAAAATTTTGGATCCAAAAATGAATATTTTTTGATTATTTCGGCTGTATAAACACAATTTTCCGCTAAAAACCTTAAAAGTTGTATTTTTTAATACTTGTTCTTGGAGTCCTGTATTGCACGCATAAGTAGGTATAAAAAAATGCCTGTTATATTGTGCGCTTAGCAAGCATATAGCATATTAACAATTTCTCAACACTGTAACAAATAAATTTTAAGGTCGTTTATTATTTCATTACACGTATAATAAGAAATTAATTTGAAACATTAAAAATTAATAATTATAATTTTCTTCTGTCACGGAAGGTGACTAAAATCAATAATTCTGTTTATCAACATCAGACTAAACATATTGATTTATTACAATAATTGTTAATGGTCAGTAACATTATCTAATCTGTGAGTAAATGTACTTAAAACTATAAACTGATTAAAACATTTTTCCTTTCAACGTAATGTATTTTATAGTATGTTGATGAGACAGCAGTTTTCTAAATAGAATTTTATAGGTCTTTAATTTTTAACAACACTGTTCTTTCCTTACACGTGATAATGTCACACTGAGCTTTATATTCTTTGACGCTTTCATTTTTACTTCAAGTTTATTGAATTAGTCGCTCGATTGAGTGTTACATGTATTGAAAAATGTCTCAATATTCTGAGACGCCTGTAAACCTTTTTATCCGGGTCATAATGTAATAAACATATTTGCTCCTTTTATTATTAAACAGGATAACAAGGTAAAATGATAAAATAATATAGACTACAATACGATATTAGACGGCATTAACTATTATCATAAGATTGAAATTATTTTAATTCATTTAATAAACTGATTTTCATTGTATTTGGACATTTGTAAAAAATAAATCATTACTCATATTTAGTACTTTCAAATCTACAAGATGATTAGATTTTCTGATCTGAAAATCTGAAATCTTAAACCAAACCATGTCTCTTCTGTTTAGAATGTTACTTGTGCAGTACAAACAGTGTTGCAAATTACACAATTTTCAAACACACTGTAAAAATACAAAAAAAAAATAAACGTGAATGTATATTGTTTTGTATTTTTGACGTCAAATTGTCAATAATTCTGATAATTTTCTAAAATAAAAACTATGAAATATTTTATGTCTTTAATTGTAATGTCCAAATATGTAAAGATACGTTATAAATACGATAAATATTATGTGTATAGTGATACACTATTGATTTAGCAAAGGAACTGTTTGATTCACAGTGCCGAATTATGATTCTCACTGCTATCTTGCTATATGATATGACACTGTGATAAACACAGTGCTGCTAGCATTCTTTGCCCTTCTTAGTATTGCCAGATGTATTTATATAATCTTTTATACAAAATAATAGAACTATATACAATTGTTCATAATAAAATTTATTATTACATGCAATTAAAAAATAATTAAATAAATATATTTATATATTGAGAAAACTTAGGGGTTCTGAGTATTAAAGAGAAATTCGCCTTTGTTCCTTTGATGTATACATTTCAAATTAGCGCCCCAAAAGTTCATTCACATGACTTTTGCTTGTAGAAATTCCCGATCACTTTAAACCATTCCCTCATCAATGTAACCATCAAACCTAACCTTAATTGAATCCTTTACTCCTGTGCTATCCCATTTCCATCCTCATCACTCAAATAATCAAATCAATTCACTGCCATTTAACCGTTCGGCGTGCTGAAACAGCTGCATCAATATTTGTAGAGCAGTGCGCATGCCCCGTGTCAGCTGTAGCGCCGCGACGCTCACATGTTTGGCGGGTAGTTCCGTGAAGCTCCGCGGCGCCAGTGGCGTTGCGGCGGCCGCGACTGGAACTACGCCGGCTGGCCGACTGCGTGCTGACTGGGTGCATGTGTTGGTGAGAATGATTGATAAAATGAAGAACAGTGAAAGATTCCAAGCGATAACTGCACGGATACTGATTTAAACGTAAGTTCGTGTTGTTCACATGTACTTACATGTATTTGTACCTTTTAGTTTTTCTTTTGTTACTCAAGTATCATAATTTTTATTATATGTATTTCATTTTGATGATTTCAAACATAATATTTTATTTGATACATCTTTCATGTTAATATACAGATAGTTTCATTCATCATATTGCAAAATTATTGATTTGTGTTTGCAAAATTATTTTGAATATGTATGAGTTTGATCAATATTTATTATTCTCAAAGTCTGTAATATACTTAACCTATATTGTTTTAATAAAGCTGTAGACGATTTATTTATATATTAACATTTTATTCAGCATGTTTGTCCATTTAAAATTCAACCCTTTTAATGACTAGCGTGTGATTGTTTAATGAAGCTTATATGAACATAAAAGAACTATTAATTTGAGTGGGTAGTTGAGTTTAAATTTGAAGTGATTGAAGCCATGCATGCATATAGTACACTGTTACAAAAACCATTTTACCTTTTTTTTCAATTCCGTCCAAATATTTTATTAAAACCATAACTGTTATTAAATAAAACAACTGCATGCAATATATTACAATATGTATTTGAGTAATAATATTTACATTTCACAGATTGCGAAATACTAAATGAAATGTATGATACATTTTTTATTATTAATTATTTACTCATTTATAGTTGTTATACTTACTTTTTTATTGTTTGCTTCGTTCAATATTAAATTTTTATTATTTCATAACTATTTACTATGTTTTGATATTTTACCTATACATATCATAAATTTGTTAGTTTGTCAATTTTTAAAATACTCGTCAAATACTTATTATAACCTTTATATTTCACAATTATATGCAAAGGCAGTTTACAGAATATTTCAAAGAAAATCTGTGTAGAGACTACTTCTTAGAATATCCACTTATACCATTTTAAATTCTTGAGAAAACAAGTTTTTTTTAAGAATTCTTGAAAAGAATAATTAATTTTACGGTAGTAAATATCAATTTTATAATAAACATACAGTATGTTTTTCAAAAAGATATATGTACAAATAGGATTAGCTTAATTCAGGATTAGAATTTAGTATCCCCTCTGGGCTATAATTTCCGGTTTGTCCTGCGGTGTCCTTGGCAGGAGTACGAGGCATGCGGTAAAACTGTCAGACTTGTGGTAACGAGTTAAATTTGAAATTATAATACGCGCCGTCACATATCCTGTATGCATAGCTGTCACACTGGTTGCAGTTCCAACGTCAGAGATTCACATGTAGAACAGAAAAGAATATTCAGATTTAAGCTTCGTACAATTTTATATTCCATTTTTATGACAGAATTCAAATGTTTTATTACTTGTATGATATTACTTTAACATTCGTCTGCATATATTATTTTTAGCAATGCACAGGGGTGGTCTATTTAGTTAGTACACTGTTGTAATTTTCAGTGAAATTTGTTCCTCTAATTCCTGACCCACTTAAACCAGAACAAATTCCAGAGCAACTAAGTCTGTTCCAGAATGTGCTCTGATTCCAGCAGGTCAAGAATTAGAGCAAAAAATTTTGAGTGATTTAATTCCTGGCCCACTGAACCCAGAGCACAATCCAGAGCAGCTAAATCTGCTCTAGAATGTGCTCCAGTTTCAGCAGGTCAAGAATTAGAGCAAGTATATAGGTGTACTCCAATTCCTCACCCACTGAACCCAGAGCAGCTAAATCTGCTCTAGAATGTGCTCTGGTTTCAGTAGGTCAAGAATTAAAGCAAACACTTTACTGTACTCCAATTTCTGACCCAGTGAAACCAGAGCACAATCCAGAGCAGCTAAATCTGCTCCAGAATGTACTCCAGTTTCAGTAGATTAAGAATTAGAGCAAACACTTAGGTGTACACTAAATCCTGACCCAGTGAAACCACGGCACAATCCAGAGCAGCCAAATCTGCTCCAGAATGTGCTCTAGTTTCAGTAGGCCAAGAATCAAGCAAGCAGAATGCTCTAATTCTTGACCCATTGAAACCAAAGCACAATCCAGAGCAGCTAAATCTGCCGCAATATGTGCTCTGATTTCAGTAGGCCAAGAATCAGAGCAATCGCTTAAGAATGCTCTAATTCTTGCCCTACTGAAATCAGACCACAATCCAGAGCAGCTAAATCTGCACCCAGAATGTGCTCCAATTTCAGTAGGCCAAGAATCAGAGCACACGCAAGAGTGCTCTAATTCCTGACTCACTGAACTAGACCACTTTCCGAGGCATCCACAGATGCCCCGGAAGGTGATCTACTCAGACCACCAGGCGGGAGGAGCGGAGGCTCGAGGCCAGGCAACCTCCCCGGACCCCCGCCGGAGCAGGAGTCAGGTGTCCTGTCACAGGACCTCCCTTATATACCCGGAGTCGCGCACCGTACACTGTTACCTGAAAATCCCTCTTTTGATTGGCTAATAATCGGTCTTTAATTGTACCTGTACTAGTTGGAATTTTTTAACGAAAATTTGTATACATATGTAAATTAACACGAGGAATTCAATGGTGAAGTCATTGAAGCTCTATCTCATACCCGTTTATGGGTGTAGCTCAATTACCCAAAACTTGGTAGAGATACAAAAATTATAATTTGACCATTCAATTCTACGTACTGTCTTCTGTATATGTATCTACCAATTTCTACATTTGACTTATTCAGATTCCTCTGACAATAGATTTTCTATACCTAAATTATATTATTATTAATTTTTGTTTAGACCATAAAAAATATAAGAATGCAGCAAGCAGTTATGTCAGTCAACATTCAATTTATATTCTACTATCTAAATTAAGTTGCTACTTCAATAAATTGACATATAATACTGCCAATATATTAAATTATGACAATATTTTCATATAAATATGAAATAAAAATAGAGTCCTAAAAATGGCTCTGTTGGAGACTACAAATGCGTCATCGATACGCTATTATGACACCAGTGATTTGATTAATGGATCTATGTGTATCCTTCTTAGCTAGATTAAAATTGCCAAAAATAAATCACAAAATTAGATATCCGAAATATGCTTCCTTATAGATTATCTATACACGAATACTTAGTTGAGTTATTTTTCTTTTATTTTCAGATCAATTTACCTTAGTAAATTTACCTATAAAAATAGTGACACGTCTGAAATCATTTGTGACAAGTAAATGAGAAAAGTTTCGGGATTAAATTTGACTGTATTGAAATTAAGTAAGTAACTTTATAACTTTATATTCTTTTCTAATTCATATATAATATTTTTAAAATAGGTATTTCTTGTTTGGAAACGGTTTATGACATTTGACGTTTGACATTTCATAATTTGACTTAAATATTACCAAGGTTATAAAACAAGAAATAATATAGTTTTTTTAGATATTTAGATAGATATTTGATGTCATACACTATAAAATCTGTAAAAACCACTCTGTTTGTAGTTATCCTTTTGAAATATTAACTGCCATTTTAAATGAACAAACATAGATACAAAATTAAAAATGTTATCTTCAGTTTTATAATAGTAATTTGAATGATTTACTTTTGTTGAGTAAATATGTGTAAATATAAAAATAGAAACCTACAAAATACAAATATACGTTTATGTTGTCAGGTGTTCAATTGTAACTAAGTTAGCATTTCATCAGTTTTAAATTGTCCCTGTCAAAAATGTAATCATATTTGTTTGTAATGTGCTTTATTATAATTTATGATAAAATCGTAATAATTCTTTTGTTCTATAGTCATACAGATGAACAAGTCATTAGTTGGGTAAATATTGTTTCTTCTATTTTTGTGTATCACCAACCCGCTGTTAGCACGAAATGTCAGATAATAAATTAGACAAGCCTACTAAGGATTCACCCAAACAGATTGCTCGACTCGAAATGAAAACGTCAGAATTCAAATGAAAATATATTAATTAAAAATGACTTCTTTCATTCTAAAATTGCTTTATATTTATTAAATCTTTCAATTTCTTTATTATTTGAGTTACAATCTTTTAAATAAAATTTTTAATTTAAAGAAACAAAAGTGTACATTACGATACTTTCTTTAATATTTATTAAATCTTTCAATTTCTTTCTTATACGAGTTATAATCTTTAAAAAAAAAATTAATTTAAATGAACAAAAAAGTATTACGATATTTTTTTTTATTTCCATGTCTATTTAATTTTTAACGAAAATTTTACATTTTATATTGAATATATCTTGTACTGCAGACATGCTGTTGCACCAATTATTATCTTATCTAAAGTAGAATTCAATTTTTAGCAAGTATGTATTTTTGTAGTTTTGCTCTAAATCTATCTAAAGAGAGAGTATCTGCAATATTTTGACATTAGCTTCAATAATTTTCAATTGTTGTACAATAGTATATTGTAAACAAAATAATGAATTTATATCAAATAAATTAATTATATAATATGATGAGACACGCAATAAATTGCCAACCAGTACAATTACAAATTAGAGAACAAATACACGAGTACCACTATCAATTAAACGAAACAAAACCACTGGTAATTTCTGTTTTAATTTGAAAATTACACGTCTTTATTTTTTTACTTAACACCACTGCAAATCTTCACATTAAAGAATTAAATAATGGAAAATTCCTTCCTAGATGGTTAAATGGTAAAACGGTTTAAATTTTTTGTGTTTACCTCTAGTAAAAACGCCAAACAATGCCCTATATCACAGGGATTAGTATGGTAAAAGCTGATAAAAAAGCAACAAAGAAATTCGCGATAAAAAGACAAAAGAACGCCAATGAGTGACGAAACAATTTAGCGTCAGTTTTTGCATCCTATCGCTGGGTCAGTTTATATCATTAAGGTCTCGCTAAACTCTGTGATAACTTATCTTTACAGCAGAATTTGTTTCAATAATTTTGTCATTTTCGCTGTGAATGCTGTCGGGATCTTCAATCTATTTCATGGCTTAATTGCATTGTTTCCACCGTATTTTTTATGCTTTCATTTAGCGTGATACGATCTTGTAAATTGAATTAAAATTTTAATTGAAAACAAGTTGATTCTCAGACGTTTTCTTTTCATTTACCGAACAGCAAGTAATTCGTTTAGAGAATTAATTTTGTACTTCAATTTATTTTGCCGGATTTTACCACCAAGAAATTTAAAACTCATTTCATTATTCTTGAATTACAAATTAGGAATACTTATGTATGTATATAGTGATGGATTTGAATATTTATTTATTTTAAAAGAATTACAATTATTATATTAACTTAACGATCTTAAATATTAAATAAAGTATTCAAATTTTTTATCATAACCAGTGGCTTGAAAATGTTTGCTTTAAAATTTGACCGTGAAAATAATATAAAAACAATTACTGAATACTCAAAAGAAATTGTAGTAATACTGTAAGTACTAATTATTTTAATAATTCATGTTACCGTGTCAGCAGTCAATACATAGATACTAATATACATAAAATATAAATATTAATAAAAAGTGTAAAGAGGACAGACGAGAGATTATTTTCTGGCCACATCAGATTTTTTTATTTGGGTTAGCAATCTAAAGTTATCCGTACGATTGTGTAAATCGAAAAATTTAATCAATTTATTTTCAATCTATTACTCGTCAGCAATGGAAGCGGCGAGAACAATCTGTACTCTGAAAGTTTGATGCTAGTTTTTTTTTTTAAGTAAATTTGTACCAAAATCAATCCATTTCCTCTCGATGCGGTTGTGTATTTTGCAATCATTAATCTCACTAAAACAAAGTTTCCAAGTCTTGCTTATCAATCATTCTTTCATCGTCATTTTTTACTTTCGAAGTGTTTATAAATTATCTATACATAAACATATATCCGATGTTATAAAATGGGTTACAAAATATGATAACAAAAAAAACGATTAATAAATTTTATTTATACAAAACACAATTTATTTTGCAACAAGTACTTTTTTGACTATTTTCGTTTTTAATACTATGTATAGTTACTGTTAAATAAGATATTCTGTAAATGATTACAACAGAATTGTAACGTTTATGTGTAAATTTATTGCACAAACAAAGTCATTTAAGGATCTAATCAGTTCATCTTAAACTGATAACTAACTAGTAATATTTAGGTAGTACACGATATACTTTACTTAATCTTAATAGACATTGAAGTCTATTTTGAGATAAAATCAATGGAATGTTAAAATTTTATGCATTGAAGTTATTTATTTTATTATCACGTGTACACGAGTATCTGCTGATAAGAATGAAACAATTTTATATTTTAAATCATAAGTAAATATTAGATAATAAGTTTCATTATTCTCTTAAGTAAACGTGTATTTTAAAACTAGTAATTTTCAGTTATAACTGCCATTCTGTCTATTTCATGGGACTTGGGTATTCCAAAATAATTGGTCTTTGGAAGTATATAAAATTCATATGATGGTTTGCAAATTATATGGTATATAATTATGACTTACTTACCCTGCTTACTTTTGTCTAGGTAAAAAAAGCTTAATATCCTGAAACTGCTGTAAAAATAATTTAGATGAAATTAACTGCAAAATAATATAAATTAATTCACCATATTAAAGTGTACTTACTTATGATTTTATAAAATAAAATATATAAGTAAAAATTTTATTATATCAATAAAGTTGCATATTTACCCATGCTATCTATAAATGTTTAAGTATTTAAAATCGACGATAAGGTGAAAAATATTTGAAATATAGTTTTTTACCTTTTTGTAAATATCAATATTACATTTTGTTTATCAAACGAAAATGTGACTAGATAAGTGAAGTACGTAAGTGGGCCTAAGCATGTAGGTACGTAGGTTGGTAGAGATTGATGAGATATTAAAACATAAGAAAACTTGAAAGAATGGGAAATGCTTGTATATGGAAAAATATATTAATAATGCATAAAGATTGATGAATAAAATACTCACTGGTTTATTTTTACTTGATATTAACTACAAAATCGGTATTCCATGTATGATAAATATTCTAAAATAAATTCTAATTGCAATTGGATAAAGGTTGCAGACTTTTTCTGTATAATATAAATCAATATATTCTTATAATTATTATTGTTCTGTATTCAGTGAAAATGCAGGGAAATTTTGCATGTAAATACTAATTAAAAATTGTTGTTGAATTTGTATCTGGAAATATTTAAATAATGAATTAAATTAAAGTAAAATTATACATAAACAAAGTATTTAATTAAAGTTTTCCTCATGATTAGAAAATAATATGCTTCATATAAAAAAAACAAAAACATGATTTGCTTTTTTATTCGATGTTTACTGCAGTTTGAAATCACTGATGTATTTTATTTTATGTTCATCTCAAAAATATTTATTTTCCATGTATAAATTAATTACTTATCTGATATTATTTGTCATTAATGTTATTGAAATGAGAATGTATGAGAATGACGTACACATGTATGAATCACTTTTTATTTACATATGCATTGTGTTGGAATATATTCAGTTATTTTAGGTTTGATTTCAATTAAGCGATAAATTTTGATTAGAAATAATAGACTCATAAAGCATGGTTAGTCAGTACATGCTTTTACGAATTACGTGTCCTAATGCAAAATATTTAATCATTTCCATACATCTATTTTGTTAAATGTACATATTTGGATAAAACGCTTTGTGGAGTCAACAAATGTATTGGGTAATTAAAATGAATATAAAATACACATTTCAAGTTCAAGAAATTATCAATAATTACTTTAATTTTTCATTTTTACACATAAATTACTTGTAAAGATATATTTAAAGTATTATTTTTAAAATATATACGGGGTGTAAAACCAAAATGTTATAAGACTAAAACAAAAAATTTTTAAACCAATGGTTTCCAAGTTACATTATCTTTTTTGGAAAATGGATCATTAAAACTCTTTTTTCAGCAAATCACATAGTGTTGTACAATACAGGAGTTAAAAAAGTTGCTAATTAGATTTTAATACTTTATTTTATTATTATTATTATCGATTAACCAAATTTTATCGATTAATCGATCATTAGATTACAGTTTTAAAAATAATCGGATAATCAAACATTTGATTAATCAATATAATTGATATATTGATTAATTGAGTACTTGATTAATCAATTAGTTGATTAACCAATTATTTGATAATTTAATTATTTGATTAATTGATATGTTGATTAGTCGGTATATTATTATTTAATAGGTGAATAGTTTTGAACATTATCTTTCTCAATGTAATATGTCAATAATTGTATTCATTAATCGATTATTTGATTAGTCAATTAGTTGATTAATCGATTATTTGATAATTTGATTATTTGATTAATTGATTTCTTGTAAATTGAATTAAATATTCTTATTACACATATTTCAATATTTTTATGGATGTTTACTTTGGTTATTTTTTTTAATGATGCCTTTCAGTTAAACAGGAAGTAAGTTCTGGTTATTAATTATTTGATAATTTAATTATTTTATACTTGATAAATTTCTTATATGATTATTCGATTAATTGATTATTTTATTAATCAATTATTTGATTATATGATTATTTGATTAATCGATTAAGCAAAGTAATCGATTAATCGAATAATCAAATAAGAAATTTATCAAGTATCAAATAATTAAATTAGCAAATAATTAATAACCAGAACCTTGATCAAAAATAAAAATTATTGATTATTTTTAATAATCAATAATCAATTACTGAAAACTGTAATCGAATTCCCTAACTACAATTATACCATCATTGAGAAAAACATTAGAAATGTAATAAGCATAGACACACAACAAAAACAACATGAAAAAACTGCGACATTGTGAGAGCTTGGTATTCTAATCTATTTATAAAGCAGTTCCGTTGAACCTCTGTAATAGTGCGGGGGGTTGTTGTTTCAGCGTCGGCACGCGACTCGGATCACGGCGGCGAGGAATGGCAGCAGTAGCTCCCGACTGTGCGTCCGCTCCACATCTACATGTGCCGCGTCTAGTGTCTCCCGGTGCCTGCCCTGCTCACTGACATGTCGCACGGAGGACCCAGCCGGCGTCGCGACGACGACGACGACTCCGCCGACGGCCCGCCGCCTCCCGACGGGGGCTGGGGCTGGGCGGTCACCTTCGGCTCCTTCATGATACATATCGTTAGTAAGTCTTCTCCCCTTTGCTTTCTTATTTACCCCAATTCTGTAAGGAAGTTACTAGCTCTTAGCAACGTTACTAACATCGTTAGCCAATCAAAATAGTAGACACTAAATAAAATATGAAAATGACAGCTTTTACAAATATTTCTATTGGTTTTTTAGTAAGGTTACTAAGAGCTAGCAACTTCTTTACAGAATTGGGGTGATTACTTACCATCCGCATGTCATGTCATGTCATGTCAGGTCGCCACAGCCACATGGCAATGTGTAGCAACACGTGTGCGCAACGTACGTCAAACTAACCGCCAACTTCCCATAAAAACAAAACACCAAAGAACTAGTAACCATTTTCTACACAAATAAAAAAAGAAATTTTTATAAAAAAAGATAATATCTGCATAAATGTTAATTGAAGAATTTAGTTTAACAAGTATACAAACTAAAATAAAATCTGAAAAGGTTAAAACTGTATTGGCCATTGTGGAACATGCAAAAACTTTTATCAAGAATATATTTTTTCGAATCGATGCTAAAGTTCACGTTATCACTCCGAGAAGTTAGCCAAAGTTGTGCTAAAGTAAAACTTCACAGACTCTTCTGTCAAATTTTAACTTTACGGACTCATCTGTCAAACTGAATTAACCTATATTTTAATAGTATTATATTTTTGCAGTTTATTTTTTTATTTATTTATTCTATAATATTATTGGTAAATTAATTTATTATATATCTGTGATAATAATTTTTAATTTATCTGATTTTATGCAGACGACGTGTAAGTATGTGTAAACATAAATTAAAATTATAAAAAAAAGTATTAGATTAATACTAATTTACAAATAAAAAATGTTCGGTGTTGTGTCAAGAAGTAGAATAACAAAAATAAAAACAATGTAACCACAACAAGACATTCGTCTAATTTTATCTTTATCAATATGTCGCGGTTTACAAGTATACTACATATAAATTTTGTGCTGTTAAATTAAGAAAAAAAATAGTATATTATGTGCGTAAAATCAAGCAAAGCTACATATATTTTTAATCCAAAGATATGCTCAAAATTATTAAATTAAAATTAATCTACATTTTTACCAAATTGTAATAAGGTCAATGTTAATATCAAACAACTATGTAATGATAAAATTCAAAATTAAGTTTTTTCCATATAATTGTTTCACAATGCGATTTGTATCTAATACAGCTACGACATTGTTTAAAAATGTGAATGATAGTCTATTAATGTATTTTATAGATATTATTTAATTAAGTGAACAAATATTGACATGAATACATTAATCATTATAATATTATAAACAATAATGATTCATAATTTTAACATTAAATAAATTACATTTTTATTATTAATTAAAATGTTGAGTAATTATAAGTGCAAGTACATACAAATATATTTATAAGAAACTATTGCTCAATTAAATTATTTTACTTAAACTTATATCAAAATAAAACTGAAAGTAACATCATATAAAATAAATATAGATTGTCGGTAGATATCCTTTTCTTAAACAACAATTTAAATATTATCAGGTGAATTTAGTTGTCCGTTGCAATTTGGGTCACAAACGTAACTTTCCGCGCTAATTTTAGACTCCCTCTCGTTGTATTTGTAGATTCAAGAAATATTATAATCATAAGATTTTAGCAAAATGGATTTTAGTTTATAAATGATTGATAAACTTTTAAATATGTATGACGTTTATCAGATCAATTTAAACAAAAAATTAGAGTAAATAATAGATAAGATTAAATAAATAGTACACGGCGCCGTTTAATGTAGCAACTGAAATACACTTACAAAATTATAGGTAATTATTTGATTAATAATACTTGTAAGATTTCAATTATTATCCTTACATATTAAATGTATTATCTCCAATAAAACATATACTTTTCCTTATTTTGAGAATGTGAAAAAAAACTATAGATTATTAAAATTTAAAACGCTTAAGTATATCAAAATATAAATTATATGTATTAAAAAAATAAATAATTATGTGAAAAACAAGACATAATTAATAGTGCAAGTAACTTAAAATATTAAATTTTCGAAATACTTAAACAAACATCTAAAAATAATTGATTTAGTTTATTTACAACCATTTCAATTTTCTGTATTGTAATAAAATGTTTTCACACAAATTACAATCATGTACAATACATTTTATCAAAATATTTGTTTTCATACATGTGTAGGTGAAATTTCAATCAAAACAAATTGAAGAAAACCTTTGTGTTTTTCACAATACACAATACAATAGCAAATATTGTGATTGTAATATATTATATTGAAGTACTGTTTTTTTTTTAAATACACTTTTTTATATTTACCTCACTTTAAAATTTTTTGAAGTGTAAGCAAAGGTTGTCTAAAACGATAATTTTAATAGCTGGCTGCTCTTAAATGTTTATAAATACTAAGAGCTGAATTTAACGCACAGTAAAATGACGTGATAATATCGTGTCAAGTATCCATTACGTTTTCGTTAGAACGTAATTTCCAGAATCAGAGCAATTTCCATTAGGAGCGTTTATGACATCTCTTTCGCTTTCAGCAACGAGGCCATGAAGTTAATTAAACCATTTAATCAATTACTAATTGATACGACGAAAAAAGATTTTTATTTTCACACTTAAGGTAATTTAAATAACTTTGTAAAAAAGTGCAATCAATTCAATTCATTTCAGTTGATGCCATGTAAAAATAAATACTTTAAACAGTAAAAAAGGAACATGAAAGAGTCAAATTCAGTCAAAATATCAAACTATTAAAAATTGTGTAAAAATTTTACTACATAGTAGGATTATACTTGTTTTCTGGACATTGTAGTACATATTTTATCTTTTCTAATATAAAATTAATTGTCCTATAAAGAGGATACGATGCTATCATAATTCCAATTTTATTAAAGACTTAATTTTTTATTAAACGAAATCATGTATAAAAACTGTAATATTTTTCTGGGCTCATATCCAGAAATTACTATGAACTTTGTTGCAATATTCTTGTACATATCTTTTTTTTCTTTTTAAACAAAATAAAATTGGTGGGACTATTGGAGTAAAATAATGCTGAATAATATTTTGAATTTGATTGATAAAGAAAAAGTGACAAATTATGTAGAAAATACATAAACAAAAACAACGTCAACTTCTTTGCATGTATTTCGTGAATAAAATAATTCTGTGTAATGCATTAAGGAATAGTGATAAACATTTTAATAAAATTTTATCCCTTCTCCAAATTTTTAATAATTATTTTCTCGTAAACCACGAATAATAAATCGATTTAAGAAAATACGGGTATTTTATTTTTTGCTAGTATAATATATATGTATATGCAAAAATCAAAATTTGATCGCATACCCCATTGCATTTCTGCATAAGTGCGAAAAAAATTAGAATAATAATACGGATTTGATAAATAAATATTTTATCCAACACCGTGTAATTATAACGATATAAGTATGCTGTTTTTAGATAAATAAAGTAGGTCATAAGTCACTAGTGAGCTAAATATATTAGCTCACTGTTTTTTGGTTCGTATCATAGTAACTACGTTATAAAACCTTCTCTACACTATTTTGTTCCTAAATGTCATTTCGAAATTCCATCTGTCAAAAATCTTTTATGTATTCTATATCAATTATTAAAATGTGTTGGATAAAATGTTGTATGGCACACGTGTGTTAATTACCTAAGTCACTTGAAAAAATACCACGGCCTCGTGAGCTAAACATTTCCCACGTGACTTATCTGTAATGTAACACACTTGTACCATAAATAACTATAATTTGGAAAAGCGTGTTAATAATGAGAAAGATTGTACATTCTGCGTGAAGAATCTATTGGGGGTGTCAGCATATAAAACATATAAAAGTCTGCTCGTAATTTTTGAGATCAGCTTCAATCCTTACGTTATGAATTCCGCACTGAAAGAAGCGTTTTGCAGCTTTGGCTCATTTTTATGGATTTGGCTTACTTTTCGCATCACCGTAACCTGTAACTGCAATGCGGTAACCTTTAAAATTGATCTCTACACATATTTCCATTGGCGCCGATTGGGATGAGGTATTCAGATGTCCCTTTGTGTCATTATAACAAGTAATTTTAATTAAAAAATTCTAATGATCAAAAGCAAAGACAATTTGGAATGCTGCAAAGTTGTTTGAATTAATCCTTTTTCCAGAGAAATTAAACAGTAACTTTGTAGAATACTTTATCACTGACGAAATGAAATCAAGGAAAATGAGAACAGCGCAAAAATACTACACAAGGTTCTGATATGAATAAAACGATCAACGTTTATCAATTTAATAATATAAATAAATTCGTATCAATATATGTTTATGTATTTATGAATTGCAATAATTGATGTGAAAATATTTCTTACTAATGCATAAAAACTAATGTACTTTCTATGATAAATGTTAATTTGATTACTTATGTTTTTAAATTAGCAATTGAGATAAATATAATTTTCATATTGTTAGTTGAATTATTCATAATTTTTTATATATCAACGATATAATCTTCTGTCGTTATAAGAAATATTATAAAATATTATTATAGTAACATTGTATAAATATTTATCAAAAAATAAAAACTCGTGAAGCAATAACAATTTATAAAATGCTATTTATGTAAATTTTTTTTAACTTATTTTAACAATTATGTTTGAAATGAAAATTTTTATCATTATTAAGAAAATGTTATCATTATAAGTAGTAAGGTAAAGTAAAAATAAATCAATTGTATTTATACTACATATCATAACAAATAAAACTATAAATTTTGTAAAACTGGATCTTTAAA
Organism: Stenolophus ochropezus; assembly: GCA_035578165.1. NCBI lineage: Eukaryota > Metazoa > Arthropoda > Insecta > Coleoptera > Carabidae > Stenolophus > Stenolophus ochropezus. The sequence goes on along the minus strand of JAQOWZ010000011.1, from coordinate 735,279 downwards.
ATTATGGTTACACAGAACAACAATGTGATCTAAATATTATCGTCAGAAAGTTGCCAGTTATTTTGTACTTCCAAGAAGATAAAAATACGTTTCTTAACATTTTATTTCTTTTTTATATGCATTTTATTCTTTTGCATCTACTTATGTAACAATGCAACCTTTTATAAAGCAAAACAGATAATACCTGTTGAAATATTCTTACTGGTTCTAAGAAGTTTTAGAATTTCTTTTATTTTATATTATACTTCTTGTATCTAAGAAATAAGAACATTTGTAAATCCGAGATATTTATAATTTTCCATACTAATTTTAAATATTTTTAAATAAATAATAAATTTAATTAAACATATTTAAAATAAATAAATAGTAAAGCAAATATTCCATTACGTACATGAAAAACAACTTTGCAATACTTGATAAAATGCGATAATAAATATTTATGACAGATATTATTTTTATTATATTTTCATTATATTTAATTTTATACATGGATTTTATTTAGAGTTTTCTGTTTAAAAGTAGAAAGGGCAGAGTTTTGTAAAGGGTGAAATAAGTCCTACCTCAAGTTTTCCACCTGCCGAAATTTTAGCCAAGGCCGGGAATCGTCTGATCAATACGAACACAGACTGGAACAGAACTACAAGTAAAAATGTTTATCTTTCTCTAAGTGTTCCATTCAAAGTGGAAATAGCTCACCCAATAATATTTACATTAAACCCCGAGAAAGGCATTGAAGAAATAGAATCAATACGGAAATGCGATAACGATGTTTTGTAGAAATTTATTCTGTACTGCTTTTGCTTTACATCCCTAATCATTTGTCAGATTTGGGGGGGTAGGGATATTAAAAGTACCATTTCCAATTAAAAATGAATATCTTTTTATATGTCCAAGTTATTTCCAATCACAGTCAAACGTAAAATACTACATTTTTTAATTTTTTTTATATACATCCGAAATTATTTAAAAGTACCCATTTTTGGGTCCAAAATTTTGGTATTTTATAATAGTCCATGTTGATAGAGGTCGATGTGCTGATTTCAAATTTTCAAACCGAATTTAATTATCTCTTACCGTTCTCAAGATATTTGTGGTCAAAGTTAAACCTGAAAAAAGAGGTTTTTCAGGAATAGTCCTGAAATAAATCGAAATACGATTTCCACGATCTCACCAATCGATTCTACGGGTAAAATTACATAAGTGTACCAATTTTCAGATTTTTATTTTGACGGGTACAATATTTAGAGCGAAGAAACGAAAATCGGCGAAAATCGAAAAAAATGCCTGATATACCCCTTACGATTTTTTTCGATTTTGGCCATTTTCAGTTTTTCTTTTCTAAAAATTGTATCCATTGGAATAAAAATTTGAAAATTGGTACACTTATGTAATTTTGTCCGTAGAATATATCGCCGAGGTCGTATCTCCACCCATTACAGGGTTATTCCTGAAAAACCTCTTTTTTCAGGTCTAACTTTAAACGTGAATATCTGAAGAACGGTAACAGATAATTGAATTCGGTTTGAAAATTTGGAATCAGCACATACATTTTTATTTAAGCCCAAAAAATAAATAATTTTGGAGACAAAAAGTTCCAGAGCGAAAAACTGAAATTCCAGTTTTTTCGTTTTTCTCATTTTTCACCAAATCGTTCCAAAGAACGTACATGCGAAGAAAACATTTCTTTATGTTATTTTGCCCGTAGAATCGATTGGTATAATTGTTGAGATTGTATCTCGACCCAGTTTTAAGATATGCCCAAAAAACATACTTTTTTGAAGTGCAACTTTGAGTGCAAAAATCTCTGAAATGAGAAAAGATAATTTAATTCTGTTTCCAAATCTGAAATCAGCGCATCGACGTCTATCCCTATTTTCAAATACCAAAATTTTTGACCCAAAAACGGGAATTTTTTGAATTATTTCGGATATATAAACAATTCTACTTTAAAAAATTACTTCATTTCCTGTAATTTACGAAAATTACTTGTATCATAGAACGAATTGTGTATGTTACATTATTTTATAATTGTATAACAGTTTTGGGAATTTACCTATGACGTAATTGTCTAATCTTTACATATTGTCTTATCTGTTTAATTTTATTAATATTTTAATTACTCAAAAAAATTATTTACAAATATATCATTAAAGCTTATTAATTTGTTTTTTCTAAATTTGCTTTTAAAATATTATTTAACTGGTTGTTAAGGCAGTTCACAATGAAAAATAATTTTTAAAAATCACAAATAAAAAAAAACAAAATAAGTATTATAAAAATTGCAGAAATTTCTATACATAGGAAATAATTAATTTAAGTTATCAGTTTTCATTCATTGGCTTATGCGCAATAAGTGATTGAATAATTATATGAAGTAATGTTTAAAACTGACCTATTTGCATTTGGTTGAGATAAGAGAATTGTAAATCTCAAAACCACCATAGCAACACTGATTAGAAACATAACAAAGGAAATATTTCTATATATTTGTCATTCACTGATTGCTACGTCATGGAATTACTCTTCCGTTCTCTCTATTGATTCCTGCCAAAATTTAATCTTCCTTGAAAGGTTATATAATGTCAAGATGATAAAGTAATTTCATAATCATAATACGTATTTTTATAGATAAATATTTTGCATAATGGTCAGAGGAATTTAGGCGCCGATATGTTTTTTGTTTTATAAACATGTAAAATGTGTGAAACAGACTTTAATACTAATGTATAATTAAGTGGGTGGCCTCAGATTGTAACTAAATGAATGATATGGGACTTTGGGAATATCGTATGAATATGCGAACATGCTAATGTCATGGAATTTAATCTCTTTCATTTTAGATGGATATGAGAAATGTTATTTTACTGGACTGATTCAACATTACCTTAACCCTTAACGTGTTCCAGAAATACAACTTGTTTTCACAGGATTAATTTCTGTCCAATTCCCAACTTTAAACTGAATATATTAATATATTTGATAAACATATTCAAACAAAAATACAAAATTATTATTAATAATTTGTATTTGCGTTTAATTTTTGATCATAAAATTAATAACACAATATTAATTACATTTAACCTAGTATATTATGATAATGAGTACATTAATTTATAAATTTAAGAAAAACTCATCCTTTTGGATATCTTTTATTAAAAATTACAAATTTGTTTTTAATATTTCACCTTTGTTTTGTTATCGTACAATATCATAAAAATATTAAATAGATCGTAATACTAACATAAGATAATGTTACCGATTATGTAATTATTACCTTAATAATCTATAAATTTATGTAATAGGTATAATATAGATACGGATAATATATCTTTTATATCGATAAGTGTATTATCTAACAGTAAGTAATTATCCAATATTTTATTAAAGAACGTAAATAATTTAGAAAAGATTTTTGTATACAAATTTTTTAAATTGTTTTGTATTTGATTATATTAGAAATAAAAAAAAATTAATATTGAAATTTATTTAATCATTATATATATTTTACAATAACGATAACATAGGTAGTATATTGTTTTGGATATTTTAAACTATTTCTAAGAATCTTTAAGGACATTCGTCCTTCCTATAAATAAGTAAATATTTCACTCCTCCACAATGTGTACTATTGCTGAGCCAATTTTTTTCTACAACTACTTTGTAGTAAAGATTCTAATATCTGCCTGTTAATTTTTAGTCAGATATTGACCTTAGAATGTTACAATACAGTTTTGCCAATACAAAATAAAAATAGACACGTGGAAGTCACGAAATTGTTCTAATTTTATTTAATTCATATCACACTGAATTGTGAAATTTTACACGTGTTATTAAAAGTTTGTAATGTCTTTTTGAAATGTTGCAAATGTTAGGTATTTCTAATTTTGCACTTTAAAATTGTAACATAAAATTAGGTAACATTTTATAGTATTACATTGTAAAGTATATAAAAAATTATAATGTCAAAATTTTGGATAAATAAAATTAACTGTACTAAGCACGTGGCTCTAATAATTTTATTGTATTTAATATTAATGATAATTTTATCAGTAATAAATTCCATTGAATGATATTAAGCAAGACAAAATATACAATTAAAATTTACATATTTTTTACTATTTATAGAATTATTGCAACAAATTAGACATCCTTGATCTATCTAATTACTGTCAATCGTCTTTTTTTTAAGAGTTTGGCGTAATATGAAATATACATATCATAAAAGTGTAAGTTTATAGTGTGTGATAAGTGATTGTGTATATTTAAACGACATTGACAATCAAATTTTACGCAGCGAAAATAAACCATTTATATTTATCTAGTAAATAATACTAAAACAAAGTTTCACAAGTTTTGGGGGTCACTTTAAGTTCCAATGTCACCGAATGTAAATAATCAAAAATAGATTTTTTAGAAATACTAAAAAAATTTATCACACCACAGGTATCTGTAATTTTAATATAATTTATATATCAATAATACAAATTAGTTATTTGTTCGTACGAGAATATATCGTAAAAAGAATAAATCTTTACATTTATTATACAATTAATCTATTGTAATTATTAAGGTTAAATGTGAACTAAAATTAGAATTATGAAGGATAAAGAAGTTATTTATATATCTAGGAATATTTTAATTTTACGATGATAATAATTACAAAAATAAATTTAAAGGATTGGAATATTTTCCACATTTTGCGTTGTGTATTTTTATCTACAATTATATATTTATTATAGTATATAATTTACAATATACTATAAGATAAGCAAAATTTATAGATAATTATAAGAATTTCTAAATGATGCAGAGGAAGATTTGTGGTGATATTTGACAATCTAGAAGAAAAATACTTTGATTAAACGCAGTATGGTTATAATCTATTTTTTTTTATTAAATTCGTATTTCAGGTTTCAGGTTCCATGTAATACGAATTTTGCGGTTATTTGGAACTTTTGTACAAAAAATTATTAAATTTGTATTTATAGATGGATATAATTCGTTTACTATTAGTAATTTTTTATTTTGGACAATATAAAAATTTTCCCAATATCTTTTGTTTTTTTTTCACTTATCAAAAATATAAATTTGTACTCAAACAATGGTAAACATATTTACTATTGATTGAAATAACGAAACAAACAATTTTTACACAATTACTGTGATGTATGCTTTATCACATATTGGTTTTTATGTTTTAAATTTGTATTGGTAGATGTAAGAATACATGAAATTTCATCAGCCTATTTTCTAAAGGAATATTTTATAAAACGCAATATTCGTAACATTGATTTTTGCTTGCTATATTTTGATATTTATAAAACATCAATCAATGAACCAATGAGAAATACAAAGATAAAGCAGTTCATGGTGAATTTATCATCCTTCCTGCTATCTTAAATTCTGCAAGTCATATTTCCTCTCTGCTTTCACGCAAACGCACATTTTCTTAGTTTCAAATTGAATCAAATCTTCTTTCAAAGGATAAAACGGTTAGCCTTGTCGCTCTGGCAATCCCTTTACGGGTTTATAAACAAAAACATGTTTGCAGACATGGGAAAATAGCAGCTGATAATTTCACCGCTAAAGTACAAGTAAAACTTGACACAAAACAAGTACCTAAGAAGTTACTTGAGGCACTCTTCCATCTAAGAATGCCGTGCTGATTATGTAGACAGAAAAAGAGTGGTGGAAAACGAAGAACGAATAAGAAACAAAACGAAATTCAATTATACAATAATGCTGGCGTGTATTAAAATGGGAGGTAGAAAAGAAATGGATCTTGTCTTGTCTTCCAGAAAAGACTTGGCTAAGTCAAAGTTCTTATTATTGTCTCAGTATTAATTAATAGGTATACTTTCAAATTTTATTATACGTTGTAGTTATCTAATGTGCTTAGTAATACCTATGAGTAAGTAAGAAAAATTTGCCTTGAAATTTTCAGGACAAGACTATTGCCATTTTGGTCTTGATAATCTAGAAGTGACAAAAATCTAGATCTAGAAAGTCTACATAAAAATCTTGATTTAGACGTCGTCATTACTTATGATTAGAGTGACCTTTTATTTTTTTAATGAAATCAGTACAAAATCTATGTTCTAGATTTAGATTATTTATTGACTACAGCTAATGTATGTAATATATTACATTAAAATGTTTATAGTGTCATTTCAATAAATAATTATAAAAAATCGAAAATCAGTACAAAATATGTTACAAATTGTTTATGAGTACAAGGCTCTGAAAATCAGTACTGTACTGACAGAATCAGTACGAATGATCACTGTACTTATGATACGTAATAATAATATAAAGATAATTGTAACGAATTGTAGATTCTAAGCCGATTGGCAAGGACAAAACAAAAATATTTTTCAAATGTTTGTACTCCCAAGTGTAATATAAATTTTCTAAGTTCTTAGAAACTATGATTGATTAAATTTGAGAGATAAAGATTTCTTTACAAAGCTTGTGAAATTGCTAAGTTGGTGCTATTTATACGTTGCATTCGTTGCACTCGTTCCTCCTTCGAAACAAAAATAATCCGCCGTAGAAGCGCAGTAGCGACACACGAATTCGAGTCGTTGATCTTTCCTTGTTTGCCAAGATGATTCTAATAAATGAAGATCAGCCAATCATCTAGCAACGTAAACAAAGCGACACGAGAATTGGCATCATTTGCTCAGCCAACAATGAAGTAATTCGCTTTTCAGGGTTCACGGAAATTTGCATTATTAATCCTGCTTCATTTATCATTGTTGAAATTGTTTCGGTAAATAAAGCTCAGATTTTCACTTTTATTTGAGTTGTACGTATATATAATTGATATGTTGGTAGAGGGTTTGTTTGGTTAACAAATGTAAAGTTTGTTTCAAGTGACATGAACTTAAGAAGTATTTTGTTTTAAACAATCCTACTGGATTATGATGTTTTATCTGCAAATGTTTCGTAAGAGCCAACCAATTTACATAACATTTTAATTTTCAAAATTTTATGTCTAATTTTTTTATTCATTATCTAGGGTTATCTATTTTATACTTTAATAATTACATGAATAGTTCATCTATATTTGCAAAATACTTTAAATTTTTATATTTACATGCAAGAAGATAAGGTATCGATGAACTATATTTGATATATCTTCACTTCATTCATTAATACACTTGAAATTTTCATATTAGACTATTACGTAAAACATGTGCAAATATTTGCGATATTTAAAATATGATTTTAAATTTCTGGATCAAAGCTCAATGTTAATGATCGATGATATTCTGGTATATTTTTATGATAACTTTGTGGAAGTTAGTTTAATAATCAAAAATATAAACAAAAGATATTTTTTTTATTAAATTATTACCAATAATGGTTATACTATATAAATAAAATAATCTTAAAGTAAATATAAATCTCTATTATATGCTATATGTTTTAAAATGATCTTACTTTCAATTTCTCTATTATTTGTCTTACAATTTAAATGTCATTATTTTTTAATCCATTTTATTAAATTTTAATTAAAAGTACGAAGATGCTATAGGTTAAAAGTAAAGTATTGTTTTGTTAGAAATAGTGAATAATTCCTGAAATTTGAATTTTCTTATACCTAACCAGGTTGCCAAGATGTAATCGTGAAAAGTTTATTATAGATTTTATAAGCTTTTGTTGACTTATATTTGTAAACTAATTTCATATTGCACGGCAGTATTATTATTTATGATAGTTTTGTTTTTGCTATTTATCATAGAAGTTTTGCAAGAAGATATAAAATGAAATTAGTAGTATATCATAATATTTCTACCTTTAATTGTGAAAAGTTATATATTTTAGATAATAAAACTAAATCATCAGTGTCATCAACAATATACATACTTAGTATTAACGGTTTTAATTTATTACATAGTTTAGGACACTGTGTTACAATGATAAAATAATTGTAAAGAAACAATAGGGTATTAAGTTTTATTTCAAATAAGTACATATATATGTGTAGTGATACATATGAACCTGTATGTATAAATGAATGTATTTATTTCTTTATATAATTTTAAATTAGACAATTAACATTGAGGAAATTTACATCGGTCTGAACATGTGACAGATTTAAAGTTTATGATATGTGGTAGATTGTATACACATCATTCATAAGATAAAATAAATAAAATGTGATAGAAAACATTGAAACTGTTTTTCATACGATTATGATTTAATCTTGATTTACCTAAATTTATTTCTGGCGTTTACTCAGCTATGCTAACAAAAATTTTAGTTAATATTATACCAAAATTAATGTTACTTGCAAGCAAAATTGCAGATTGTTTCAAATATGAATAAATAGCAAAATTAAGTTTAGTTTTATTTTTTATTTTTAATACAACTACTTCGGTACTTTTCATAAAATCATAATAATTAAAATGGATTACTAAAATCATAAATTTATTATATGATATTCATAAATATAGAAACATGTATATAATAGGTAATACGAGTAGAATCATTTTTCTCAAATAATATATTTTTAGCTAATTGGCAATTTTTATTTCTTGAAAAATAACAATGCCTCATTTTCTTTGAACCTACAAAGAACAAATTGAAATAACAAGAATACAATCTCAGTGCTCTAGTTTACTATCAGGTTATGAAATAATAAACATTGCATTGTAGAAAATTATCAAGCAAAATGATATACATTTTATTATGATTCATCTAGCGTCATACAATAACTTCCGTCTTGTGAAGGATGTTGTTGGCGTCAAATGAAGAAGCAAAATAAATAGGATCACTCATAATATTACATTTTATTATTGTATATTTAGGACAAAGAATACTAAATATTTGAAGGTCGCTACATTTGATTTTTAATTAAAACGTACAATACTAATTTAAATAGACACAAAGAAATCACATAGACATGTGTTCATATGCAGATAATGTTTACAGTAAACAAACTAACTTTTCTACTATATAAAGAATCGCATATGTGTCATTCCTACTTTGTCATTAATGTTAATAAGGTTCTATTTTTACTTTTTTTCACACGTGTTGGCATATATTCAACGGAGAAATATACTTTCTTCAAGAAAGCAACAAACTATTCTCAAGAAAGACTTTTATGTTTGTGCATTTCCCGAAAAGTGTTGGATTATTTTCGGAAATGAAAGAATTTTATTCGGCGAAACGATGAAAGTCATAAGCATAAATTCTTGCTGCATGGAAAATTTTTAAAATTTTACAAAAGAAATATTTACGATTTTCAGACATGTCACAGGTGTCGTTTATACAAAGACGATATTTTTAGTTAGTATAATGAACTTAGTTTTAAATTTGTACTACAGTTTCTAAATTTATTTTGTTTCTTTTAAATGAAAAACTTCTATAATTTATATAACACATCATTGTTATTATAATTAAAAATTTATAGAAATGTTATACTATAGGTCTGAAGATGCTAACATTTAATAAACATTAAAAAGCTGAAGTCTGCAATATTATTAACCTTAATAAATATATTAGTTTTAGTTTAGGATGAGTAATTTCAATAATACAAATAAATTGTTCAAGTTATTAACAGATCAATATTAATTTACAAAAATTACTAAGAATAATGTAATCTAAATGTATTATTGGAAGTGTTGTTTAGAATTTACATACTGGTATAAGTAACGTATGGTATAATAACAGATAAAAATTTACGAGTTATATTGGTTTTATGTACATATTGTCTAGGCTATTAATTCCAATAAAACAAAAGAAATATATAAGGAACGACAAATTAAATATCTAATTGTTGGGGATACCTAATACTTTTCATTCTTATACATTTCTACGACCACGATATTATTTCCTAATTCATTTATATTTTAATAATAAAGATGTCTTCATTTCACTACTTCAACAAACATACAACAAGCAATATGTTAATGGTAGAAAAATTTATTATTATAATGAGAAGCTACAATGGTTATATTTTATATGACTTATACGAGTTTTATTGTTAAAGAATAATACTGATTTTATGTTTAAATGCAAATTGATATATTGTTACTTGTAATATGAATGTATGTTGTTTGTTTCAGCCGATGGAGTGACATATTCTTTCGGAGTGTTCTACAACCAGTTCTTGAGTTACTTCAATTCGAGTAGAGGAGCTACAGCGTGGATACTGTCTATCCTTGTTGGCGTCACTCTGTGTTCCGGTAAGTCTGATAACATAAATCATGTGCGTTTTGCCGTCGCTTTTGAACAATAGCCATGTGCAAGCGATAACGACATACATGCTGCTATTACTGCTTTGCTTTGCACTCTTCTTTCTTATTTGACACTGGAATCCCAATAACACGAACGGACCACTGCTAAATTACGAGCACATTCTGTAAATTATATTATAAAAGAACTAAGTATAGACAGTATCAACATAACGCACTATCATCACTTTACAGAATCAATATCTCACCAGATTTGCTACAGTTTCGCAGGGGTTAAATTGCCGAAAAATGTTTCCGTGTGGCCGGAGGCTGAAAAGATTTGGGTAAAAGCTTCGTTTAAAAAGACATCAAGTTTAAAAGCTCAATCTTCACACGTCATCCCACACCGCAAAGCTTACCCGCGGTCTTCAGAGACGTTGAAAAAGCTTCTCTTATTATATAATAAAATATTAAACAAAAATCTACATGATATCAAACTATAAATTATATTTCTGTTTTCCTAGAGAATTGAATGAATTACGTGGTTATCTACGTATATTCAAACCACTAATTCGTCTCTTTACACCTGTAAAGGGAAAAAGTATTCTATATTCTTAAAGTATTTTATTGAATAAAAAGATGAGTGTACGGAGACTAGTTGGTTTGAGTGTGTTTTGTTTTGCCTGTTTTAGAGATTACTCAATCCATATTGTTATCAGTTGTACTTGACTGATTCTACGTCAGAGTTCAGTAAAAAATGTAATAATCCATTTATTAGTTCATTGTAATCTTCATTTTTCATATAACAGCATATAACACCTACACTTTATGATTTCATTTATTTTTCCAACATATAAACAATGTGGGTTTGATAAACAAAGATTAATTAATCAAATATAAAAAAATAACTTTATTACTTTATATAACTCTTGTTAATTCCATAAACATCATTATTTTTATTGAAGAATTGCTTGTTATATAAAAAGTAAATTGAAATTTAGATGTCATTATTAGAAATTAAATAATTTTATATAATTTCATTTTATCGTTCGTTAGTGTCATAGACCCTAAGTATAATATTTTTATTTTTGAAACTAGTCGCCGTATCGATTAATCTATTATTAAATTATTACATTATTCCGAATTGCTAACTTAATGTATAGAAACATTCAACAATTCTAGGTTGCAATGCAGTCGTAAATAGATGTGAACTAAATTTGAAGGAAGTGGTCTTGTCTTACTTATTTCTTCTGAATTGTTAGGATAACTCAGCTGCAGATGTCTTTATCCATTTTTCACAAACTTTATCTTTGTTAAAAAAGTTAAGCATCACACAAAACTTACCGGTATGTCATATAACAAATCATAATGAGTTTCTCAACAAACTCTTTTATTTCCCTTTAAAAACGGTTGCTTATCTTTTCAAAGTTAAACCAACAAAACTTCTACCTTTGAAGAATTATGTGTTTATTCTACCGGTGCGTATTGAATTCATACTCTTGTGTATTTCTCATTGGAAATATTTGTGCTAAACATATTTTTCTGCGGTTTATTCAAAATTCCTTCAACGGAAAACTTATATTTTGCAAAGTAACTTTGATGTCTGCATATAATGATGACGTATAACTGAAATATATGCAAACAGCTTGTCAATCGATTTCTGCTTTGTACTGATTTCTCGTCCGAAAATTAAATCTCTGACGTATATGGATTCTAATTTTACATATTTCAAATTTATTTTTGGTAGATTTTTTGTTGAATTTATATTAAATATTCATTAATGTGTCGGGAAATGATAAGATAAATTGTTTTTATACCCTAAACTAGGAATGACGATGGGTACCCGGGTACCCGGAACATACCCGATAATAATGTACCCGGGTATCAAAAATAGTACCCGATTACCCGAAATGTACCCGTTACCCGTTTATTACCCGTTACCCGTTTATTACCCGTTACCCGAAATCTATCTAAAATCTGTTGTTGCCAGTTAAAGACAGTTTTCAGCTGCCGGAAACATTGTAACCACACGAAGATCAAGACTGAGTGCACATACATCATCCAGGCTGATATTTGCGAGAAATATGAGATATTCCTAAATAATTAAATCAAACATACTTCCTTAATAAGTTTTAATTTTATAATTTTATACTACTGATATAGGTACTCGTATGTTATGTAAAATAACTATGTTTTTTTTATTTCCATACCGGAAAATAATATTTTTTTCTTCATTTATAAAATTTATATGCAAATAACAAATATTTATATTAAAAAGCTGAATGTGGAAGAATAATGGATATTTTAAGGGTATCAGATAATTATCGGGTATCAGGTTATTATCGGGTATCGGGTAATTATCGGGTAAAGGGTAATTATCGGGTATCCGGTTCTACCCGGGTATTCATGTCGGGTACCCGGGTACCAAAATTTTCAGGTTTCGTCATTCCTACCCTAAACATAAATTCAGAGAAAATGAAGTATAGTCCAGGAAATAAAAGATGAGCTGTTTTTGTGAAATAGAACTAAATTGCAGTTATCCAAAGAGTATTTGTGATTTTACCACTTTATATTTACTCATATTATCATATTCTATTATTTTTAAATGGCTGTTTTTAAAAAAATCCTTGTCTTTCATATATATCAAGAAATAAATGATGATTATTTTAAAGTACACCGCAATTTTTTATATGGATTATTTTAGAATTCTCGTTCAAGGGAGTTGACTGTAATTATTTCTCCGATAGTATTTCAATGTTTCCATTCTACAAACGGAAATTTAGAGCGAAAAGAAGTGATTGAATTTTATGTTTAATCTTACAACAAAGCGATTTTTGTACTATTCAAGTTTTAGTTTTAGTTCAATGTGCATGATTGCTTTTATGATTTGTTTTGACGTGGTATTTCTGGAATAGAGAGTATTAATGTCGTATTGTTCGCAGGCCCAATATCGAGCGCATTTGTGAACAAGTACGGATGTCGCGCAGTGACGATAGCCGGGGCCATCCTGGCCGCCGTGTGCATGCTGCTCAGCGTCCTGGCGCCCAACGTCACGACGCTGTACTTCACCATCGGGCTGGGCACGGGGTTAGGCTTCGGCATGATCTACCTGCCCGCCATCGTCAGCGTCACCATGTACTTCGAGAAGTACCGCTCGCTGGCTACCGGCATCGCAGTCTGTGGATCAGGTCTCGGTACTTTCATCTTCGCCCCCCTTAACGAGCATCTCATCCAGGAGTATGGTTGGCGTGGTGCCACTATGATCCTTGCTGCCATTATACTTAACTGTATCATCTTTGGTGCTCTGTTCCGACCGTTGGAATATGAAGAAGAAGCCAAACCACGTAAACCTAAGTCGTACGATGCTATTGAAAATGGGGATGGTTATCATCTCAAACCTTCCAATGCTACGATGGACATACATTGTTCTGTTAACGATTTGCAGAATTCTACGCCTGCTATTATGATTCCTAATGGAAATTCTATTCAGAGGCCACATAGTATTGGTCATTTTTCACTTTCGCTTCCCAAAAATGTAAAGGTTCCTATAATGGAGAAGAATGGAAACGTACCAAACTCAAAACAAAGTAATGGTGAAACTGCAAGGTTAGCGCTAAGTCAACCATTGTTACTCACGTCGACGGCTTCTGAAGGTGGTAGGCAACACTTCGGAAGTCAAAGCCTTAGAAGAACAGGTCCTCTTCATAGAAGAGACGTATTTTATCAGGGTAGTTTACTGAACATCCCGCAGTATAGATCGAGGTCGGACATACGGTCACCTGAAGAGGACGGGTTAGTGGAGCGATCACACTCGTCCTTTAGCCACAGAAAAAGTGACGAGGATGTTTCATGTGGATGCATCTCTGCCGACGCCAAAGAAACTCTGTCCGAAATGCTCGACATGTCACTGCTACGGGATCCTATCTTCATTTTGTTCACTCTTTCTAACTTCTGTACGAGTATCGGGTTTAATGTGCCCTATGTATATATTGTACCTAAAGCAGAGACGTTAAATATTTCCGGAGAACAAGCCAGTTACCTGTTGTCTGTGATCGGAATAGCTAATACGGTCGGCAGAATTATCTTAGGGTATTTGGCAGATAAACCGTGGATAAATAGGCTGTGGGTTTACAATATTTGCTTAACATTATGTGGCATAGGTAAGAATCACATTACACCTTTCTTATTTAATATAATCAAATCTTATTTGCATAATAATATGTACCTAGTAAACAGTGGCGTAACAGTGAAATCACGGACCTATTGTAGATTATAAAAAAAGTATTTCTACAACTATCAAAAAATGTTAATATATTTTTTTCTAACAGTGCATAAAGTAGACGATTTTTACCTCCCGCCTATCAATATATAGATAAGGGAGGTATTGTTTTTGGTCAGATTTCTCGAGTATGAGTTTTCAACATATGAGCACGAATTAGGGTCCCTACAATACGAATTTACTATTTTTAACGTGATGTCTGTATGTCTGTGTGTGTGTGTGTGCGTGTGTGTGTGTCTGTGACGATTTTTCGTCCACGATAACTCCAACTTGATACATGTTAAAAATATAATATTTGGTATTTAAGACTTATATTTAAATATGATGAACTGATTACATTTTGACTACAATTGGTTAACCGGAAGCAGTACTTTACTTGAAGCTTTAAACAGTTTTTCTTAAAAAAAACTGTAAATACCATTTTTTCGCAAATTAAGTTATTATTCAATATAAAGATTTTTTAATTTTCTACCGATCTGTACAATTACGTTTATATGTGTAACTTCTAGCTAAAGAGAATAAATATATAAATTATAACAATTTTGCATATCGTTTAGGCTGAGAAATTTCGATAAAACAGATGAGTTATTCATATGTTCACAAAATTTGACATATAATGTCAAATTTGATGTAAGTAAGTTTAAAAAATAAAATAAGTAAATATGAAGTAGTTTTATTGTAAAATTATAAATGGTGGAAGAAATATATAAGGAATGTATTTGCATGCATGAATCAAAGTAAGTTCGGTTCTGGTTTTAGTAACGTCAAAAATAGCTGTCATATTGGTCACACAAATTTTATGAAGGAAATTTTAGGTATGAAATGAATTAAACGTATTCTCAACTGCAATAACAAACTAATTTTAAAACTACAAATTAAATGTATGTATGTATGTTAAAAACTTATATTGAAAATATTATTACAGTAGCGGGAGGTATTGTGTTGGACACATCAGATTTTTTTTCACAGTTGTTACCTGGACACAAAATATTTTTGAAACGTGTAGCTGTATTAGAATAATAGTTATTTGTGTATCAAGGTTCTAAAAGTAATCTTTTTGGGCCGAAACCGAAGTTTGCAGCCGAGGCAAAGCCGAGGCTACAAATCAGATGAGGCCCAAAAAGAACTTTTAGCCGAGATGCACACAACATTTTTTAGGCGATTATAACAAGAAATTATGAATTTTCATTCAAAATCAATTTTTGACATCTGTCAAAATTTACTTTACGGCCGCATTTACTTTACGGCCGCATTTACTTTACGGCCGCTATTTTTACTCTCAAATTCATTACTTTTTCATTAATATTTGTAAAGGAATAGTTAAAATTTTACTTACATTTGTTATTATATTCTAAAATATTTAATCACATTAATATGAACTATGTAAATCAATAATGAACAAACAAGCGGCCAAAAATTTTGACTTTGACAGATGTCAAATAAAAATTGATACTTTAAGGTTGCCAGCAGATACGAAAAACAACAATTTATGTACCAGCCGCCTAAAAAAATAATTTTAGTAGTTACGCCACTACTAGTAAAAATGTTATAATATAAAATATTTGCGTTAAGTTTGCGGTTGTGGTGAACAAGGGTGAGTTGATGATTGTGTATTTGTTGCAGCCACCACGTTTAGTGCCTTCTGTTGGGACTTCTATTCTCTAGCGGTTTATGGAGCTGTGTTCGGCTTTACGATCGGTGCTTACGTCGGTCTCACGTCAGTTATCCTAGTGGACCTCCTGGGTTTAGACAAACTCACCAATGCCTTCGGTCTTCTTCTTCTCTTCCAAGGAATTGCCTCACTCATTGGACCTCCCATTGCTGGTAACTTCACTTTTATTTATCCAAGCCCCTTTTCACATTTCATTTATTTCTATAGATATAACATATTTTTTTAATTAAACTCTTTTGTTTAATGTATTTCGTGCAGTAATTGAATTCCAAATATGTGCGAATTGTCTGTTAATTGGTTCATTTGTATGCGTAACTTACATTATAAAATTACGCGTGACTAAGATATTCCGTGTTCGCGCGTACCTTGCTGACTTTAGTGAACGCTTAGGATAATTCTGTCGCGTTGTTACGTATAAGTTTACGTTTACGGGTTTACGCGTAATATACAATGCTCCATTTCGAGGATAACGATTTGGTTTATAATAGTTATACCATCTAAGATTAAAATTATGTAATGGAAATGGTATTACATCTTATGACTAATTAAATTTGATTTGTTAAATTAAACAATTCGGTAACAAGATGTTACGTATGCATACATTTAATTAAATTAGAAGTATAAATAATTGAATTTATTTTAAATATAAATTGTAATTAAAAATAATTGTGATAAAAACAACATAAAATTTGAAAAGATACATACTTTCAATACATTTTAACGTTTTTAAAATTAATTAATGTTTATGATGAAATATTGAGTAATTATGTTATTAAAAAGTCATTTCTTAAACTCACGCCTTAGCATCATATGATTATTCATTATTTTCATCGTAAAACTAATATTCTATTATGTATTTAAATAGAGTTATAGTTTATAGTCTAGTTGTTTTAAAGAATGAAATATACAGAAGATTAAAATATTTGTTTTTTTTATTGAAATATAACGCGGTTATATTTGTTATTATAATCGGATTTTACTGTAACACATTTCAAAGTTTAACCGACGAAGTTAAACTGATTTAGTAGTTCTTAAAAGTATTGCAATATTATAACATTACTCACACTTTTGCCACCAATTTTCGTAAACCTGGGATGTTAAAAAATAACAATTGCAGAACAAGTGGTTTAAATCAATTATACGGTTAAATAAATCTTCTCCTTATTTTGTTCTTAAAAAAAATAGACCATATAATTAATAAATTAATTTTTTTGATATAAGTTTTCAATGGGGAAGTTTAGCGTATTTTTTTTATTTTTTTATTTTATCAAGATTGCCCTCAAAAGTGATATTCTATATTTTATTTCACCCGAAGATGCCTAGATTTCTCAAAAAATGAAATTTTATACAAAAATGACGTCAGAGTGACTCGCGGAGAACGTATCGTCTATCTTAACCAGCGCGCGCTGGGTTGCCATGGCAACAGAGAAGCGTGTGGTGTAATCCCTCAAGATACAACCTACGTTCAAAAAGTCAGGTCTCACCATCCCTGCTGCGCAAGCGCATAACTCACTTGTGACGTCAGAGTGGCTCGAAGATAAATCATTAATTATAAATAATTGGCAACATAATTTTAACTTTCAATTACATTTTAAGTTATAATTATTCATATACTTACGACTAAAAGATATTTCACATGTAATTTCAACCACGCTAAACTTCTCCATTAAAATCAATTATGATCGTTTGAGATCACATGTGTACATGTATTTTTTGATGTCATATTAAAATTTGTGTTTGTTACAGGGTGGTTGTACGACGCATTAACGTCCTACAACCCCGGCTTCTACGTGGCTGGTTTGACGATCGCTGTGAGCGGTCTGATGTTGTTCGCAATTCCTCCCCTGCAGAGGATGCAGAGCCGTCGCGACTGCCGCATCTCGCGAGCAGAGAACGTGTAGCAGCTCCGTGCTGCCATCTAGCGGTAGCAGCACTGAACCAGAACCCGCCATATCAAGCTTCCAAAGCAGTGAACGAGTGAATGGGATAAACACTGAATACTGAATGATTTGTGAGAATTGACCAAATTTATTATTAACGTAGCGAATTTTTAGTCAATTGTAAAGTTTTTATTATTATTGAAGTGACATAAGTATATTCTTGATATTCTATACAACTCTGAATACCCGAAGTGCATTTTAAAAGTGATCGACTGAATTTTTTGATATCATGATCCTCTTCTTCCTTCTGATTGAATGGTTGAGTGTGTTCAAAGTTACAGCTCTAAGAGTTACTTTGTTAAAATGTTGTATATTGTTATAAGCTAGTACCCATGTTTTTATTAATTACTGTAATTAAATTCTATTTAATAAATTTGTATAATATAACTTTATATTCCATTAATTATATTGCAAACTTAATACGTCATACCTATAAATACCATTACTAAAAATATTATTTTGTACAAAAAAATAAATATAAAACACAAACCAAATAAATAATCCCTAATTAAATAAAATAACTTTTTTCATTTAATTCTGTAATATTTATTGAAACCTACGTTTCTTTTAAAGTAATAACAAATTACAAAACAAAAACATGTAAATAAATAACTAAGAAACGAATTATAACATATGTAATACAGGAAAACATGTTTAAGCATTTTTTACTTATTTTTTTTTAATTTATGCTGTCGAAACATTAGTATTAATAAACATTACAGAACTTAAATTTAAAAATTATTTTATTTAATCATTGGGTTTTGCAAAATACTTTATTAATATAATTAATCTCTAAATTATATTTTCATCAATGTTTAAATATTTAAATTGCATATATGTTGTATACAATAAAAAAATATTCAAAATTTATCTTGATGATAAAAAATGAACACTCTTTTTCTTCTTCAGTGTGTACCTCAATTTGTCACAAATTTCTAACAATGCTGATCTTAACCGTGTATCATAAGTAAGGTAACAGAGTGCAGGAATAATTTCTGCCGCCTGGAAAAAAAAATTAAATTTAAAATTTTACAAAAATTAAAAAAGGTAGTAAAGACCTCTGCAGAAATAGGAGCAATAACACTTAAGGCAACAGGTATTCCCCTCGGAGGATGTAAATTCTGCAGGAAAATCCACAAAGACAAAACGGCTCTTGGGACCCAAAATAAATACATCGTTACTGTCATTATTGTTATTGTCTGTAATAAGAACGTAAGTATTAATATTTAATCAGGAAATTAACAATAATTAAATATAATGGTTTGTTAGGTACTTAAAAATGTTAATAATATTTAATTTTAATTATTTTTGAGTTGAATTAATTTTTTAGGAAAAGATTTTTAAGTCAACAAAAAAATTTTAAATGTAGACACATGTCTATACGAGTATTAATTACGAATTCAATTGGTGTTTATTCTATAAACAGACAAATAATACTCAGTTTTAAGTCAGCTATTTATCAGTGTAGTTCTGTTTGTATTTTATTTTTTAATGTTCTATAATAATCAATTTTTATTCTACATATAGTTCAAGCATTCTACTTTCTACTTATCTAGTTGTGCTTCATTTTCAGAGTTTTACAACATCTATAATTAAACAGGTATTTAATTAATATTTTTATGTTTGTTACCTTTGTGAAACTAGTTTGATTGAAGTTTGAATATTCTTGTGCTTTGTTATCAGAACAATTTACACCCCATAGACAAGTAAATCTAAAAAAAATAACAAAACTAAAATTGTTTTTTAATAATAATTTTTTTATATACTTACATGATAAAAATTGGAATACACCCAATAAAAATCAACAACAAAACATTAAAACCAACTTGTCTTGGTGTCAAATTTCGCCAATCCAGTTCACAAACAGTACCGCTTATATCACAATTGTAACTTCCAAATCCCAACAGTGGTGGTAGAGAGAAAACAACAGATATTAACCAACTCAAAAAAATACCACTTACATAGAACCACAACGGCAAATCTGCTAAAAGAATTAAAGTAAATTTGAGAAAATAAACTTTAAAAAAAATTACCATTTCGTTTAGGCCTAGTAATTGTAAATCTTTCAACGGAGATGACAGTAAGAATTACAACTTGAAAGACTCCTAACATCTGCCTCAAAAAGGCAAAGAGATGGCAAGTGGAAATACCAAACAGCCATCTGAAATAAAGTGAAATGTAAACTTGGATAATTAGTTTCGCTTCAAAACGTACCTGCCGGCTAAAGCTGAAGTGCCGGAAAATATGAAGCCAGTTAGTGATGTTTTCAAGAAACTCGCTATACACAAACTTAGCAGGAACAGATGACTTTGAAACGTCAGTAAACGACTTTTTACGAAAGCGTAACTTAGCCAAGTATTCAACGTGATGGCAACCAAACCTCAATTAAGGAAAACAAATAATAAACAGGTAAGAGTAGTATAAATACAGGTCTTTTAAAAGGTTAATAAATTTTTAGGACATATATTTTATTTCAAAATTACTAGTTAGAAAATAAATTTCAGTGTTTTGTTTAATATGATTGTGTGATGCAAGAATTAGAGTGGCATTAATCTTTTTCTCCTTTAAAAAAAATACCCCTTAACTTTTCGAATTAAAAACAAATATTTTTTTTTGGGTTGGCCTAATTGAAATCAATTGATTTTTTTTAATAAAAATTATAACATATAACATATTATTAAAGAAAATAAAAAAAACAAATTATAATAAAATTATATTTTTCTACTTCCGTTTAATAAGACACCTTTACTTCCCTAATTTCTGTTAGGTTATGGATATAATTATTTCCCCGCTTTTTTCATTTTATTTTTTTATGAAATATAATATTTATATTGCTTTTAAAACAATTAAATAATTATGACTCACATACCCTCAAAATTTGTAACTCTTTTTTAATACCTTGTTTCATTTATTATTATTCTATTTCAAATATATCAAAATTATTATTAATTAAAATTTTAAGAAATGCTATATTTACCATCAGGTTAACCGGTTTTATTCGAATTCATTAATAACATTTTATAAGTTCGGTTTTCTGTTCCGGTTTATGACATTAAAATCGGTTAGGATATATAGAATAAAACGACAATAAAAATTATTCTTTAATTTGTTAAATAAAAATATAATTTATAAATTTTCATCAAAGTAATAACAAAGAAATGTTGTTATAATTAAATACCGTAATTATATTCCTTACCAAAAATTGTAATACATAATCCTAACAGTATCTTATGTGAATAATCTAATATATGCCACAAACACAAATACTCTGGACTATACATCTTAGATTCTTCTCATACAATGAGCTTGAAATTTGACTTGGTGCAATTTTCCTAGATCTTAAACAGGTTTAGTAAGAAATGTAATACAAAGTGAAATTTATTGTATGAGAAGAAAAACATTTCAAAGATGTTCAACAGACCTTAAATATACAAAGAAAAAGAGAAGTTTTATAAATATGGTTCAAGATAGATTTAATTTGTTAACAATTATTTTACGAATGGATTTGGGACTTCAAATAAGTTTCAATTTCTGAAGGAGCACTGACGTCGTTGTCTAGTATTTCAGCAGCTTCTTTCAGCAAAAGTTTGTTTTCTTCTACCTGAAAATAAATAAACAAATTGAGTCAAATTAAGAAACCTTAGTACTATTAGGTATTATATTATAAATACTGTGATTAATAAATTAACTTGCTATGGTTAATTCTTTTCTTAGCTTTAAATCATTTTGCATACATAATTTATACAAACCTTCGCACTGTTATCATTTGATAAATTTCTTGAATATATTTCAAGTCTCGTTCGATACAACTCATATAAAATAAGCCCTCGCATTTTACATTTTCCTAATTTCAATTGACGTAAAACTTCCAACACATCTATACACAATTGTTCTTTAAAATTTAAGTTATCAGTTGACAAATCTAAAAAATATTTTTATGTATTTCTTTTTGATATATATTTAAATATTATACCTTTCCATAAATAATTTGGTTTGTTTCCCAAACTCCAAATTACTTTAACTTTAACTTCATAGTTAGCATGATTTTTAGGAGGTATAATTTTACCTAATTTGTCTTTTATTAAGTCTATTAATTGTTCTAAATCTTTTGTTCCTATGCTTCTAAGAAAATTTCCAAGCTCGCTATGAACCTGACCAACATTATGGTACACACTAATTGAATTACAATCTTCACATTTCCAATCACTGAAATTATTTAAAGGATCAATGGAATACATAATACCACGACAGATTTTGGAGGTACATTTCAATCCACTTAAACAGGAATCAAACTCTTTTGGATCTTTACACCTCTCACATTGGCACCAAAAATGTTTAGTGACGTATTGTGTCAATCGTCTTAATGATGTTCCCCACAAAAGACTTGTGTAAGTTATGAAAAGTTCTGTGTCTTTTGGAATAAGTACTGCTGCTTTTAATATCATTTGTTGTTTGTTGTTGTATAAATGAGTAACATTTGGACAACAAGAGTGGTTTAAAAACGCACTTAATGGATATAATGCTCTAAGACTTATTTGTAAATCATTTATACGAACTACAGTCGCAAAAGTATTTGTGTCTAAAATGGAGCAAATTATTTTTAAAAACTGTTCTTCAGATTGTTTCAAATTAATTATTTCTTTGACAAGATCAACTTCATTTCCGTGAACAATACCTTTGTGATAAGTTAGGTATTTTAATAGTTCTTGCATTTTTTCATTTATTAAAAAAACTCGTAAAGGTGACAGACATCGGAAAATTTCAGAAGATATTTCAGTAATTATTTTCTTACTTAATTTTCTTATTAGTTCACATTCTCTGGTATGATCTGAATTTAATTCACATTGTAATGAACAAACTGGCAAACCACATCCTTTTGCACAAGCACGTAAGTTGTTTAAGTTACAACAAACAACGCAATGATAAGTAAAGTTGTTTCCTGAGCGAGGTCCAATCAAAATCGGATGATCAGTGAATATTATTTCTCCCGGATAAATGTCTCGAGTTGCGAATATTCCTCGACCCTCCGTAGAAGATTCTTGAATTTTCCATGACCTTTCTTCTTCATTTAAATGGTGACGAACAAAATGGTAGTTTAACAAGTTATTTAATTGAGTTAAAGAACTCATCATGTGTAACACTTCACTTACATTTAAAGACATGTACTAATGTATTAAGGCTTAATTTAATTACCACCTCTACATTTTATGAGAGAGCAACGTCAGAAAGTATAAGTCATTCGGCTAATTTTGTCAATGAACTTTTCCGTAGATAAAATTTCACTCAGGTGTAATGAAGAAATACCAGACTGTATAAACATTTGATCTTGCAATGTCATTAAAGAAATAAAAGAAATTGAAATAGATCACTTATTTTAAGACCACTATTTGAATTCAATTTCTTATAATTAAAAAAAATATAAATACTGCTATACTTTCACGTTAATATATGGTTAATTATCCCTATAAAAATTTAGCAGTTTGCTCTTGTATTTCAAAAACTAAGCACTTCAGAAAATTTTCACTATTTTTTCAGTAATCATCTGGGTCGAATTAGTTGTTTGAGATACTTTTTATCAAAAAATTATTTGTAAAATTTGTTATAAATTTTGCCCAGGTACACTCCGTTCTCATAAAGTAGTGCCCTGGGATTTTTTCACTATTTTCTTAATAATCAGCGAAGTCTAATTCGGTAATAAGAATATTTTCCGTTAAAAATTATTAGGTAAATATTTTCAGAATATCTAACAAGACCAATTAATTATATTCGAGGGGGAAATTTTACGACTTCTTCTGTCTCTGTCTTACTCACAGAAGCATAGGCTGCAGGTAGAACCCTAACAAGATTCTTATCTTTCTGGTCTAACCACATAATTGGATTATAGACATAAAACTCAAGTGGTCCGAACACTACCTCTTCACTTCAAGTGGCTAATTTGCCTATAGAAATTTTGCAGTTTGCTCTTGTATTTCAAAAACTATGCACTTGAGATTTTTTTCATTATTTTTCCAGTAATCAGCGGTGTCGAATTAGTTGTTTAAAATACTTTGCGCCATAAAATTTTTCATAAAATTTGCTATATCTTAATTTTCATTTCTAATAGATGCTGTTTAAATTTGATAAATTAATTCTGGGTGCAATGAGACGAACAAAAATATTTTACGAGCCAAAAATTTTACTACCGTGTCTAAATTTATATACGCACCATATTTTAAAAATAAATTTGTACCTATATTTAACCACTCAAAACCTTAAAATATTTTTTCTCGTTAGTAAAATAAATGCAACATAAAAATAAATTATTTATTTAAATTACATTACTTACATATAAAGAAAAATTATATTTTTTTTTGTATCATGTAAATTTCTTTACGAACTCGTACAATTCCGTTGATACTGTGATGTCATTTTCCAGAATTTCATTGGCTTCTTTTAAAAGTTGTATATTTTCTTGTTTAAAATTCTAAATAAAAATAAAATAAATGAGTAAAGTCTATATTTTATTAGAACATTTTCATGATGAATAAATTTATATTCCATATTACACATATGTAGGTAAAAAACAATATGAAAATAGAACTATTAGTGTCGGCATTCAATAAGAATCAATGTTACAAATTTGAACTGTAATTTGTGCTAAATATAATCCTCATTTATCATTCTTCAACATATGTCGGAAATTTCTATAACTGAGTTGCAAAATACGTATGTTATGTAAACTATGCACTTAGGTACATTCCATGCAAATTTTCATGTAGTATATTTAGTATAGTTGCTAATCTGTTATAATGACCCGATGCGTTTAGGAATCATTTTACAAGCTCAGGATTTTTAATATATTTATTAGGGTTTAACAAATTAATTGCAGATGAAGAGAACATTAAAAATGGGAACAGCATTTTAAAATAATTAATTTTATAGACTATCCATTAAATAATTAAACAATAAATTACATACCTCCATTGTTTTAAAGTCCTTTGCGTTTCTTGTACACTTTTCCAATCGAGTACGAAATAGTTCATATAACAACAGTCCTCTCATTTTGCACAATCCTAAGTTCAATTCTTGTAATACTTGTAAAACATCTAAACATATTTGTTCTTTAAAATCTAACTGTTCCATTGTTATATCTAAAATTAAATTAATATTATTTTCAAATAATATAAGCAAAACTAACTTACCATTCCAGAGATATCGTTCATTGTTTCCTAAAGACCAAATAACTTTCAACTTTAATTCATAAGCAACGTGATTTTTAAGAGGAACAACTTTGTGTAATCTATCACGTATTAAAATAATAAGATGTTCAACTTCAGAAATACATACACTTCTAAGTAAACTTCCCAATGCACTTTGCATCATTCCAACTTTTTGACTTGAAACTAAATCTCCACAAATATCACATTTCCATTTACTGGAATTCTTTATTGAATCTAAAGGGTAAATAACTCCTTGGCAATCGTCTGAGATGCATTTGAGTCCACTTAGACAAGCACCAAATTCTTTAGGATCTTTGCACCGGGCACAGAGACACCAAAAATGTTTTGTTACGTATTGAGTATGTCTCCGAAGCGTTGTTCCCCAAAGTAAACTTGTGTAAGTTGTGAATATTTCAGAGTCTTTTGGAATAAAAACTGCTGCCTTGACAATCATGTGATGTTGTTTATTAAACAAATGAGTTGTGTTTGGAGTGCAACAATGATTTAGCAAAGAACTTACAGGATATAAACCTCTAATACTAATTTGAGTATTGTTTATTGGAATAACACTGGCAAAAGCATTTGAATCTAAGACAGAACAAACTGTTTTCATAAATTGTTCATCTTGTTCATTTAATGTTAAGTATTGTTTAACTAAATCAACTTCAAATCCATGTATTTTACCAGAATGACAAGCCAGACATTTAATTAAATCACGTGAACTTTCATCTAACATTAGTGATCGAAGAGGTGTTAAACTTCTAAACAAATCTGCACACATTTCAGTTGGTTTCTTTCCATTACTGTACAATTTATTTATCATAGTACATTCCTTTGCATGTTCATCTGTTTCGCAGTTAACACAAATAGGTAATCCACAACCTTTGGAACAAGCACGTATATTTTTAATTTCACAACAAATTACACAATGAAAAGTATAGTTTGTTCCTGCCCTTGGACCAATTAAAAGAGGATGATCAATAAAAATTTTTTCTCCAGGTTGTATGTCACGATTTGCAAAAATTCCTCTTCCTTCTATGGCCGATTCCTGAATCCTCCATGGTCTTTCTTCTGTGTATAGATTTTTTAAACTTAAATGATATTTTAACAAAGTATTTAATTGATTTAGATTTCCCATTGTTGCACTACTACCACTAACAAATGTTGCACTAATGTAATTAATTGATTCTCAATATAACTTCCACCTCCACCACATTTTGCCTATCGTCATTCGTCAAAGAACGTGTAATGTCTATTACTTTGCTAAATATATCACTGATTCGTACATTTTCAACCTACTCTACAAACTAAATGAATTTTCGTTTAACTTCAGCATTAAAATGTAACTCTTGTGAAAATATGTGTATCTGATTACGTATGAGTTCTAAAAAAACTCAGTCCAAAGGATGACCTACCTATAAACGAATGGAGTTATATTAATAACAGTCAGTTTAAAGATTATTTATTACGTTCATATTTTTTTACGAATTTGGACTCTGTAATTGTAATTATAATGAAAAAAAAAATGTTTTCAATCCTAATATATGTACAAATTTCTACGATACTTTCTATAATATTTCTTCAACAAATTTAATATAATTTAGTAATAATATTAAAGTGTTAAAAATTAAAAGACATGTAAAACAAGATTTGAGAAATAGGTAGCAATTTATATGTATGCTTTACTTGTTACAAATATAATAATGGAGAATGAAGAATAAAAATCTCCAGAGAATCGCTGAAGGATGAACTTGAACTGGTGACGCCACAACCGATAGTCATTCCGGGTTCTTTTTTACAAATGTGATCTCTACATTGAGTCTTACGTCTGTACCAGTCTCATTGTTATCATATATTTGTGTATTTATTTAGTTATAATATCTCATAACCTCTTGGTACAGTGAGTCTAAATGAATATTATTATATTTTTTTATTTACTTTACATACTTTTAAAATGGTGAAATAAATAAATGAAGAAACCCTTTTGCACCTATATTTATGTATTGGTGATATAAGGTCGTGTTGGGTGTTGCCTAAAATTTAATTCGTGGGGAAATGCGAATTACGCAAGAACGGCGCAATTGCGCAACAAACGGACATCAGATTCGTGATTTTTAGGGTCGAATCCGTAAGTAACATCTTTAAAATCACTAATTAATATGAACTTCAAAAACCCTAGACTATTATAGCCTTCCGATTTTTTGTTGCCAATAACCTTTTTGTGGCGAATCCGGTGCAAAGTTGGTATACGTATACTATAGGTTCATAGGCTTAGATAAATTTAAAAGAAAATGTATCCTAGGGTTGAAAATAGGGGAGTTATTTAGTATTAGATTTAAATCGCTTATTACGTAAGAACTAAGTTGTAGGGAAATTTGAACGCCGAATTCGGGTAGTTCACGTTTCCCCTCGAATTAAATTTTAGGCAATACCCAACACGACCTTGTATCACCAATACATAAATATAGGAGATATTACATGTGATATTTGTTACTAAATCTTTGAATTTAGAGCTTTAACAACAATGCATAATTAATACTATTAATTGTTATGAATTATATTGTTATTATAAGTATAATTTATATTGATTTGGGCATTAATTCCGTCTTTTATTCTTAAATACATACTACATGATATTTACGCAAATACTATGTAAAAAAATCTGATAAATGTTTAAGGAAGTAGTGTATTATTATAAAATATCTGTAACAAGTACTTGTTATTTTAGACTGATAAGTAATAAAGAAAAACGAACAAATAGAAAAATGATTATGCTAATTACTCTTTATTGTCAACAAGTTTATAAATATAAATAAATCTTATATTATGAGGACATGGGATATAGGACGTAGGAATCTCCTTCATCCTGACGGTACTATATTCTTATAATTTATAATAGTTACTTATTAATTAAGGGAAATTGTCTTCTGGATGACTGGAGGTAAGCCAATTTCGAACAGTCACATCTGTAGGTACTTGCTCAATGTTATCCAGTATTCTTTCTTCATCTATATCATCCCATATTGCCGATACTTTTTCACTATAACCTTTTTTACGTTTTTTCAGATCACCTACACAATCCAGAATTCGTTTATTCTTAAACATTTTAAACGCATCCGAAGGTTCATGATCTATTTTCAAATCAATGTTATCCAAAACTACTTTATCAATGAATTCTAATTTATCCGTAGCCTCATAATTATCAGAATTACTTAATATTTTAAAATCACCGATTGTTTCATTTGAACGTAATTTATTTACTTCATGACAAAAAACATCTCCTAAAATATTACAAGAAAAAATAGTAACTGCTTTTTGTGTAGGCCAAATGTACACTCCTGTTGTATTAGCATCTACTCTATTTTTTATATTTTGGTACACATGCATATTTGGTGTCCTTAGTAAATTGGATTCAAAAGAATCATTTACGGTTGGTAAAAGATATGGAATATGGTATGTATCACTTTTGTTTTTCCATAATAATTTTTCGTCCGATTTACAACTTGAAACACAAAAATAACTTTCATCGTCGCCGTTATAATAACTTGAAATAAATGGCGCAGAAGTAAAATTATGCGAGCATTTATTTATAACTTTTTTATTTCGTAAATCTAAGATTGAGATGTCGCGAAATGACGAAATATAACATAAATTATTAGCATGTGGTTTAACATTTACGAATCTATCGCTATAATCCAATATATCTCCAGATTTAAGACTAAATGTGGTAGAGAGGTAATTACATCTTTTGTCTATTAAAAAGAAATTATTTCTATTTATATAAACGAATTCATTACGACTATGATACGCTACTTGACTAAAACAATCGTTTTCTAATTCCTCTAAATGATAAAGAATATTATGTTTGCATAATTCTTTCGACGTGTTTATATCCCAAACAGACAAACACTGGTTCACATTCGCACAAACATATTCTTCTTTATTGTCTTGATTGAGACTCATAGATACGAAAGGAACTTCGCTGTTTTGTTTAAAACGTGGATTACAGATAATATCACTATTATCCTTTGTTCTTACATCGTATAATATTATATCATTTTTTAATCTTACACCAATAATAGTTTTAAGACGATCGGCGAAACTGTCTAGTTGATAAATATCAGAATTATGGTTACATAAAATATATTTTTCGGTACAAGTCCATTTGGTTTTCTTTTTCTTTATTTTGGCGAAACCTGGAAATCAAATTAAAATTAGTTTTAACAAACATTACATACAGAAAAGTATAAAAATGTACATTAATTAATAATTTAAATATTACTTCATTTGCGATATATTAGAGATTAAATTTAATACTTCTTGAGCAATTTCATTGGTTGCCTGATTTTTTACTCTGTTCTTTTAGATAAAAATATATAAAAAATGTGCCTCAGAAAAAAATTGAGGATTCCGACTTTTTGTATATAACTTATTTAACACCAAACTTATTAACAAAACATGTAAAAATAATATTTATTTATGTAACTCACCCAATTCTTTACAACTAGCTGTATGTAGTAATACATCCCAGGAAGATATCTTTAAAGCAATTATATTACCACCAGTGTAATACCAATTATAGTTACTACAAAAATATTTATCTGGCTCACTGAAAAACAATTTTTGCATATTTATGTACGAATCAACTTGATTAGATATTTGTTTCTTTTTTTGATATACAACATTTTTTCTTTTTATCATCGATATTTTACGTAAATGTTCCTTTTTCTTCTCAACTAAATCAAATAAAGAATTGTGTTCTAAAGAATCCATTAATCCTTGAAATATTGGATATGGTTTATGGAACCTTTCATCATCTTCTTTTAAAAAGTTCTTCGCACATTCAATGCTACATTTTGAAGATGCAGTGTTACAGTGTTTGTATTTTAGTTTTAAGTCTGTTTTATTTTGAATAGTTCGTTTGTCTTTGGCGCGACTCATTCTATTGTAAACAGAAATATCTGAAATCATAAAGCTAAAATTAGTTACATAAATTATTTTATTACAAGTGATAATTATTAACAGTATACTAACATGACTTAAAAATTCATTTTGTATAAATATTTATAGAACTTTAAATTTTGTAAAACCGCTTTTGAAGCAAAAACTTAACCACGTGCTAAGAAATAACCAAAACATGAAGATACTATAATTATATATTTTTGTTATATTTATAAACTGTAACTAGAACAATTCATAATTAGTAGAATTATTTTAATGAACGTAAAACCTAATAAATAATAAATTAAAAATACCTTAACGATTTCAAACACAACCATAAAGTATTTTGACATTTGAGACGCATGCGCATTAAGTTTGATAAATGACAGGTGTTGGTTTCCAGAATTTGTTGAGTTTATCGTAAAAATTTGACAACTATTGCAATTTATTAAAAATTCTATTGATGTAATGCATTAAAATAAATAAACATGGCTGAAACCGTTGTTGACCTACCAACAAATTCCACAACAGTTATTGTTGAAAATGAGGTAACCCAATAATTTTTAGTTTACCTTCATTGTTTAAAATATTATATTTGTAGGGCACACAAGAAGTTCCAACTCTTAAATTAAGATTACGGAAACCTAAACAAGACAAAAAAGTACAATGGAGCAATGAAACAGTAGATAACGAAAACATGAATAAAAAGAAATCAAAATGTACGTATATGACTCATAGATTATTTTGTATTCATTATTTGTTTTTCAGGCTGCTGCATATATCAGAAACCGAAGAAGTTCAATGAAAGCAGTTCAGAAGATGAGGATGAATGTGATAATTGCAAAGGGCACGTTGAGAAAAGAAAACTGAAGTTAGATCATTCTCCAGAGTCAGAAGTTCCCAATTAAATCACTGTTTAAAATAATAATTTATTATTATATACACTACAGAACACATTTACAAATACACGAAGTTTAAATTTGCCACACCTAAATCACTATTTCTAGTGAATTATGTTTGGTAGGAGTAAATATAATTTGTATAATAAAATTCTAGTTAAAAATAAACTCATGTGAGATATTAAAACATTTAACATATCTATTAACGTTTGTAATAGTTTAACAATTTGTTACAAAACGCTGTATCGCTGTTTATGTTACGGACGGATATTTTTTTACAAGATATTCATTTTAAAAACAGAGTATTTTGAACGTGAAACATAGGATTTGTCATATCCATCGTTACGACTTGGTATTTGATTGACAGGAATGCATTTGTCTGTCTCATTTTGCATCTGTTTTTTTGTAATGGTATTATGCAGATTTTAATTTTAATTCAAGTTTAAGACAAGTAATATAACGCGCAATAACAATTTTAAAAAACGAATTGTTAATAAATGTTATCTGCTATACTTGGGACGCCGAACAGATGCACAAGAAACTCCTCCCACTAACGAGCCCTGCCCATTCATTTAACTAGTGCATCTATTCGGCGTCCCAAGTATAGGTAATTCGATCTTAAACATTTTGATTTTTCTATCGGGGATTTTTAAAATATTAACTATCACTTTTCAAAACTGACTGACATTGGTAACGCCACACTTTTCATAAATAGTTACGAAATTTTCATCACGGAGTGTTGAAAAGTGAATTGTTTTTTTAACTGGTTATGAAAAGTGTGCCGTTTTAAATGTCACTCACTTTTAAAAACATATAGTATATGTGTCAAAATTAGAAAAATCTTGTATGAAACACGTTAAAAAATGCAATTTTGTGTAACTTGTGATTTTATCTCATCGTTTCACAAAATTAGGAATTTTTTTACTGGTTACATAAATATCTATGTATATATAGGAAACGTGGCCCGAATTCATTTCTCAACTCTACAGTTGACCAAATATTGAATGAGATTCTAGTTTTGTAGCAGTTAATGGACGGATGTTTTAAAAAATATTGTAATTATTGTTTATTTGTTTGTTTTTTTGCAATCTTTTACAATTTTAATTCCCTATGTTTAATTTTAAATGTAGCAAGTTGCTGTCAAATATCAAGTCCTAAGTACGAATATGACAAATCCTATGTTTCGCGTTAAAGTACTCACGGTAGACACTGCATAAACACAATACATGATTATATTATCGTAGTAAGTTTAGAGTAAATTAAAAACCAATAACTCTGAATGTTGTGTATCAATGTCTACTCTGATTTCTAAGTGTGCGGACTTGTACAGCTCTGGGGAACTGCGCGATGTCGAGCCCCGCCTGCTCGATCTTGGCCCTCGACCGCCAGACTTTGATAGTGTAGTCGTCTGATGTAGTCACCAGCATCTCCGGGTCTCGGGGATTGAACGCTACGGAGTTCACTACGTCAGAGTGCGGGAACTTAGCTAAACACACACCGTAGTGTCTGTCCCACAAGTATCCGTGCTTATCTTCTGCTCCACTTGCTACGTACTCGTGACAAACGTCCAGGAATATGAAAAAACATTCGTTATTCGGCGTGTAGGCTTTATGCGCGCGCAACATCGTTCCGACTTCTTTTAAAGTTACTAAATCTATAACGTGGATGTCTATTTCTTGAGCTATTGGGGGTGGGTCTAACGGGTTTCCTATCACGTAGCCTCGCGGCCAAGGTCGACTATTTACGTAAAGGTATCTATGATCTGGTGATAAAGCCATGCCTATTATATGTCCGTGTAAATCTATTAAATGATCTACTTTGTCAAACTTATCAGCGACTGAGTCAAAATCTAACCAATCTGGTTCAGGGCGTTGTTGCTTTTCTTTCAGTAAAGCAACTCGTTCTTTTAACGACGGCCCGGGGTCAACTCTTTTGGGAAAATTCACGGATCGCATTCGTTTAAAACCTATTTGATGCGGGGTGTATGTTTTAGAACCTGTCGTGAAAATTAAATACTTTTCCGATGAGCTATCATCTACTTCTATTTCAAATTCTTCAGGTTCATCTTCACCTGTGGATGAACCTGAATCCGAGTCGCAAGACATAGCAGAGGATTGTAACCGGTTTACAGTTTCTGTTTTTCTGTAATCACAGTTGTAACCAAATGGTCGAGCGTAGTCCAGAGTGTCTTGACCTCTGTAACAAATTTTACAACTACAAATAGGAATTACACTTGACATGAGTATATTGTACGTTAATAATAAATGACAAATAAACTATAAAAAAATATTTTGTGTCTCATTCATTATCATCCACCATTATATTCCTTAAATGTAATCTTTTTTAAAGCCAGATTTTACAAAATTGTATGAATTGTAATTATGTAGACCGGTACAAAATTAAAAATTCTTTATTTAATAACAATTATGAAAAATGGATTTAAAGATATTTTCAGTACCTGATTAATGCATCTACGTGAACTCTGTGCCTTTGTAGTGGAGCAGCATTTATATCTCTGTGAGATGGTGGATTCCCTCTTTCAACTGGCTCTTCGCCACAATCCATAACAACAGGTTCTTCATTTTTTGTATCGTCGCTAACAATTTCAGAGTCTGGTAAACAATTTGCTACCATGATAGCTCGAATAGAACTCGCATTTCTATTGTAAAATCTAAAACTACAAATTAGCTCAAGTTGAATTTAAAGCAACAAATTCCTCACCGGTAAAGTTGACTTGTTATCGGAACGTGTTCAGATTCAGTTTCTTGCGATGCTTTTATCAACCAAAGTACAGAGGAACTGACTAAATGTGCTAACCAATACAAGTCTCCTGATAACAGGTATTGGTCACTATACCATGTTCCGAAAATGTCGTACGGTTTATTCATCACGCGACATTGAAGTTCAAAACCTCCTGAAATAATATCTTAAAAAATACGTTTTTAAGAGAAAGAAATTAACAACCTTGTAGACTAAAAACTGCAATTTCTCCAGATGTACTGTGAGGTGTACCAAAATGAACACCAGACACGAGTAAGAGAGTATCAGTTTCGTTAAATTGTGAATACTGTGTGTATTTCCAAGAATGTGCCTTCATATCTCTCTGATATTTTAAAGACACAGGGTATTTAGAATTCCATACCTAAACAATAACACATACAAGGAATTTACATTTTTGTATTTATTTAAAGGTAAATAAAAAAAATATTGTATGAAAAACGTAAGAAAACTGGGTACTTATTTAATTTGTTACTGAAATCAGTCCGGTAAATCTAATTTGCCGGACTAGTCAGTGAAATAAATGCAGAAATAAAAGTTTGTGATTGACTTGTTAAGCTTTTTATTTTAAATTTTCCAAGGGAAATTAAGACTTTTATTTTATTGTTTGAATAATTTTCAAAACAAAACCGAACCTTGGAAATTAAAAGTATGATACTACGATACAGTATAAAAAATATGTTAACATTATTATGTTCTACGTATCGTAAAAACTCATTTACCGGAATTATACTACAGAAAAATAAATAAACTTACTAGAATAAATCCATCTTTTGAACAAGTTGCAAACAACTTTCCATTATGAGAAAAACTCACATGAAGCACCTGATGTTGATGTTCTGAAAGTGTTTCTGTCTGTGCTATAGGAATATGATAACACAAACGTTTGTATTCTGATAACCATGTTTTTGGTTTACAAGCTACAATTACAGCTGTTTAATTAAAATACTTCATTGTAACAAATAAATCTTACATGTATATATTGTTGGATCCGTTTTAAAATTTCGATGAAATAATTCTCTCCATAATAAATCATCATAACTAATATTATTCCAAGCCTTGCAAACTAGTCCTGCATTTAATAAACTTTTATAATCTAAATAACTAAATATTTGTAACAACACAGCATCTGGGATGTAACACCAGAAAGATTGTGAAAAATAAGTTTCGTCTTCTGAATCGTCATTTTCACTTGAATTATTCATTTTTATGTATCATATACGTAACAAATATTAATGGATCTGTAACAGTGTAACAACAATATGGCAAAAATATAAAACTCATTCTTATGTAAACAAAGAATTATTTTGACATTTCAAGATCTTTTAGCTTACCTTATTTTTTTAGTAAAAAATAATACAATGATATGGTTTAAAGTTTAATAACATCACAAATGTAATAATAATTGTATATCACAAACGTAAATTAAGAAATATTGATGTAGATAATGTTATTTCAAGGTTATAAGTGTGGTTATGTTCCAAATAGTAACTAAGAATGTTGGTAAACATTCCTCATTTCATTCTTTGTATTGGTACTTACTGCATTCCAAAAACTATTTGAAATCTGAAAAAAATAGATTAATTGCACAAGGTGTCAATTTTTAATATACTCTAATTATTTCATCTTCTGTAACAACAATAAATTTTACGAGAATAATTTTAATTTTATCTCATTAACATTTAAATATATATTTTCGAACAAAAATTTAAATAAATATGATAGACATATAAATGTAACACAAAAAAATTATATATTGCTGCATGGAAAACTAAATATACATAAATTTACATTTACTGAAAGACTAGGATAATTTTTATATAATAAAATACAATTGCTAGACTACTAATTACTTGGGTATATTAAATTAAAGTTACCACTTACTTAACCATTTACTGAAAAATAATTGTTTGAAAATGTACCCATGTAATTGTATTAGCTTTTCTTTTAATTAAAATTGACCATTGACTTGGCCGAAGGCTACATTAAATAAAAAAATATAATAATTAAAAAAGCAAAATATGGAACAGCACATTTGAAACACTTATATTTACAACACTACTAGAACCTACTTTAGTATCACTAACGAGATTTGAGATGGTGAATACAATAGATTAAATTAAAGTTTAAGTATTTTCGGTAATCAAACATAAAATTTTCAATTATGTACATGTGAAATAAAATAATACATTTGCAATATAAAGTGATTCCCGTTAAGATATTTTTGTAATTAGGCCTAATAAAATCTATATGACATTATCGATTGAAGGAACATCCTTTTTAATAGTAAAAATAATATTGTACCTATGTCTTATATACATTATATATTTTAAATATGTTTTATTTCCTCATTGTGATAATTCATTTCCATTTTTATTAAAATACTGCCGAAAATAAATGTCTTTCTACTTTTCTTTAACAACGATTTTATTTTGATACGGTGACATGCAACATCTTAAAACCAAAGGGAAATGAGTATCACAAATTGTTTTACATTTGTAAAATATTTATAAACGAAATGAATTACGATTATTTGCCAAATGTATCATATTCATATTCTGCACAAATCACTTGATTCAATTTGGATGTAATTATATTTAGATAAAGAGGTAACCACAAACAAAACTGAAGTTCAGCTGCGTGCTTTAATGTAATACCGGCGTAACTGAAACATTACGAGTACATCGCAAACTCGCGGCAAACATTGAATAATTATCTTCGCTAATACATAAGAGAATATACATGCAGAATTAAATATTGACAGCAAATGTTGAATTTGAATTCGTCTTTATGTTTAATAGACCGGTGATAAGTTTAAAGTCAGATTCCTGATAGCGTTGTTTCGAATTGCAGATCTACTGGTTCGGGATGACTTGATGATCTGGATTACCATGATTTTACAATCGTGACATACAATCATCTGCATCCCCTTGAGTCGGTCCGAAGGTCTCGCTTCGCCAGGTCTGTTCAACGTCTTGGCGCGACTCATCCTACTCCTGAAACACAAAACATATTCCTTATACTTCCTTTCAAATAGAATCATTGTTGCGCATGTAATGCAACAAACTTGAAGGAGACGGCAAAGTATTTTCAACAGGCATATCAAATGAGAAAACATGGAACCAGTGGTATGGAATTATTTTAATAACAAGCGAGATTTTTGGAAAATGCCCCCAAGGAAAATTTTCCTTATCGCAATATTTTTTTATATATCAGTAATAAAGCCCTAAATTGTTCTTATTTTAAAGAATTATTGTATCTCCTTCTGTTTTTAAGTAACTAACTACTACCCTAAAATGGGTCTAAGTTACAATCTTAAAATATTACCAGTATTTTTTTGCATCAAAGTACCTATGTATACAAATTTTCAATTTAAAATTCGGACTAGTAAAGCCACAATTTAAGTTTGAATGTCAGCCAATAGGAATCCAGATGACCGGTAATAATGCGCGTGTGGTGTGAGGATATACCAGGGATCCTGAGACGCTAGCACTCAGTCCCGCTGTGCGGGGCGCCGGGGCGGTAGTGGACCTCCGGGCCTCTGCCCCGCCTGGTGGTATGGCTAGACTGCCTTCCAGGGCATCTCATGCCCTGAACGTGGTCTAGTTCAGCCGGCCGGGAATTACAGCACGCTTCAGCGTGTGCTCTAATTCTTGGTCTGCTGAAACCAGAGCACATTCTGGAGCAGATTTAGCTGCTTTGGATTGTGCTGGTTTCAGTGGGTCAAGAATTAGAGCACTTAAAAGTGTTTGCTCTAATTCTAGGTCTACTGAAACCAGAGCACATTCTGGAGCAGACTTAGCTGCTCTGGATTGTGCTCTGGTTTCAGTGGGTCAAGAATTGGAGCATTCTGAAGTGTTTGCTCTAATTCTAGGTCTACTAAAACCAGAGTACATTCTGGAACGGATTTGGCAGCTCTGGATTGTGCTCTGGTTTCTGTGGGTCAAAAATTAGAGCATTCTGAAGTGTTTGCTCTAATTCTAGGTCTGCTGAAACCAGAGCACATTCTGGAGCAGATTTGGCTGCTCTGGATTGTGCTCTGGTTTCAGTGCGTCATTACTTAGAGCATTTTAATATGTTAGCTCTAGTATTTATTTTTTCTTGTATGTTTTGATGTTAGTCTTTATAAGAAATAAATTTTATACCCATTAAACAGAGAATTTAACGAATTTTAAGAATAAGGTCTCTGTAATACGTTTTGACTATTTGTAACGTTGCTAATTCATACCTTCTGTCGCTAATAGTAGAAGCAGGACTAACAGGCTGCAGGCTTTGAGGCCCGTCCACACTTCCTCCCAGGCTGGATTCTACTCTGGAGCCGGGCGCCGAGGAAGAGGAGCCGCAGACGGTCATGCCTCGCTGCAGGTTGGGACTGCTGGGGGCGCTGCCCACCGAGTTCCTGGCGCTGCTGCTGGAGGACTCCGGCACCATCAGCCGGCTCACCAGCGACCTGGGGAACGAGTCCTTGCTCTCGTCCTCCGGGGACGACATCAGGCTCGGGCTCAGCAACACCACCGGCACGTTCGAGAAGTGTTCCGTTGGTATCCGCATCTAAGGGAGAGTATTGTAGAACAAGTCTGGAATGTTGTGTGAATATGTACTTACTTTTGTGTAACATTTTGCACATACTGTTCGCTTGCAAAGTTTACATCGTTGTCCCCAAGGACCGAAGATTCCAAACCTTGTTTTTAAACACAGGAAGCAAATCTGAAAGCAAAGATTATTCATTTTTATTTCCTTCATTCGACTTCAAATAAGTCTTCTTCAGAGTGATATTTGTTAAATTATAGTACATTGCAGTTATTCAATTAATTACAATATTTTGAATTTAATAATTTGAAATATGCAGTAAGATTGCACCGTGATATTTAAAATTGAAGAACATGCAAAATTAAAGGTCATCAAAATAGTTAAATGTCAATTGAAGTAAATGTTAATGATTTTATAATAAACTATATTTAAATAGAACTTGTTCTATAACATGAAAGCAATATTTCAGGATACACATACTAGTTTAACAATCGTAAACACAAGTGCGTGTACGAATGAGGGGAGAACGTCTAGATACAGAAATTATGAGTCATCCTTTTATCGATCACCACATCATTTCTAAAAACATTGTCATAGAATTTACCTACTACGTTTGCAAATGGATTAAATTATATATTTTTGCATTTATTTTCAACAACAAATAAACGACAGACAATATTAGTTTTAGTAAATTAATACTTTATATTGTTATAGCTAGATTAAGAACTTTATAGTGTGAAGTAGTGTGTTAAAGTGAAATAGCAAAAAAAAAAGATTTGTAAGCAATATTTAAAAATTATTATAAACTAAGTTGTTTGCCCCTTATATTGTTTTGTATATTTTTTGTACTATCGTATCTGTTTGACCTCAAGAGGTATTTATTATTAATATATTTTTTTAGATTTACATTAAAATATGCTAATAAGAATGCATCTTAAATGTAATTCAATTTGTAACTTGAAAAAAGATTAAAATATGGGATTAGAGAATTATAAATAGATATTAAAATATTGTTAAAGAAACATGCATAAAAACAAATAAATTCAGTATAATTTTTTTTTAAATGGTCCATTTCTTTGTCTTCAGGTAATGCCTTTGATATGAGTAATAGAACGTTGTAAAATTTTATAAGTAAGGTGACCATACATCTTAATTCTTTTGGGACATTTTCCAATTTTTTTCAACTCGTTTTTTGATCTCGAATTTAAAGCTTTTACCTCTAATCGTTTTGGGGTAATAGGGTAATAGTTTTTAATACATATCTTTATATTATATTCTGTAAAAAACTCTTATTAGAAGATCAAGAAGAAAAAAAAAATTAAGCAGCACGTTTCAGGCAAATATAAGACTTTTTGATCAAATTGATTTCAGATATAATTTATGTACAAAAGCTTTTTTTTATTAATATTTCATTCAAATGTGAATACTGTTTTGATTTATTATTTAGTTGCATTCTCACCTTCCGTTTCTCCACATCCTCCTTGACATGTCCCTCCACAGGCAGTGCCTCGAGCTCAGCTTTGGTCAACACGGACCTGATGTGCACGATCTCCTCGAGCGTGAGGGAGAGGCGGTCGTCGAGCGACATGGCCTCCTGCCACTGGCGCGACTGGATGAGCTCGTCCTGCAGCGAGGAGCGGCTCCAGGACATCTCGGGCAGCGTGGCGCCCAGCTGCGAGTCGGTCTCGGAGGAGTCGCGGGACTGGCGCGAGGCGGGCCGCGACTGCGGCACGGACTGCGTGCCCGGCGGGCCCAGCAGGTGCTCTGCGCCGCACGTGCTCAGAGTGTGGCGGCGCATGCTCGCGCGGCGGGTGGGACACTGTGTTGCCAAGTCGTATGCTGGAAGGTAATGTTAGGTTAGGGTGAAAATGGTGGAGACGGGAAATAACAAAAACAACAATACAGGTGATCACCGATTCAATAGACAAGGTTTAAGGATACACTCTTTAGATAACTTTAAGTCCACTCCATGATTTCACTTTATTTAGTGGAGTATGTATACAGGGTGTTCCATTTAAGTGTGCCACCATTGCTATCTCGAGAATTATAAGAGCTACGAGGTTGATTCTTTGCTAATTTAACTAACCTTGTAGCTCTTATAGTTTTCGAACAAGCAATGGTGGCACACTTAAATGGAACACTCTGTATATAAAAACTAAACATTACTTTGCAACAATATAGTTATTACAAATTTAATGTTTTTTGACATGCACTGACCGACATTGACTAACTTCAGTGACTCTCTGCACACTCTGATCAATACTAACATTCCTTGTTTTCCACCCGACACGACCCTTATATACCTGCCGCCAATTAATCTCTCGAACATTCCGGAGCCTTCTGATCTCTTTAAAATTCCCTGAACAATAGCTACGTCGCTCCTATCCCCCTTGTCCTTTAATGTGAATCTGACCAGACAGGTCAGCCGTTATGACTCATGTGCGCTGACTCTCGCTCTTTACATTATATTCAAATGGATCGTAACGTCAGCATGGTAGAATCGTGAAAGAAGACAGGTAGACGGTTTATTACGCTCCTAATTTATCTCTCTTCTTTCATGATTAGACTATGCTGATGTTACAATATTACAGGATTGGCAAAAATCATGATTTATTTAAAAAAATCAAAAAACACTAACATATTTAAACTAGTTAAAGAGCTGCGCCTGTTTTATGAATCTAGATTTTTATTTGTCCCCAAAGATAATAGTCGAGACTCGAGAGGTATCGGTAGCCAGAAAGCTTGACCTCTTCTTTCAATCCACCTATTAGCAAATTTGTTATTTAGATATGTTCTAACATTTCTACTAAATTAAGACGGTGCGCCATCTTATTGAAATTAAAAATGATCAACAGAAAGTGTACTATTAAATTTAATATCATCCAAAAAATATTTTGGACTTAAAATTACCTAAGAAACACACTTTATATTTATAGCTATTGAATTGGGAGACACCTGTATTATTTCTGACATTCAAAACAGAATAAATTAAACTTCATGCGACACTATAAACGAAAAACGAATAACCGAAATAAAAAAAAATATTAAAAGTATAATTGCAAAATAGAAAAACACATTGCTTTGTTAAAGTAAATGATAATTGTAGAAGAAGAAGCTATGATAAGGGTAGGTAGAGGCCTACACTCGAGCGCGGTGTCGCAGAAGTGGTGGTACTCGTCGTGGGTGATGCGCGTAGTGCGGCTACCTGTGCGTCTCCAGGGGTTGGGGCTCGGGGGCCCGCCGTGCCTGCCGCCGTTCACCACCACCGGCTCCTCCTCGTCCTCGTCGTCGTCATCGTTACCCTACAACAACAACACCAACACATCAACAACCGTACGATGAGTAAAGTGTTAATAATGAAGAATTCAATTGGGATGTGAACCCAAACATTCATATTGTGAGCACTGGCTCAGTCTGAAAGCATCTGTGCTCACCAAGGTGCCAACCCAACTGTCAACTGTAAAATTTTGAATTAAATGAAAAGGTTTAATCTGACTGATCTGATACATCAAGAGGCAGTAACATTCAAACAGAAATTGCAATGGAAGCAATGGAAAATTACATGTACAAAGGTATATACCATTCCTAGCGTTATAATTGTAATTAAACTTCAGTTTAATGACAATAAAAATATTTTAATGAGTATAAGTTCATTTAATATAAAGCATTTTTAAACTATGAGAATATAATTTTTATAAAACAAGCTAATAATTTTACTAAAAGCATTTAAAAAATACGAGGATGAATTTTAAATTAAAATAGAATATATTTTTTTTTTTGAAAATTGATTAGTGAAACAAAGTCGCTTTTTCTGAAGTATGTATCATATATAATTATTATTTATCCAGTTTCAAAGGCAAGACGCGAAAGAACTTTTTTTGTTTAAGAAGAATAAAGACTTATTTAAGATATACTATGACACTATGTAAATTTAATTTAAAAAATATTGAAAGATAATTAGCAAAAAATGAACTTTGCTTCAAGACATCCTAGTAATCCTAGAAGGATAATTCTAAATTGGATGTAATTTACAGTTTTGTTTTGTATACCTTAACCATCGGTTAATAGAAAAATATCGCATCGAAATAGTAAATAATCAAATTTTAATTTGAAAATGAAAAATTTGTGTTTTTTTTTTTGTAAAAAAAAATATAATTTGTGTATCTATTTTTTGTGATAAAGTTTACAAGAATATAAATAGATAATTTCATCATCTAAACTTTAGTGGTATAATGAGAGAACCATTAAATTAAAGAAAATTCTTTAGTCCTTGAGTTCTTGAGTACATTAATTTCAATCCATTAGTTTATCAATTTTATTCTCAAAAAACTATAAATATTAAATTTATTTCCAAATTAAAAAAAACCGTTTGTTGA
The DNA here is from genome assembly GCA_035578165.1 of Stenolophus ochropezus. Lineage (NCBI taxonomy): Eukaryota > Metazoa > Arthropoda > Insecta > Coleoptera > Carabidae > Stenolophus > Stenolophus ochropezus. The sequence continues at coordinate 692,481 of JAQOWZ010000011.1, read as the reverse complement.
GCGTTAGTCATGTAGGTAGAGAAAAATCCAGGTCAACAGAAATCGATAGGTCCGTTGGTCTGGATTTTACTACGGCTTATAATACTGGATAACAATAGGAATTCATGATAACGTGGATTTTCTAATGGGAGTTTTGATTGATTAGCCTCCATTATTTGCAATGTTGGTGTTATGTTAAAAATTAAACCAATTTTTTAAAAACAATACCTGTAATACGGAGAAGTCGACTTTTATTAATCTCCTTGTTGGTTCTTTCTCCTCTGATTCTTCTTTTCGTTGTTTTGGGGTCTCATTTTGTACTGGTGTGAGAACTGCAAGAAAAACAAAACATACAGTACGAATATTCAAAAAAAAGAATAAAATTAATTAGTAGAATTTACTAGCAATTGTACATTTGTCGTATAGTTTTTGACCTTTTAACCGAATACATTTAGATCCCTCTTAAAAACCGAAGAAATATAGGATTACATATTTATAAAAAACTCAATAAATAAATGATTTGTTAGCATAAATGAAAGTCCTTTGTTAGGTTTACATTAAACAAAATAGCTCCAATACATATTGTTTTATTTTTATTTTCTATATCAATTGAATGGTTAACTTACTGATATAGGTTTATATTTGTATTTATTAACAAATTAAAATTAAAGTATTAAAATTTTTTGTGAATTGATCACTGAATAATATATGTCACATTATAAGCATGTAAAACTATCAGTAATGAGGAATTCTCAATTAGAAATCCAATTAGTAATCATTAAGTAGAAATGTTTAGCAACAAATAGCAGAAATTGATGTTACAAGTTGAAATCTAGGCTATACTTCAATGCGAAAGTACAAAAATATTATATGTATAGTCCTTACATCCTACAAATATATACGATTCTATTTGATGAATTGTTTATTTCACCGAAAAATGGTAAGTTATACAATTATTATATCAGCTGATAAAATTACCTCTAAGGTAAAATATGACCTGTTGCTTATTGAATCTCTTATAGTATTAGGCGTTTAGTTTTCTGTTTTTTGTATTTTATTTTATATTTTTAATTCTTACAATACCACATATTGAGACATACCTACATAATATACATATACATAGAAATATTATATTGACTTATTAAATTGTTTTCAGTAATGACTGTAATTCTGTCTGCACCTGGGTGATAAAAAGACTGAATTACAGTCGAAACGTTGGTATATCTGTGGATTTTAATAAATGACTATAATTCCAAAAACAACTTTCCTTTGATTAATAACCAGTCGATAAAACCAATCCTGCACTAGTTGTAAAGCAAGGATAATATATTAGAGTAGAAGTTGAGATGAGATGAGATGTTGAAGAGATGAATGACAAAGAATAGTCGTAAATATATGTGTAGCTATAACAGTAGTCTTACTTTGAAATTTATAGCTCTTGTCTTGAATTTTTGCAAGACTGAGGCAAGATCAAGAACAATACAAGACTCTCATAAAACACTATTTTACATTTGCTATAACTTAAATCGTGTATTGTCTGTACTAGATTGTTTTGTATTTTATGTCACTGTAGTTATCAAGATACATATTTATTACTAATTGTAAAGTTAAGGACATTATATTAGAGTACAAGTTGAGTTGAGATGAGATGAGATGTTTGGCGAGATGAATGAAAAGATATAGTCGTACATATGTGTCCCTGTGACAGTTGTCTTGCTTTGAAATTTATAGCTTTTGTCTTGCATTTTCTGCAAGACTGAAACAAGACCAAGAAAAATACAAGACTCTCGTAAAACACTACTATTTATATTTTCTATGAGTTAAAACGTGTGTTGTCTGTACTAGATTGTTTTGTATTCTACGTCACTGTAGTTATCAAGATACATATTAATTACTAATTGTAAAGTTAAGGACAATATATTAGAGTACAAGTTGAGATGAGATGAGATGTTGAAGAGATGAATGACAAGGAATATTTGCATACTGTGTACTGGATTTTATTAAATGACTGCAATTCCAAAAACTACTTTCCTTTGATTAATAACCAGTCGATAAAACCAATCCTGCACTAATTGTAAAGTTAAGGACAATATATTAGAGTAGAAGTTGAGATGAGATGAGATGTTTGGCGAGATGAATGATAAGATATGGTCGTAGATGTGTACCTGTGACATTGGCCCGAATAGTCGGGTCTCAGTAACTCAAGTCCTGAGCAATGTCAATCAAGATACATATTTATTACTAACTGTAACGTTAAGGACAATATATTATAGTAGAAGTAGAGATGAGATGAGATGTTTGGCGAGATGAATGACAAGATTTGGTCGTACATGTGTACCTGTGACATTGGCCCGTCTAAGCGAGTCCCAGTAACTCAAATCCAGAGCAATGTCAATCAAGGTACATATTTATTACTAATTGTAAAGTTGAGATGAAGATGAGATGTTTGGCGAGATGAATGTGAGGCACTAGCCGTAGGATGTGTACCTGTGACAGTGGCCTTGCTCGGCGAGTCCCAGTAACTGGAGTCCTGAGCAATGTCCTGGCAGGCGTCGTCCTCGGCCGGCTCGGGCACCAGCCCGGTGGTGACGCGCGTCACCCGCGGCTCCCCCAACAACATCACTACATCCTCACGGCACTGTCTACACGCCACTCACCTCTATCCTGCCTCACTCATTACACTACGCCGTGGTATTGTAAACACAAATCACACGTCAAATCAGAGCTAAACTACGTGCATGGTCTACATGATATGTCAATGACTAGTACCACCAAATTCCTTATTACTAACTTAGTGATACAACAATTAAAATAAATAAATGAAAGCGCGCGTCAGAATTTTATTCAATAACAATGAAAAACTCTAATGAAAACATTTTACGTAATGGGAACTTTTCTCATTCAACATTCATTTCAAGATCATTTCTACTTTTACAAAATTCGGTGGGAATAATCCTTTCTTCAAATTGTAAAGAACATATATTGGCTCATTTGCAAAACGTTGTTAAATGTTAAAAATGTCCAATTGCGTTATTTTTATTATTATGCAATTCGTATTTTCGCGATTTCCCACAGAGATAACATTTAAATAATTTATATCGATGTGGGGATTAGAATAAAAATACAATTTTGTGCGTATTTCACAACCAATTAATTTTAGAAAAATATTAAACTCGTCTTATCTCATATTACTTCGGGTACTGTTAGTTTCACTTTTATAATCCGTTTGCTCTCAAAACTCCCTCGAAGTAAAACTAGTACACATATATAAGAAAAACTAATATGTAAGTCGATGCATCCGAAAGTGTTTCATATAAACATTCCACAGTTAGAAAAGTAGTACATTTTTACTTGTAAATTACTTCAAGATTCAAGAAGTATATTGAACAAACTCTTATTTGTTATTGTTTAAAGTTTAAAGGTTAATGTCCACTATTGTAAACAACAATATTTATTTTTCTATTCTATATATTTATAAATTATTTGAATTGGTGCTTTAATAAAATTTTATGATTTAATACTAACATTTACATTTATATACCAGTAGTATTATGTTAATAAGTTAATAATGTATCAAAGTTAATGTATATTATTATAAACAGTTTAAAAATAGTTTAACATTATTTTGAATATATTGGGAAATATAATTTTTGCGCAATGTCCCGGCGAATTGTAAAATACCGAAGATTGCGACTGTTAAGTCGTCACAGAAGACGTGTTTCCGGACAAGAAAAGGTCAGTAGTGTCTTGGAGGCGGTTCACGGCCTAAATTCTCCATACATTTAAATTTTAGTTGAAGTAAGGTCAGTGAAGAAAACAGTGAAATTGCAATGTATAATACACCGTTATATTTTCTTTCGTAATCTTATAAAAATTGAAATATACAAAATAAATTTTATAAAATATTATTGGTATTATAAATACAAATTTGGCAACGCTGATAAAAAGTTTTCATTACAGAAATTAAAAGAAAAATTTAAATACTTCATACCACAAGTCATCAGTCTAATATGGTAATATTTGAAAAACACAAACCTGAATTTTTATTAAAATTTATCACGCAACACTGTGAAAGTTAAAAATTATAATGTTTTTTGAACACCATAATAGTTTTTTAAATCTATAATATATTTGGCAATTAATTACGTAGTTTCATTATCTGATGATGCAAATGAAATGGGAGGTGACATTTCCGTGAAAACAATCATATAAACATAAAACAAAATAGCAAAAATAACACTGATTATACAAACTTCAATTAAACACACATGCATATTTTGTTGAAAATGATGAATATGATGTTATTTACTAAATAAACTGATGAATATGTAAACAAAAGTAAAGCAGACATGACATGATCGTACGAAGGTAGAATTGTGTCACTAGTGATGTTTATTTATTACGTCTGTAGGGCACGATAGGTATTCATTACATCTACTTAGTTTCTCCAGTTGTAGCTTGTAGTTTCATGCAAGATCTACACACCAATGAACCTGTTCAGCACTTGTCACAACACATCACAGGAACAGATTGTTCGTGTAAGTAGAAAGGATTGGAGGAATCGGTTTAGAGGTGTAAATGTTGCAAGCACCTACCAAGCGGGCACAAGAAGGGTAGTGACAGAGTCCGCACTAGTACTGCACAGACGGACTGACTGCGCTGCGACGCCGAGCGCCGGGATGCGCGACGCACCGCGCAGGCGCCGCGACGCCGATCGTTCCTAGCCCAAACCCACCTACATCCCAAAACGCATAACGACGGCTTTACCCAACATCGCGCTACAATCGTTTGCTCTATTTTTGTGAATAGTTGTTTTTGTTATTAAAAATTAATTACTAATACTATACCAGTGTATAATTGTCAATATTAGTTCAACTATAAATGTAAATATAAATATCTAACAACATTCAAGTATGACAAGTGCTTTTTGCAGAATAAATGTCTGCAATGATATACCTAAGTATATTTACATTTATCTTACTAGATATACTTATCCATGGCAATGCCCTCAAGGATACATTTCTCGTAGTGCAGAATTTTTTTACATCAGTAATAAAGCCCTGAATTGTTATTACTTTAAAGTTTTATTATACCTCCTTCCACTTTTTAATATCTGACTACTACTCTAAGATGGGTGTAAATTATGCTCTTAAAAATATTACCGGTGAATTATTTGCGTCAATGTACCTCGTATACAAATTTTCAATTTAAAATTCCAACTAGTACAGCCACAATTACAGATTGAATATCAGCCACTAGAAATCCAGATGACCGGTATCAATGCGCGTCTCTGGATATACCGGAGATCTTCAGACGCTAGCATTCAGTCCCGCTGTGCCTGCTGAAATTAGAGCACATTCTGGAACAGATTTAGCTGCTCTGAATTGTGCTTTAGTTTTTGTGGGTCAGAAATTAGAGCATTCTAATAATACGAAAAATAAGTTTTCCATGTTTGTTTAAATTACATAGACTAAGAAAGAAACCATGTATAATCTTCTGAAAAGTCAGTATGCACTCACGATCGGTAACACATCAATTTACACATGTACAACATTAATAGAATGTTTTATAAAATTTTCACATGACATGATATTTTGTCCATTATAATGTCTACTGTACTAACAACGGAAAAAAGATTATTGAATTAAAAAAATAAAATTTACGAGTTCGAATTACCATACAATGCATAAATCCAATGATGATTAATGTACCCTGTTTGTATTTTCATTTATTTATTTCCTTTCTGTACCAGGACATGCTGGACAGATCTCATCACTCCACAATATTCAAATATTTACACCTAAGCTGAATATTTCAGAGGCGAGTACACGAATTGATGTCCGGGTCAGGATAGATATGAGGACTAAGCCGAAAGGTAAAGCCTAAAGAAAGTAGTTCGCTGACTTCGCAAGAAATAGGTCACCTGCTATAGCAATTTTATTGCTTCCATAATACTTCTACTTATAGTTATTCACGTATTTAGAATATAAAGTGGTAGTTTACTTGCGATGTGAATACTTAAATATTAAGAAAAGAATAGAGGATAAATTTCATCACATTATTAAACAATAGCTACAATACTTACAAATGCAAGTAGAGTGTAACATAAAATACTTTGCGTGTTTTATATTCGATCATACAAATAAATATATGGTAGTACGAAATATTTTACTGTAAGTTATGTAAAGTCAAGATAATATCTTTGAAAATTTACATTTCGCCTTATTTTTAGAAAATAAATTATAGTAAACAAAAAATACTTTATTCGTATGAAGCATCTATCAATTTCTGATTACGGTACCAAAAAAAAAAGTCAATCCTGTTCTGAAGTTCATTCAAACACCTGATATATACATTTATCGAATGAATTTTAGTCTGAAACACATAATTGTATCGGCTAACTAACTTATTACTAACCTTGTATTTATCTTAATTTTACTTTCATATATCACTTTTCCTTTTTCTGGTTTTAGTAGATCGCTTATAAAATGTAACATAGGATTTGTTTTCTTTCTTTAACTTTTATAATGTTCACCACTAAGATTTATATAGTATCTTGTACTTGTACAACAAGCATGGAATGGTACTCATTTCATACGAGTACGACAGTTTGTAACATGAATCAAGCTAGTTGTACACTATACTTTTACTACGACCACGATATTAGTTCCTAATTCATTTATATTTACCTTCTAGCAACTAGATATAAAACTAAAATTAAACAATACGATTTTTATTAGAACTGTGAGGTATGAATTCATATCTTAACGTTTTGTACGATCGACACAATATATTCGAAGTTATTACATGTTACCTAAATGTTATTCTCTGATTTCAAAGGGAAATATCTTCGTCTTAGATGTAGTTTATTATCCCATGAGATTTCATCTGCCAAGTTATCTCGGCAGACAATCCCAGCAGACTGCCAAATCATAACAATACATTCATTCCTTTAGTTCACATTCTGCAATCTACTGGAGTTTCACCTTGAAAGCTAGAAAACCGTGCAGTTCCTACGTCGTTCCTAGCGAAGTAAAACCAGGAACAATCAATATATCAAGAATAATGTGACTCTGGATGGCAACGGTCCAAATTTACACGGCTGTAGCCTAGATTAAAGGATTAGGGAAACCGATCATGTATTTCGCGATGATCTGCTCACATAATTGTATCATTGTGAAAAGTTCAGCAGACTTTCTCCAAATCACTAATTGATACATTTTGTTTTGTATCCATGAGATTTTTCTCATTACTTTATACTCGTACAGCTATCAAGCTTAGAAAGAAGCTCATTCAATAAATATATTACTTATTTATACTCTTATTTAAAATTTGATAGGATACAACAATCATTAAAAGTTTCTCACATGTGTTACAAATAAAATACATTTAATTATAGTTATCCGGTCATTTTTTTCCTTTTATGGAAATTGTGAAATTATTGATTATAAATATGAAATTTAGCAAACATCTAAGGAATTAAAGGATAATTTTAGTTATAAAACTTTCAAAATAAAAACTGGTAGTCGTAGGTGAATTACATATTTGAATACAAGCTGCATAAGCATTTTCTTTATAATTTTTGCTGCAGTAATTATGAAGCGAAAGGAATAAAGCAAGAAAATAAAAACAAGTTGGAGGAAAAAGCAACATACTTTTTAAAGGTACACGCTGCTCTCTATGCCATATATGCAAAAACTCTCCAAACATCAACATCTGGTTTTGTAGTTTACTCTTTTCTTTAGTTTCCTCGCAAAATACAGACACAGCGTAAGCAGATTAATTAGAAAACTCTTCTGCGTAAGCGCTTTTCCCTACACAACCACAAGCCAAGCTGCTTCAGCAATTTTCTCCCAGACTGGATAATGAAAAATAAAAACTAATAAAAACAAAAACATCTTTAAAAAGTTTAAAAATTTACTTTTCTTAATTTTATTAAAACAAACTATAACAATTATGACCTACACACCTATAATATTATGCAAGTTAGGAAATGTACTATTTAATAAAATTTAATTCTGTTCTAATCTGAAAATGATTTTATTTTTAAAAACTAATATTTTTTTATAATGAACCTTTGCATGTTTACCGTGTACGTACTATACAGGGTTTAAACATGGGGATCTCGAGAATTATAAGAGATACGAAGTCGGTTAAATTAGACAAAAGTTGCCTCATGTGAGGGTCATTTTATACATGTTTAGAAATAATTGCTGTGAAACAGTCAAAGTGTGATGACATATTCGGTTATTATAAATACATATTTTTCATGTTATAGTTGTGGATAAAGTATAGTATTCTATTCGCATGTAATGGCTATTACTCACTCAAATGATTTAGAACACTCATTCTCATGAGCAATAGCATACATTACATGCTCATTGAATAATATATTATAACTTGTACATTATTCATGCACTTTAGTATTTTTATTTCTCATATTAAAAAATTTAAAGCAAATCAAAATTGTTTTCTTCCATGTATAATTTGAAGGAAGGTGTCTCAGTATCTAAATTTATTCTCTTCTCTTCCCTGTCAGTGGGAAGGGATTTGGGAAATAGAAGTTCTTCCTGTGAATTAAGATTGCCTTCGTTTGGATACAAACCGAGCCGCAATGTCGTTACCTGCGCATGCGCCAAGGCCTTTGACATTTCACCCACGACTCGTTTCAGATTCAGAATACACCAGCCATTGGCGTAACAGCAACAACGCCGGGATGCAAGACCAAACATCCTGCCTTCAACAACGCAGGCTAATTGCTCCTTTATATTCCTCACCAAATAAGAGAAAATCGTTACATTTAAAATGCTAGCTCAAGCTCATCATTCATAAAAATAGCTCTTCTACTTGGTTTGGTACTCATTAACTTCATTTATTTTTCTTAACCACGAAACAACAAGTATATAATTATTTATACCACATTTCTCAGATCTGAATCTGAATTCACTTCAAGAGAACTATAATGGTTTCATAAATGAACTCTGTTATTAAGTTGTTATACAATATTCTGTATTGAACTTGAAAATCTCTTTTATATAATGAAACTTTTACTCACTTTTTTATTACCTCAGAATTTAAATAAGAATGTCATTGAAAAGAAAATAAATAAACAATATTTATGATACCTATCTTTGTTTACAAATAAATATTTTTCATTGATAATTTTTATCTAGCAATCTCAATAATCGTTCATGCACCTTTAGTTTAGTTTTCCACTAATGCACATTTATTTTATTGTCAATGTCACGGTCGTGAATAAAGAAAAATAAACAAGTGTGCATAATAAAAATGTAGTATGTACTAGATAAATTTGTCTGTTTATTTAATCTAAAAGATCAAAACAAAAAGTAAGTATAAATATGAAGTGAATTATTGTAAATGACATTAGTTCAAAATGAATATACTTGTAGTATTGGTCACAGCATTCTTAGCATCAACTGGTAAGAATATTTAATATTTAAATATTGAAAGAATCTTTCAGAACTCATAATTAATCAATAGACAATATTTGGGTTAAAGTTCTGTAAAATATTATTAATTACAACGTTTCGACATCTTTAATTTAATATTAATTTATAAGTTAATGGAAAATTGTTAAAGGGTATTTGTTATTAATAAGTGAAATTCTAACAAGTATTTATTTGAATAAAAAATGGTCATTTTATCCACTAAGTAAGTCATAGTTTTCATTCGAATAAATTATTAGGATACATTGACTAAAGCTTTGATTTGATTTTGACGAATTAGGAAAGTTATACAAATCTGGATTGTATTTTGATTTTAGATGCAGTGCCATTAAATTGGCGAATTGTAGGTGGATCTAATGCCACCTTTGGACAGTTTCCTCACATGGCATCAATTTCTTATAAGAAAAATCCTGATGAAGACAAGCATATTTGTGGAGGAATAATTTTGGATGAATGGTGGATTCTTACTGCTGCACATTGTGTTGCTGGGTAATATATTTATCTATTAAACCTTTAGGAAATTTCACTTGTATCATTTTCAAAGCGTAGGTTGATACAAATCCGTCACACATTCACGCAAATATTATCTTCCTATATCTTTTTGCGTGTCGTCTCCCTTTAATTTGCCCTTCTTTTCTTAACACTTAGAAACTTTCTCTGTTTCAATAAATTTGTAATTGTCTATATCTAATAACTAACTTTAACTGAGGAGGAATGCATGTCTAATTATTTAGCACTTTATGCTACATTTATATAAATTACATATTTCGAAATTGACGAACTATATAAAATATAGTTTAGTAATAGGTATTGTGATAATAAAATTTTAAAATTAATGTCACAATTAATTTTGTTGTAGATACGACCCAAGCCGATTATCTGTCAAAGTAGGAACAATCTCTTTGTCAAAAGGAGGCAGTATTTACCCAGTATCTTATTACTCATTCCACGAAGGATATGATCCAATTGAAATCATAAACGATATAGGTTTAATCCGGCTTTTAAAACCAATAACTTTCATCCCTCGACTAGTGTCTCCCATATTGTTAAACCCTTCCCCCCTTTTCGGGGGGGAACGAGTGACGGTGGGCGGCTGGGGAGTCACGGAACAAGGAGGCTCCTCACCGGATACACTCCAGTGGTTAGAAACAACAGTGGTGCCGGAAGTGGTGTGTCGGGAGGCAAATAAACCATATCCGGTTACAGAAGGCATGATATGCACCCTTAAGGGAGTAGGGCATGGTGCCTGTCATGGCGATTCTGGGGGGTTTTTGAAGGATGAGACAGGGTTGGTAGGAATTGTTTCTTGGGGGAGGAAGTGTGCCAAAGGATACCCTGATGTTTTTACGAGGATATCGTTTTATTTTGACTGGATTCGTACTACTGTACGTAATTCGGATAACAAACAGTCTCTGTATGTATAAATTTACTTTACTCATTTTCATTTCTCTTGGTAACCAGACAAAGGTACAAATTAATATCAAACAGTTCTGTCAAAAATTGTATTGTTTAATTTTTGTTTTGTAGCTAGTTGCTTGGAAGTAGTGAAATAGTCATTTTTATTATTGCAAGTAAATTTAACCATATCAGTATTATTATTGGCTTTTGCAATTTTTAAATGTTTTGTTATATTATGTAAATATATTGTTATATATTTTTAATTGTTATGTACTTATAAGTATTTAATAAAAAACAAATTAAAAAATGTAATGTGACCTCTACCTGATTTTCTTCTATACCTAATAACTAAATTTTTCAGTTCAAGACTATATGCGCTTGTCTCGAACGAAAGAAAATCCTATCTTTAAAGTAAATGTAAATAGTAATTTAATCAGTAGTTTCCATTTACTGTTTGCACAATTTATAATACGTGACAGGTACGTCATAATGCTCACTTCAATAAATGCAATTTTGTAGACCTTTCCACTGTTGAAGATTGTTTAAAATGTGCACTCAACCTCGGAATTTCAATCTTGTTATCTTTCAAAGTCGCTGATTCAGAATATTATTTGGCTTTTCACTATACGGATTCATCACAAGTTATTAAATGTACGAGTGAAACTAACTTGGTATTTACTAGTTCCGTTATATCCAAAAAATTGTAGGTTAACGTTAAGATTTACCTCGTCTAACGGGATAATACGACGTAACGCTTTGATAATTTCCTCATTACTTTCTCGAAACAGGCCAACAAAGAAATCAATAACATCAAATATAAACCGATGAGAAATAAATATTACGCGATCGGATTAATCTTATGAAATTTAAAAGCGATGGCAATTGTTTATATTTTCCACAGAAAATTATTCATTACATCTGTGACAAAATAAGTATTATACACTGAAACCAATTAGTCTCCGTACACCAGTAAAAGAAAAAAGTGTTCTATTCTTTCAAAGTTTTTTATTGAATATATATACCCGAAATAAATTTTATATCCTCTTACATATTTCGCTATTGGATCATATTTTTTTGTTTTCATTTGTTCATTCTTTCTTTTCCAAACAATGATTCGAGTATCTGATCTGAAAATGTTTATTTTGGTTCATCTGAAACAATTACTGAGTTCCAGAAGGTTTTAGGATGGTTTATATATTTCAAAAACAAAGTGTAAATATGTGTGTATGGAGACTAGTTGGTTTCAGTCTATATTTATTTTATTTTGTAGAAAACATGCATTTTTCTGTTCTTTAATCAATATTTAAACTTTAAAGTCATAAAAAGCTGGCGCCAGTCTACATAATTTCTGCTTTACTTTTACATTAACTATAACCAGTTTAAAAGACTTATGGGAGTTGCAATTAACTGACAAAGGTCAAGTTAAATGTCTGATTTGAAACAACACACCTTAAAATGTTATATGTAACTAACGGATTATATATTCTACAATATGTATGTACAGAACAAATAAAACCTTTGTTATTTGTTTAATGTTTTAAATGTTTTATTTTAATAGCATTTTGTTTTATCTTTACCTTGTAAATTATCTACTGATATAATAATAAAGAATAATATTTATAAATAAATTACAGTTACATGTTTATAATTAAAATATCATTGCCACAGGTTATAAAAAATACTTGTAAAATATAGCATTCAACTTTAATAATTACTTAAATATCAATTTAATGTCATGTTTTGCAACTTTAAAAACGACAATTCATTATCTTACATACACATTGTTTTAACATCATATATTATCAAAAATATGAGACATCACAAAAACCGGAAAAGCAGTTTGATAAAAAGATGAAAATTTCGTAAACTCCTGCCAGCTAAATATTTCCACAGAACAAAACATTTTAGCAGAAGTTTTCAGCCAATTTATAAACAGAATGTGTGCACGTTTTCACCAAAATAAAAATCTGTTGTTATAATTACTAAAATATTTAATAAATGCATTATTAGCACAATTCCTTTTGCAGTATTCGATAATTTCTTTATTATATTTTGACTGTCAATTATAATAATTGTCAGTGTCAAATATAAAACATTTATTTTCGTAGGTAAACAGATTAACCAGAATTGTAGCAAATTTACCGAATCATTAATTACTTGTAATAGTTAAATAGAGCTAAGTAGAAATAAATTTGAACAACAATTTTAACTAGCGACTTAATATTTAATTATTAGTTACAAAAATTCTCATATATTCATAATTAATTAAAAATGCTTATTCATTGAAAACTCACTATCCAATTTTACCATGATTCCAATACCTCCAATTACTAAATTTTATTGTACTTATTATTTTAAAATCAGATAACCGTGAGTTTAGTATTTGACATATTTAAGGTTACGAATTTCATAGTAATGTATTAAAGCGTAGTTTATTCTACTTCAAAATTTATAAAGGTTACTAATAACCTTTTTGAAACATATCAAATATGTGAATACATTTTAAAACATTGAGAATAGCTGGACGTGGCATTTATATACAGCGAGACTACAAGTAAAAGTGAACGAACGAGAGTAGTCTTTTAATTCTAGTGCTTTATAAAGCAGTTACACAACACAACAATCTCTCGAGGTCTGTGCTCTACATTGGATACTGCCTACGATTTGTCAGCGCGAGAAACGACCCGGATACCTCGGGTTCCCCTTCTCACTCCACGATCAAATCTCCTCAGATATCACAACTCATTTGTTTTTTAATATATTCTTTCTTTCGATCTCATTTGATGACAGGATGTAAGGAAATCAGCTGTGTCCGCCATAACGAAAAGAAGTTTGTTACTTATATTATTTTTTATAAGTATTAATAGTTACGAAAGAGAAACAAAAGATACAGGGTAAAAGACTGTCTAATCGAGGATTCATCGTCAAAATAACAATCCTACTTTTTAAATTTAATTATTTATTTATACAAATTATAAATTAAAATTTTTAAAATTAGATAACTTTTCATTACAATTTTAAATTTATGCTACGATGATTCGTGTATTTATGAACGTAGTAAATAGTAATCTAATATTAGCTTTCATCAGTTTACTTGCGTTGAATTTAAAGTATGTAAATATATTCTATATTTCACAAATAAAAAATTATTATTCATATTTAAATTTTTTAGGAACCGAAATTTTTTGCATATCTAATGTCATTTGAATATATTTATGTAACAGAAATATTCCATTCCGTACTTTCAATCCATGACGAAAATATTTAAATTGTTAAACAGGAAAATAAACCTGCATATGTATATTGAATCATTTTCACCAATAATCAAGAGAAATTTACAATAAAAACTGATTTATTTAAACAGTTATCTGTCTCGAGTCAACGTACCATTCTTGTTATTTGTTTAATGTGATAGAAATAACTAGAAACAAGAACAATTCTGTACTTCAATTGCTCTTATTTGTTACTTGTAATGGAGTAATAATACTTTATTACGTTTCCTGGAAAGTGAACGGTTTATTTTTTTTTGTGAAATAATTGGAATATATTGTACCGACCATTTAGAGGCAATAGAGAGTAAAAGTTGTTGATATAATTAAATTCCCACAAAATATTTTCAGTTTTACTGAATTATATTTACGTAGGTAAATAGTAATTTAAATTTATATGGTCTTTGGAATAAGTTATTTACATTTCAAAGTAATATTTAAAGTATGATATGTTCCTATCATTTATTTCTAGAATTTAAATACAAAAATATTTGAAATTATTGATAGAGTATTTGTAGTCAGTTCTTGGTGGAACATATTTATAAATAATAATACAAAAAATGTAAATGTGGAAAATCAAGAATTTTCATTTACATTTTTTGTATTATTATTTATAAATATTTGAAATATTTTCCATATCAAGAATGTAGAAGGTTGTTTCAACTGTAAAAATAAGTAAAATAAAAAATAAAAGTAAAATCTGATTTCCTTTTGATCTAATTCCTGTCTAGTTAGAATAAATTATAATTAATAAAATATACATAATTTCTAATTTATTAGTATTGATTCATTATAATTTTATTCAGATTTTGTACGTGAGCTTTACCTTTATGTATACTACATTTCATTTCTCATTTACCTGTAAACTTTCGCTTATTCAATAATATCGATATAAAAATACTTTCACTAAAAATTACCTTCAGTAATATCCATAGCCTTCTGCTTCATGTTGCATAGCACAAAAAACAAACCACTAGCAAACAATCTACAGAGATCAGAGATCGAAGAAGTCAGTGACACTTTAGTATAGCACGCATTCTGCGATCATCAGAGGCCACATTACCAGTCGGCGGCGACCATGGCGAGACTAGCAGCGAAACCGCGAAGGTGGCTGTGATGGGACAGTGGCGTAGCGGGGGGAATTACGTGGGGGTACAGAGAACTGATAATTACAAATTAATAATTGTGGGTATTCTTATGCTAATTGTATAGGAAGTTTCCGTTTTGTATGAAATACCTTCGCAATTTACACATCATTAGTAATTAATTAAATGCTTTCATTAATTTATTTCCTGGTTAAAAGTTTTTTAAGCTTAATTAGAACAGAAGAATTCACTTTTATCATTACTTAAAATGTATACCGTGAGTTTATTTTAACGTGAAACATAGGATTTGGCATATTTATGGATACGACGATCATTTTCAATTTAACATTTTTTTTGTGGTATTAAAATACATGTTCGTTTTAAAAACAAGAACATTTTATGTATGTAAATTCGCCGCTTACGCAAGCAAGATATATGAAATGAAACAATGTTTCATAAAATAGGAATGCAAAATATACCAAATAGGAATTTGCATATCAACAAAACGCATTTCTTGCGAGGTCGCTAAGCAACAAATACTTAAGAAACATATTTCATGACATATATTGTGTTTTTTGTTTATGTTTCGTGGTTTTAATGTTATTTCTTTAAAATTAGTATTGTTAAAACTACATTGACATTAGGAAGAAAACAAAGTTTTTACGAAAACGAACTAACAGCCTCAGAATAACGATAATAAAATAATAACTATAACATATAATTTATATATACAGAATGTACAATACAAACAATTACCCCGATTCTGTAAGGAAGTTCCTAGCTCTTAGTAACGTTACTAACATCATTAGCCAATAAAAATAGTAGACACTAAATAAAAAATGAAAATGACAGCTTTTACAAATATTTCTATTGGTTAAAATTTTTAGTAACGTTACTAAGAGTTAGTAACTTCTTTACAGAATTGGGGTGAATAACTCTTTTTGGCCGAAATTGAAAGTACGGTCGAAAAAGTATAATTAACTAAATCAAAACATCGATCAGACACTAGTATTTGTCAATAAAAAATAAATTTGTTTGTAATTCTCGGTATGTCGTACACAATTCCAATGATACGGAAGTTGTAAATTAAGATTTGATAAGATATAACTATTTTCTAAAGTTCTCAAGTGAACAAGGTCGAACTTGTAAAAGTTTTATGAATACCAGCAAATGGCAACACACGAAAGTAGAACGGGTTTCAACAGAAAGCGTATCTCTTTTCTAACAGTATTATAAATAAAAAATTATTTCATTTCTCTTTTGTTTTCAATTTTTGTATTTTACATATTTTGTGCACAATTTTTCAGGTCGGATTTGATCACAGGTTAGTTCATCAGATATTTTTATTCGTTCAATCTTAATCAAAAACTAATAACATACATAGTAACAGTTTTTCATAAAAACAAAACACAAAAGTCATGCAAGCCTGCTATTACGACGTCACGAAATAATAAAGCATCACACCGAAACTTATTTTAATCAACGAGGGGTTCATGAATAGCTAAACGGAAGTGTGCTGCGTCAATATTAGCCTTATTTTTATATCCTGTTATGACGTCATTATCTGGTCGATATTTCGCCTTGTAGGTTAGATGTCACTATTGATGTCACGGTTTTTATGACGTCAGCAATTCCCACACGCGATTTATAATTTATTGATTTCTCCTTCATGTGAAAATAAAAAAGTGTCTTATATTATTTGTAATTATTTATTATTTTTATAAGATTTTTCACTGTCTTTATTTTATATATTTATATGTTTAATCAACAAACTTGATGCTTTTCAGTTCTAAATTCAATTCAATAAAATTTTAGTCACTTTTTGCAATTGAAATGGGAATTCACCAACGTTTCATTGCATTCATTTTATTTGCTATCTACGAAGCACTTGGACAGAAATTGGTACTTTATTTTCAAGTCAATAAAACACGAAGAATATCGAATGAATAACTGAAAAGATTTCTCTCATTTTTATTTACTGAATTGAACTTGGTCGTTCATTTTTCAATCTGATAAAATGCTGTAATAATTAAATTTGAGTGACAATACTGTAAAGTTATTCTTTTTTTTCGTAATGTATTTTTTTTTTGTATTTAATCGCTTATTTAGTGTACCTTGTAAAATTATTATTCATGTTTCTTTATAAACAATTATCTTCATTTAGAAATTTTATTTTTATTTATATTGTGTTGAATTTTTCCTTTAATATAAATAATGCATAATATTTAAATGAAATATATAAATAAATATATGTTGTTTAATTTCCTTTTTCTTATTTTGACCATTGTCCAAAACTGATTTTGTCCAAATAAAATAAAATCTTTCGCCTATTTAAACTTCAAAATATTCATAAATATTTGTGGCTATTATTTTGAATTCAAATGATTGAAATAGATGTTTTATATTATTTTTTAAAGCAAACAAATCTATTCGTTCAATCAATGAATATTAAAACTGCACCTGAATACAAAATTCTCGTAGGAAGGAAATGTTTCGATCGAAGCGACCTACTTAACCTGCAACCAACGTAGCGTCTTGTAAATTGTGTTGCGGCAACAACACACTAAGGCGTTAACGTTCTCCATCGTTCCCAAGATATATTTACGTGCGATTACATCTAAATCTCTACTCAAGTTCAACAACTAACACTAACCAACAAAAAAACACTTCATTCTTCAGTAACTTAAAGATATTTATTGAAAATCAAACAGAAATTGTTTATGTTAACTAGGAAACATATTACTTACAAATATATGAACTAAATGTCCATTTTTCATCTTTCTGACAAATGAGGCAAGAATTCATTTCGGAACAACAGCGTTCTCGCTCTCATATCGATTTTGGTATTAAGGAAGTTAATTTAACGGAAAAATTTGAACATTAGGTCCGCAAGTGTTAAGTAGTGAATGTGGACTATTAATTAAAACCGGGCGACTGAGCTAATGAAAAACCCCGAAGAGTTATGTTTACGTGAGACGATGTAAATACGATTATTTTCGTTGAAAACAAAATGAAAATTATTCTTGATATATGACCTCAGATTAATTTTTAATTAAAAATAATAACACTATATGTATGAACTAGAAATTATTATTAAAAATATAAATAAACTTGGAAATAATTACGCGTTTTAATTTTTTCAGTTTTACTTTTATAAAAAATAAAAATTTATGATATAATAGTGCAACAAGTGCAGAAAATTTCCCATTTTCCATGAGGTGTGAAAGTTTTGGTACGAGACGAAATCGAGTGTTGGAATCACCCAAGGTGGGAAATTGATGATTCTGCACGAGTAGTACACTATACTTTTTCTAGGATCACACTGTTAAACGTTTTAGAAGAAAAGCTATTTGATATAAAGGACAATATAACAACATAGTAACGCACAAAATTAAGTCTTTGGTATCATCTGTGTATTTTATAAATGTCATTAAAATATCAAAAATTCGTAATTTCAAATATATTTTTGTAGTTATTCAAACTGCGTGGTTATTTTGCGGTAGAACTTTATTTCATATTTTATTACATAAGTAGCTACTATTCTATGTCTATCTGATAAATTATTTTTCACACTGCGTCTCTTGCTGAACAGTAAGAAATGAAACGAACTGTAGCAGACAATTTGTTGCTTAGAGTGACCGCAGGTGCACTAGCAACTATCCAATTGAAAACGATAGAACACTGGGGAAGAAACTAGTTATCTTTTATTTTCTTGTGAGTATTAATCAGTGTTTTTTATTCGCTTTTTACACAAATCCGTTTTCTATTTGTATAATGCAGTAATATTAATGAATTAAAACTAATTTTGTCTTCTGTTCAGTATTCCTGCTGAAGATTTAACACACGCTTTAGTAAAAACGATGCCGCTGTGTCTTAACTGCAGATTACCGGGGAAAGTTACCGAATTACGCCACCGAAGACGATTTTCATCAAAAAAGATCTCAGATAAAAAGCGTGTAAGGATGTGAGCTGACGGCGGTTCATATGAGCGCCATAGAAGCGACCTTTATGTTTACAAAGTTGTTTTAATGCATATGTTTTTATACTAGGTGATTGTCTAGTAAATGGAGCTTCGTATATTTAAAATTTGTTCGATGCTATCACTACATTAAATGTAATTTTTTATTTGCATCAATAAAATTAAATATATTAAATATCAGTATGGTATGTTTTTAAATTTTTAGCTTACATTCCTGTGACATTTATGTTTTGAAATCTACGGGACAAACAAATGTTTAGTTTGTGCAAACACATGGAATAGATAATGGTATTCAAGTCAAAAATAGGACTATTACATATGTACAATTGCTTCTATAATTCATGATAAACTATTTATATACACTATTAAATAGGAATTCTATCTATACTCTAAACGCAGTTTAAAAATTTCTACATATAATTGCAGTTTAAAAACCAGAGAATAGGAAATAGTTTAAGTAGAGTATACACAGTGAATGACATAAGTAGAATAAGTGAAAAGCACTTACATCTGGATTTGAGCCGGGTGATGGGTCGTAGAGTCTGTCCGCGCTTGATGGAGTCCAGCAGCTGCTCTCGAGGCGTGGGCGCCCTCTTCAGCGGGGCTAGCTTCCTGTCAGACACCTGCAACAATCACCACGTTCTAGTCTTACACTTCATACGCGACATCCTTCAGCACAAATATAAATAAAGTATTAAATGTATCATTAGTAAGTAAATATAAATGTAAATAAATGGATCTAATTGTATTAGGGCAAGAATTAGATTACAATGAGAGAGCACCCTTCTCTCAAATAGTAAACATTATGGTGACTGGTTTTTATGGAGGGTGGTTTTGAACTAATTAGGGAAAGAATTAGGGTATATTACATTGAGTGAGCATTCTTCTCTCAGGTAGTAAGTATTACAGTGATTGGTTTTTATAGAAGGTGATTCTGAACTAATTAGGGCAAGAATTAGGGTATATCACAGTGAGTGAGCACCCTTCTTTCAGGTACTAAACATTACGGGCACTGGTTTTTATGGAGGGTGATCTTGAACTCGTGAAATTAAGGCAAGAATTAGAGTACTTCACAATGAGTGAGCACCCTTCTCTCAGGTAATAAACATTACGGTGACTGGTTTTTATGGAGGGTGATTTTGAACTAATTAGGACAAGAACTAGAGTATTTCATAGTGAATAAGCACCATTCTCTCAGGTAGTAAAAATGAGGGTAATTAGTTTTACCGAAAGGTGATTCTGTAATAACATTTTTGAATTGCACAGCGAATAAGTAGGGAGTTTACGAAAAGAGATTTTGACGAATCTTTACTAGGGCAAGAATTAGAGTTATTTTAGATTTATTGATAACAAGATTGAGAACACTAGTATATGCATATTTGATAGTGGCGATCTCTTACCTTTCTTAAGGGCGGCCTGGACCTGATAAACTCAAGTATAAGCGCATGTGCGTCCTTCTTGACCCTCTGCGGGATGTCGCCGTCCACCATGATCTTCCGGAGCTTGTAGCGGCGCGAGCGGATGTCGTCCATGAGGATCTCGTAGGGCGTGAGCTCGTACTCGATGGGCGTGCGGCTGTAGTCCACCTTCTTCAGCTTCACCCCCATGCGCAGCTCGCCGATCACTTGCACCCAGAACCGCGCCTACAACACACCACTCAGCTACACGGCTTCCAGCGGACACACATGCACGCTACTCTGGGACGTACATACATATCGGGACTGTTTTCAAGCTTAAATCTTCACAGAAACGTAAAAAATAAAAATATCCATTTTTGAAATACAGTTTTTGGGTTTTTAGCGTAAATTGTATTTATATATCCAAAATATTCAAAAATACCCATTTTTGGGTCAAAATTTTTTGTGTCTGAAAATAGTCTAAATTGATAGAGGTCGCTGCACTGATTTCAATTTTTCAAACCGAATTCAATTATCTCTTCTCGTTCTTGAGATATTTGAGTTCAAAGTTAGACCTGAAAAAACTGGTTTTTCAGGAATAGCCCTGAAATAAGTCGAGATACGACCTCGTTGACCTCACCATTCGATTCTAAGGGCAAAACTACATAAGTGTACCAATTTTCAGATTTTTATTTCAACAGGTACAATTTTTAGAGCGAAAAAACGAAAATCGGCGAAAATCAAAAAAAATGCCTGATGAACCCCTTACGATTTTTTTCGATTTTGGCCATTTTCAGTTTTTTCTTTCTAAAAACTGTATCCATTGGAATAAAAATCTGAAAATTGGTACACTTATGTAATTTTGCGCGTAGAAACGAATGGTGAGATCGTCGAAGTCATATTTCGATCCATTTCAGGGTTATTCCTGAAAAACCAGTTTTTTCAGGTCTAACTTTGAACGCAAATATCTCGAGAACGGTAAAAGATAATTGAATTCGGTTTGAAAATTTGGAATCAGCGCATCCATGTTTACTTAAGTTCAGAAAATGAAAAATTTTGGAGACAAAAAATTCCCGAGCGAAAAACTGAAATTTTTGAGATATACCCAAAAAAACACACATTTTTGAGATGCAACTTTGACAGCAAATATCTCAGGAACGAAAAGAGATAATTAATTTCTGTTTGAAAATTTGAAACCAGCTCAGTGACTTCTATGAATATTAACTAGTTTCAAAATCCCAAATTTTGGACCCAAAAATAGGTATTTTTTTATTATTTCGGCGTAAATGGAAAAATCCAAAGTTCAAAACTAAAAATTATAACTTTTCATGTTTAACTGTCAGTAAATTATTTGGAAAGGTTTTAATTTTTAATTGGAAATAAGAATTGCCTATCCTTTACAATTTTTTGTAACACTGAAAATTTTGTTGGAATTTTAATACAATCAATTATACATTGCAAGTAAATTTGTACGCGTTTTTGATTTGCAAACTATAGATTTCTTAAATGTACAATTATTCTGTTCACCTCAATTAATTTTTCAACCGTAACAGTATTTACTCGTTAACTTTCCACTTCTTTCTTCATCCCATAAATGACAGACTTGCAAAATTTTGTACATTATTTTTTTAACCATTATCACAAATACCCATTGCAATTTTTAAACAGTTATTTTGCAGAGTATATTATTATGAATAAGGCTTTTATTAACTCAAATTAATATGTTAAAATAAGCTTCAAAATATTCCTGATATGTTGTCAAGTTAATAATTGATATCTACAGTAGAATACGGGTGTGTATGTCTATCTAAGTCTTGATCTAGATCTAATATAGATTGTTTTTGGGAAGTAGCTATTCTAGTTAAGTACATTTGGTCATTCATCCTTTACAAACAGCTAGATAGTTCATGCCAACCACTTACATGACTTATTAGGAGTCAAAGTTCCAAAGAGTGGATAGACAAACATAGCAACCGTTCAAAGAGAAGATACACGACATAGAGCATGAGCATCTCATCATTCCACTTACACCATAACAAAGCAAACATTGCTCAAATTCAAAACCATATTTGCACATGCGCTTGTTGCTAAGATCACGGTTATTGACAAATCAAACAACGCAGAACCATATTTCAAATACCGTGTTTTATTTGCAAAGTTTTAATCCCATCCGGGATTCTTTTTTATTTGTTCCAATTTATTTTCACTAAATAAAACATTAGCAGTTATTAAAAGAATGATTATTAATCAAATTATTTTGAAAAAATTCAATTCAAAAATTTTCATTGTGGAATCAATAAAACTATCTTAAATATTTGCTTTCTATTTCTACTATTAACTAATATAATAACTGTAACATGCTAGATATATTTAAAAAAAAAGATAGTAAGAATCATTTATAAATTATTTGTATAATAAATTATATAAATATACAAGGTATATGAAATAAGTCACCAGTTCTGAAGTAAGTTTAACTTACTTCCATTAATAATTCGTAAGTTCCTGATAACTTCTGTTATTTGTAAACGGAAGGGTAATGAAAATAACTGTACTACATTCTAGCAGGATAATTATGAGAATTATACAAATTTCATATAAATTTTCGCGTCACCGTTCACGTAATTTTAACTTATTTCCATAGCAATATAAGTCGTAAGTTCATGATAACTTCTGTTATTTGGTTACCATTGTCAACTGAAAGTTATAGCTATTAACAAATCTAGGATAGTTATGAGTATCATAACTGTCGCAGATGTCAATTTAATTTCGAGCTCGAATGAGATGATTTTAAGACATTTAAGACCTGTTTTTATATTTAAATTATTAACTCCGTTACTTAATATTGTATAACATATTTTGCGAATTTAAAAAAAAATCTTTTTGATTTGACCTTAATTAATTGGTGATCCATTTTTGAACCATATATACTTTATATCAATAAAACTATTAATAGTTTCAAACTGAAATGATTCTTACTATCTTAAGTTTCAATGTATAATTTGTATATAATTATAATTAACTTGTAATTCGTAAAATTTTTTTGAAGCTGTAATAGCAAAATTATTATTTATATTTAAATGCTGTATGAAAAAATAATAAGTGCAAAATAATGTACGTATGTGTGTACATACTTGTAGGGCACGCCAAATCCTACGGTTCGACTGAAAACGGAAAATAAATTTCACTTGTGATTCAACATTCATTCGTCCCATTCAGTGCATTTACCACCGTTCTGAAAGGCCCACAGAAATTACTTTCAATCTTAAATGCCACAAGGTTAACTCATTTGTCAAATACCTGTAATTTTGAAATTTACTAAACAAAAGAGTAATTTAAACATTTGTCGCGTTACAACAACACTTTAGTTTTTGCTGCATTTGACATCCATTGTGTTCAAACTACAACATAATGTTTTCTCCCACCAATTTTTTTCTATAAGTTTATTAAGTTTTTGTTGTCTAACTCTAATGAAAGTCTTTCAAATTGTGCCTTTCAGTGTACACTGTAATTGAATTTTGTCACACATTCTCGTTGGTAAATATATAATATTTAACCCGTAGAAGTAAACTTAAGAGAAAATTAACTATAAACAAAAATAATAATTAAGTTCGCAAAATTAGTATGTGTATTTAATGTAGGTCTATTTATAATGTATAAGCTTAAAATAAGATGTTGTTATGTACACAAAAAAATAAATATTTACATGCAAAATATTGGAAGAAATTCATTTTCTTTTTCTCTTACTGAAAGGCTCATTTTACATCAATCGCAGTTGAAGATATAAAAATTGTTATTTACATGACATGGCAGAGAGGTTGTCATTTTATAACAAATATGGAGATTGTTGCATTTTACCAGTATCTAGACAGGCAGATTTAATTTCTCTACTGATTTTGCAGCAACGATATGACAGAAAAAAAATATTTTTATATATTTATATGTGGTACTTCACTGTGAGTGAGCACCTTTCTCTCAGGTAATAAACATTGCAGTGATTAGTTTTTACAGAGGGTGATTTTGCTTTAATTATATTAGGGCAAGAATTAGAGTAGTCCACAGTGAGTGAGCACCCCTATCTCAGGTAGTAAACATTACGGTCACTGGCTTTTATGGACGGTGATTTTGAACTCGTGAAATTAGGGCAAGAATTAGAGTATTTTACAGTGAGTGAGCACCCTCTTCCAGATAGTAAACATAACGGTGACTGGTTTTTATGGAGGGTGATTTTGAACTCGTGAAATTAGGGCAAGAATTAGAATAGTTCACAGAGAGTGAGCACCCTTCTTTCTGGTAGTAAACATTATGGTCACTGGTTTTTACAGAGGGTAATTTTGCTCTAATTATATTATAAAAAGAATTAGGTTACTTTACAGTGAGTAAGCACCCTCTTTCAGGTAGTCAACATAACGATGACTGGTTTTTATGGACAGTGATTTAATTGTAATTAGGGCAAGAATTACAGAACTTTACAGTGAGTGAACACCCTCTCTCAGGTAGTAAATATTACGGTCACAGGAATTTACAGAGGCTGATTTTGCTCGAATTACAGTAGGGCAAGAATTAGAGTAAGTTACACTGAGTGTATATACTCGTATTTGGTAATGCCCTCTGCTGTGGTGTCCACAACAAATTTTCATAATTCACGATTTGTTTATCTTCAGTAATTTAGCAAATTTATTAAATGAAGTACTCTTTCTTTCAGGTAGTAAACTGGTGATTTTGATGTAAGGGCAAGAATTAGATTTGACCACAGTTTTATTTTAGAACGATTTGCTTACCTTCGGTAATTTACTAAAATTAACACAACAATATTTAACTACAACATATAAATGGTAAAATGAACCTTTTGTAGAACCACGATTAAGAAGAGAAGAAGAAAGTGAGAGAAGTAGGTGTGTGTGGACTCACCCAGTCTTGGAAGTTGAGCTGGTCGAGGTCCCGGCAGGTGTCGGCGTCGGCGGAGAGACGCAGGTCCCGGGTGCCGGAGGAGACGCGCTCCAGGAACGTGGCGAGCTCCAGCGCCTCGGCCACCAGCGCGCGGCACACGGCGCGGTAGTGCGAGTCCGCCTCCTCCCAGCGCACCAGGTCCACGTGCCTTCCGCACAGCTACACACAAACACACACTGTTCACGCGAAATAGAATAAAATATATAATTGATTGTTACTAATAAGTAAGTGATATTATAACACGAAAGGAGCATACACACACTCACTTAGTTTAAACTTTATTTGCATTTTTACATGTCAACGTCTAGAGGTTTTGTGACAGAATCATAGTGTACAGAACAAATGCAAATTCACAAATAACATGCAGAATCGTAATTTCCATCTTCTTATAATACTAGAATTGCGCAATAGTAATTAATTGATAATAAAAAGCTTATTTATTACTATAATGAACTAATAAATGAGAGGGGATAATCAATTTGTTTCAATGGTTTCATGAAGAAAAAAAGTCAGTCTTCTAATAGAGCTCTTAGTGAAAAGTGAAGTGTATGTCTCAGAATAAGAAAGTGTAATTATGCCAGTTTGTCTCAGAAACTATAGCAGATATATAATGCTACAGAGGTAATAATAAAAAAGGTAGGAAACTACATAGAGGGAACACCTTGATACTCAGATAAATCAATTCGCTGTTACTTAAGATAGAATTAGCGCACTAATGTCAATGTCTTTTTCTTTTATCCTATACCACAGGACTAAAGTGCCTTTAATTCCTTACTCTCAGGATTAAATCATGCACTTTAACCTCTCAGTGTATAATATACTATTAAGTAATTCAAAATTAGAATATTTGAGTAGTGCAATTGACTTCTTTAAAATTTTGGTCGTATTCCTTTTGCCTATCGGAGAGTGTAGCACTTGCATTATAGTTCTTATATAGAAAAGAACCTGTATCAAAGACGCGGTTTCTTTCATTCTTTAGGAAACAATAAGAAAAAGGTAACTCCCGTTGAGTTTTGTACTAGAAGCGTACTTAATACATAGTACTTACTACTTAGTTCATACGGGGAAATTATAGTTATAGGAAATTCCATGAAACTATTACGATCGCCTTTATAACGTAGTAGGAGTTTTAAATTAAAAGTTAAGACAATGCAATAAATAAAAAAAAACAGTATTTTCCGAACACTGTATTAAAAGGTACGAATCATTGGTCGAATGAGTATATTGTCAATGACCAAACCAATGGAAGAAGCCTTACATCTCTTCTTAATTTGCAAAACAATCTATACCTTTGTGTAGTGTAATATTTATAATATATTTTAAATGAAATTATAAATGTATTGATTACATGTAAGAACTCGACAAACGCGATGAGATCTCTTAGATATTATGATTGATACTAAGAGCAAGTAGTAATAAAGTATCGTTTCATGGTACATAAAACATACACCAATGAAACAGGTATTCCATTATAAAAACTAAAGAAGTACTGTTTTATAAATACTTGAATATCGAGTAGGTAATACTCAGAATGTGTGGTATGTAAGATATGCACATTTTCTTATACACAAAATTATATAAAATAAGAAATATAATTTAATATTCTACAACGTTGAAGTTTCCGTGATCTGAATAAACCTTATATATCAAATGCAATTAAGTGCGTTAAACAGTCTGACAAGCACAGTTTGAAATCGAAGTGAAACTAAGTTCCTGATATTTGGATATGGGAAAAAATATTTTAACCTGATCACAACCGTCAGCTGTTTATTTTATGTAAATGCGAACATTAGATTTAATCATAATACAGTAGGTGATCTCTAAACGTAAGTAAATTATATATCATTATAACAGTATATCAATCGCTTTCAATTATTTATTGGAATGAAAAATTTAAACTGTAACTGTAATAAAAAATGCAATTTATCTGTCGCCTGTGGAAGTGCACAAGTTAAAAATTACTGTCGCACTAAAAAACTTTTATAAACATTAAATAAATCTATTTCAATTGATAAATAACGTGAACAATAATAACCAATAAATTCCTTATATTATATTTTACTGCTTATATAATTTAATAAAATGTAATATTTAGAAAATCTTGTTTTTCTGGATACCAGAATAAAATACAGTACAGTTGTATGGGTCACAGTTTTATATTTTTAGAAATAAATAACAATTTAGACAATTTTTACAAAGAAGAAACTTTTAGCACAGAAATGCCTTTTAGCAGTAGTGAGTAGAAATTTAATTAAAACTTCATTGTGCACTTCATCTCTGTCCTTTATCCTCCTACGTTAGAACATAGTGAGTAGCGTCTCTCCCACGTATTCCTTTTACTCAACAAACTCGTATCCACTACGTAGAAACAGTAGAGACAGGAGAATAATAATATGAAATCATATTATGTAAATTAAATTTTCCCTTCATTTCCAATATACGTAATTAATACAGTAGGACAAATTGGGTATGTGGCCAAATTTTGATTTTCATATATACATTTATTTTTTAAATAGATTAATTATTTATAGTTTATGAGAAAATAATAATAAAAATTTGGGGAAGGGATGTTGTAACGTCTACCTGTCTTCTTCCATAATCTTACCATGCTGACGTCACATATCCCTTATCCAAAACATTAAATTACTAATAACAATATTATTGCAAACTAATGTTCAGTTCTTATTATTATATTTTATGACATATAGGGTAAGTGGGAGAGAAATGAACCAGCAGGAAAAATGGACTTTTTAAAAGTACATTAGAGTGCCGCATAAAAATTAATGCAGAAAACACTGAATAACCTAAGATTTACTTAAAAAATTGTCAAGAAAAAATTGTACCTTAAATACACAATTAGTTAATTACTACTTAGGTGGGTTTAAACTAAATATTTTTATACAAACTTTAAATACATGTACATAACGTAACTTAAAAACGTGATTCTATTTGTACACAGTCATAAGTAATTTAGTGGTCCATTTAATCTCTGCTCTGAGGACAGATGGACCACCTAATGCTGAAGATAGATGGATTTTTATTGTTGAAAAAGTCAATTCAACCGGTAAACAGAAATAAATCATTGGCACATGAAAAAGTACACAATCTAGTTGTTATTTCATGAGTTCTGAAGAACTGTTAAATAGTTAATCAGAGAGTAATGATAATTAAAATAACTAAAATTACCCCTTAACTTTAAAGTTAATTTTAAAAAAAGTACTAAACACGTATTTCGAGAATTGATTGTTATACTATTGATGATGAGAACTTAGTTTTCGAAATACATATTTAGTAATTTTTAAAATTAATTTTAAAGTTAACACGTTAACTGCCACCATTAAAATAAAGGTGGGTCCCTTAAGCCATTCTTTCTTTTTAACAGATTTAGGGTGTTTTCATATTAGAAAATACAAGTATGATAACAGAATTGATTTTTTTTAATGTTGCTCTAAAATTTGAAGAATTTTATTGAGGCACATGTATCGTGCTGTATTTGCAGTATTTTATCATTTCAGAGACTAAAAAACAAAAAAATCATGCACTAAGAATAGGTTTTGGTATGTCAGGCCACCGAGACTTAAACTATGTTCACAGATATGCGTTGCGAGGTACAAACGTTAGACCACGGATCGTAATGTGTATTCAAACACTGAGGCACAAACGATGTATCTCAGAGCATACGAGGATATTTTAGTGAGACACATAAGATGTACCTCATGGCAGTTAACGTGTTAAGGGGTAATTTTAGTTATTTTAATTACAATTTAGACTTAGACTCCAAATATGATTTATTAAAGGGTAATGATAATGATGAAAACGAATATGCGGAATACATTAAGAAGGTGCGTTGGTTACCTGGAGCACGTTGTGCAGCGTGAAGGGCTGGTGGTGGTGGTGCGGCTGGTGCACGTCACCGTGTGACGGGCCGGCCAGGAACTCGTCCGCGTCGCCCGAGTCCCGCTCGATGCCCTCGTCGTCCGTCTCCTGGTACGGCTCCACGTCCGCTCCGCTCTCATCATCTGCAACACATTACCACCACATCTCAATATGTAGCCTAAACACTTAGTTGGGAAATATTAGGACTTAATAATCACCCCCTGTTAAGAGGATTCCCGGTGAAGCTAGAAATTCTAACTTCATATTTTGTATGATGATAAACGTTTTCTTGACCAGGATCGTGATGAAAGAGAATAAAATTTCTGGAGTTTAGTCAGGATTTTTTTAAAAAGTTTTATTACAACTCCAACTAGTTTCGGCCTCACTTAGGCCTTCTTCAGGGAGTTTGACTTACACTCCCTGAAGAAGGCCTAAGTGAGGCCGAAACTAGTTGGAGTTGTAATAAAACTTTTTAAAAAATCCTGACTAAACTCCAGAAATTGTATTCTCCTTCTTCATATTTTGTGTTTCTAGTATCGACAACGTTCACCAGTTCCTCCACTATACAAGAATTACAGATCATTTTTCGGTCGCCTCTTTTCAATACGTGTGTACTTTAAGTTTCTATCTTTCTTCCACCTACCCTTACAATAAGAAAACTAGGAGTGGGAGAACATTAAAACTGGAGAAAAATGCAAGAAATTTGTATGTTACAATTTTTCTGTTTTAAGAAGAATGGTTAATTTAAACAGTTTTCTGATTGGAAATACTGATTTATAGGTCTTTATTCTACAAGTCAATGTCTCTTATTTGTCGAAAAAATACTTTAGATAACCGTTAGACATTACAATAAAGTAGTACCTTTATGTCTGATATTTAATAATTTTTTTCGCGATTCTAATGTAAATTTTAAAATATATTTGATATAGGCGGATGCCTCTGAATTTGAAGAATTCATATGAATTTATTTCATATTAGTTTCTTTTCTGGCTTTTAAATAAAAAGAAAAATGCTTAGCATGTATTTTACCATATACCAATAGACACCGGGAATCCTCTTAAAGCAATGTGAAGTACTTATTCTAATTCTTGCTCTAATTAATTCAAAATCACCCTTCGTAAGAACCAGTCACCGTAAAGTTTACTACCTGAAGAAAGAGTACTGTGAAGTACTCTAATTCTCGCCCTAATGTAACTAGTTAAAAATCACCCTGGGATGAAGGGTGCTCACTCACTGAAAAATACAGGAATTCTTACTCTCACCGTTATGCTTACTACTTTTGAAGGGTGCTAACTTACTGTGAACTACTCTAATACTACTCCTAATGTAACTAGATCAAAATCACCCTCCCTAAAAACTAGTCACCGTTATGTTTAGTACCTGTAAATATAAATTTGAGAGAACTATATATCCACTATCTATCAATCGTTTGTTCATTTAGAATGGAATAAAAGTTGTGCATTTATACGTATCCATATATTATACATCTTTTATCATTGTTGAACTTATATTACAGTTCTGATATTCTCATAAAAGTGACAAGAAAGAGTTATTTATACGTTTTCATGAATACTGAAATAGAACTGTATCTTTCAGAATACCTATGTCCTTTATAAAGTTGATTGAATTTAAAAAGTATTTCTTTTATATACCTATAAAATTTTATTTGCTTACATATGATTTATACTGATAAAATGTAGGTGTATCAATAAGGTAGCAAGTCTGTTATAAGAATCATATTTACATATCTGCATAAATAGTAAACTGTAATATATTATGAGAAATGAAATTAAGCAATAGAAAAGCTTTCT
Source organism: Stenolophus ochropezus (assembly GCA_035578165.1). Lineage (NCBI taxonomy): Eukaryota > Metazoa > Arthropoda > Insecta > Coleoptera > Carabidae > Stenolophus > Stenolophus ochropezus. The sequence goes on along the minus strand of JAQOWZ010000011.1, from coordinate 661,273 downwards.
TTTCAAATATATAATGCTGCTGTAAACATTTGGCTAGATTACGTTTTAAGGCGCAGTTTTAAATATGACCGGAATTACGGATGTATCACATTCTTCGGTAGTTTCACCAGAAATAATAAATTTATCACTGACAAAATATTGCATAGGATTATGACAACCAGCACATATAAAAATCTACGGAATGCCGTTATGTTACCTCTTTATTTTTCGAATAATTTTATAGGAGAAATTTCCTTGCATATATAAACAAGTATTCAACTTATCACAAATAACAAATGGTTAACTTCAAAATAAGTTTTCTATTTGGGATACTATTTTATTCTCATTTATTATTGGGTGTAACCACTTGATTTTTCAGAGATTTTATATATTTTGTGACAGTTTAGAGAAAAACCGTATCTTGTAAGACATGTATGCGAGAGTACATCCTTGACAGTGACATTGATGATCCTGTACTGTATTGTTCGCGCGGTCTCACTGAACACAATAGCCCACTGCTCAGGTGCCTCACGGCTCGGCAATTACACCACTAATTACAACTAAAACGTGCGATTATTTCGGTGACGGAGCCACGACTAATTGTAATTACGAATTTCATTGCTTGATCAAAAGAGCAATATTGTGCTGCTTAGGAACTTGAACCTTGCCATTTTCATTTTCAATATCATTATAAATGAGGGAAGGAAGATCCGTTGTTTGCTAATTGAAAATTTAATTACATTATTTCTTGAAAAGATTAACTTCTGAAACTAAAATTTTTATCTGATCACTGTGAAAGTGTTTTAATTACAAATTATTTTTCTACTGGTTCTTATGGAAAAGTTTTATTAAGATCATAAAAAAATATAGAAAAAGTAGTAAACATTACGGTGAGTAGTTTTGACAGAGGGTGGTTTTAAACTAATTAGGGCAAGAATTAGAGTACTTCATAGTGAGATAATACTCTTCTCGCAGGTAGTAAACATTACAGTCACTGGATTTTACGGAGGATGATTTTGAACTAATTATATTAGGGCAAGAATTAGAGTACTTCATAGTGAGTGAGCACCCTTCTCTCAGGTAGTAAACATTGAGGTCACTGGCTTTTATGGAGAGTGATTTTGTTCTAATTATATTAGGACAAGAATTAGAGTAGGTAATTCACAGTTTGTAAGCACCCTTCTCTCAGTTAGTAAACATTACGGTGACTGGTTTTCACTGAGGGTGATTTTGATATAATTAGATTAAGGCAAGAATTAGATTTTTCAAGTATATTTTGAATTTTATTATTAGTTAACGTCGACTTTATTCCCAAAGTGAGTTTATGTAGTTGTTTTGTATGCTAACGATACCCCATAACGTTTCATTTGTTAATTTTTTGTTAATAACGTAACAATAACAAAATATCGATACACTATTACCATTGAGTAAGTAACATGTAATGTAATTAAATACTCACTGCTATTACGTTATTTGCCTTCTAACATCCTACTACCAATACGATTCTACGTGTGTTATTAAGGTAAATAATAATGCTTGTCTTATAGCAGGTAACTACCAATTACAGAATAAGGTATTTATGTTTTAAAGTCATTAATTTTATTATAAATGTAAAAAAAAAGTTTTTTAACGTTATAATAAAGAAAGAAATATAACGTTATTATAACGTCCTATAACAATATGTTGTTGACATTTTTAAGTTATATAACGTTATATAACGAATTAATTTGTTTGATTATGTTTTGGTGATGTGATCCCTGATTGGTTGCAGTAGGCCGTGGTTTGCAGTTTGCGTGCTGGCGGCACTGCGGCGTCCACAACCTCACGTCGCACTGCGCCTACAACCCACAACTCCCTTCTCGCAACAACACTCTTCTTTTTACTTCACTTGTTATTGCTTTGTGCTTTTACCGCTTTATCAAATTTTAAAGCTTAGAGATAAAGTTGCGGTTTTATAAGCACGTTTATATGCAAGACGCTCACATTAAAAATTTACTATTTTTTCGGGTGCACTCGTAATGAGAATTTTTTAAGTTTATAAATAATTCATTTTAGCAAGTCTTGAGTGTAGACATGAAAGATAAGAAATGATTTCCATTTACACAGCGTTTAATCCGTTTGAAGAAAACTGTCAAAGCGTGTATTTCCGTTATGGTTTTAACACATTTCAACGCTAATCTCGCTAAACTCAAACGCGCAGTTGCTGTTTTGTTTGCAGAATAAATAAACAGAGGAATGGATTATAATAGAGCCTGCTACCCGCATCATTTATTTCAATATCAGTTACAACAAAAACTTCTTTGAATTATATGCTCGTTAGCTGTAATAGATGCTGGTGACGATTATTGCATTGATAAATAATTGAAATAGACATACCTATGTCTATATTTAACACCCTTGAAAATCGAATGTCTCATTTTTTCATTTTTATTGAGTTATCTCACAAGACCTATACTTGGATAATCGTAAGATTAAAAAATACCAACAACAATTAAATATATAATGGAAACAAATTGATAATATTTGATTAGATTAATTATTGAATACATTATACAACATAGTAATTTATATAAGATTTGTTGTTGTTTATTACTGGAGTTAGTTATTACCTATATAGTCATTCATAGAAACACATCACTTATTTCAACAAATAATATTAAATTGTTGATAAGATATACTACAATTTAACTTTGGAACTTCTGAACTAATACAAATAACAATTCCTCTTTTAGTTGTCATCAATTAACGATTGTTCCTCTAATCAGAATTTTAGAAATAATATTAAAAATGCAATTTTGTACGCATATCAATTCCCGGAAACACTATACAAATGTTATTCCTTGTGAATAACCGTGACAAATCTATGTAATTTCATCTCCATATTCCTGAATTGTGTGGCATGCGTGTTAAATTTCTAATTAAATTCCGGCAGCATCACTTAGTGCGATATGCGATTAAGCATTCAAATTCACGTCATCATGGTCCAAATTCGTTCTCCCAGGACCGGTTTTACAAAATTCTGACGAGAAATGGATGCCTCCATTAAATTCATATCAACCAAATTGTATATACCAGTTTAATTGTAGGGAAGTCATTGCGAAGATGACTGCTTTGTTCTTTTTGCATGAATTTAATTTCACTTTCAAAATAGGAACATACAATGAAAATTAAAAAGAAATAAGAAATAAATAACAATACTACATAAATAGTGTAAAGTACTATAAATAATAATATATACAGGGTGTTAAAAAAGATCACAAATTTGGAGGATATATAAATATATTTTAACGTACTGATTATGTACTAAAAAAAAACAAAATTGAAAAAAAAATTTGAATGTTTTGCGAATTAATAAAGAAAATTATATTTTTGATACAAATTCATGTCGTTAAAAAATTGTAACCATTTTAAATATTTTTGTATTATAAAAAGTTTACGAAGATAATTATAAAATAATAAAAGAAGCAAACTTATTTGAAATTACAAGTGGTTTTTTGTTCTCGGTCCATAAATTCAAGCATTAATAATTTTAACTAACGACTTCATTTTCATAGTTCACAGCAATTGAAAACCGAAAGCATAACTCCCACAGAGTAAATTCATTTCGCACACGGAATCAAACCCAAGTGAAATTTTAAGGTAACTTTCTGTAAGCACTCGCTTGTAAATATAAACAACAAACAACTCACCTTCTGACGTCATCAGATCTATAAGTTCCTCTAAGTCTCTACTGATTTGTCGTTCTTCGCCATAGTCGTATCCTGCGTCTAAAGCGTTGAAAATTACTACTCCTAGCCCCACGATCAACTGAAACAAAACAAACATTTCATTACCAAAAAAAAAAAAGAATCTTTCTTATATTTTCTGTCATTTGTTTTAGCCTACTTGATGGCAATTTTAAACACCTGATAAAATTTTTTTAAACGATATTTCTCTGGAACTAATGATCGGATTTGAAAAATAAAAAAACTGTTGAAAAGAGAATTGAAAGGCCTTTCGAACTGTCATGTTTGACACCCTTTTCCATTTAAAATTTATGAGGTGCAGTCCACACCCATTTTAGGGTTGAAGTTATGCCATTGGTACTAATCCATTTAGGTGTCCCCCTTTATATTAAAATTGACGTGTTCGAGCGTTTTTTGCAAAATTAATGTTAAGTGGCCAAAAATTGCGCTGATAATTTTCGCTGGGCCACCCTGTATATGAATTCACACGGAAAATATTATTAAGGTAATTTTTTTATTTAATTTCTTCTTTTAATCACTAAGTAACTAATTTAATAAGACCAATTAAATTTACACTTTATAACGTTTATATTTTATTGAGACTAGTTAACGGTAGTGTTAAGCGAACATATTTTTAGTTACTATTTTTATTGATGCAATTAGAAAATTTTTTTATAGTAAAATCAATTAAACTTTCTTCTGTTGTATTTATGTTGCTCTTAATGAAACTACAATCCAATAATAATAAATGTCACTAGTGAGATAAGATGGGTGTTTGATTTATAATATTTTTCACATAAACGAATGGCGAAGCAGGAAATACCGATAAGATATTTCGTTCATTTCATTTTTATAAAATATTCATATAAACTTATTATATCACACATTACTTAAGAATGTTAATAATAATATATACTTTTGGATAAATGACTTTTAGAGACAAAATCTTAAGTTCATCCAATGTTAAAGATTTTAATGACATGAACTGAATAAGTACTATCCGTTCTTCTTGGATAGATTTCCCAATTTCAACTTCAAATTCACAACTTTTTTAACCAGACGATGGACAATTGCAATAAATTTATATGTATATATTTTTCTACTAGACTCATCTGCTTGACGAGTTAGCCTTTATGCTACGAAATCAATAGCGACTTAAATAAAAAAATTAAACATTCCACAAATTCCTCATTCTTAACTACTTACTATATTTATATATTGGAGATTTATTAAGTATTTATACAAAAAAAAGTGTCTCTTATTTTATAAATGCATAAATTGCTGTAGTCCTTTCTAGCAAGTGTTACAGATTTCAAAGTGACAAGCAGAAATAGAACGATTAATATATTAATGACAAAACATGAGATTTGACATGTATAAGCTACAGAAGATTGTAAATTATTACATAGAAGGTAATATAAATTTAGGCCATATATACTCGTTAATGTGGATATTAATAAATAATCGCCAACTCGTTTAATACCAAAATGGAGTGACAATCAATACATATTCCAAACCAACTAGTTCCTCTACAATAACCCATTTCCCTGACAAAACAAGACCTACAACAAAAATGTTGGAGAAACTTGACCGGGGCGAAGACTCAGACTCAGGCGGTCAGATGAAGAATGAGACAGATCGGAAAACATCCGCAGGGAACGTGAAGAACAGCGCGTTGCCCACTTACAGCGCAGGAACAGGTGGCTAAGGTCGCCGCTTCTTCAGTGACTCTCAAACTAACTCATCTTCATTACAATCTCCTTACTACTTCTGCTAATGCAGATTGTAGATGGTTATTTATTTAAAAATTCCAAACATCAAAAATTGGTAGGTAATTCTTTTCGAGATTAGTGGTGATTCTGTCTAAATCTAGAGTTTCTATACACTTGTCTTGTCTTTAAACTAACTCATCTTCAATACAATCTCCTCAACACTTCAGCTTATGCAGATTGTAGATATTTATTTATTTAAAAATTCAGGACATCGAAAATTGGTCAATTCTTTTCCTGATTATTAGTGTTGCTGTCTAGATCGAGAGTTTCTGGACACTTGTCTTGTCTTGAAACTAACTCATCTTCAATACATTCTCCTTACAACTTCTACTAATGTAGCTTGCAGATGTTTATTTATTTTGAAAATTCCAGACATCGAAAATTAGTTAAACTCTAGATTATGTAGTACGTTGCAGATAATAGAAATTATTTCTTCCATATACTATTAGGTAAATACAAAGTTTAATAAAAACGAACTTAAAAAAATTCAATTATATGGCTATTTTAATTTACATATATATTTTCCAATAAAAATTCAATTCACCAAATTTAATTGAAACAGTCAATATCTCTTATTTCATAATCATAATTATACATATTTCCACACATAAGTTGAACTACAATTATTCGATTAAACCTGGAGCGAAGATTATTATTTTTATTTATATTACTACAATAATACAGAAATTGAAAGTAATTTAATTTAAATGTACGCACTTAACAATTTAATGATCCATATATATTAAGTTACGCACTTCAGATATTTATATATTCATTCATAATAAACTAGATAAAGCTTATCATATCTGTCTATAGTAACCGACAATTGAACTATGTGTCAACATATGGTATAATGATTTTAAATAACTTATGATTACATATTTTCCAAATTAAATAAAAATAATGACTCATAATGAATTTCGAAAAAATATTCATTTAATTTAATAATCTGTAATTAATACTTCATTTACCTATATAATCTATTCATGGGAAGATTCATTCATTTTTATAATATAATGTAATTATAATAATCATTTCAATTAGAACTGTGATTTAATTAAACCTTTGTATTATCTAATAATATATAATACTATTAAAAATTATAAATATATTAATTTTCAATTTCTTGGATGTAATTTTATGGTCTAAAATTACAATTTTTAAAAATAATAGATAATTTTATCTGGTATTGCACCTTAATGGAATTGTAAAGAAATTCCAAAAATTGAATTTGAGAAATACTGAGAATAAAAAACTCTGACCTCATCTCACATTTCTGAACCTCATATAAAGTAGATATTGATTGAATTGAAACTTTTTCTCGTGATACGAATTCCCAAATATGATTTTCACTGAAAAAATAGCAATTTGGTGATCGAACTTGGTGAGGACAATCTGATTTGAGAGGAGGAAAGTTTTTGAGGCACTGTTCGGAAGAAGAGAGGCAAGGAGGTGGCTTGTCACCTTACGGACGTATAAACACATTCCTTATGCTTCCCGTACGCTGATATATGTATGAGAGGTTCGCTTCCGAGAGAACTGGGCCAATCTTGATGGAGTGGAAGCTGAACGAGCCTCTTACCACAACAACGCAGGTTGCTCTCAATGCCATGAAGTTTGACTTTTATATTCACGCACAACAACTCACTCTTTATAGCGTAAACTACTCAATTAATAGTTCTGTCTTTATATTAATTGGTTATAATTTGTTATCATGTTTATGTACTGCTTCCGAATTTAATAATTACTATCATCATTTAATTTTATATCTCCAAATTTACCAGTTGAATGATTTTGAGATTCTTGTTCGCTAAACGGTAATTATTATTTCTGTATTATCAATGGAACAGATAAAAATCAGGAATCACAACAACTACCAATCACTAATGCTTTTGTTAAATAGGTATAAATTAAATCGTAATTAAGGCTTGAACCAATGATCATCTCTGATCCATGTATCAGTTCAATTCACCAATAAAAAAAAAGCTAATCAAGAAAACAAAATCAATAATCAACTGATCCGTCATATTCTGTTAATCAAGTTTTGATCAACTGATTTGATCTCCATTTTGACGTTTTGAAGTACACATGTACTTATGTACACAAGATTTTGACTGTTAAGATTAATGTAATACTACAAAGTCTATCTCCTAATTCCAGTTATTTTCAAATAAAAGCAACATAATTGAAACTTCTAGCTTCACCCTCTTCTTTGCGATGTAGCAACCGCAAGAAAAATGACAAAATTACAACCGTAACATAGCATTTCTCTTCGCTTCGTTGCATAAACACCAATTATTATGAAGTTATGTACGAAATATTTGGAATTTAGAGACCTTACAAAGCTATCGTGAGAATAAAGCGATCTTAATTTACTTTTATAATGAGTTCTTTTCAAGCTGCAAGAATACGTTCGTATATTTAAGCTAATTTACGCATAGAACATCAACGTAGATGTACTAGTTTCTTCAGTAATTTCAACGCGATATGCTCTATAATAATAACACTAGTATAATTACACCCGTCAGAATATTTGCATATATTTACATCTTTTATTTTACTTTGTTATTTTAAGATTCACAAACTGTAAGTAAAATTTAGATCATTATTATACAATTAAATACGTATAGTATCAAGTTTAAAGCAGATAGACTATGAATCAAAATTTCAGCTTAAATCGCAAAGTTTATTTTCAAAATAGAAATTCAACTCTCGATTGGATGAATGAAGTAAAGAAGTTCTTGCATAATTTACTCAATTTATTAAAACACATAACGTTTCGACTTCAAAATAATACTACTTCAGGGTTCTGAGTTAAAATCAGGGTTGGTAAAAGTCATGATTAATTTAAAAAAATTAAAAATCATTGATTATTTTATTTTTTTACGACATACACATAAGTGTTAAAGCATTTTTTTAATTGTTTTGAAAGGAATATTAATACTTTATTTCATAAACAAAAACGAAATCTTTAATAAAACCAAAATTATTAATCTGAATAAAACTAGGAAGAGTAACAAAGAATTTTACTTATTTTTCATCTTCTATTAATTCTATTCTATTCTATAACAATTAAAAAAAATATTTGTATTATTTTAACTTTGATAAAAATCAATGATTTTCATTAAAAACAATCAGTTAATTTAAATCATGATTTAAATCAAATCAACCCTGGTTAAAAGTACCCTTTGAAGAAAACAGGAAGTTGAAACGTTGTGTTTTTGTATTTTAAATTTATTAAATTGAGTTAATTCTTCAAGAACTTCTTTACCTCCTTATTTTCGAAGATTCTGAATTCGTTGATTCCTTGGTTACCACTATTATTGTATAATAGCAGATGCATTGGTATAAAAGTACCACAAACGTGAAACCTATGCTATCTACTGTCGGACAAGGATGAGTTAATAGCTCGTGAAGCGAATCGTACGGAAAGAGATGTTGTGATTAATGAAAGTAGTATATGCGTGGCCCACCGACCGAATGACTGAGTAACGGTTCTGGAGCCCGGGTAGCCCAGCAGCTTCGATTCCCTATCAATTCACCTGTCGGCCAACTTGATACAAACCAGCAGAACAACTGAATCAAGACTTTCCCTAACAATCTTCCACATCTAAATGGAACAAGTCTCTATTCAAAAATTTAAAGTCTTCAACATTCATACGTGGAAACAATTTGAATTATATAATGATTATGCGCTTTAATAATGAATGTTCACGAACAGACATAAATTTAAATATTGTAGGTTAGCACAGACATGTTATCGTATAAATTATACAATAGACAGAGTAAATATGTAAGAACAAATAGGAACACATCCGTTTATAGTAGTACGCGACAAGTAGTTTTCTCACATCTTGCAATCTCTGAACGATAAGACTTGCTGGTTTAACGGATCAGACCTGAAACAAATCCTTTCCAAAATATTGTTTTTGTGCGAGTTCATCAATAATGCCTACGGTAGACATCACATCTTTTGACATTTTTATCTCCGTAATAAAAAATTGTCGTTAAACGAGAAAGACATGACACAGTGTCAAATTTCAAATAAAACAATGGCTTCATATTTAATGGCCTCATGGTATTCTATTCAGAAAAAGTAACAATAATATTCCTTACGATAAATTGAGAAGTGCACCTATTAGTCAAATATTATTTTAAATGAAAAGATAGATTTCTTGTGTAATTAATTTTGGATAGTGATTTACTGGTCACATTACTACAAGTTAATAAATTAAATATAAAATTTGAACATCAACTAACAAAGTCGAAAAACACCAATATTCTACTGCAAAGGCAGTAGAAAACCTAAGTATTTTCAACATGCAACTAAATTTGTTCTTATCAGGAATACTGTGCCACAGAAGAGTAATAATATTTTTAGACTTAATGTGTACATTACAAAATTAATTTCTATGTACGACTATTAAAAACATCATTAAAAATACCCGCAGGTCCCATGAGATTTGTAGCATTTTTAATAGCAACTCTTTCATCAATTTACTTCCAAGAAATTTTAATTAAAGTGATGAATTCAGTTTTAATTGAAGTGTTAGAAAATGTTATATTCCATACCACAAATGCACTAATAATGAATACCTTGTAACGAATTACCTTTCTCAGAAGACTAAGCAAAATGAAATATGGAAACGTAATATGCAGCTCGCGTAAACTACGCTGGATATTACAACCTGATGCTTCCACAAGTCTTTCAGAACTCCTCAATTTCTTTCACATATTTCCTGCTTTTCAATATCTCACAGGAGTCACAGACTTCAAACTTTCAACGACCATCTCTATAAATAAAGACTGTCTGTTGATATAAGGTAGAACAAAAAATATCTCTCGACTAGGTACTACAGTTATCCAAGAGGATACTTAATGAAAGACCACATATCATTTACGAAGTTTCATGAATACATTACGCAGTAATCAACAATTTAATTTAATGCAAAGCGGTTGCAAAGTTTGGAGTCCAGTTCAATAAATGCAACTAACATAAACTTGAGATCTAGTATTAGTAGTAGTAGTACAATGTTACTGGAGTGCAATTATTATTGTTTTGTGCGAAGGAAAATATTGACTGTGTCCATTTGTAAATAATTGTATACTTAACTTTTATCTAAATCTACAACTGTAAACAACTATAAGAAAAATCTGATGACAGCATTGTATTTTCCGCTAATGCAATGTTGTACTATTCATAATGAAATTTTATTACGACATTTAAGTGTCTTCCGGCTATTATTTGAATATTTTAAAAAACTACTAACAAATTAATTAAAAACATAATTATTTGTACAATATAGCACCACCTTAAGTAAATATTGTTTTGGAATAAACACACTAATCCGGGAAGAATTGGATAAACAGGCAAATATGTAGAGAAACTAGTAAATCAATATTGTTTAAGTCTACACTCTCTTCTTGCAAAAAAAATATATAATAACGGTTTTACAAAATTTAAGAGGAATAACAAACATCCAGTTATACCAAATCAAATCAATCCAGAAGCCTAAAAGATTCACCCTAATTAAAGTTCAATATATGAGTAATATAAAGAATTTCTAGGCACCTGCTCTATAATGTTTAAAACTGAGATTTATGTGATAAATCTCTGGGCTTCCCTAAACGTAGAAAAAGGTCTAAAACAAAAAACTCTAGGCTGCTTGCAAATCAAAGCTAGTCTGGAACTGCAGGGACATCCTCCAATTGCTATTCAAGGCAAACCATCTTGCAAAAAAGGGGCTAAACTTTCATACTACGGACTGGAACCTTCATGTGGTCTTTCACAAAGCCACTATAAGAAGGTGGTCATAAACTGGGAGGAATCTGCCATATCCTCATTTTGTAAAAACACTTCAGGCCTCAGTGAAGTAAGACAGCTATAACAAACACCAAGGAGCTAGTAGCTCTCGGCAAAAAGAAACTTAGAATAATGATATTGTCTTTAAAAATATCATTTGTACAAAATTGGTAAAGCTGAAAATGACATCTGTCGACACTACGAAAGGACGAAGAATCTTCGGAACACATACTGTGTGAATGCCTAGCCGTAACAACACAAAGAATCTATCAACTAGGTAAGAGGTATCTTACGACAGATGAGATCATGAACATGACTTCTGGAGCTATAATTGGCTTCATCTGAAAACTGGTACTGTTTCCGCAAAGTAACTAAAGGTTGGATCACAATAGATGTTGAAGATCTTCTACATACAATACAATACAGTTCAATGTATTTGCAAAACATCATATTTGGTGACAAGATGAACACATTTACTGTTCGTAGCAAAGTAATGTGAAGAATGGTTGGTGTGTTGTGATCTCGGCGCGCCTTCGTGGGAACTTGGCGTCAACACCTCGCGGCCCGAGTCAAGAGTTCACGGCGCCGCCTCGGATCCGTCACGCCAGATGTGGGTCGCGCACCACTCAACGGTTCCACATTCACACAACACCGAACGAACCAATATAACCAAGATGTATTATTCTTTCATCCGTTAAAAAATGATTTAATAAACCTTTCTATCACCGCACAGCTCAACTTTGATTGCCAGCACTATAAATGCACATCTTGGGTTACCTACATTCATAAGTTAAATAATATCCAATAGTCCAACTGTCTTTCTTGTGAATAATAACAAAAAAATAACTAATAATTACAGATGGTTACTAATATTGTAAGCTCACAACACACGCTTCTAAAATACAAACTACTTAATAAAATCTATGTCTAACTATACTTGGGACGCCGAATAGATGCACAAGAATCTTTAAATAGAACATCAATTAATTAATTAATATTATAAATAATATTTATTAAAATACTTCATTAAATGGAAACAGAATTGCCAATTAATTTAATTAGTGCATCTGTTTGGCGTCCCAACTATAGATGGGTTATCCGCAAAACAATTTCGTGGTGCTCTTCCAGAAACCACAGTTATACAAAAAAAAACTCCTACAAAATCGGAAGTCGCTATAATATTTATTTGCAAAAATTTTATTTGATAATAGTTTTCCAATTAAAGTTTGATCGTTGCATAATATTTATTTAAACACTGATTCCGCGGTTGGTAAGTAATGTTCCAAATCACTTACCAATCAGTTGTTATAAAAATAACTTAAATAAACCAAATCAATGAACATAAAAACAATCGTTTAAATATAAGAACATCATATTTCCATTATATTTATCTATTTTATTCATGTTTATAGACAATGCATGTAGTTTTACAGTTAATAATTATTACAATTATATAGGTTTATTATTTTTGTATAATGTTAAAGTTATACAATAGTAATAAACCTACTTGTAATTTAATATTGCGACTAGAAACAATTGTTTACAATTTTATTTGTCACGTTTCCATTGATGTAATTAAAAACAAAACTTAGTTTATATGGAGTAATAAAAAAATATTATTTTGCAACACGACCTAGCTATTTTGATAAATAAAATTATTTCATCGATCATTCACCACGTAGAAGATTCGTGATTTTTGCTATTACTGTAATACCATAGTTATCTTAGCTTCTCAATCTACTATATGAAAAACAATTAAATACTAGAATAAAACAATTAAAACTATCAGTTGTACTGTGACCGCAAGCTCTATAAATTTAATCCCCCATTCTTACCGAATAAATCAATTCATTTGTAATCTGTCAACGCATGATAGCGATTAAGCGATAATAAATGGAAAATAAGAAGCGTAAGAATTTGATGAGCGAGTAATCTTGCAGCAAGTTGGCGTCAGGCAGGAAAGATAATTATTGTCACTAGCTCAAGCGTAGCAAGGCTGTTGTATCACTACCTGGTAGTTATTTTTTTTATTATATTGATAATTCAGCAATAATATCACCGTGTGTGACTCAATATTTGTCATGACCATTTTCCAAAAATTAGATAATATTAGACAACTGTTGTTTTCATGTTTTTTTATTTATATTTATTAATCTTCAAATAAAAATATTACATACATATTTATTATATTGCACAAAACCCAACAGTAAACAGATGGTAAAATAAAAAAAAATCTTGTCTATCAACCCAATAGGTACACAAAAATAATAGCAAGTTTAGTTAGGTTAGGTTAGATTAGGTTAGGTCTGATTAGGTCAGGTCAGGTTAGGATAGATTAGGTTAGATTAGGTTAAGTTAGTTAAGGTTATGTTAGGTCAGGTTAGGTTAGGGTGGGTTAGGTTAGGTGTAGGTAAAATTAGATTAGATTAGGTTAGGTTAGTTTGGCTTATATTAGTTTAGGTCAGGTTAGGTTAGGTTTAGGTTAAGTTAGGTTATTTTAGGTTAGATTTGGGACGAAAACCTGTAAGCATATCTCTGCGAGTATCTATTTAAAAGGTGTTATCCGTGAGCGGAATGAATTTACGCATTTTTATCTAATCTTTTGCTACGTATTTTGTTACGCTTATGAAATGTTTAAAAATATAAACGGTGCGCTTCTGTCATACAGCTGAAAATATAATTAATATTTGATAATGCTTGTTTTTTAATACATCCGAATTAATATATTTTGTTATATTATAGTATTTTAAATGTTGAATACATTTTCTCATACTCTGAATTTAATTTAAATTTATTTGACAGGAATAACTTTAATCCACTTAATACCTTTTTATTGTTTTATATTTTTAATTTATTTTATTAAGTGCTTATCATTAATTTATCATGATAAGTGAGATTACATTATAGATATAATATTATTTTCACTGTATTGTAGTTCTACTTCCCAATATGCAATATGATACTAATGTATTAATGATTTTTTATTAGTATTTGTATGTAATTTTCAAATTACCATTATATTCATTTGTTTTTTTTATCTTGTAAGTGACACTTTATAGTCTCCGTTTTATAAAAAAAACGGGAATGAAGCGTGTGCCTTTTTATGAATTGGTAAACACATACAATTACTCCCGTACACTAAAGGTAATCCGAGCATTTTTTGTCCAGAGATAAGATTATAATTATTACAGTTAGTGTTAGACCCGGTCGGATAGAAGTGTAGTTTTATGTTTGTTTCTTATTTCAAAAGCGATTTACAATGTTGTACTTAAATTTATTTTCCTTGTGATTAAATAATGATAAAATTTTATGAGACAACTAGACGTGAAGAGATTTATATTTATTTCTTTTTCCTGCGTTTTTTCAACCATTAAATATGCTATGAGATATTTTGATGTGTTTATAGACTTATATAAGAGTATATGTTTGATTTTACAGTATTGTGTCCTACACCTACGACCTAACTGTCTTTATTTTAGGCCAGTGTATATTACTCAAAATTTCTAACAATAAATATTAAGTGAATATGGAACATGAGGAAAATATTAAATCATTCATAACCAAAAACAATTATGTGGTCCAAGCTAGATGTGAAACACTTTCTTCTAGTATCTAATACTGGCCGTTATACGGTGATTGGTAACGGTCTCACTGCTAAATTTATCTTCTCATAACATCTACTCACAGATACTCATCAGGAAGCGTAGTCGCACTATAATTAAAAATTCTTTCCAATTATTCAAACGGTGTCTATTTCAATATATAAATCACCTATATACAACATAAATGAAACTTTTAATTAACAATGTTATGAAAGAAAATAAAAAATTGTTGAATGAGGAAAATGAAACACAGTTTTTACGTTTTTAGCGAAAAATTGTGTTTATACATCCAAAATATTCGAAAAGTATCTATTTCTGGGTCAAAAATTTTTGTTTCTGAAAATAGTCCATATTGATAGACATCGATGCGCTGATTTCAAATTTTCAAACAGAATTCAATTATCTTTTACCGTTCTCGAGATATTTGCGTTCAAAGTTAGAGCTGAAAAAACAGGTTTTTCAGGAATAACCCTGAAATGAATCGAGATACAACTTCAACGATTTCACCAATCGATTCTACGGGCAAAATTACATAAGAGTGCCAATTTTTAGATTTTTATTCCAATTGGTATAATTTTTAGAGCGAAAAAACGAAAATCGGTGAAAATCGAAAAAAATTTTGGCCATTTTCAGTTTTTTCTTTCTAAAAACTGTATCGGTTGGAATAAAAATCTGAAAATTGGTACACTTATGTAATTTTGCCCCTAGAATCGATTGGTGAGGTCGTCGAAGTCTTATCTGGACTCATTTCAGGGTTATTCCTGAAAAACCTGTTTTTTCAGGTCTAACTTTGAACACGAATATCTCAAGAACGTGAAGAGATAATTGAATTCGGTTTGAAAATTTGAAATCAGCGCATCGATATATACTTAGGAACAAAAAATAATAAATATTGGAGACAAAAAGTTCCTGCACGAAAAACTGAAATTCCGGTTTTTTCGTTTTTCTCATTTTTCATCAAATCGTTCCAAAGAACGTATATGTAGAGAAAACATTTCTTTATGTAACTTTGCGTAGAATCGACTGGTAAAATCGTTGAGATTGTATCTCTATCCATTTTTGAGATATACTAAAAAAACACACTTTTTTGAGGTGCAACTTTGAGAGCAAAAATCTCAAGAACTAAAATAGATAATTAAATTCTGTTAGTAAATTCGAAATCAGCGCATCGATGTCTATCAATGTGGACTATTTTCAAAAACCAAAATTTTGAACATAAAAAGAAGTATTTTTGAATTATTTCGGCTGTATATAAAAAGTTTTAAAGCAAAAAATAGTGTAATCAATACACAAGAAATTAGAAACACCTCTACAAATTTTATTGAAGAATTACAAACAATGCCTAAAGAAATATGAAGAATTATTTATGTGCGAAACATGAATGAGATGAAGTGATCAGCTTTAAGGTTGAGAGCGAGGAAATATCCGGCATATCTTCCAAACAATAAATTTTGAGTACGTTCCCGTTTGCAGGTGAGGTGCAGGTGCACATTGCGCAAGTGCTGCGTCGGAGTGTTTGACCGATATTCGGTACAATCTCTCTTCCGCGACCGGTCCGCAGCCACTGAATCTAGTGACCCGACCCGAATCAAAACAAAAACATAAATACCTGCAAGCTGGCCTACAACTCACAGAGCCAAATTCACCGACACGTCATCTTTGTTTCTGTTTTTTGCTTATTGTTTTTACAGGTTGCAGATCGTATGTGATGTGTAATACTTTTCTTGCTTTATTAATGAACTACGATATTCAAATAGAAGTATAACGTAGTTCTCAAACTATGAGAGATTTACAACCGAATATTAACAGAAAAGTAGTTATTAATTAGCCTACCAAATTACACTTAATAGAAACATAAAAGTGCTACTGAAATATTTATATTTACATTCAAAATTATTTTATTGACAACATACAAGGTTATAAAATATACTATCATTTGTATTTCGTGACGAAATTTCAACAAAAAAATCTGATGTGGCCAGCACATAATCTCTCATCTGTTTTCTTTACACTTTTTTTATTCAATAGTATTTTAGTAATCGTTACGGCAATATCCATCAATACATCCACCACTCACACGAACTGACATAATCGTAAAAATATTGAAATCGTGTTCTATAGAATTCAAAACGTGATTATTCCCATATATTCATAATTAGTTGAGATATTTCAGAAAAACACTTCAGATCTTCATGAAAACACCACTTCCGGTTGCACGATTAACTCCAAAATCTAATCTGATCTCGAATCTGATCTAATCTAAAGTATCAGAATGTTATATTTAAAATTTCAACTTTTTTTATTCACTAGTATTTGAGTAATCCTTACGAAAACATTCATCCATCCATCCACACACACGGACAGATATGATCATAAAAATATTAAAATTATATTCTAGGGACTTCAAAACGTGCTTATACATTGAAAACTCTTTTTGCTACAATACAATGTCCAAATCTGAAACACAGTGAACTATGATCTATACCTCCCATCTAATTACAACCTCCTCTGCAATGAGTAAAATAATTTCACCAATTTCACAATCCAAATGATATTAAGACGACGTTTGAGAAACTCTGAAAGACATGTACTTAGATGATTTTTAATGTAGACACAATTTCTGGTTTGCGATTTCATAACATTTTTTTAATGGTTGTGGTTTAGTAACTGCAGTGAGATAACGACATAATAGATGTGATAAAATTTGATTGATCTGAATTCGAACGTAATTGATTTTCCTCTCGGAGATCATTACTCTGTAATGTGTTTAGTTTTTTATTTCCTCTTCATTCTATCTATACCTAGAACATATTTATACAAGTTGGTTTGAGTGGTAGTGTGTGGTGTGAAAATGCTTGTCAAATTTGTAACACGTATTTAAATGGTTAAGTTATTATTCTGCACACTGTATTATTAATGAGCAAGTTACTCATATGGAGCAAGTGCATATTTTTCTCATGTTTTTGTATGAATATTATAATAATAGAAAATAAACTGTTGCTGCTAATAATTATATAGATGCATTTATTTACGCGAAACAACTTTCTTCTTTCGTCAGTGAACTGCATATCAATTTGCTTTGTTATTTATGTCAACAATGAATGAGACTAAGTTGACAACCCTTCATCCACAGATTTCTCGCGAATCTTTAATATTATTGTAACCTGTGTAAATGTCAATCAAAATTCTTATATGAATGTTCACATTCAAACGTTCCACATAATTTTTCCACTTCTTTATAATAAACCAATTAAACTTTTGATTCTCATTATCCTTCGTGTTCAAATTAATATACTGAATTATTTGGTTAGTGCAAAATTAACATTTCTAATGAGAACACAATTATAACTTCAGAAATTTACAAACGTCGTTATAAGATCATTTCATCAGGAAATGGATGTTAAATTCAGACTTTCGGAATTCCTGTAAATGACTTCACCATATTTGGGATTGGAGAAAATGAATATTCATATATTCACATGTCTTTTCCCACATTACACATTTGCAGAAATTATTCCGTTATACATTTTTGCACAAAAACTACATGGAAATTAAGTTTTTCAATTCAGGAAAAACGGAACGGTATTATTTTACAAAGAAAAAGCATTTTAAAATCATTTTATATAATTCTAAGCAAAAAATATTTAATACAGGTTGTATAAAAATCAGATTAAAAAAAATATATTTAAATCGCATCGCTTGTTTGAAAGCCCACATACGTTATCGTTATTTTATTTTTACCGGTTACAGTGACAAAAATTTTAGGTTTCCTGTCAAATTTAACAAAAAATCACACGTTATAAATTCAAAATAATATACCAGTAAAGTGGTTTTACCTACTGTTTCACAAAAGAAGATTGCTTGTTTTGTTTAGTAATTTATTGTCGTCTCGAAAAGCAAGACAAGAAATTTAAGTTTATCTTGTCTTTCATTACTCTTGTATATAAAAATCTTTCTATTCTTGCATATTTCTTGCAAGGCAATTAATTTCTTGCCTTGTCTTTTTTTGAAATTTGTAGCTCTTGTCTTGCATTTTCTGCAAGACTCATGCAAGACCAAGAAAAATACAAGACTCTCATGAAACACTAGTTATACCGACGAAGTTAAACAGATTTAGTAGTTCCTGAAAGTTTGCCACACGGTAACATTTCCTATACGCTTTTCCCTTAATTATCTTAACTCTGCAATGTTAAATAACAATTGCAGAACAAGTGATTTAAATCAATGATTTTTTTTATATCACAGTGATTTTAATCACTTATTTTTGAGTGATTTTAATCACTGTTTTTTTAATTATTCCTGATTTCGTCTTTGGTAATAAACTTCATATTGAAATTATAAAGTCCAGTGGGACAGAAATTTGGTAGTGTCCCGTGAATATAAGTGAATGAGTGTAAAGTGAGTAAGTCTCCATCCACTTGGATTTGGTGTGAGCGGTGGGTAGAAAGTAATGATGGCGCGTTTTGTCGCTACGTCGCTGTTTCCGTCCTAATAACGAGATGAAATCCACTTGCCACTGTGCACAATTCATTCGTGCCACTGCACTTCGTCTCACCTGCCCGTCTTACGCTTAGGGACTGTAATTATTGCTTTGCTTACATATCAAACATATGCTGCACTAACCAGGGTCGCATTTACCATTAGGCGCATGAGGCGCATGCTGGGGGCCTCGCTTTGTGGGGGGCCTCCAGCCTCCACCCTTGAGTACAAAGAAAATAATAGAAAAAAAATATTGCCCTAACGTATAAACATTCAACTATTTTATACTGTAAATAGTTTGTTTTTATTAAATACACGCTTATATAGTAGACCCTAGGCTCCTTTATGCAGGTAGTTTCTTCTGTCATATAATATTATAGACCGTACCAGAAACTTGCTTTCATGTTGTTTCCTAACTATGCACTTTTAAATCTAGATTAAAGTATTCAAATAATGCATTTTAAATGTACTTTTTCTAATTTCAATTTGTAACTAGAAAAGAGATTATATGTATTATTATAGAGATAAATATAAATTCATTAGTAAATTTTAAATACGAACAGTTATTGAAAATTAATTTCTTTAATATGGCCGATTTCTTGCTCTTGAAGTTGGAATAATTTATAACTCATATATGTGCAGTGTACTACAAATAATAAAATAAAACAGAAAGAGAATTTCAATTTCGATAAAAGTGAAATTTATTAAATTAAATGTTCCAATTACGAAGCCACTCATATATCGGACAAAACAGGTCGTAGCTTTGATTTAGATTAAAGAACACACGAGCCTCTGGGTTTAAATAAATATCAATCTAACGTTGCTAAACTGTTTAACTATTGTTCATACCAATTCTGTTGATATTAATAATTTAAATATAAACCATTTGGGCTAAAAGAGATTAAAGGTGGATCTATTAGAATCATTTTAAATCCAAAGAAAATCAATGAAAAAAAATCTACGAACGAACAACTTGATTTCGTCGAACCTCAGTTGATTTTTTCCTTCGCTTTAATCCCTTTTAGTTTTTCCTACAATTATACGCTTTGTTTTCGTCTATTTCATTCTACGTATATATACTCATACTGTACTCACTGTATTTCCTAATGATGGAAATCCGATAATATAACTATAGTAAATGTTTCTTATTGTTCTATTCTTTGTATAATGCGACAAGTGTCGCATGCGTTCTTTATTTCTGTGACGAAAATATTTAAATACCTATTTCAGTATTTTTACTTTTTTCGGGTTTTGTACGAGAAAGTGGATTTTTCTTAATGTTATTTCCAATCATATACTGGGTGAGTACAGATTGCTATTTAATATTTTTTATAAAACTAATACAAAAGAAGTAAATTCTATTGTGAAATATAGAACTAAATACTTTTTAAATTATTGTAGTAAAATTGACAAAATTAAAAACATATATTTCGGTATCCAAAATTTTCCATTTTAAGGAGTTATTTAGTTTAGTTTTTGAACTCTACAATTCATATATATATTTTCTAAAAATTTTGAATATTTTATTATATTTAGCGTGTTTTGTTTTGTAATAATTAATAACGAATATTTTTTATTATACCTTCGAGAAGAAAAATTACTAAAATATTGTATTTCGAGAAATGTGACAAAAATAACGATTTTAATCCCTATTTGGTAATCATTTATTATGGTTAGATCGTTAAATTAGAAAACTATCGAACCTACCTCTACTCAAATATAAGGTTATCTACCTACATGAATTTAAATATTAGTGCTGTAAATTTTTAAAGTAAAAAATGAAATAACTACTTTCAAAAATAATAACTCCTTCAAATGGCGACAAAAGATTTTTTTCTCATTTGGGAACTTTCAGATTTTTTAGTAATCTATTTTTTTAAAAAAAGCCTGAAGACAACGTGTCACATTTGACGAAGAATTTTTTACCACTCCTGTGAATGATTCCTATTCTTGATGTATATTCATATAATTTTTCTAAATAAAATGCCAAGGAAATTTGAATCTGGTGCTAGTAAAAGAAAACGACAAAAAGAAAAAGAAAAGCAGTTAGAAAGTCAACGAAGAGCTCTCTTAAATCTTTTAAAATCTTTTCAAAAATGTAACGACGAAAATATTTCTGCTAAACCTACTGAGACTGTAAATGAAGCTTCAACATCAATGTCTTTTAAACAATCAAATATGGATGATATGGATAAAGATATATATATATATATATATATATATATATATATATATATATATACATATATATGTATATGTATATATAGGGGCCTCATGTAGATGTTGCGCCTCGGGCCTCCGGTAACGTAAATGCGACACTGGCACTAACTATAATCACTTTCTTTGCATACAAACATCACAGAGTTAAATCCTTCCTTTTAACTTCACTAAATGATCAAAAATAATACATCGAACAAATTCATAACCATAGCTTACACAAATGAATTTTCAATTTCAAGAGAACTTCATTAGCACGCTTTTACAAAGAAATTCTCTGGTGTTTTTATTACAATATTTCTCTAAAGACTTTCAATCATTACAACAAACACATTAAACTTTTGATTGTCTCTCATTTTGTTAGTCAATAACAATACCAATTTATATGTAATAACGTTAAAATTGTGAAATAGAAATCAAAACGTAGAATACTATCAAAAAATTGAATGTGAAAACACATGAAATTGCATTTTGTCGAAAAGCAAGACAAGAAATTTTAGTATATCTTGTCTCTCATTACTCTTGTATCAAGTCAATTTCTTGCCTTGTCTTGTTTTGAAATTTGTAGCTCTTGTCTTGCATTTTTTGCAAGACTGAGGCAAGACCAAGATAAATACAAGACTCTCGTAAACACAATTCACGTGATATATTTGTGTATTGTATATTTATAGAAATCATTCGATAGGAAATAAAATGACAGATTTCTCTCTCATATTTCTTTATGGTTATATTCATACATACTTCCATTTCACATAAATTAAAAATATTTAATTCAGATCATTACTTTGTAATTATGTCTTTTAATTATTAATTATATAAATATTAGAGTGAAAATCAGATAATTATCTCAACTTGAAAGATAAAATCACATGTTTTAATGTTAACCAGAGGAAACATAAATATCTACAAGGGAAATTTCATGGTCCAGTTAATTTTCACAACCTTTACAAAAGAGGGTGCTGGGGCTATTGTTGTCCATTATAATGACCTCACAATAATTCTAAATTTGTATTCTGGTTCGGACTGACCGTGGGAAACACGAAATTTGTAAAGAACCACCTGCTCACAGGTGCTTCTCAAGCTAAGGCTACTTATAGGAAAAATCTTAGGAAAATATTTGCTCTTTCAACTGCTGCCTACGCAGGTGAGTTTCCTAGAACACGATGAATTGTGTGACAAGTCAGGTACAGGTTATTGCCTACCGCTGGTAACTGGTAAGCAACACAGAGTGGATAATTATAGGAAGAAGTTGCTTTACGCTGCAAGATGACTTATTTATTGATGGAAGAAATGCGGACAAGAAACTACAGGTGATAACATTGTACTTAACTGGTTATATAAATAGCTGCAATATATTGCTACTAATTAAATAGTTTTCTTCACGTTAAAAGGAAAATAAGTGTGAATTACTTTGAACTCTCATTAGCAATATCAGCAAAATTGAACGGGACAAAAAATTTGTAGAAAACTTGTCTATATTTCATAACATGCTACTTATAAAACTAAAAGTACTAATTACTAATTAAAAAATATTTACCTTGATTTGCGCAAGCTTACAATATGAATTGTCTATCGAAAAAAATATCTAATAGAATTTAATATTATTAAATAAAAACGCCTAAAACATCATCTAATATTTCTGAGAATTAACAATGATACTTTAAGAGTATTATCATATGAAGATATTATAGAATATTTTACAAAAAAGAAAGCAAAAAAAGTGTCAAAACTAAATTTTATGTTTAGGTATTATTACAGAATTGATTTTATTCGAGTGGATGATTAGTAATTAAGTAACTTTTAGAGTAGCAGTCATTTAATAAAATACACGAATACACCAACTTTGGACTGTAAATCAATCTTCATCAGGTTGATAAATAATATAAAAAAAATTAAATTATTTGTTAAATTAATAATTTATTAAAAAAATATCAAAAAATATATTTTTTCAATTTTAATTCTATGTTGAAAAATTTTGCCTAGAGGCCTCCACTAACAAAAGTCCGGCCCTGCGTCTCATAATACATTTTATATTTTATCACAGCTTTACGATACTCTGTAAGTAGTGTAACAGATTTCTTAGTTTGACCTCTAATTGATAATATGAGTATCTAAACAAACATGACATGAATATTAAATTTCAAATCTGTATTACTTTTTCTCTATAAAGATAACATAACATAAAATAGAGTTTCTAATGGTTTGGATGCATTTAAAACACTTCAAACACTAAATATTATCACCTAAAAAGTAAGAAAGTTTTTTAAATGAATAAAATTATTACATCACTGTAATCATTAGAGCCTAAAGTCTAACTCTTAAATTATTCTTACAGAATTAAGAAACGTAAAATTCTGAAATAGATCTCATTAATGCAAACAGCGAAATAATGCAGATAAATATCTAATGTTTAAAAGAACTTGCAAGACCATATATAAGAACGCCCAACAATGTTTTTTGTATTTATGTACAGATGGATGTACTTATGTACATATGTAAATTATTATAATAGTATGAGTCAGTGATTAGAAGGTTCATTGACTAGCTCATGTAGGTTAAATAATTACTCATTCTTTGACATACAATGATCATAAAGAGACGTTAATGTACAACATATGTGCACTACAAAACGGAAATATCAAAACTGTCTCACGCAGTGAATCAGATTTTATTTCTATTTTAAGTGAAGTTCAATTAAATGCACAATTTTCATTTAGAAAATAAATCTAATTTCACTTAAGACGCCGAACAGATGCACACTTTACAAATTAAGAAATGTGAAACAATACTGCTTATATTTAAAAATAAGTTAATACTTGAAGTATTTTAATAAAAACTTTACATAATACTAATCAACAAAATGTAATCATGACTATGATACTGTGGTTTTATCAAATTTCATGTGTGGAATAATCAATTGTAATAATAATACAAGAGCATTTTATTTTGCCGGATAAATTTCTGTTGATCATGAATCCTTGTTACCTACCAATTCGACAATAAAACGCGTCAGAAGTAATGGTAGGAATTGCTACTAATTTAATACAAATCAGATAATAATGTAATAATGTAAATGTAAAACAAGCGTAACTTCGATAATGAACCAACAAAATAACACTGTTACACTGAATAATTTTTATAACGATGTTCAAGAGTACATATTAATTCTTATAATTAAATCACAAAGCTTTCGTTTTAGCTTCAGTTAAAAGGATAAGAACTTTTGAACTTTTACCGTATGCATACAAATTATTCTTGTGAACTTTAAAGAATTTGCATTCTTTTTTCCTTTGTGAAACCTTTGGTAAAATTAGACACCAGGGTAATATGAATTCATAACTTTACTGCTAAAAATACTAACTATCCCGCGTTGAAAGCATGAAGTTTTAATTATATTAATTTTTAGTGAAAATTCAAATATATCACAATCAGAAAAATATTTTTTTTAATTAAACGTGTCAATTTCTTACCTCGTGTTCTGATGATAAGGGCCGTCGACTTGAATCTGTAACAAAAAAAAAACTAATTAATAAAATACACTTTTCATAATTTATTTCTTTAACAATATCAACAAAAGTTTTCATATCCTATTAAAATTAATAATTGTGTAAAACAATCAATCACAAAGTTACAAATTACTATAGAATGAACTGCTGAAGTAGATAAATGATAATCGATTTCCTTTATTTAAATTTAATTTCCGATTGTATCAGTTCCAATTAATCGATTTAAAAAAATCAAAACGGTTTCTGTGAATCAGGTCACTTTAACATATTGACAGTCAATCCAATTTTTTTGTTGCAAAAAAAGAAGAGAGAAACTCATAATGCGCTGCTTAACAAAGCAACATCAGGTTATCTTGTGGAAACAATATTGTAGAAAGTAAAACATAGATGCGCAAAACATATTAACATACTAGGTTAATTTCAGTTTTGTTGGGAAATTTCCACAAAATTATCACAAAAAATATCATTTCTAGAATTCATTCAAAATTGAAAACAATTTGCATAATTTCAATTATACGCCTTTGCATAAGATAATTCGAAAATTGGTAATTAATAAGTAATATATTCATAACTTGCAAATTAATTCTTCGTTTCGTACCTTCAAGTTTTCATATATTATAGCATCTAATTTTCTATAATAACAACTAATAAAGTTAAATCACTTCAAAAATAATTTCACTCAAACCAACTAGTCTCCGTACACCAGTAAAGGAAAAAATATGTACATTTTAAAATTAAATTAACAATATATTAGATTTATTAACTCACAACAGGTTAAACACTTGTTTTGAATCTCATTAAAATGAATAGAATTCTTATCAAATTGGGGCTTCAACTAATTTGCATAATAGATATACAACAGATTCATTAAACGTTTCTTTGACTATGTTAACCGCTTTGCAAATTCGATAGCATTTAGAACAGAACAAGTCAACGAACTTATAAACTTGATACCTGCTCTTTAAAGTATTGATTGACATTGATTTAACATCGCCAGCAGACAAAACTGTAAATATTCGCAAAATTATGTCACATCTTTCAAAGAAAATCACCATAAAATCAACTTTTATAAACATTTCAAAGAAGAACTACACGTGTTTTAATCACAATTTAACTTCTTTGTAGTTTACAAGTGTTACGATCAATCCGAAAAGGATGTCAGGAGTACAATTATTAATGTTATCATACGGTAAATGTTAATATTACTGCAAATAATGTTTATCGAGTAAATTGTTTATGTAATTTAATAAAATTGTTAGTCTCTATGGTTGTAAAACATGGATACAGTAGGAAAAGCGAGGCCAACAAAACCATGAGTCCGGGAAGACACTTTTCCTACGTGGTACACATACTATTTTTTTTTAATCGGTTTATATTCGCCCGTTGCGACCCTTATATACCTGCCGCCAATTAATCTGTAGAACATTCTAGAGCCTTCCGGATAATAATAATAAAGCTTACTTTATTTACATAATTAGTTTCTGAGGTTACAAGGAATATAAAATTAATTTTGCTTATTGATTCCGATGCAGAATTTTATGCTGTACAAGCTTTTTTACTTAAAATAATTAGGGAAGCAGGATATTATGAATATATGATTACATGTTAAATCCCTATATGTTTGAGTGTTTGAGTCACCACACTGTATATACATACAAAGTGTGAAGAAAAAGGAAAAAGAGAGAATATTGAAAGAAGCTTTCAGAACTCATAATTAATCAGTAGACAATATTTGGGTTTAAGTTCTGTAAAATTTTATTAACTCTTTCAGGTTTAGCGGTACGGTGTCTGTACCACTTTTTTTTAAATTAAGTGCGCCATGGTGGTACATAAATTATACCACTTACAAAAATGTTATTTCCATTCTTACCAGTAGGCTAGAAACTGTACCACCTCTATAAATGTGTTTATGTGATTGTGTAGGTACTATGAGAGCTATGCGCGTTTTGTTGTAATGCACTTCATGCGTCGTTCTTAAAGCATTTTTTTTCTAAAATAACTTATTTTATTTTTCTATGACGCACTGAGCTGTCGAAACGTTGTAATTAATAAAACTGTACAGAACTTAAACCCAAATATTGTCTACTGAATAAGAGAGAATTGATATGATTGACCCAATAGTGTCCACCAATGTTTAATTTCTCATTAATTTGAAACCATGGCAACGTTAAAACAAAATCTGTTTACAGTTGTATTGGTTGGTCACAGTAAATAAACAAAG
The DNA here is from genome assembly GCA_035578165.1 of Stenolophus ochropezus. Taxonomy (NCBI): domain Eukaryota; kingdom Metazoa; phylum Arthropoda; class Insecta; order Coleoptera; family Carabidae; genus Stenolophus; species Stenolophus ochropezus. Next base: position 633,969 of record JAQOWZ010000011.1, on the reverse strand, counting down.
TGGAGTAGAAATTGGTCGGATAATTCGTCACGGTTTAGTCTTGTTTGACGAAAATGAAAACGTCACGCGGTGCAGGTACCCGCGTCCGTGAAAACACGCGGGGCTGGTGACGTCATCGGACCGTGACCCGACCTTGACACGCACAGAGCTTCGCCAAGTCCCACCCTCCAACCGGGTACCAGGTCGAGGGTTCTTCGCTTCGATAACATCGCACAACCTCTTCATGTCCCAATCAACTGGTGAAGCGACTATGTACTAGATATTATCAGAACACTGTCCTAATATGTGTGCAAATATTATCTAATAGCGTGCAAAACAACATTCTTTTAGTTAGAAAACACTCATCTATAAACTCTCGTTAGAAATTTAGAAAAAATATAAAATATTTACATTATTAGCTCTGCTTAGTGGTTATATTTGTTGATTTATAGTGTTAGTTATTTTTATTATCTTTTTATAATTTATTATTTGTTTGTTAAATTTAGTTATATAAATATTAGTATTTCAATTAATTTTACACTTCACCCAAAAAAATAAACATTACAATAATTAATAGATACTTCAAACCCATTTGAAATTTCCGATTTTTTTTTTAAGAAAATGTTTAGAAATATAACTACAGATTATTAATAATTCTAATTTTTATTTTTATAACGCTGTAAGTAGGTAATCATAAATTGCACCATAATATTACCATATTTATTAAAAAATATTTAATACAGTATAGTGACGTTTTAAAATTCAAAATTTCGTATTTTGACGTTAAAATTTAAATGTGAAGTAATGTGAAACCGAACATTTTAATATTTGTAACTTGTACCTCAGTTTATTACAGACATAGTCAGAATTGGTCTATCTGTAAATTTGTAAAGTCTACGTACAGCATAAACAGAATCGACCCATTAGTTTCCCTGTTAAATAAACAGTTTAAATTAACAACGGTTTATAAGTGAGTATACAAATAAAATTATTATAAAATTTCATAACATATTTTCACCTTCATTGTGTACTTTCAGTCTTGTGAAAACGAAATATTATTGTATAAAAATGTATTTGAAAACTAGGTTAAATAATAATTAAAAATGAAGTTTGTACTGAATTGTTGAACATAAAACGAAAACATTACACATTAAGTAAACAAATACATATACTGTTTACATAATTTAAACAAAGTAAATCTACGTTAATGACACTAGGTACTAGGGGTTCACCTATTGCACCAAAGTTATTGCCCAAGTGTATAATTATAAACAGAAAGTTACAATTACTGGCATTTGCATTATAATAATTATACGGAATAAAGTACTATCGGTATCACATTTGTGAGCAAAGACTTAAAAATACATTTATTATCATTTTATTCTTGCATAAAGGAGTGTTTTCTGATAGCGATGTTTGTCATTCATAAATTTAACAGCAAGGGACTTTTTTCGAGGCGTATGCAAACAAAAAATATGACAAGAAAATAAATTATCAGTGTCACCAATTTCGAAATTTAGAGCATCATACGAAATAAATGATGTCGCACAAAAATTTTACGTAACTAAAAACATTAAGTTCATGAGAAAAATTCAGAATATTTGAAGAATGTAAACAATAAAATTTCAATTTATAATAAAAGCAAAAAACGCATAAAAAGTAATTTATATTAATAACTGGAAAACCTTTCTTCTGGATCAATAATTCCCATGCTTATTACAAGGTTTGACATGGGTCATTAGATTTTGTTCCAATGGATGCAGTAAATAATTGATTTCTAGTATTGAATTTTCAGGACGATTTCCATTAATTTTTATAATTTTTTTTCTGTACTGCCTTGAAATAATTTAGATTTAGATCTATGTAGTATACCTAGATAAATGTTCTATTATTATTTTTATTTAGTGTTGCCCTCTAGAGAAGACAAGACAAAACTTTGCAAAATCATGTCTTGCATAGAAATTTCAAGACAAGACTTGACTAAGTCTAAGTCTAAATTAAAAAGTTTTATCTAAATATCAAGACTATAGATTGTTTCAAGAGTAGAAAATTATTGGTCTTATCTCTTGTTTCAAACAATTTTTTTCTAACATAACGTTAACTTTGAATTCGTAAAATAATTAATCATTCTTTTATTTGTGTTGTTAGCAATGTAATTTGCTTTAACAAAGCTTTTTACAAAGGCCTTTAAACATGTATGAACACAAATGGATTGTTATTAATAATTAGTGAGGAGTAGAAGAAAGAAGTCCGGCGACCGGAGCAAAGTCCGGCCCGGATCGATGAAGCGTCTCCCGGAGTCAGACGGCCTTGACGCGTATGCGTCTTGCGTCGCTATACTCCACTGTTTACACACACTTGTCTACCATCAAATGTAAATGCTCTTCATTTCCAGTATTGATCTCATTTTGTTTATTGTTCCTATTTGAAACAAGTGGATTATATTTTGTGTTATTGGATTCTCCTCTTTTTCCTTTTCTTTTGTGGACGGAAAATTACATTTCAAATAAAAGCTCTGCTGTATTGTTTGCGTAAAAAGTGATATGTAAGCGATGCAGTATGTGTAGTTCTTTTGAAAATAAATGGTATAAATAAACGATCACATCAAAGAGATATTATATTACTTTAACCACATTATTGACTCTGTAGTAATGAATTAATAATATACTGTAACGTTTATTTATTTAAGCGAAATGTAAAAATATTTGAAATACCAATATTTATATAACTACCTTTAATAAACGAACAACAAATTATAAAGAGGTAATAGAAAATAGTAGCACTAAGAATAACCAAATGTATACACTAATTTAAGAGTAATTATTATTAATAAAGACGTAAACGCTAAGAACATATATCTAAACACTTAATACTACGCAATATTTATTTTTAAGATATTTATTTCACCAGCTATGACCGACAATGACTTTCTTCAGTGCCGATACTAACTTCCTTGAGCCGCGACTCTTATATACATGCCGGTAGTTAATCTCTAGAACATTCCAGAGTTTTCCAGACCCTATAAAATTGACCACTTGACCTTTGACAGGGGCATTAATGACTGATCTGTGGTGAGTCTCGCTCGTTACAATAAAGTATTAACGGTCAAGTTTTTCATATATGCTTTTAACCTCTTCTAAGATCTAGACTAGACCATCAAAATCAGTAAAACAAAAAAATTTGTACCTATTAAATATGTAATCCATATATTCACTTTTAAAATAATTCATCCGTGAATTACAATTGTTTTGAATAATAGTCTGTTGCTGAATTGAGTAATAATATAAACATAAGTAAATAAAACATTAGTGAAGCAATAAAATAAAAATGAAGTTATTATGCACATTAGAAATGGAATGTCGCTTCCGCGATGAATTTCCTAGATTTTTATTCATTTCAAACCTGTATTTCCCAGACTAAACTGTACAACTTGTCATCTGCAAAAGCAGTTTTAATATTTTACGGTTCTGTTAATTTAATGGTATTAGTTGGCAAGGGCAATGATCTTTCGCCAGTAATCCTGCGTAATGACTATTGTTCATTTTGCACCTGCTGGAAATGTACACACAGCTTGTTTCTTCAGGTTTATAGCATTGGGTGTCACAGAAACACGGCAATAAGGACGCCACTATTCATTTTAACGCTTACTTATACCGTTGCTTCTTTTATTAAACAGAAGTGCTACATGTGCATGAGAACCTGTCACCAATTCTGAAAATACTGTTAATCTGTTACACCCGCATTACTATAAAATTTTTAAGATGTTTCATGTTTCTATTACTTGCTACTAAACTAGTTTAAAATTTATCTCAAAATTGCATTTTACATTCCACTGAGCCAGTAAATTTCCTCAAAGTTTTAAAGTTGGAAATTTATGTTTTCTGAAACGAGTACTTTTTTGAATTATCAAAACTCTTCACTTTATTATCAGAAAGAAAAACTTCATGCGGTCCCTACGCTTCATGCTTCACGCTACGAAATGATGTTTAAACTTTTATAGAATTTAAGTTCTGTAAAAAGGGATTTTTACGTGAGTAAACTACACTAACAAACTTATCCAAAAGTTGTGCAAACAAAAGACTGTGCAAAGCAATGTATGAATATATATAAAAAAAAAATATTTTATTGACATAAAACAGATAAATAATAAACTGAAATGCACATAATTTCCATATTTTAAGTGATAAACTTACTTATTTAAAAACAATTATACTTAATACCAAAGTTCTAATTTAATAAAACCAGTAGAAAGAGTATAATGAAAGCTAGCAACAAAGTTCACGAGTCATTAGAAATGAGAAGAGATTACATCAGAGCTGAAGGATCAATAATTTACTCCCTAAGGATATGAGAGTAGAGTTCGGAACGAGACCAACTGTTTATCATCGCATCAACGATATTAAATTACATTCCTGGAATTTTATATATGGAAGTCTACGGTAAAACTAAAACATTACGGATATTAAACTTAGAAGATTATTGCGGCTATATTCTCACTACTATTACGAATGTAAATGCTGCACTATTTTAATGTTACTATTAGGATTTTAATTGGGATAATTGGTAGTTAAGAAATGAGAATTTATTTGCTATATTTGTAATTAAACTGACAATGAAATAAGTAAGTTACTCGTAATATGCGATAAGTATACGGTAGCAGGTATAATGATAACTGTTTACTATTACTCAGTTAATCTTGAAAGGTATTCCACAACTCATACCATGTATGTTTTCCTTAATTTGCAATGAATTGCATAAATAAGATTCATGTAATTTTATCAAATAAATACGTGAGCGCTTACAAAAACAGTTATAAAAGATACTAATTTATTTTTTTTGTAGACAGGAGTAATATAAGGAACAACGAATTTGATGGTTGGGAAGACAGAAAAAATTGGTAAGAAGTCGACGAATAAAATGATTAAAACACATCAAGAATTGTAAGGCAAAAAAACAATAAAAAATGGACACAACAATAAGAACAAAAAACCACAAAAGGGACAAGTCGATATTTTAACCTAAAAACTTTTCGAGCTCGATATACGAAGCAAATAGAAAAAAAATATTGAATTTAGTATTTTCAATTTATTTTTATATACACTCAAACTAACTAGTCTCCGTATATACATCCAAGAAAATTAGTAGGAAGTGTGACAAACCGTTTAAAGGTAGTAATTCTAATGAATGACGGTTCAAAAGATCATTGATTCTAGATAATGTACAGATTTACGGAGACTATATTGGCGTACTTAGTTGTTATAATAAATATAATTTTTTATGTATATTTATTATATTTTTATAAGTACGACATAGAGTAAATGTATTACAATATTTCTTAGAATTATGTAGTTCATAAAACGTCACGTTTCATTGAAGAAAATATGAAGTATGGAGTTAATGTTGTTATTGTTCTTGTAATTATAGAAATCAATTGACACAATTACTGTTTTTATTTGTTCTGTAAATCATTTTCTTACTGGGTTTATTACAATTCTGATCGATTTTTGTAAAGTAGAATATAAATAATAACAGAGCATAAAAAGTGAATTATAAAGCAAGATAAAATAGAAAAAAGATATAATGGTTGCAGGAATCGCATAGTGTCGAGGTCACGCATGATAACAAGTGAGTGAGGAAATTACAACGGCGCTTTATCCTAATGTCCAATCACGTTTTCAATCACTGCTTGCACGAATTTCATCTCCACGATGGAATCGCTGCAGTTGCGACCAGTCTAAGAGACGTGCCCGTAGCCTAACTGCTGTTATTTCATCATAACTATATTATTCATAACAGTGTTGCAGATTGCTTCCTGCAGGAATGGAATCCAAATATTTTCAACAACCTTTCAAAGAATTCGTAATTCATTTTTACCTACTAATATCTCGATGAAGATTGTAAATTTTTTAAGGGTACTTTTCGTTGGACACCTAATTGGTATTTCCACGCAATTTCCCGCATTTGATTCTCACGTCTTTTCTGTTACAAGAATTATTGGTCAACTTGTCGATGTACTACTTCACCTACACTTTTTTTTTGACTTAATTTACTATATTTGAAAAAACAAAACATAATTAATATAATAACCGCACCTAAACTGCAAAAATCCCAATTCTTTTTCTTTCAATTAAAATTTAATTATTTTAATGAACTTAATTTTACTTTATTACAATTTATTAAATTAATATTTCATGTTATGTACAATATATAACAATTTAATAAAGAAATAATTGAATTTATACTAAACAAATTAAATAGCAATTAGTCAAGTCAGATATTGTATTTTGTATATAAAATTTTATTATATAAATGTTTATTTATTTCTTAAAAAAATACTTGTATATAATTTATACATTGTTATAAATGATAATTGTTTTAAAATATACTGTGAAACAATGTGTAACTCGTACATATGATTAAGAGTGAAATTATTTCATTTGATGCCTATAGAGATTTTTCCAGTGCATGGTTTTAACATTTGCCCATTAGCAACAAAGTGCATAATTTATTCAGCATTAAAAGTTCAGATTAAGCGACCTGCTACAGTTTTCATACTCACAATGCGAAACGCGGTAATTCAAATTTACTTCTCAATTTTTTATGTCTACCGAGTTTAATAAAATAATTTCTACTTTCTACACATCAAAGTTAAAAGAAAAATCATTATAATGTAGTTATCTGTTTGTTATTACATAAAGTGAAATTGGAATTAGTTACACAGATGGTTTTTGTATTAAGTGATATGATATGTTATTATTCCCGAAGAGTCTCTTCAGTTAACTCAATTTTGACAAAACATTACTGTATCTATTTTCTATTAAACATATGGCAGATACTACATCACACAAGGTCAGAATGAAGCATTATTTTCCACTTTTACTTGATGAAGATTTTTTTACAAATTTATTACTAACAATAAGAATCAATTTTACAGCAAAACTTTCTTTATTTGCAATTTATTTTTTAAAATAAAAACATTTATTAGACTTATCTCAACATTTTAAATGAATGATCGTTAATTTTTTAATGCAAGGTAAGTTCTTATGATTGTATGTACATATAGAACCACATTTTAAGTTACGTTAAGTCTTATCTACATATTTATATAGTTTGTACATACATATTTATTTTAAATTTTCCGATGTATGTACTTCCCCACTATTTCATTAAGTATTATATTTTTTAAGTGAATAGAATTTTATTTATTGAAAATAATGAAAATGACAACATACATTTCGTATAAAATTATTAGTTAGATGTGGAAACAACAATATTACGGTCCTGATCAGATATGAGATATTAGATTAAAAGATTTTTGTCTTACGCTACACGCTTTTTTTCTTCGCTCTTCAATATTGTTAAATTTTTGTGGTTTATCTTGTCTTCATATTCATATGTGTGTTACTTTTGGATACGTCCACTTCAGGGCTATTTTGGTGTGTGCATAGTTTGTGTATGACATTTTCTGTAGGTAAGTTATCTTCATTTTTAACTTACTTTCACTTCTTAAAAAAAACGTGGTCGGTGATCTTGGTTTACACCTGCATATTTTTTGCGAGTTCATTCACCTGTCATCTTAATTAAATTATCTGAACAGTTTATTGTTTATACTGGGTATTTCAATAAATATATTATACTGGGTGCTTCTCAACATTTCTCTTTTTTTCTGTTAATATGGCTGACAAGTGTCATTGTTGTAACATACAAACAGAAACACATCGACGCGTAACCTGTTCTGTATGTAAAAATGAATTTAATATTGACTGTGTCAATATTAGCTCAGCCGAAGCCCGCAGGTTAAATTCAAGAAACTCTGGCTTGAAATGGAATTGCTCTAATTGCCTCAGCTTAGGTAATGACATTGATAGCCTTAAACTCATAATTTTCCAACTTAAAAAAGATATGGAAGAATTAAAAAAATCTAATAATGAAGCTCAACCCTCTCTGTCAGTTTCTCTATTATCTGAAAATATTATTGAGGAAGTTAGTCAACGTCAAAAACGTACATGCAACCTAATCATATTTGGTTCTCCAGAAAATGACTCTTTGACCTCTGAACAACGTCTCCAGAGTGATACTACTACGTTAAATAATATTTTAACGGACATTAATGTGACATGTCCCATTATTAAAACTTACCGGTTGGGTCGTTATGATAAAACCAAAAGTCTGTCCCGTCCCTTAAAAGTACAGTTTTCTTGCGAACATGATGTAATTAAAGTTATTAAAAAAACTAAAGAACTCAAATCATCTATTAAATGGAAACATCTTTCTATTTCAAGAGATCGAACTAAAATGCAAATTGAATATTTTAAAACAGTTAAATCAGAACTAGACACCCGTACAGCAGCTGGTGAACATAATCTGATAATAAAATATGTCAATAATATCCCAACGATTGTTAGTTCTTTAAACTAGTTACGCCCGACAGCCCGCCAATTACATTAAATATTTATTATCAGAATACCCGTGGTTTGAATACAAAAAGTCATTTGTTTTATGTAAACTGTTGTTCTGTGTCTTATGATATTGTGGTTTTGTCTGAAACCTGGTTAAATGAATCTTTCTCTAACTCTGAAATCTTTCCAAATAATTTCAACATTATTCGAGATGATAGAAACTTTTCAAGTACTGGACGCAGCCGAGGGGGAGGTGTGTTAATAGCTCTACATGAAAATCTAAATTACTCTTTGGTTGACACATCTCATGTCAAAAGATTAATACCACTAATCGATCTAACAGCCTGTAAATGTTACTCTTCAAACTATACCTTCATTTTATGTGCGGTTTATATTCCTCCTGATCTAACTGCAAGTGATTTTGAACTGTTTACAGATTCGCTTGAATTATTATTTTTGAATGAAAAAATATTATTTATAGGTGATTTCAATCTCCCTAATTTTTATAATTCTTCTTCTACATGTACTAAATCTTACTCCTTTCGTAATTTGTGTGATATCTTAAATTTAAATCAATATAATTCAGTACTAAATAATCATCATAATATTCTTGATCTAGCCCTTTCTAACTTTACTGCTCTAAATATCACCAAGTGTGACTTCCCTTTGGTTCCCGAAGATATGTATCATCCTGCTTTATCTATCACAGGAGACATTCATTCTCCTGTTAATCCCGTTAATTTTCCTACCGCAAATAATTTTAGATACAACTTTCAGAAAGCAAATTTCAGTGAATTATATAATTATATATGCAATATTAATTGGTCTGTACTTAATGAATTCGATAATGTTGATGCAGCTGTTCATAAATTTTACTCGATATTGTACAAAGGTTTTGATCAATTTGTTCCAAAATATAAATGTAGAGTATCCCAATTTCCTCCATGGTTTACTTCAAATATAAAATATAATATTAGAACTAAAGAACACTATAGGAAAAAATGGTTAGAAACTGGTAAAATATCTTATCTGAATGAATTTAAAAGATTAAGATCCATAATCAAAGATCAAATTCCCAGTGCTTATAAAGAGTATTTAATAATGGTTGAAAGAAATCTGAAATCTAACCCAAGTGATTTTTGGAAATATGTGCACTTAAAAAAAGGTAGTTCCCGCATTCCTGGAAGTGTTATTAACAATGATATTGAATATAGTGATCCCCAAGACGTAGTCAATGCATTTGCTACCAGCTTCTCAAATTGTTTCAACTCAAGTTCAGCATTTAATTCAAATAATGACATTAATCATAGCAACAATCCATCGTTCACAATTCATAATGTCAGTGAAGAAGATCTTATTAAGTTAATGAAACAATTTCCAAATAAATCGTCTTGTGGTGATGATAAAGTCCCAGCATTCCTTGTTAGGGATTGTAGATATATTTTGGCTATACCTCTTGCTATTATTATTAATTTAGCAATCAACACCTCTACATTCCCAGAGCAGTGGAAGCGTACGCGCATCATTCCTGTTCACAAGAAAGGTGACAAATCTATTGTGTCGAACTATCGTCCAATATCTATTTTAAACAATTTTGCTAAATTATTTGAGAAAGTAATCTATAATTCTATAATATACAACACCAAATCTCTAATCTCTGTCAATCAACATGGTTTTCTGCGTGGTCGATCTACAACAACAAATTTAGCTTGCTTTTCTCAATATATTTCAGAAATTCTTGATAACCAAGGTCAAGTAGATGTGATGTATAGTGACTTTTCCCGTGCTTTTGATTCGATTGATCATGAACTACTTATATCTAAAATTAGTTCGTTTGGAGCTCTGTCTTCATTATTAGAACTTCTATCTTCCTACTTGTCTCATCGTACATGCTATGTTTTTTATAACGGATTTTCATCATTCGAATTTATTGCATCATCTGGAGTTCCTCAGGGTTCCAATTTGGGCCCTCTGTTATTCATCCTTTTCATCAATGAACTGTTACTACTATTTACTTGTCCTGCTCTGGCTTACGCTGACGATATTAAGATCTACTGTAAAATTGCATCCCTTTCTGATCTATACTTACTACAAAATAATATAAATATACTTGTATCCTGGTGTACACAAAATAAACTTAAAATAAATGTTGAAAAATGCTTTATAGTCTCCTACACTCGCAAAATTAACTGTATTATACATTCTTTTACTTTAGGTGATAATATTATATCTAGGAAATATTCAATAAAAGATCTTGGTGTAACTTTCACTTACAATTTCAATTTTAATGAGCATATTCTTAATATATGCTCTTCTGCTAGTAAAACATTGGGTTTTATATTTAGGATCTGTAATAAATTTCAAGATATAGCAGCTATAAAATCACTCTATTTTGCATTTGTCATCTCTAAACTCGAATATGCCGGTCTAATTTGGTTTCCTTTCTACGCAAGTCAGCGTAATCATCTTGATCGTATTCATCGAAAATTTTTAAAGTACATTTCTTTTAAACTTGATAATGTTTACCCTGGTAGAGATGCAGATCAAAATACACTCCTTGAACGTCATGCTTTACCCTCCTTAAGTTCCAGGCGGGAATCAGTTTGTGCAAAATTTTTATGGCAACTAGTTCACAACCAAGTAGATGCACCGTACCTTCTAGAACGGATTCCTTCCCATGTGCCGAGGCCTGCTTCAAGACAGCATAGGACATTTCATCTCTCCATTGCCCGCACAGATGTTCTGATTCGCTCCCCAATCCATATAATGTGCCACTTTGCTGAACAAATTTACGAAGATATTTTTGTTTAATTATTAATAACTTCTCTTCTTTTTTTATGTATTATTATTTATGTTTATTCAATAATGAATTTTGTTGTTAATTGTATTATCTATATTTATTATATACTTGTTCCCTGTAATTGGCTTGCTGTTGGGAAATAAACACTATTATTATTATTATTATTATTATTAGAGGTAATTTAGTTTGGATGAGCAGTTAGGAGATTAAGCGGTAACCTGTTCACAATTCTCATATACCGGTGCGAGAACATGAGACAGTTTTCTATGTAATCGCCTATACACCTATCCTGGACTTGCCATGCAGGAAGTAGAAGTTACGCGCGTGGTTACCGTATTCACACTCATGTTCGCACACGTTCTAACATGTACACTTCTCTGTGAATTCTTGCTGCACCCTTTAGCTCTCTGCGAATATTTATCTTGTTCTCATACAATATGGGAATGGAAATATATCGATAGTAACGTGCAAGTTAGAAGGAAATTCTTATTGTATACGCAAATAGATAAATAAAATGTGTTAATCACATATTTTTTTACACTGTTTGTCATACTTCCTATTATTTTTCTTTACATTATTTGAATAACAGAAACAATCGTCCTTTACGTCTCATAATAAATGAAGAGTTCGGCAGATGTCTAGGCAACTATCTGGTTCAATTTATATTGTAACATTCTGTCCACTCAAGTGTCTATTCGTATCATTCAAAACTTTTGTTTTGTTTAGCAACAATACACATTATTAATAAGACTAACACAGCCTAGAATCAATAGCAGAGTAGATGAGATGATTAAGCAAAATCCTCGGCAAAATCAAAAGAAAGTAGTGGAGAATTGAATACTTTTCTATAACTAATCAGATTTATTATTGAAACTGAAAGAAATTGAAGACAATTTTCTATTGTTTAACAGTATGTATAATAGAAAATATGAGGAATATAAATATAATTTGTATGCGATAATATTTGATGGCACACTAAATTGTGGAGAATAACTGTACCTAACCTAAATGACTTCATATACACTTTTCACAGTTAAAATGTCATCTACCGAAATGTTTACCTCTAAAACTGTCGCATTTAGAATAATAAATGTAAGAATAACGACTCTTATCTCTTACATTCAACATGTTAGTATTGTGTTGCGAAAAATACAATATGCAAGATTTTCTTCAAGAATTCTAAACAATGCAGTGCATGTACTAAATACAAAAAAGAAAACTCAAATAGAAAAATTGTTAATATCAATACCTAAAATATTTAGCACAGTAAAGGCCATTCCCAGTTACTGTTTTAATTTTGTTTTATTTGCAGTACAAATGTATTTACCTATTTACACATGTATATTTTAGTATCCTAAAAGAGTTTGTATATATAAAGTCTATTTTAAATCTTTGTACGCATATTTATGATAAGGAAATAAATAAGTAAAATTGTCTTGTAACTAAATTCCCACACAATTCGTTTGTCAATATTTCCGTAGTTTTCTGAGAATTTCCTAATTCTGATAAGAAACATGTTACCTACTTGCACAATATTGCAAACTAAGATAAACAGTTACTGATTGAGTAAATTCCGACAACATAAACTATCTACGTTACGAATATCTATTTAAACTATTTTCCCATGAACTCTAAAGTAATGAATGTATGGAAATTTAATCATTTATTAATTTTTTTACAACTCCAAGTTGTTTCCAACCACATAAAACATAAAAGTTACAATTTTTAGTTTTTCACATTAAAATTTTTCATATACAGCCGAAATAATCCAAAAAATACCCATTTTTGGGTCCAAAATTTTGGTTTTTGAAAATAGAACGTATTGATAGAGATCGATGCGCTGATTAAAAATTTTCAAACCGAATTTAATTATGACTTTTCGTTCTTGAGATTTTTGCTTTCAAAGTTGCACCTCGAAAAAGTGGGTTTTTTGGGCATATCTAAAAAATGGGAAGAGATACAATCTCATCGATTATACCAGTCGATTCTACGGGCAAAGTTACATAAAGAAACGTTTTCTCTACATATACCTTCTTTGGAACGATTCGGCGAAAAATGAGAAAAACGAAAAAACAGGAATTTCAGTTTTTTCTTCGGGAACTTTTTGTCTCCAAAATTTTTTATTTTCTGGACTTAAGTAGATATCGATGCGCTGATTCCAAATTTTCAAACCGAATTCAATTATCTCTTACCGTTCTCGAGATATTTGCGTTCAAAGTTAGACCTGAAAAAACAGGTTTTTCAGGAATAACCCTGAAATGAGACGAGTAACGTCTTCGGCGACCTCACCAATAAATTCTACGGTCAAAATTACATAAGTGTACCAATTTTCAGATCTTTATTCCGACGGATACAATTTTTAGAGCAAAAAAACGAAAATCGGCGAAAATCGAAAAAAATGCCTGATGAACCCCTTACGATTTTTTTCGATTTTGGCCATTTTCAGATTTTCCTTGCTAAAAATTGTTTCTGTTGGAATAAAAATCTGAAAATTGGTACACTTATGTAATTTTGCCCGTAGAAGTGATTGGTGAGGTCGCCGAAGTCGTATCTCGGCCCATTACAGGACTATTCCTGAAAAACCTGTTTTTTCAGGTCTAACTTTGAACGCAAATATCTCGAGAACGGTAAGAGATAATTGAATTCGGTTTGAAAATTTGGAATCAGCGCATCGATATCTACTTAAGTCCAAAAAATAAAAAATTTTGGAGACAAAAAGTTTCCAAGCGAAAAACTGAAATTCCGTTTTTTTCGTTTTTCTCATTTTTCACCGAATCGTTCCAAAGAACGTATATGCAGAGAAAACATTTCTTTATGTAATTTTGCCCGTAGAATCGACTGGTATAATCGTTGAGATTGTATCTCTACCCATTTTTGAGATATACTTAAAAAACACACTTTTTTGAGGTGCAACTTTGAAAGCAAATATCTCAAGAACGGTAAGAGATAATTAAATTCGGTTTGAAAATTTTAAATCAGCGCATCGGCCTCTATCAAAATGGGCTATTTTCAAAAATAAAAATTTTGGACCCAAAAATGGGTATTTTTGGATAATTTTGACTGTAATATGAAAAAATTGGAGTGAAAAACTAAAAATTAAGTCGTACCATTGTTAATTATAAATGCATGATTGATTATTTTGAAGGAAACATGTTAATTATGTTATAGAAACTAAAAATCTCTAATTTGGTTTGTGGGAAGGTAGGAAACAATATCAAATCTGGTTCAACTCGAATACCAAATACTTCCGACATACATCCATAGCTAAATTTTCTCCCACAGCTATCCTTAATTACGCGGGCATAATGAACCTTTCATTACAGAGGCGATTTGTCAAAACAGTAACTGTAGGCAAGCCACAGACCAGTTCTGCATTACGTCTACAATAGCTCGAAGCAAAACAACTGCAGACGCTCATTATTCTCGAATATATCAAACGGATGGACGGATTATAATTTCATATCGCTGGGAAGTACAAAAACAACGTCGTAATGAAAAAACTTTTTTATATATTCTACCTTCCGGTAGCTGACGTGTGCCTGTCTTTTCTTACACGCACTAATTTTTTACGAATATCAAAATACAGAAGCAACAAGTGTAAAATACATGTAATTATAAATATAATAACCAGATCATTTAATTTTTTGTATGTTAGGTAACATGGTGAAAATTGGATTAACAGTTATGGGTAAAAAACTATGAGTAAATTAGTTCAGATATACTTTTTGAAAGGACGAAATATATTTACAAATTACTATTAGTATTAATAAGTTCAGAAAAATATTCTAGGTATCTATATTATAACTAGGTACTATCTTACTTACTATCTTACTTTGTAATCAGCGAATTTTCTATGTAAATCTGTATTCATTAAAATCAAAATTTTAATAGCTAACAATTATTTTTTTAACCTAAAATTTTCTTATTTATTTAGTTAGTTACATTAGAAAACTATATACATAAAAAAATTCTGTATAGTTATATTGTAAAAATCTTGCATTTCACAATAAATATAGTACTACATGTTTCCGCATATATGATATTTTAAAATGTCTAAATGTATTTTCAAATTGTTGTAACGTACAGCTTCATGCAAAAGTGCAATTAAATAAATTTTTGTATAAAATTTAGCATGATCCCAATAACTTGTTTTAATTTTTTAACTTATATTAAAATTACAATTTTATATATTATATTTTTGCAACTTTTTTTATTACTAGTATATGTAAATATTTGTTTGTTCAATTTTATTTAAGGTACCTACATTTTACGATGTTTATTCTGTACAAAAAATACAATTAAAAAATAAGTGCTAAAAATCAATTCTTATAATTGATATAGGTACAAAGTTGTTTGTTTTTGTTTTTTATTTGTAAACAATTGAACTGTAATTTAAATCCAACGCAGAAGTGACCATCAAATGAGCAAGGTGACAAAGTATTTGCACAAATCACGATTTTGTTTTTGCTTGACAGACCGTCACGGCAGTTGTGACTTATTCTAGTTACGGTACTGCGCAAAAACTAACAATGGTCAGAGATTAACCATGACCCATCCACTGGACACATCTTGAGCTTAAGTAGGGCTTAAGCAGGGCACTTCTCCGTACAGGACGTAGGCTGTTGTTTATCTCCACCCCCGCTAAGTGCAGGGATATTTCAAAATCAATACACCCAGCGCAGCATGTGATGCCAGCCAATTATACTCAAGGTTCACATCAACTACACTTTATTATGGATTATACACATCATTATTTTTTCCATGCATTTTGAGGATAATCCTTTACACTATTTCTATGCTGTGATTTCATTATTTGTAGAACTGGGACAATAAAATGTACCTGTTATAATCTTTTGCTACAATTGCAATACCTGTAAATTCTATTTTACACATTACTAATATGATATGTTTAATTTGTCATTGTCCATATTTCTTTTATCATATTTTGTTAAATAAAAACGAAATCTGTAATAAACTAAAACTATTCATCTGAATAAAACTAGAATGAGTAACATATAGTTTTTACTTTTTGTTACATATTTAAATACTTATTTTTCTTTCTACTATTATGATAATTAAAGTGATAAAATATCATTATATTTTAAGATATTATTAAATACACATCTTATTTTGGTTATTGTTAACAGTTTTATAGAAAATAAATACACTTTATTATTATTTGTATTTTTTTACCTTTGATAAAAATCAATGAATTTGTTAAAAAAAATAATTGATATAAATCAAGTTTCTATTTGTATGCAGTTTAATGACATTTAATTTGACACTGATTATAGAACAAAATGAATAATTATAATTAATTATTATTTATAATTATATTATTAATAAATAACAAATAATAATTTATCAATTAGTTATTATGTAGGTGTCTAATACATTATTAAATGTGCTATCAAAACAGTGGCACTAAATATGTTCGTAACGAATTAAAAAAAATGTTTTATAATCAGTATATCAAATTACATATATCAGTATCATGCAGAGATGTAGAAACACCCTGTATATCATCAAGTAAATACAATATTCATTGATCAATTGTAATCAAAATCTAATAAATTATTCTTATAATTTTCAATTCAATTATTCGGATTGTTTGTAAAATGTTAAACAAATTATATCTAAATATAATTACAAATGATTATTCTGTGTTTATTTCATTAATTTATTTTTGGTTTGCAAGTATTCTCTAGATATATTTTTATTTTATATTTGTACATTGTTATGTTTTGCAAAACTAAAATTATATGATTTAAATCTATCCTTATTTTAATATATTTCTATTGAAAGTTTGTGATTGACAGGGGTTTAATTTTTAAATTTTTCAGTGAAAACAATATTGTTTATCTTACTTTCTTAATAATTTAAAAAACAATAAAATCGTACATTTCGATTAAGCTTTCGATTGAAATTGAAAAGTGTGATATAGTATGAAATAAAATGTATGTACGTCGTATGTCCATTAAATGATTTTCACGGTTCTTATTCTCGTAATAATTCTCGTAACTATTCTTTTAATTAATTGTTTTACAACTTTTGTCATAATTAAAACACGGAAATCGCTAAAAATTATTAATGATATAGTGAAACACCCGTTATCAATTAACGTAAAGCATTAATGGTACTTTACAGGTTAAAAGATTAAAACAGAATTAATATATTAAATAATTTGATAGGAATGCAATAATGATATGAGAAAAAAGGAGCAGTTAATTGTTGAATGAATAGTAAATGGTAGTGGGTAACAGTATTCTGCACTTAAGAACTGAGTTGCTGGCTACAATACAGACTCCTATCATCTCAGCAAGGGAATCATATTCGCATCAAGCTATCATGTGTGAAATCTTCTCAATTTATGCCTTGGAATGGAATGGGATGGAATGGAAATTAAGATATTAAACTGAGTTATAGGCAAAATGTTATCCGTAACATTGATTATTAATAGACGCATTTCCTTCTAATACCCGATTATTAATGGACTGTCAAGATATTTGAAATTCAGAGTACAGAGTCTTACACTTCAACAGTTTCCAAGAGAACTTCACAAACTTAATACCCCTTCCTGAATGTAATTAAAATGCAACACAAAAGCAGTAAAGAATTTTCTATTATTCTCCTACAAAATTGATAAAAATTTTATGCTAATTTTGCATTTCTAATTGTAGTTTTCAAACAATCTTTTATGGAGGGTAGGGTAGCTTACTGGTCCGGCAAAATTTAAATTTACTTTGTAGGGATAAATTTTGTTTCTTGCATCTTTAAAAAAAATTCAGGGCAGAAAAAAGTACCTACCTAAATTCCTATAAAATTTTGTAGTATTTGTCTTATTTTATAATGATTGTTAAATATCTCATATAAGAATTTTAAACTCATCCACTCAAGTAACAATCAATTAAAAAATCGTTTATTATAATTGTTTCTCTCTAATTTCAAATTCAATTGTTATTTCTATTGCTTTTCAATCAATCTGATAAATAAAAATCGTTAACTAAGCAAAAAATAATAATGCTGAATGAATTAATAAATATAATTAAAAAGGCGTTTTATAGTATTGACATAATTTTGGTTATGTATTATTATAATCATCGAATAAATATTTAAAATATTATGTATAACAGTTTTGGCAAATATAACGATTTATTTAAAAAAAATAAAAAAAAATCATTAAAAAAACATTTTTTTTATTTTTAAATATATCTATCTATCATAAGTGTTACAGCACTTTTTAATTGTTTTGAAAAACAAACAAAAAACTACAAAAAGTATACTTTTTTTATTTTTTGTTACATATTTAAATACTTATTTTTTTCCTCTTTTGTGATAATTAAAATAGCAAAATATCATTGAATTTTATGATATTATTTAAAACATTAATAGATTTGTAGCAAATAAATACATGTTCATGATAATTTGAATTTTTTTCTTTGACACAAAACAATGATTTTTATTTAAAAAAACAGTTGATTTAAATCATCCCTGATGTAGACAATAATTGCCCACAAATAAAGATTTAAAATCATCAATAAAATAATCATAAGTAACCCACTGTGTCAGGGTTGCGTATTAAATGTAATTGCTTCGATATAATGTATGACTTTTGACTTAATACAAACATTTTTTCATAAAGAATAACCCTTGATTACGATTTATTTTCAGCATGTACGAGTATTTCAGGTTATGAAATATTTTGACTAGAATTTACCTTGAACTTGAATGTAATCAAAAACAATTGAAAACAGTATGTATTAATTGATGCAATAATCAAAATTTTTGCTAGTACGTGCAATTATAAACATGTAAGCATAAAAACAAATGAAAACTATATTTGTTAATTGATTTAATAATTAAAATTTTTACTAGTACGTGCAATTATAAACAAGTAAGCATATTGTGCTTGAAGTGAAGTGTTTGTAGTTTGTATTTAAGTGATAATAGCTCGGATAATAGCCTAAAATTATTCATGTTTGGATTGATTATCACTAGACTTGGTGTTTACATTGACTTACCATCTGAGCCTCCACCTGCGAAGATGGTACTATTATGCACAGTCCCATTGCCGTGCACCCACACATGTTTAACATCGGTGACATTGTAGCACTTGTCCCGGCTGTAGGCGAGGGCCTCGCTGAAGCAGCGGGCGCACTGGTAGCACAGGGCCCAGGCGTGCTCCTCCTTGATGGGGGCGTTGAAGCTGTCCAGGATGTCCCGCAGGCTCACGGCGCCGTGCTCGTTGGGGGCCAGGCGAGCCGGCATCCTCCCAGCACTCACACACTCACACACACTGTCACTACTGCACGGCACGAAGACGACTGAGAGTCTGAGCCGCTAAGGCGGAGCTCCACTGCTGCATTTTGTTTTCATGCGCGCGCATCCGGCTGAAATGTATGTTCATTGTTGTTATTGCACTTCCTCTTGCAAGGATTTGTTATTTATTTATTTCTCAGGGAGAACCAATAGTCAAAGACTAGTTATAGGTTCTCACAAAAATTATATATAAATACATGTAGATTATACAGATTAAATGGCAATATTACAAATAAGATATAAATTAGAAAGAATGACATTTCTAAATATATAAGAAATCATGATTCCATTAATGGGAGAGTTTTTGATATTATTTATATTACAGAACGGTACAGAAAATAATTATTGCTTGTAGACTTCTTAAGGACATAATTTTTAAAATATTGTATAACTTAACTGAGAATATAAGATTGTTTAGAGCTTTAAACATGAATAACATATATTCATCCGTATAAAAGTACCTACACTTTTTTTTTGTTAAGTACTACTGCATTTTTCGATTATTATAATCAAAGAATCCAGAGTTAAAATTTAAAATTATCCATATATAAAAGGAACATAATTTTGATCATGACGTAAAAATAAAATATTAAAAAAATAATGAATGTATAAAATCTAAAAGAAATACGTTAATACAACTAATAAATCAATTTGTGTTTAAATAAAATAGTTATTTTCTACTTCGATTTAATAAGAGACTCTTTATTTCACTGATTTCAGTTAGGTTATTAATTCCATTATTTCACTAGTGAAATAATGATATCATTGTTTAGGGCAAAATCAAATTGGAAATATCTAATTTAATTTCAAATTGTGAAATGTTACTTTTGCATTCAAGAATGAAAAAAAGTATTTATGTAATAAATAATAAATTGTTAAATATGTATATTTGTTTATCTGCACAGCCAACAAATAAAAAATATAATTTAATGAAATATATGATTTATATTCCATTCTTCGAAAGTATTTAAAGTACGTATAATTCACAGACACTCAAAGCCAAAGTGGAAAGAGATTAACTATATAAAATAATTAATTCCAAATAATAATTTGCATGTAACCAAATATAATTATAATTAAATTAGTTATTAGAATATACAGTAAATATCAATAAATAAAATTAAATAATAAATTGTAATATGAAAATATTTAGAAATAAAAAACAACTTATTTTTGGCACAAGTTTACAGTAGGCTATAACTTATATTGAATTTAATTATTAATATTGTATTTAATCAACTTTATCTCAAATCCCTTTGTAAATATAATGATAAACTATTATTTTATTTATAGAGTTGACGTTAATTTTTAACATATCCTAACTAAGAACTTTCTGTACAGTTCATCAAAATTGATAAATGAGATTACGTTATCAAAATCGATGTGAATAAATTGTTATTTTTAAAAATGATTATCCTGTTTTGCAAATTTCTCAGACTTAATATTGTGATAATCATATTGAAAGTACAAAAATATGACTATCATACAATGTGATAAGTGAATTAAAAATGTATATTTACCTGTTAGAATAAAATTTATCATAAGATTTCTCAGTATCTGGTATTTAAATATAAAAAATGTCTTGTTTAAATAAAAGTATGGTTTTTGACAACTTATCTGTCATTTAAGATTGTTATTAATTTATTCTTCTTACTTATCTTGACCCAACAAGTGTTTTACCTGAACTTGAAGTTAAGCAACCTACAAAACATACATGTATAACAAATTGCAGTAAAATTCTGAAATAATTAAAATCATTTATTCTACATTTAAAGTAAAATACAACAGTATCGAGATAATTAAATGCATTTTATCATTACATTAATAGTATACGAATATAATAATAATAATAGCAAATGTTTATAATTTTAAAAAGTTCCCATAAAGGCCATTACCATACTAACAGTCTTTTCATCAGCAATAATTCTCACATTTCAGGTAATCAGGAACATTAACTAACGGTAGCATTGGGGCAACTAAATTAGCATTTTTTAAGATACAGTATTTATTTACGAATAGTCCACAAAGGATCAAGAGCGCTTAAAGGATCACTGGTATCAGATGACAGAGTAATTCCTTGTTCCTTCAGCGCTTCAAATGACTCTGGGGTGAATTTCTTACGTGATTTAGGTTGATCAGTCGACGCTTCTGAAGATGCACTGGATCGACGACTGGAACTTTCATCTGAAAACAGAAATTTTTCTCAGAAAAATCAGTATTAAATAGAGCAGTATAAAAATTTAAATGTTAACAATTATATACAATCTGCCTACCTATGAAATTACAGTCTTCAAATATAAATGATCTCATCAATAACAATGTTTTGTAATTTTATAAAAATGTATATGTCTGTCTTCTCAACATTTGTAATAGCTATTAAGTTAAAGTAGCAAAAATTTCGAGTTATATACAAAATTAATTAGTCAACGCATGCGTATTTTATTAATACATCAAATTAGTAAAATGGAGGTATTTTATTTCACTATCTCGTGAGCTGTTGCGCAGTAAACATATTGCAGGCAAGTAAGTTATTAATCATCCTACATCATATTGAAAATTAAAATAAAAATATTCATTGACATACAACACAATTTAAAAATATAATTTAAGTCACAGGAAATTGATGTATTCATTTATAAAAAACACGGCACAAAACAAATCTGCATAGTTTAGAAATTGACCAATGTTCGTGTATATTCGGCGCTATTCGGTATACTTCGTAGTAGTACAAATAAATTCTACCAGAGGGATGAAAAAATGTGTCTTATATCAAAGCCGTATTTATTTGGTACCTTTTGGTTCAGCCTTGAAGTAATTCAGAACTAACTTATTTTACTTCCAAATTAATGTTCCAGTTTAATTTTTTCGAATTGTTTTTCCCAAAAATGGCGGATGATTTCGGTATTTTGTACATTTAGGAACTTAAGTGTTTCTGTTTATTGATGGTTTATTGCATAATGCATTTCTTTGTAGCGTCGAACAGCTTACGAGATTAAACAAAGCTTAATATATTAAAAAAAATATATAAAAAGAAGCAGTTTAATATTTTACTCACTAGTTAAGTGGTTAAAATATTCGTATTTATTTTCTACATAAATAAAATTAAAAGCGTTATTCACTATACAAAAAGTAAAATAAATATATTTTGATCAAAGTGCAATTAAAACAGTAATTTTGTGCAAAATAGTATCTATTTTCGATATTACAAACAAATATGTAGTCAGAATATAAATAGATCTAAAATATATCGAATTTAGATACGATTTGTGTACACATTAGAAAATTAAGTATTTTAAAATTTTAAATGTAATACCTTTAAAATTATGATTCTTCCTTCAATTCTGAATTCAAAGAAATAATTTTACTACAATTTGTTTCTAAGTGTTAAGTTTATACTTACCAATAGTAACATTCTGCATTTTAGCCTGCAGTTGTTTTCCACTGAGCAAATCCTTAGCATGTTGTAAAACGGCCTGGTACGTAAACTTCAAATGTTCCCGATCTCGAAGTACATTTTTCCGGCTCTGTGAAATTCTGGAAGCTGCAGCTGCTACATCTAGTGTGTGCAAGGGGTCACACATTGCTCCTAGTAGGAGACAAAGCACGCCACTTCTACCCACGCCGGACAAACAGTGAACTAATATAGGGCGGTTTCGAACCCGCTGCTGACGGTTGCACGCCAGCACTGCACCGGCAAATGCAAGTAAGGGGAATACAGTGGTTGGGAATAAACCACCACCTGGCCAACCGATAAACTGCATGTGGACAACCACCATATGTTTGTTTCCGTCTCCAACTGAAATTATTCTTTCTATCCACTGATCTCGCTGGTTAATACCCTGAAGAATAAGTCTGAATTTGCCAATTTGTAATTCGGAACCACGTTCTGTAGGCCAGTAAACTGTAGCTGAAAATACAATTTCGTTTTTGCAACTGGAATAGCTTATTACAATATACTGGGTGTCCGTTTTAAGAGGCTAACTATTGGGATCTCAAGAACTGTTCATGTTTTTGCTTTCTCAAAAAAAACTGATTTTAGCAAATTTACTTTTTGACTTATAACTTTCTTGTTTAAATTCATACAAGTTTCCAGTTTGCACATTCTAGAGTCACTTTTTAGGAAAAATTGACAGCGATCCTCAAAATTTTTTTAGCTCGTATACTTTTCGAGAAATTTATACTTACTTTCAATTTTCATATGGGGCTCAAAGTTGTCTTTAGTTATGTTAAAACACATGTACATTAAAATGAAAATGAACTAATAAATTAGAGAATTATTGTTTTTCTTCAATTCTGGTCAAATGTGCTCTGGAAACAAAATCAAAAATCTTTTGTTTCAAACCAATTTTTTACAGTTCAATTAAATATTTGCCTAAATTTATACAAACCAGAAGTAAATAAGTAGCCTTTCTGGACAACGCTAAAAATATGTTTCTAAATTAATCTGTTTATTTCGATGAGTACCATATTAAACACCTAATATATCCCGCTTGGCTTTCTTCGAAAATTTTGTATGTAAAATGCGCAGTTAACCACTAATTGAATTAATTACTCAAAATTTTGCTCTCTTCGTATCTTTTAAAATTCTCGAGATCCCAATGGTTAGCTTCTTAAAACGGACACCTGTATTATGTATCCGTATTTTTAAACAAACCTTCCTGTTGAATTTCAGTCTCTCCCAGTAGACAAACAATAACTTCGATCTGTTGCTCCCAAACCATTGTCCAAAAATCATCCAGGGTGGACTTTAAAGGAGCCTGAGTAATAATGAAAGGGGGAGCGTGAACACTTATGCCTTGTATATGGGATGCATTGATGTAATCATCTTTGGTTGAAGGCAACTCAACTCTAGAATGATCATAAGGCATAATATCGGGGAACCTGTTCTTCATCGGGTAGCATCTAGCTACGGAAATACTGCTCTTTTGAGCATCTCTCTCTTGCTGTTCTTGGATTTCTTTCCATTTTATGTCTAGAGATGTTGGTCCATTTAATGTTTTCGTTGTTAGACCGTCGACAAATTTTTCTAATTTATCTACTTCCTGAGAGAAATTGTTGAAAGTATCCGTGTCCGCTAATGGGTCCTATTTAAAAATAAATACATACAGACTCAACGATAATCTAGTTTAAATAAATAAATACATATTGTTTTATATTCACTGTTTATAAGTAAATAGATTTTCACCCAGTTTTTACTTAAAACCTATTAATGTATCTTGAAAAATTAAAAAGATTGGAAATAATATTCAAATTCAAATCAAAAAATATAAAAAAATATAACAAACCTGAACTTGTACGACCTCCGTTGTCGCTTTTTCGAAAGGTACCTCTTCTTGTTTGACGATTATCTTTTCTTGTACTTTGGTAGGAGTTTCCGTAATTACTTCCTTCTTGGGTTCAACTTTCTGTTCAATATTAGCTGCAACAGGAAGATTAACCGGCTCTAACGGAGCTTGAGACACAGAAAAATCTAAACCACTTAATAAATCCACATTAGACTGAGAAGTTCCAGATGTAGTACTTTTAGAAGTTCCGTTGTTATTTGCATTTGTCATCGTCATAGGATTCACTCCAATAGTTTGATACCCGTACGGGGAATAATAATAAGTTTGATTTGTCGAAGCTTCACTTTGATATGTCTGTGGCTGTGATTCATATCCAGATGAGTTACTTGTTTGAATTGGTTGTTGCTGCTGTTGTTGTTGTTGTTGTTGTTGTGGTTGTTGTTGTTGTTGGTAGTTGCTATTTGGATAATACTGAGGGATGTATTGGTATTGTTTTTGGTACTCTTCAGTAGGTGCCTGATACTGTTGAGAATACTGTCCAGTATAATTATCGGTAGCATCTGTTTGAATAGTTGGTGGATACACATATCCTGTATTTGCCACAGTTACAGGCGGTTCTGGTGGTTGATTAGAATTCGTTGAATTATAATCTTCTTGAGATAGTTTCTGAGAAGGTGCACTTGTATCAGTACTAGGACTATATATACCAGGTGTGGGATAATTCACCTGAGGAGTTGACGCTGGCATATACGAGTCTGGTATTTGGTAATATGGAATTTGATAATTTTGTTGATAATTTGATGAATATAACGATTTTGGATCAACGGTTGTTCCAGATATTTGGTAATTTGCTGAACCCGTGGAATAATATGGTACACTTTGTGTTGTATTTAAAGCAGGCGTATTGTAATAAGAAGTTGGTTGGGGAGTTTGAGATACTGCCGCAGTTTTGGGATCAGTATTTGCATAAGATGTTGGATACTGATAATTTTGTTGAGATTTAGCATCGGTTGATGCTGCATACGAAGGTGGGTATTGATATTGTTGAGATTTTGTATCACTAGCCGCCGAATAAGACGGAGGGTATTGGTAATTTTGTGATTTGGAATCAGTAGCGGTATTATAAGATGGTGGATATTGATAACTTTGTTGTGTAACCGGTACCGATTTGGTTTCAGTAGCTGTGTTGTAGGACGGAGGGTATTGGTAGTTTTGTTGTGAAAATTGTTGAGGATTTTGGTAATAACTGGAAGGATAATTTTGTGCAGTTGTAGCTGGATGATTTTGGGGATAATAATTAGAATCAGGATAAGAATATTGTTGAGAATATCCATAAGATTGATAAGGGTATTGAACATTTGAAGAAACAGACTGCGATTGCGGGTTTTGAGTGGGATAATTAGATTGAGAATCGTAGGATAATCTTTTATCGCTGGATTCTTCTTGGCCGAGAGGCGTTGGACGAATAGCGGGTATCCATTGAGTCGTCTCTGCTGCAGCTGAGGATGCCTTCATACTAGCTAAATAATCTTTTAACTTTGGAGCAGATGAGGAATCAGTGGGTACCGCTACGGGAACACTAGCGCCACTTTTGGTAAGCATTTGTTCTCGTTCTTCTTCATTTACACGACATGCGCCCTTAACACGTTGCTGTAATTTACTAATATTTCCTTCAAGCTTTTGATAGAACTCAATTCCTTTATTGGCCTTTGCGAGTAAATCGTCGTAGGCGTCGTACGACGCGATGAGCGCCGAAGTAGTGACGTCGCGACGCTTTAAAACATCAAGCATGTAACGTCGAGTTCCAGCAAATTTGGCATAAGTGTCTGTTAAAGCAGATAGAATGTTGTCTTGAGCTGATAAGTTTTGTTCAATTAAAGACGCTTGGCGTTTATGTTTGGTAAGTTCTTTTTGAAATAGTTGATCCATGGATACATCTTGTGGTTTTGTAACTAATAAGGCGGTGATGTCATCTGCGCAGACAGCTTCGCGCAGCTGTGATACTAAGTTTGCTCTCTGCGCGCGCATTTCGTCTACTTTAGCCACTAAAGTTTCTAGTTCGTTTATAACAGCTTCGTCTATGGATGGATCTCCAGGAACAGCGCAGGGAATTGTTTTCTTCAATTCTGAAAGCGGTTGCGCTAACACTTTCAAGTTAGACATATGCATTGTCATTGCTCTGTGTAGAGTTTGATTAGATTCATTAGCTTTGGAATGAGCTTCGCTGTACTTTCCAGCTTCTCGATTAAGCTCAGTTGAGACAATACTCGGTGGTCTGTTCCCCATTATTTTTTGGTATTCCTGTTCTTTACTTTCTTCTTCTTTTATAAGTTCTTGTATTTCGCCTAAAAGCGATTCAACCTCGTGACACGTTCCGGCTAATCTCCCCATGACTTCTACTAAAGCTTGAGTGGCTTGGGGCTTTGCGCATAAAGCTGCAGCTCTGTCTACGATGTCTTGAGGCACACCTACAGCTTGACGCCATTGAGATAAGCAGTCTAATTGTAAAGATGACATAAATTCAACTAGTTCTGAGTCTTTAGTTTCTACTATAGCACCGATTTGTCGTAGCATTTCAGCCTTTTGTTCGCTGTAGAGCGAAGAAGCTTCGTGTGCTTCCATAGGCACTAGACGTGAAAATAAGTCTTTTCCGGAAACTTCAGGATCGTTTACGTTAAATGGAGTGCCTTTTACCAAAGACGCTCCGTTTACTTGTTGAAGAGCGTCTTTTTCAGGCACGATTTCATGGTAGATGAATTCATTTTCGTTTTTAGCCGCTTTCTTCTTACCTTCGACTACATCTTGAGTGAAAGCCAAGGCTTCGTCCACCTCGTGTTGCTGTTGACCCATATTTCCTTTTGCTATTTTTCTGGCTTCTTCTAATTGTTCGCTAGCTGCTTGATAGTATGCAACTCGTTCACCCATCTTTTGCGCCTCTTCTGATTGCTGGCCTTGATAGAGAAAAGATATGGAACTGTGGTAGGCAATTTTAAATTTTAAATAGCGGTTCCAATCTTTCAAAACTCGACTGCCCACCACGTCTGCTAGGCTGCTGTATTCATTACCACTAGTTAGTATTTGAAGAGCGCTGTTGTAGTAATCCACTACTTGAACCGCTACTTTTGCTGTAGACATAAAATCATGATAAGTATATACCAAGTTTCCGATTTTCGAGGCTATGAATTGTAAGAGATACAAAGTCTGTTAAATTGGAGCAAAAAGTAAATAGACCAAAATCACTTTGCCCCAATTTAACAGACTTTCGAGATCTTAATGGTTTTTGAAAAAACTTACCAATGATTGTAGATTTCCTATTATCAACCATGCTTTTCTCAAGAATGCATTCTTGAGCTTGGGCAAGACAAAGTTGCTGCATGAATTGAATAACTTCTGGGAGAAGTGCAACCGTTACCATTTGGGCATAATTTTCCCTCAAGTGTTGGAAAGCCCAGGCTGCACATTGAAAATGAGTACAAGCCATTTTCATTCCCTCACTGGCTGATCTAGAATCAGCTGCTCCGAGCTGTGTGTGTAACGCACCGATATTATGTAAAATGCAATTCAGTTCAAAGTTTATATCTGCTAATGAATACGATATTCCAGAATATAGATCTTTCCACGAGAAAGAAACTGCAGAGACTTGTCCTTTCTCCATTGGGAACCTAGATTTTAAAAATTTAAGCTGGCAATAGTATTGCTTTAAAGTTTGACATCCAATGACGTCAATTGCCGGTCGAACGGCAGTTGCTCGCAAAGTTTCAAGATTGTGTATTTCATTATTATACGATTCTGGATCTTCGTGATAAAAACTGGCAATATACTGAAAAATATTTTAGTTTTGTAATGTTTGTATAAAAATGACATTTGGTTTACTAACCTGTTTAAGTTTGGGTCCAAACGATACATTTTCTGTGCTAACTTTTAACTCGAAACTAATCATAGGCAATCTTGGTGCGGCCTCCATATTCAAAAGTGCACCAAGAACCTCGTCAAATTTAATTATAATTGCATAAAATGACGAAACATGTATTACAACACTTGCAAAAACAGTACGACAGACTACGACAATGACATTTATCACGTGATTTAACTGAAATCAGAGCTGCGTTCCAAAATCAAGAGTACAAAGTATTAGAGTAGGAGTTAGGGTTTGATGAAGTGCAGTGTATTTTGAAAACCATATTTACTTCTACAAGAAGACAAATTATTTTCATATGTTCATCGTTCATATTTAAGAATATTGTGGAATAATTTCAGTTTTGGAACGAATTTAAGTATATTTCGTACTTTAATTTAAGTTTTGGAACGCAGTCCAAAAGTGAAAACGATGTAAGCGACACCTAAAGCTTTAGGCACGGACCATGTAGGCGGAAATGTTATTACCTTTTAACTTTAATAATAAATTTATTTACATAAAATTACTATTTGTTATTACATAATACATAAAACAAAACCATGAAATCCTTATATATAGATACAAATAACATATTTATTTTTTATATAATTAAACATTTTTCAGTTACAAAGGTTCTGTTTGTAGACGCAACCACTCGATATCATCTTTATCCTTTAATAAAGGAGTTAGCTTCGTTCTACATTCAGCATGATAATTATTAATTTCACTTATTTCTTTTTCCGTGAGCAATTCACGCATTATCATTTTCCTTTGAATTGGAACGAGAGTAACAGTTTCAAAAGTTAGAAAATTGGGTACTTTAAAAGGCACAATTAACACAATATTTTCAAGTCGTACTCCAAAATTCCCATCTTCGTAATAGCCAGGCTCGTTGGAAAGAAACATGCCAGCCTGGAGACCTGGATCGTCTGGATAAACTCGCCATGAAATCCCCATAGGGCCTTCATGGACATTTAAATAACTCCCGATACCATGACCGGTCCCATGCGCGTAATTCAAACCAACATCCCATAAGAATTTCCTAGCTAAAGTATCTAAACAATTGCCCCTTATTTTATCTGGAAATACTGCAGTTCCTAATTGAATTTGACCTTTAAGAACTCTGGTAAAACATTCTCTTTCGCGATCAGTCGGGTTTCCTAAATGAATTGTGCGTGTGATATCAGTTGTACCGTCTAAATACTGACCACCAGAGTCGCACAAATAAAGAGCTTTATTAGTTATTTGCATATCAGTTTCGCTTCCTTCTTCGGCTGGATGGTAATGAATAATAGCACCGTTTGGACCTACGGAGCTGATTGTATCGAAACTCAGACCGGCGAAATTTTCCATTTCTGACCTGGAAACAATCATGATAGTACATAAACACTTCAGATAACAATTATGTATTAAGTGTTATCAAAATGATTATGCACTTTTATCATTCTGATAATATTTATTTTACCTGAATTTTTCAAGCCTGGTAGCACCAGAAGCTTCGGTGACTTTTTCTCCTGAAGCTACAGCTTTTTCCAACCAATTAAAATATCTGCAAACAGCAGCTCCGTCTCTAATATGAGATTGTTTCATGCCTTCTATTTCCGTTTCATTTTTAATAGCTTTCATAAGTGCAACTGGACTTGGTTGTACTAAAAGAGCTTTATCGGGAACTGATCCTGTTAAAGCTCTATTCGCTGAGCTTCCAAACCAAATTCTTGCCTTGGAATTATTTTGAGCCTGAGTTAAATTTTTAATAAAATTGTAAATGTCCTCATAAGAATGGATTTTTGTATCCACGGAAGCCAAATGATCCTGAGCTTCAGGAGTAAGTTTACAGTTATCAATGAATAAATTTACACATTCGTGTGTAATGACTAAATAAGCGAAAAATACTGGATTGTACGGTATATCAGTTCCTCTCATATTTAAAGTCCAAGCTACTTCATCTAAAGCGCTTACAACCAAAGCTGTTGCGTTATTTTTTAACATTGCCTGACGAATGTCTTTAATTTTATCCGCAACTGACCGACCAGAAAATTTCAGAGGCAAAACAGAAACTTGGTTTGTTGGACGAATTGGTCTGTCCTCCCATACCTAAACAATATTTTTTATACATTTTGTATAAATTTCACACATACATACTTGTTCAACTAAACCACATTCGGACGGCACGGGAACTAGAGAATGACCTGCTGCTTGTAATTGATCATTTAAAGTTTTCCAATCGTTATGTTTAATTAAAGAAAAATTTACTCCCACGGTTGAACCACGGGGTAAAGTGGAAGACAACCAAGTAGCCTGAGAAGGAGTTTCAGGAAGACTTTCTTTCATGAGAGTCCATCGTGAATCCATCTCTTTCGAAGCCTAAATGTAACAATATTATTTGAAAAGAACTTTTATTATATTTTTGCATACAGTGAATACATAAGTTATGGAATATACGTGAAAAAAATCGCAAAAGATCTTATATTGAAATTAGTGACATTTACTAATCAGAATAATCAACAATGTGTATAACAATAAGTATAAAGTCTGATAGTACGAATAAGTAAAACAATACTCAATATGAAAGTACCTGAAGGTAATATCTTCCATCAGTCCATAAACACGCTTGCGCTTCGGTAACAATAGCAGTACCTGCAGATCCAGTAAAGCCGGAAAGAAAAGCTCTTTGCCGGTCGCATTCTGCTATATATTCACTATCGTGTGGATCTGTCCACGGTACAATATATGCATGGAGTGGTCCAGCATTTTTCATTAGAGTACGAACTCGAGATAAAACATCCACGGTTCGTTTGGCAGACATTTTGAATGCCAGATTCAGGTCATGCAAAATTTAAATAATAAAAACAATTATTTAGTGAAATAAACGGTTAATTACAACAAACTAGTCACAAGCACAAAGAATTTGTCACATAACCTGCTAAAATGCGCGCGCACTGCTTACAAATCAATTGGAACACGTTGGCAATTGTTTCAACAATGGTGTACTAAATAGATGCACTGTGATAAACAAAGTAAATGCTGAGACTTTATCTTATCTTAGTGATTAAC
Source organism: Stenolophus ochropezus (assembly GCA_035578165.1). Taxonomy (NCBI): domain Eukaryota; kingdom Metazoa; phylum Arthropoda; class Insecta; order Coleoptera; family Carabidae; genus Stenolophus; species Stenolophus ochropezus. Next base: position 602,238 of record JAQOWZ010000011.1, on the reverse strand, counting down.
CAATCGCGCCCAATAAAAAATATATATTTTCCTATCAAACTTATCACAAAGGTCTGCACTTTCACATATTTTAAAATCACATTAATGGTAATTGGTCAATTGGAGTGGCGAAGTCGAAGTCCTCAGGGAACAATTTAGCAGCGTGTGGATACATGAGTTTGTACGACTGACGAATAGTAACATCCGCTACTCCTGCGATGTCGCCGATTTCTTTCTGGCTGCGCTTATCCGTCGATGCTTGAGATGCCATGTAGATAGCCGAAGCCGCAACTGAGATGGGTGAACGCCCAGGAACAATATCCAACTCTACAGCTTTGCGTGCAATGTGAGTTGCTGCACGTTGCACAACATTTGGCAATCCCAAATTTGAACAAAAGCGAGACATAAAATCGCCTGTTGTTATCAAATCAACAGATGTTTCCAATGCCTTCAAAATCAATTTGAAACAACGACCAATTTCTTTTTTACTGATTGTGCTGACTGCGCAAATTTCTTTGAAAGTTCTCGGTACGCCCTCTTGGCGACAAGCAATGTATAAACAAGCAGAAGCAATTGCATCGTTTGAGCGCCCTTTTAAATTTTTCCCGTCGTGCACTTGTTTAAATAAATTATTTGCTCTATCGACTATTGTTCGCGGTAAATTAATTCGATCTGCCATTGTATTGATTTCCTTGAACGCGTTAATCAATGCACGATCTGAACTACTCATTGTACGTCTGTTTTGATATTTTGAAACCCCAAACGAATCGAAAGAGGCATCACCACGACCGGGGCCTATCATTGTGGATAAATCTGTGCCGTTGAGAAGTGGATTTTCTGGACCACCCACACGAGAAGGATCAACCCCAGCCTTTTCGTTGCTGAATGTACGCCATTCTGAACCTACGTCTATGACCCTGTAATTTTTATTGGAATGATTTGATACACAAATGTAACATGTAATTATTTACCTGTCTCCAACGACTAATCCGCATTCTGAGCATATTTGATCACCTGCACGGTAATCTTCGATTAAATTTGCGTCCGGATGTGCTGGGCAACATACTTTATTGCAATCGTACCTTCACAACAAAGAAAAACTTCATGTTATTGATTTAATTAAAATACAATATTCAAATTCAATGTAAACATATGTTTAAACACAATTACTTTGACAAATGCTTAATAACTTTATTTGTGTATTTCACAACGTACCTTGACGAGCTCGCCATGTTTTTGTTTTAGTATGATCTGTCGATAATGCAGCAATTCTTACATAGATGGCAGCATAGTTCAAAACAAGCACGAAATTATGAAGCAAATGAAACATAAAATAAAAAATAAATATTATATACAACCACATACAACTTTTCAGCTCATTGTTCAACTTTAATTTTATCAAATTAATTGTAAAAAAATATTTGTATTTTTAAATGAAGTCTTGTAAAAAAAATAACTGAACACTTTTTTTTAAATGGAACCTACAATGTCTCATTTAATTAAAAGGGGAAGTAGGGTTTTGAAGGATATTTGGGGAAAAATAAAAAATATTATTATTCTATTGATTAAAGCTAAAAATCGTGCAAGACCTCATTCAAACAGAAATGAGGTAAATAATAAAATACGTTATCAATGCATATATTATTTACTTTCAATTTGCGTAATACTACATTTTGTAAATTTATTTGGGGTTTTTCTTATAAAAATAATTTTATATGCAAGATGCAAATACTTTTATTAAAAGCTGCAAAATATAGAAAAAAGGCAATAATATTTGGTAAATCATATAATTATTACAAGAATTATATGATTAAAAATTGTAAAATAGATGGAATGATAAATGTCAATTTTTGCTTCTGTTATACGTATTTGCTTCGTCTTTAATTTAATTAACTACATAAATAAGTGCATTATAAAATTGTAAACAATTTTATAATATATTTTAATAACGTACCATGTTATATGTGGGAATTTACTTGCATTTATTTACTTTTATTATTCTTGGATTCTTCAGAGGATGATATCTGCTTCTCTTTCTAGTACATACATTTACAGAACATGAACATTTCGGTATACATGTACTTCTAATATTTTTTGAATAACTGTGAAGTTAAATATATTTAGTTATTTTAATACATAGAGGTAGAGTAAACAACAGTGGTATTGGTACTTTGTGAATACCTTCCGACACCGGATTGTACAATAAATTACTTTTATTAAAATTACTGGGCGCATAATCTTTGTTCAACAGCTGCTAATCTTTGTTTCATTAACGCGTACATATCAGCTGCTAAGTCATCAACATTTGTATATCGACATTTCTTGAAGCAGAACATATCACTAATGAGTCCAATGACTTGGTCTCGGAAGAACACGCACGTGTCTCTGAGCGAGTCGTCGGGGCCGAGGAAGCCCCAGGCCAGGAGGGGCACCAGCTGCTCGGAGATGGCGTAGAAGTGAGCCATGAAGCCGTCGGGGTGCCTCAGCATCCGTCGCTTCGCCTTCAGCACCGACCACACGGCGGTGGTCAGCGCGGTCTCCTTGAACCCGTCCGACAACCACCGGTTCTGAACCACTGCCGTCACCGATGACGGTGGCTGTTCCAAATCTTCGAAGGCGTCCATGAGGATGTAGTCGATGACGACATCGTAGAATGTCAGGGCCTTGAGGTTTCAAAACAAACAGATTTATAGTGACAAGTAGAGGATTATTTAGAACAAGGTATTAAATGATACATATGACCATGTACAATATTATTGTCTCCATTCGGTATGATCACAATTGTTCTTAAGTGACAATACGAATCTCACACTTAACAGTGCTATAACAGAGTAGTGACATACAACAATAATAATTTATCTAATGACTATTTTTCTCCCATATTACATGTACTAAAAATTAATTCAAAATATGTAAGAATTTATGACTAAAAATTTAAATAAACGTTTTTTATTACACGTGCATTGGATGTTTTTAATGTTTGTAGAATCAAAAACTCAGAATTATTATACCTCCTTCCATTTTTGAGTAACCGAGTACTACCCTAAAATGGGTGTGAGTTACACCCTTAAAAATATTACCAGTAAATTCCTCGCTTCAAATTACCAAAGCATAAAAATTTTCATTCAAATATTCCCACTAGTATAACCACAATTCAAGATTGAATGTCAGCCAATAGGAATTGAGATGACTGTTAATAATGCGCGTCGCAGGATATACCGGGGATCCTGAGACGCTAGCACTCAGTCCCGCTGTGCGGGGCGCCGGGGCGGTAGTGGGCCTTCGGGCCTCCGCCCCGCCTGGTGGTCTGGCTAGACCGCCTTCCAGGGCATCTCATGCCCTGAAGGTAGTCTAGTTCAGCCGGCCGGGAATTAGATCACGCTTCAGCGTGTGCTCTAATTCTAGGTCTGCTGAAACCAGAGCACATTCTGGAGCAGATTTATCTGCTCTGGATTGTGTTCTGGTTTCAGTGGGTCAAGAATTAGAGTATACCTAAGTGTTTGCTCTAATTCTTGACCTACCGAAACTAGAGCACATTCTGGAGCAAACTTAGCTACTCTGGATTGTGATCTGGTTTCAGTGGGTCAGGAATTAGAGTACACATAAGTGTTTACTCTAATTCTTGACCTGCTGAAACCAGAGCAAATTCTAGAGCAGACTTATCTGCTCTGGATTGTGGTCTGGTTTCAGTGGGTCAAGAATTAGAGCATTCTGTGGTGTTTGCTCTAATTGTTGGCCTACTGCAACCAGAGCACATTCTGGAGCAAATCTAGCTGCTCTGGATTGTGCTCTAGTATCAGTGGGTCAAGAATTAGTGCATTCTGAAGTGTTTGCTCTAATTCTTGGCCTGCTAAAACCACAGTACGTTTTGGAAAAGATTTCACTGCTCTTGTTTCGGAGGATCAAGAATGAGAGCATTAAGTGTTTGCTCTAATTCTACAAATACAAATCAATTAAAGTTTTTAATTTCCCTTCATCCCTATCTAGTATTTCTTATTTGTTATAATTTTATGATTTGATTTTGGTCATTATTAGAAATTTTGCCCTCATGAAAATTTTTAAAAGTTGGCATCCTGCCGAATATATAATTCTGCTTTTACATTATAATATAAGACCAGACGTTATTTTTAACAAAATCGCTCCACAAAAGTAAGTTTTCAGTGCTTAGTATTTTCTACACCACTGATTTTTTTCCTATTACTACCTCCCTTGTTTACTTACCAAACACCTTACAAAACACAAACACCTTACACTTGCTATTTACCTTGACACCTCTCGCAGCCAACTCCTGCTCGATCTGCGGCCGGTTCTCCTGGTTATGCACATAGGCTAGCATGGACTCGTAGGCCACGATGAAGTCCTTGGGGTCCCGGTCGGCATACAGCAGCATGTCGGCGAGCGTCTGACGTCCGGCGTCGGCTATCCACTGCCACGTGTTGGCGTCGGCCAGCAGCTTCTGGTACGCCAGGCGGATGCAGTGCAGCTTCGCCAGGTACTCCGTGTCCGAGCCCACGCGCACCAGCTCCGTGCGCAGGGATCTGTGACGGATAGAGCAGTGGATGTAATGTGAAAGTGATGGATCACAAGGGAGATGAATTTAAATTGAAATATTATTATGTTAGAAGATAAATTCAGAATGAAATTGTAGTTTTATAACATGCATTTTTGATTGATTAAAGTTAATCACAATGATTGTATCAAATTTTAAATTTTACATTGTTAATACTAGACAAAAAATAAAATAACAGTATTTATCTACAACTATTGAAATATGGGTACATTATACGTGTGATACTACATATAATATACTACTCATATTACACAAGTGTAATATGAAATGTTATATTACACGCTATACTTTTCTGTAATAAATAAAGCACATAATTTAACACATAACATTTTAATAAACTGTTAATTTATTAATAATATATATTTTATTATAAATATCAATATAAATGATTTTAAAAGTATAATAAATACAATTTAAATAGTTATTTTGACATTTAAGTGCTACTGTGGCGGCATCTGTTAAGCTATATATGAACTACTCATACCTAACTGAATATTTAACAAATAATATCTGATTTTTTATATGCCTGTTAGTTGTAGATAAAGTATAGTATTTGACTCGCATAATATGGCTACATTACACTCGGATGATTAAACATACTCGCTACCGCTCGTATTTTTAATTACATCCTCGTGTAATATAGCCTACATATTATGCTTGTTAAATACTATTTTTAAAATCTATTATTCATAGTTTACGAGAAAATAGCCAATTTAGTCTCCGTACATCTGTTAATTATATACAAACAATGATCTTTTAAACCGCCATTCATTAAAATTACTTCCCTTAAACGATTTCTCATGGTTTCTACAAATTTGTTGGAGTTTGGGAGTCAATTTTAATCCATTCTTCTACCAGAAATATACTAATTCTTTTATATTCTTTGGGCATGTTGTTTTTCACATTGATTTTATATAAATCACAGAGATGTTCAATGGGATTCATATCTGGAGACTGTGGAGGCGTTTTTAATTGTTGTTTATTATCGTACAATAACTATTCTAATAATGTGTAGTATGTTTGTAGTCATTGTCATGTTGAAAGATGTAAGAATTCCTAAAACCCATTTTTTAACAAATGTTGCTAAATTCTCTTTTAAAATATTCAAATAACTCACTTCCTCATCTGATTCAAAAAGATATACTTTAATTCATCTGAAACAATTTCTGAGTTCCAGAAAGTTCTAGAGTGGTTTATATATTTCAAAAACAAAACACAAAGATATGTGTCCAGATACTAGTTGGTTTGAGTGTATAGTAATTGAAATATATTATAAATTGCATATAATGGTGAATTAATTTGTTTAGCTAGTTATTTAATAAAATTTCAATTGTATTTCCCGTAGGAAATACGTGTAGCTCATCATCAAATAATTTATTACAAGCAACAGGTTACCTCTTTGTATTAATTAGGATGAAAACATTGTCGAAATGCGTACATAAATAAGTTAACAGAATATGAAATTTGCATCAAAGATCTTTCCCTTCGTTACGAATTCATAAGGTACGTTTCAAAGATGAAATATTAAGGAGAATGGGAAGCTTAGCAATCTTAAATTATCGCATTTTCTTGAAAGATGCCTAGATTCTATTTTTTTAAATAGTTCTTTAATAATAAATTTATATTTTATTATTTCTGTTAAACGTGATTGTAGACATATGAGTACGGTTTAAGATAGAGCTTAATTCCATGTATGTTTTAGTGCTCCATTTGTCATTATTTAAAACTGTCAGTCAGATGATGGTTGATTTTTTACTTCTGTTGTAATCTACGTCAAGCAGAGCTTCATTGTCACAATTGAACAAGAAGTTTGACAGCATTCAGATTCATATTTCATATAATCAATAATATTTTTTATTATTTTATGATTGTAATAACATTTAATCTTTATTTCGACATAATCTAAAATACTATAAAACATGTTTAAATTTATGGGTCTTAAAAACTTTAAATACTTTTACATTAGTATTTAATAAGAATAATGCAGAATATAAATGTTATAAAGTAGTCTAATAGATACAAGAATTTACTAATCATGATATAAAATCTTCCATAAGCAATTTACAATGCATAGCAGTAATCAAAGACGAAAGACGATGCATGTGTACTGAATTGTACCACAGAGTTTTATTGGTAATAATCATATCAAAGATTTGATTTTAATTAAATTGTAGTTAGAGACAAGAGGCTGCTACAGTCATTCAGGTCAATGAATTTTACAAAATGACTTGAACAGAAAACTTATTTGTAGTTTGTGTAAGTACTTGAAAGTTGATTCCACAATGATTTATTTTCATTTTGTCAACTTCGCCCATAATTCAATTTCCAGTACAAACCAGAAGGATAGTAATCTAAGAATGTTTTATTCAATTTACGTACTTGGAATTTTCCTACAAAAACTGATATGAAACTACATTTATAAAGAATGCAAGGATATGTTGCACACATATTAATCAATTTATATTATAAGTAATTTATGAAAACATGATTGAATTAAATACATGGAACATAAACATTATTAAAATAATTATTTCATTATGCAAATTATGGCTTTCTTTTTAACGCTACTTATTTTTTTTAACCCTTAAATGCATAATGTTGCCTTCTGGCAACATACTAATATTATCTTATGTAGACTACGTAAATGGGCACCGATACGCTTTCTGCATGATGTTTCCAAATGTATACAAACTACTAAGGAATATAGTGTCGGCGAGAAGCGATTAGATGGAACTGCTGGTCAAAAATTTAATATAAGTCTTGAATGTGTTACAGCCAGTCTATCTTACCATTAGTCGTAGTTTTTATGTTCTTGATAATCTGTTATTATTACGCTAATAGACATTGAAAATTGTGTTTTTTTATTAACAAGGTATGTAGTTTACATTGTATATTTTCGTTTTTACATAATGTTTTTTATTTTGCTTCAATTGCAAATTTTTGTTTTGTTGCCGATCGGCAACATCATGTATTTAGTATATAATTTTACATTTCATGTATTGTGCCGATTGGCAACATCATGCATTTAGCTTGTATTTTTACAGCGCAATTATTATTTTTCTAGAATGAGTAAAACCAGTTCTTTGAGTGAAAAAGATTTGGTAGAGTACTGGGAGAATTTTACAGGGCTTGAGAGTGATGAGGGAGGCGATTTTAGTGATACAGATAGTATTGAGGATCCTCCTTATATTCCTCAAGAAGACCCTGGCGATGGTCTCGACAGCTCAAATGATAGTGAAACTGAACATGAAGAAGAACAAATAAAAAATTATGTTGAAGGAGAACTTATTGACAACGACAATAATCTGCCATCATGTTCCAATCAACAACTTCCTACTGCAAAAAGAAAGGTTCCTGTAAAAAATAAGAATTTTGGAAACAAAAATATAACGTGGAAAAAAAAATCTTTAGAACTAAATGAAGAACAATTGCGTTTCCACGGGAATACATCTATTCCTAGTAATATAATGGAATTAGAAACTCCATATCAATTTTTTAGCTACTTTTTTTCCAATGAGCTTATAAAAAAAATTGTTGAAGAAACTAACATTTATGGTGTACAAAAGAAGCCTGAGAGACCACCGGTGTTTTCCGAAATTGATATTAGAAAATATATTGGAGCAATATTGTACATGTCTCTAGTAAATATGCCCAATACTAGATCGTACTGGAGCCAAGAACTTCAATTTAGCCCGATTCAAAGTGTCATGTCTGCAAACGAATTTGAAAAAATTCGCCAGTTCATACACTTCAACAACAATCAAGAATTTATTGCCCGTGGGCAACCAGGACATGATAAACTCTATAAAATTAGGCCACTTATAGATCATCTAAATATAAAATTTTCTTCAATTCCATTGGAACAACACTTGAGCATAGACGAACAAATGTGTTCTACTAAAGTAAAGCATCATATGAAGCAATACATGCCAATGAAACCGCATAAGTGGGGTTTCAAACTCTTTGTCTTGGCTGGTGTTTCTGGTTTCGCTTATAAATTTGAGATATACACTGGCCAAGACACTTTTGAGGAACTAGTCGGTGAACCAAATCTTGGAGCAACTTCCAACGTTGTTTTACGGTTGGCGAGAATTATACCGAGAAAACAAAATTATCGCCTTTACCACGATAATTACTATACCAGCTTGCCTTTAATGGTACATCTTGCCAAAGAGGGTATTTACTCGTTAGGAACAATAAGAAGAAATAGACTACCTAACTGCAAATTGCCAACTGAAGCAGAATTAAAAAAAGATAAACGCGGCACAAGTCATGAATATGTCGCAACAGTTGATGGTGTAGATGTTTCTTCATTGATTTGGAAGGATAATAAGTACGTAACTTTAGTGTCATCATTTTCAGGGAAAAGTCCAATTACTACTGTTTCTAGATATGATAGGAAAGAGAAGAAAACGATTGAAGTTGAATGCCCTAATGTCATACGCGAATATAATAGACATATGGGTGGGGTAGACCTCCTTGATAGCTTCATGGGAAGATACAAAATATATTTGAAAAGCAGAAAGTGGTATATGAGACTATTTTACCATCTTATAGATTTAAGCACGGTTAATGCATGGTTGCTATATAAAAGAGTTTATCAACAAAAAGGACAAACTAACATTAAGAATCAGTCAGAGTTTCGCGCTGAAGTTGCAAGCTGTTTGTGCAATATTGGAAGAAAATCCAACAAACGCGGAAGGCCAAGTTCTCTGGAAAATGAGATAGCTGAAAAAAGAAGAAAAGGGCCGACTCAGCACGTACCTCCTAAAGACATACGTTTAGATCAAATAGCGCATTGGCCTACAATCGTAGATTCGAAAATGAGGTGCAAATATCCCAAATGCACAGGATTCACGCATACAAAATGTGAAAAATGTGGAGTCGCACTATGTCTAAATAAAAATAATAACTGTTTCAGAAATTTTCATAACGATTAGATAACGATTCTTTTTTATGATATACACATGTTGTAGCCGTTAGGCAACAAACATTTTTTTTCAATAAAAATGTACTAAAAAAATTAGTTAAATTTTTTTAAACATTTTTCTAGGGTTCTTAGTCATATAAAGGTATATTATAAAAATATTTTATTACATTTGGAAAAATCATGCATTTAAGGGTCGAAGCGTATTGATGTTGATAATTATTGTAATCAGTAAAAACTTTTTACTTACTGAAAGTACGTATGTACATAACTGGTAAATATGTAAATAATTTAAGCATTCTGAATGTAAACACACATATTTCATTTCACGGTGAATCCTTTTAAATGTACACATGGCAGTCATGGTGGATTTTCGCGCATTAAACGAGAAAAGCTGTAGATTACTGCATGTAGCACAATTTTATTCATTTTTAGCCTGAAATATTGCTGCATTTACATAGAGTATATGCAGATCATGCGACCTACATTTCCGTGCTCTTCTTTTTATTAAATTCCTTTAAAATTGTTTCAAAATTTATTCAGAATTGCAACAATTTTAGCTGAAGAGGAATTAAATTAGTTTCGATATAAATTCACGTAAATTGAATTCTCATATAAAACGATTCATGAATACTGACTCGTTTTCCATAAATTAACATTGAAAATATAAAAATTATATTTTCCAAGTTATACACTAATTTACAATTCTTTTCAAAGTATCAAACTAATACAAGTAACGCAATAAAATCAATTCTTGCACAATTCATAACGACTTTTATAGTACTTTACTTACTTTTTATAAAAATGTTAAATATGTACATAACGTACATAGATATATTTACTCAAGGCTAGTAAATATTGAAATTGGTAGTTTATTTCAGATTTTTATTTAAGGAAGAAATAAGTTTATGTATTCGATCAAAAAAAATGGATTAATAAAATTTACCATTGAATTAGTTACTGAACCCGAATGCAAAACAACTTAAAAATTCATATTATAAAGCGAAAATAACTGTTTGAATTTTTGTTTCAAATATAAAACTTTGGTAAAGATTTCAGTTAAAATTATTTTCTTGCAAGCACTATGGAAAGTGGCATTTTTCTCACTCTATACGAAGCTTGAAAGTTGCGTATTTTCCACAATTGTGAGTTAAATTGTGAGAAAAAATTCCTCATATTTTTCAACACTGCGCATGTGTAGTGTGGGAAATATCATTTCTCACAGTAATTGCCAACAATGTCAAATAGCTTTCGTGCATTTTTTTTCTTCTGTAAGGTTTAGCAGTGTGGTTGTAGAAAAAGATAGTGTACCACTGGTGCAGAATCACTTGAGTAATTCCAGCAGTTGACTTCGTCTTGAGCCGAAACTTTTACACCTCGTGGGAAATAGAAGATTTTCTGAACTACGACTGTTCTAGTTCTTTTTAGTTAATTATTTGTAGTGAACTATTTTATAACTTCATAGTCACTTTGCAAAAAAATTAAAAAAAATTAGTACTCTGTATATTGTTCTAAAAATAAATGGGCTTTTTCATAAAATATTTATATTTTGATTATATGATTTTTTTATAAATAAATAGTTCGTAATATCTATTTTTTGTTTTACAATTTAAATGTTTTGGCACTTACCTGCAAGGCACGCCGCCGCCGTCCTCTAGGCGGGCGAGCGCTGCCACGTAGAAGGCCTGCGCGCCTCCAGCCTCGTCGTCGTCGTCGTCGAAGTCCCCCAGGTCGGCCACGCGGTCCACGGCGCTGGCGAACGACTCCGGCGACGCCGTCTCGCCTCCAAACAGCACCGAGCGCTGGTCCAGGAACAGCAGTTCTCCGCGCTCTTGAAGTTCCATCGCTGATTCCAGCAAACACTACCACAAATACTACCTCTCAAAAACTATGTCGTGTTGTTCTAGTATACGAGTGTATTCTTGTAAACAGTTGTTTGAACCTCTGGCATTTTTCTAAATTAATTAATAAACTGGTTAAAAATTCTCGAGATATTCACATTCAAAATTAAATCCAAAAAATCTGATGTGTCCAACACATTACCTCCCGCTACTTTAGCAAGATATTCTATATAAGTTTTTCAGTATATTCAATTTGTAGTTTTATAATTAGTTTATTATTGCAGTTCAGAATATTTTTATTTCATATCCCAAAACAGTTATTTTTGACGTTACTAAAACAGGAACCGAATTTACCTTGATTTACACATGCAAATATATTTCTTATATATTTCTTCCACCTTCTTTAATTTTACAATAAAACTACTTCATATTTACTTATTTTTTCTTTTAAATACGGTAAAAATAATAAATCCGATTCAAGGGACCCTAATTTGTGCTCATATGTTGAAAACTTACACTGGAGAAATTTGGCAAAAAACAATACCTCCCTTATCTATATATTGATACGTGGAAAGTAAAAAGAGGTTTTTAAGCAAAGCCCTCTAATGGTCTAATGTGTCGAGATAAGACCTCGGCGACCCCCCAAATAATATAAACATTTTTTTTATTTTTGATGATTTGAACGACATTTATTACAAAAAAATAGATGCTCAATGATAAATAAAACTATCGTCTATGTTTTTCATAATATTTAAAATTTATGTTTTAAGTATCACCTGCAAATTTAAAATTTAAATAATGAATCGCCACATTTAATGACAGGTAAATAAATTTTTTAAAGATTTTCCGAAGGCGGAATAATACAAATGATTCAAATTTATTCAGAATCAAATTGTTCAAGTAGTCTAATGTATAATAAGACGAATTCATGCATACAAAGTGATTGAATAAGGTAGCAGGAAATTTGTCTACAACGCGACAAGAGTAGCAGGTGGCTAAAATTGAAGTGTTGAGGTAAATACATGATTGATCGTGTTCAGCACTTGTTTTAACATTTTATGGTTATGTTGTCACGCCTTGACCGTAAAAAAGCAATAAACCAACTTGGATAAACAAGCTACATGAAGAAGCATAAACATGAATAATAATTTCTTCAAAATCTTCAAAAAATCTTAATGACACTTTACTATATTTGGAGGAAGATATACCTACGTAAACTTTAATGTAATTTTTATGTAAAATACATTATGTAATTTATTTTTGTTTTGTACAATTAATAATTTAAAATTGATGAAGTTGTTACCGGATACAGAAGTACAGGAGGTAATTTTGAAATACATTTGCAATTTGGCGGAAGTCAGTGCATATTTTATTTTGATTTGTAATGTGGTACAAGCGAACTTAATCAACCAGTGCACAGCTAAAAGAAGTTCATTTGGATTGAGTCGAGCATGAACTCTAAACAAGTTCAATAGTAAATGTCAATGAATTCTCTGAAACGTTTATTGACTTGTATTCAACAAAGAGCACTGAGATTTCTAACTAACGGATTCTGATTTCATAGGTACATTGAATTTAACACAGCCTGATTTTTTCTAAGGTTAGCGTGACTGCTTCCTACATTTTTCTCTATTGATCTGATTTTGTTGAAAATAAACAAAAACTGTGTAACGTGTTTATGTTTTTACTACACATTTTCAATACTACTTTTCATATTTTGTTTTAATAAACAACTTTACTAGGCCAACTGTCGCTAAACATGAAAACTATATTATTTTAATTATATGTTGGAAGTAAAAAAAATATATATGGTTTATTTAACAATTATTATATTAGGGATTATGATCATTATTCACTCAAATGATTTATATCTTTATATCACAAACTTCATATTCGTGAATAATGACTATCATAATCCCTTGTATAATAATATAATATTACATTACGATTATGAATAGTATTATTGATACGTAATACATTATGAGATCTGTATAATTAATATTAATTAATTATTGTACGATGCAAATTAATTAAGGTAACTAATTATATTATTAAAGATTATATAAACAGTATTAATATTAAGGGAATTGTATTTTAAGAATCAGTTGTGCAGTGACTCTTGTACGAAGTGCTAGTGAAATAGAAACTATTTCAATAATTGTGGCGTATTTATGCGATGTGAGTGTGATTTCTTACATTATATTATTTTATTTATAAATGCCTCTTGAATAGAATATTTTATAAAAGTCGATCTAACATAAATAAAATAAAAGTTTGTTAAAACTTAAAACATCGTTTCAATTGAAACTTAAAAATATTTTTTGTTTAAAAGGAATAACCGTTCTGATATGTGTATTTTTTGCTCACATTTCTTGAACCTACACAATCAGTCATCCTTTATCTTAAACACACATTTCTTAGATTTGGCACTCCCTTAAGATAAGTAAAACATCTTGCCTGTACGTAACGTATTTTTTGCTAGATAATCTTCCGCTATTTCAAATTTTAAAGAACATCTGGGTCAATAAAAACTATATAATTTTTTCTTCAATTATTCAAATTGTATACTGACAGATACTATCTTAATTTATAAATATTTGAATCAATCTTTAACAATGACTTTCAACTGTCAATTGTAAACAGTGAATAACTTAATTATCTTTTCCAAAACAACAACACTTACGTAATATGCAAAAATATTTATAAAAGCTAATAAAAAATACTCAAATTATAATGTGAACAAATATAATAGTTAATAAGTAATTCTTTGAGTATATAAAGTACATATATTCTATGTCATTGTCTTCTTAAGTAACTAGACATATGCATATAGAAAAACGAACAGATAGTTACCTATTATACATTTAATAATATATAATTATTTTTGAAGATATGTTGTACCTAGTAAGATGATAGAATTAAGTTTTTAACTCATGATATACGCTTCTACAAGAAATTTTACAATGTAATTACATTCATTATAAAGAATTACATTATTTTTGGTAAATGTAATTGAGTAAACAAGCGGTTCCATTAAATAATAAATGTTATTAAAGTAAATGTCGATTATATTTAGGTTTTTGCCAAGTCAAAAAAAGTGGTACCGGCCATATTGCCTAAACAAAGTATAAATTATAATCTACTTGAAAAAGACAAAAAACAGCCTAATAACGAACCTTAAAAACAATAATTTTTTGGTTTTTAGCGTAAAATTTTGTTTATACATCCGAAATAATAAAAAAATACCCATTTTTGGGTCCAAAATTTTTGTTTTTGAAAATATTCCATCTTGATAGAACTCAGTGCGCTGATTTCAAATTTTCAAACAGAATTTAATTATCTCTTTTCGTTCCCGAGATATTTACGCTCAAAGTTGCACCTGAAAAAAGTGTGTTTTTTGGGTATATCTCAAAAATGGGTAGAGATACAATCTCAACGATTATACCAGTCGATTCTACGGGCAAAGTTACATAAAGAAATGTTTTCTCTGCATATACGTCCTTTGGAACGATTCTGTGTAAAATGAGGAAAACGAAAAAACAGGAATTTCAGTTTTTCGCTCGCGAACTTTTTGTCTCCAAAATTTTTTATTTTCTGGACTTAAATAGATATCGATGCGCTGATTCCAAATTTTCAAACAGAATTCAATTATCTCTTACCGTTCTCGAGATATTTGAGTTCAAAGTTAGACCTGAAAAAACAGGTTTTTCAGGAATAACCCTGAAATGGGTCGAGATACGACTTCGACGATCTCGCCATTCGATTCTACGCACAAAATTACATAAGTGTACCAATTTTCAGATTTTTATTCCAACGGATACAATTTTTATAGTGAAAAAACGAAAATCGGCGAAAATCGAAAAAAACGCCTGATGAACCCCTTGCGATTTTTCTCGATTTTGGCCATTTTCAGTTTTTCCTTTCTAAAAGTTGTATCCGTTGGAATAAAAATCTGAAAATTGGTACACTTATGTAATTTTGCGCGTAGAATCGAATGGTGAGATCGTCGAAGTCGTATCTCGACCCATTTCAGGGTTATTCCTGAAAAACCTGTTTTTTCAGGTCTAACTTTGAACTCAAATATCTCGAGAACGGTAAGAGATAATTGAATTCGGTTTGAAAATTTGGAATCAGCACATCGATATCTACTTAAGTCTAGAAAATGAGAAGTTTTGGAGACAAAAAGTTTCCTAGTGAAAAATTGAAATTTCTGTTTTTTCGTTTTTCTCATTTTTCACCGAATCGTTCCAAAGAACGTATATTTGAAGAAAACATTTCTTTATGTAACTTTGCCTGTAGAATCGACTGGTATAATCTTTGAGATTGTATCTCTACCCATTTTTGAGATATACCCAAAAAACACACTTTTTTGAGGTGCAACTTTGAGAGCAAATATCTTGAGAACTAAAAGAGATAATTAAATTTGGTTTGAAAATTTGGAATCAGCACGTTGATCTCTATAAATTCGATCTATTTTCAAAAACCAAAATTTTGGACCCAAAGATGGGTATTTTTGGATTATTTCGGATATGTAAACAGTATTTTACGCTAAAAACCAAAAACTTATTGTTTTTAAGGTTCATTATTGATATTTATTTTATTTATTATTATATATGAATTAAATATTTTAATCTAATAATTAGAAATTATCATAAAAACAAATTTTGAATATGGTCCAGGACAAAAAAAGTATCTGTCTTAATGGAACCTTTACAGTAAGTCCCAATAAAGCTTTATAAAAGGCAATTGACTTATTTTATAAAGTATTATATAAATATCTGTTAGAAGAAATATAAATGTGTAAGGAACGTACTTGTAAATCTTTGCAGAAGTTGGCTTCATCGGTGTTGAGAACAGCCCCCACTACGGCCCTGTAGGCCGACATCGCGTCCTCCCAGTAACCCACAGTTGTTTCCAGAGCCTCCATGCCTGGAAACAAATAACACAAATCAACCGCCGAAAATGACTAATGCATAAATCAATTACAACAATCGACCCCAATCACATCACATCATGCCTTAACAGACTCCACTGATTAAAACTAATCTACTATCTATTAAAGGTGCATTTTAATGTCCCACTAAATCAACCTTTATTTCTAACTAACAGTATACAGTTAACTCTTGCTTTCCTATTGTTTAGAAGTTAGCGTGAACACTTGTTCCTAGTCAACGGCCATATAAAATATTTTCAAAATGCATGTATACCTTCTATTAAGATAACGCTGTTTCTATACGTAAATGTATTTCAGGTTATACCGGATGTCTACCTTTTAAAACGCAACGGAAATAAATATTAAACTAGTAACATGAGACTTTATAATGACCATTTGCATTTTTAAATATTTCAAATACTTCTCAGTTCATTTCTTTGAATTTTAAGCTCTAATAGTAACAGTAGGTTAGGTATCGAAATTGTAAGAGCGAAACATGTATCATGTATTCTATAGTTATACATCCCTATAATATAATTTAATAAATTCAATATATTCTGAACAACTTTATTAATCAAATTACTCCTATAATAATCATTCTTGCTATAATATAGGTATAATTTGCCATATAATATAGTTATTAGAAAATTTAATGTTATAGAGAAAGGATGTGTAACGTCAGCATGGTAGGATCGTGGAAAAATCAGATAGTCTGTCTCTTATGCTCCCAGTCTATCTCTCTTTTTTACAATATTCCGTACTTAAATTTTCAATAATTATTTTTTCGTAAACTACGAATAATGATTAAAAAATACGGGTATTTTTTGTCTAGTAACATATATCTAAAAAGCTAAGTTTTGTCACAGACTTCATTATAACATGCAATTTTATTGTCAAGAATATAAGTCAGGTCAACTATTTTCTTCTTGACAAGGGTAAGCAATTATATATTTAAAGGATGCCTAGGTAGGTATTCATGATTTAAATATAAGGATTTAAGATCAAAACGAAAACTGTAACATATTGGACCAGTTAAACAAAAGTAAAAACATATAATTATAAATTATAAACTAAGGTGAATGATCTTGAACAAATTATAAGATCAAAATAAGAAATTATGTCAGGTTTCACTGTGTATTATACAACTTAATAAAAATTGCATGATATACTGAAATAGTAAAACCGAATAACTGTAATAAATTGTGTAGACTGTCTAGAAACATGTTACAGTTTAAGAGTACATTCCATATTTGGTCGATAGGATGAATGATATGCTTCGAAATCACTTTTACGCTCATCGGAAATTTAAAAATTGGGCAACGTTACGCAACTTTGTTTTCCGCCGTCAAAAATATTTCGAAATGGAATTAATTACTTCCTCTGTAATAGTAAATATCGCTTAAAAACTAGTCTCCAGCGAAGTTCACATCAGCTGTGATAGCCAGCGACTTGAATGCTTAGCACAGCGTAAAATTAAACGATAATTACAACCTCCATTACAAGATTACATCCAACATACGCATAAATATCGATTACATCGTCGACATTCATTTTTAAAAGCAATTTTTGACGTTAATAATTGAAACACTCAGCCCTTGGGGCTAAGGAAATAACACCTAAGTCGGAAACGCGCGCTTTTGCGCACAAAAATTTGTCAATGGGGTGACGCAATGTTTCGGCACATGCTGTTTATTCACGGAAAATTCTACCCTGGACAATACAAAAAAATTTGGAAAAACAAAAAGTTGGACTTTTAAAAAGTTTTCAAATTATTTACTTATATTTAGAAATAAGTTAACTATTTTCAGACATAATAAAATCAGAAAATTTCTGCAATCTTATAATGAATCTTCAAAATAAATGAAGTTAAGAAGTTCTTTGGGAATTCAGTCAGTTTTTAACATGACAGACACAATTTAATTATTTTTTCGCAAATATATGTATATTTCCATCTTCTTTTCAAGAAATGTTGTGTATAATATACCAAATAAATATTTGCATTTATTTTATTTCATTTATTTATAATTTTATATAAACTAGACAATATTTATTATATATAGAATGCATTTTATTATGAATTACATACAAAATTATATTTATTCTATACTATGCAGTCATTCCTTTATTATTTTTATGTAGTTACAGCATAAATGTCAACACAATCAAGAAATTAATTTTTTTTACGGCTATTAGAACGGCTATTAAGATATTTGCTTGTTGTATGTTTGTAATAGCTACGGATACATAGTACATTGTAAAGATGAGGCAGAAGCCGAATAATTATTCGGTATTCGGCCATATTTTCACTATTCGGTATTCGACCTATTCGGCATATTTTAATACCGAATATTCTATGACAAGAAATAAGTGTTTTGATATGTTTTTTTTAATATTAATATATCTACAAATAAGAGTAAATAATTGATCTAGTTATATTGTTTTAAAATATAAATGAATTAGGAAATAATATCGTGGTCGTAGAAAAAGTATAGTGTACAACTCGTTTGTGTCCATTTCATACTTTCATACTCGTATATGAAATAAGTACCATTCCATGCTTGTTGTATAAATATACTATTACCAAATTACTACTTTCAAATCTGTAGGTATCAGTTATCTATTTGAGAGTAATTTGATAAGTTTAAAAAAATGCTGTACATGCTATATTCTTGCTGAATTTCTAAAAATATTATAATAATATAAACAAAATAAGGACGTATTGGTATTGCAATATTATTGCATGAATATATTGTTTATAACTTTTTAATACTCAAGTTTTAATTTAAGACATAATGAAATAGTAGAAAGCGCTATAAAATCTTTAAAATAGTTATGTGAATTCACGTATCTTTTTATCTATACAGCACTGACATTAATATTTTATATTGATCTAAAACCAAAGAAGTGTAAAAATAGTTATTTTATTATTCACCGTAAAAGTTATCTTCGTTTACCCTACATAAATTTTGATACTTTGATACTGATAGTCCTCCCGCGCAAATTTCCTAGCCACAAAGCACAAAGCAGCAGTGGGCAACTCTTGGTTGGTAGAGGGCTCTTCCCCACCACGGTACTTCGTTGACGACCAACTGCTCGGTCGTTCTACCGCTCAGTCATAGTCTACTCACGGCTACTAGGATCACCACAGAGTACAGACAGTGTTTGTGTAAGTGCAGTGATAGTGCGCGCCAACCCAAGTTCGAACATCATTAACGGTTACCACCACACTATTCTCACACAACGGTTAGTAATCAACGCATTGTTGTCAGCAGTATTCGTGATTGATTAGGGGAAATTGCCGATTATTTGGTTGTCAACTTCTACCCTTTCATCAAATAACTATATTATATGTGCTACATTAACTCATTTGTTATTATCACAATAAATTTTTGACTACATCAAAAAGAAACTTTGATTACAAGAAGTTAATTCGCAAATGTAATCACAATCAATTTTAAAACTATATCAGAACTACATTGTATCTTTTTATTACAAACAAAATATAAATAGTTTAAATTCACCAAACAAAACAGCTATTCTCACTTCATTTCGTTTTGTCTGTGAGTTTAGCTGAGATAGTTTTCCACGGTAGGATGGTTGCACCGTGCACTAATTAAAATGCACCGCCGGTTTGGAAATTAGATAGGTACAGTTGCACAATCGAATGAAATGGTAAGTATATTATAGTTGTGGCGATGATGGTTTGGTAGTTGCGATGACGTGAGCTGGAGAAGAATGCGTCTTGTGCAAACATGCCGGTGCCGGGTTCATGGTTGGCGCCCGAGCTTCACCAACTCACAAACAAATCGATATTCGCGTGTCGTCGCTGCACCAGTGCACGCCGCGTGCAAGAGCAGCCCTGCGCACCCAGGACCGGACTTCGCCAAAGCAAATTATTGTGAAATAAGACATAGGTCCTCCACCATTTTTTTTATATTTTATTAAACTTGATCCAGGGCCGGACTTCGTTTTATGATATTTGTGAAATGAGGCAATGGGTCCTCCACCATTTTTTTTTATATTTTATCAAACTTTATATTTGAAAGCAGTTATGATATTCACAACTCTTAATTGTTCTTTATGTGGTCATAATTAATTTTTAAATTTACTGTGACGTACAAGTGTAGATGAAATTGGTCTCAAACAATGGAACACGCGCAAAAATATCAGTTTGATTATTCCTTGTATATTCTTGTGCAATTTGTACGAAACAGTATATTATTATACAAGTTTTATAAGATGGTATATTGTTCTATGAGTTGTTTGGGGCACGGAGTGCTTCAAAAACACGAATTAAACACGACATCGTATGAAACGAATACGGTAACTCTATTGAATGACGTTGGGCACATTTATCTGTCAATATACATTTAAAATATTAAGTATAAACATGTTTTTTAAACTCTGCTTTTGATTATAACTGACATAATTACGTCTCATTTATTTCAGTCAACATGTCTTTCATTATACATTAAACTAAACAAAATTATTATGAAATAAAATAAAAATAATCTAATGAAAAATATTAAACCACAACTATAAATTGCTCACTCGCTAACTGTCATTCAATCAGTTTTAAGGTGTTATGTACAAAAAAGAAGTACATCAGAGAGGGAAGGCTACATTGTGACATAGATGATTAAAAATCTCCAATATTTCAAAAACAATTTTCGTTTCAATCATGTTTTTTTTTCTTTTTTCTGTTATGGTGGAAGATACTATTGTCCTTTAAAAAGTTTTACACGAATTTTTCTTTAAGTTTGATGTTTTAAATGTAGATTAAAGTATTATAATAACAATGCATTTTAAACGTAATTCAATTTGTTGAAGTTATTGAACTTTAGAGTTGAAATAATTTGTTACTTCCTAGCTATCTAAGCGTCTAAAAAACGTTGCAGACTTTGTTTTCAAGTACAAATATCTCTTATAAGAATGTAAGAATTATACTTCTGGCGCCAACATAGTCTCCGAGAAAGCCCCAGCACTAATTACCGTTCTCTTTCTTTTCACAGAGTAATAACTATTAGATCTGGTGTACCCGTATAATGTATTATTGTCCGGATATGGTTTTTTAACTTTTGTCTTATTATACGACCCAGATTTTACATGTCATTAAATACTAGAATTGAAATGGTTTTGTTTAGCAAATAAAAAATAGATTACCAAAATAAAGTAGTTTCTAACTTGGTCTAATTGTACATGATGAAAGATTGTGTTATGTCCAAGGACATAATTAAAAACTAATTAATCTTGTGTTTTAAAATAGCGGAAGAATATTTTTAGCGGCAAAGTAATTATTGTGCAGTTTGAATGTAAGATGTAAAATTCACTCCGTCTCTGGTGGTAACGGATCTCATTGTAGCTCTCTGTCCCTCGCATCTTGCGTCTCTGTCCAGCTCTATTATGTATCCCCAAGCGTGCGGATGGGAAATCTTATCCTTCCATCTCGCTCTACTTACCTAGCTCTCCTTCTAGCCCTACTACGACTCTACCTGTCAGGGTTCACCTTTTCCTCTAATACTCATTTTCCGTCCCTTGCTACGTTATTGCGTCTTTACGCGCTTATAGAGGCTCCCTCTCACAGGTTTATCTCTCTCTATGTCAATCTCACATTTTCCTATATTTGCTTAAGGTTTTTGCAGACTTTTTTCAGATACTTGAAATTCTTGAAGGTCTGTTGAAACAGTGTTTGTAATCAGTTATTCTTGACATTTCTCTCTGGAGACTTTTGTGATCGAGAACTTAATTACAAAGCGAAAGGATACCACGGAAGTTTAGTTTCCTTCGGATATTAATTATCTTCTTGAAAACCTACTACTGACTGCAATATTAAAGAACCTTAGGATTATTTCTTTGAACTTGGACGACATCTAAGCATTACAATTTTGTTCTTTTGAAATCTTTTCTTTAGGAAATACAGTAAAGAAAAAAAGCACAAATCCTCCTCAATATTTGATCATTATTTCCTTTCCAAACAATAATTCGTCCATCTAATCCAAAAAAAGTATATTTTGGTTTATCTAAAACAATTACTGAGTTCCAGAAGGTTTCAGGGTGGTTTACATATTTCAAACGTGTGTATGCCTGTACGGAGACTAGTTGGTTTGAGTTACGGTACGGTACGGTACAGACATGTTAAGTGCCCTAACCACAATGCAATTAAAATCATGTTTGGTAACCATTGCATAAGTATATTCGTCCCCTTTTATCATGTGCAGTAAATTTATTTAATTAAATCAATGAATTAATTTGATTTATAAATTATTATTTATTAAGAATTTATCATGCAGTTCATAAATATTTTGCATACAAATAAATGTGGTCGGGTGATTAACCCCTTTTCCCATAAATTCAAGTGTTTGTTTACAGACACATCATCACGGTTTCCTAGCAACGAGCTGTTGACGTATATCTCACGTCTGGTAACTCACATTTCTGTTGTTTATCTTAGCAAAGTATTTTAATGCGATATGCAATGGAGTCACACTTCTGTATGCACAACATCATTATTTTGCTGAAGTTTATGCACTTTTTAGCTCGTTGTTCTTATTCAAGCCTATCCAATTATTTTTACACCTAACTTGATTTTCTCATCATTAATTTTTTCCACATTCTTTGATGAATAGTTTTGTTGTTTTTTCTGTGCTAATTACAATAGACATAGTGATAACCTTACGAGGTCTCAGTTAGATTAAACTGGTATTTGTATTTTTGTAGTTATGACATTAACTTTATAAATAAATTCTTTGAAGATTACAGTTACTGCAATACAATAATCTTTACAACGTAATAGGAATCTAATTGAAACTGGAGTACTTGGAAACCATATTAAACCGTTATTTTATTTCTTTTCATAGTATTAACGCGTGTGTATATTTATCGTATTTCCTTCGCCCACATGATTCAAGAAAGGCGTTATTAAAATATTTATGACTGAGTGTTTGTAGCTGTTGAAAGATAAAATAATCTTGATGAAAAGAATATGCGTAGTTTATATTTGGAGAAGAATAGTTATGAGATGAAATGTTTAAGATATACGCAGAGAGACGCCATATTTAAAGGCTTTCAATTTGAAGTAGAATGCCGAGGCTTGACTAACGGCATCTAATAACAAAGTGAGTCACTCTACAATAAGAATCAGCGTCCATTCATCTCTGACTCAAAATCCGGAGATTGCTCATCGAGTTTCCGACCACGTAAGTCTAAGTGGAACAATTCGTTCCAATGATAGTGAGGAAACTATAGGTTCCTTTTTATCAATGTCTGCTACATTGTCGGAAAATTATTGACTGTGCGTTCAAGATAATTTGGCGTGTCAGGGCAATTCTCATTATCACTGCGGTTAAGAAAAAATAATAAAATCTATAGGCGTAACAAAATATAATGAAGTTTAATAAACGAATATTAAAAAATATTTATTTATTTATATAATTAATTAAAATATTGATACAGTAAACACAAATGAAAGTAATACACTCTATTAACGGATGAAAATTAAGAAACATATCGCATCATTTTTTTAAATCCTGTCAGACTTAAAAATACATACGATGTAGAATAATTCTCTGGTTGGAAATTGTGAAACGAACTACTAGATAGACTGTCAGGTATAGGGACAGAAACTTCTTTCTATTATGTTCATATAAAAAATGGTCCTCTATGTAACAATGTGGTAGATATTTCAAAGCTAAATTTGTTCAGGAATTTAAGCCATTGTGTTTCATTTACATCATTTTTCAATTCCTTCTAAAATCTATTAAACATACCAGTAAACTATTGAACAAACCACGGATGTTATATATCTTACCAGGCCTTAAATGTCTTATGATATACATAACTATTTTAGATATGTTAATAGTTATAAATGTAGCTTATTTGTATTAAAATATATAAATCGTAAAGGAAAGTTAAAATAGTAAATAAATGTAAATATGAGTCATCCAACGTAAATAATATTTTTAGTAAGCTTATCAATGACACAAGAATAGATTTCATAGAACTGCTTTTCCAAATGTTCCGATTACGTGTCACAATTTTCCAGTATATCCTGAAGTTCAAGTTCATAACGGAGAAAAAATATAGAAAGAATATGTAGTTTAATGTGTTCTGCGCCCGTAGAATTGATAAAGAAGTAACCTCGCTCTACTGCAACTCTAGGAGTAATTGTTGGAAACGCGAAACCTACATGGCAGATGTTTCATGTCCGGTTGTGTAAATGGTACTTTACTCAGGGCTTAATTAAAACTGACAGTATTTAATCAGAAGACATTTTCTTGTAGGCTCCACGTTCAATTCTGTTTATTTTAATTAAATGTGGAAATTTAAATGTTGCTTGTGCAACCGTGTGTGATTCCTAGCCTGCAATTTCATGGTATTGTTCTTGTCTTTCCTACTTGTTAGTTTTAGTTTGTTGTTGCAGTGACACCATTTTAGTCATTAGAACAATTGCGCGATTTTTTTGTCAAGTTCAATTGCATTCTTTTCCTATAACATCATTGTTTGACGTAAGAATTATTATCAGATGGTTACACATCGAAATTATTTTTTTGTTTCCATAAATTAACATCATCCTCAATGAAATAATTAAATACTTGTACCGTAATAATTATAACTGACAATGTTATAAGCAATTCATTTCTTTTAAAGATTTGTATCTTTATAAGGCAGTCATAACATATAATTATTAATACTTGTAATTATTTATCTCATATACATTCAAACCAACTAGTCTCCTAAATAATTGTTTCTGATAATCCAAAAACCTTTTTGGATCAGATCGACGAATTATTGTTTGAAAAAATTGACTCCCACACTCCAAGAAAATTAGTGAAAAGTATAATAAACCGTTTAAGGGAAATAATTCTAAAAAATGGCGGTTCAAAAGATCATTTATTTTATATAATTTACAGGTTTACGCAGACTAAATTGACATACTTAGTTGTTTTAATAAATATAATGGTATTTTTCTTGATTTCATTACAAGAAATTTAGGAAGTCAATACATACATTTTATTTATTAATATAGTAAGTTACAATATAACATTTGAAATATTCAATAAAAACTTTAAAAGAATACAAAACTATTTTCTTTACTGGTGTATGGAAACTAATTGGTTTGAGTGTATGTAATATATACATTAAAATGATAAATGTTTACCAGAATAATCTTTCGATTTATAGCCTGTACAGTGTACAAGTATCACATAATAGTTAAATTGGAACAACAACCCGTATATATAACCAGCAGGTGTATTTAAAACATAGAATATATTTTTGTAATGTACATAATTCAATGATAGTTATTCACGTTGATAAATGAATTCTAAATTAGCTCAAGGAAAGTTCATATATGTACTTACATTAGCATGATATCATTTATTAAAGGTTTATTGAGCACAATCTTGTGAAATCGAAATGATCTAATACGCACATAACTAATAATTTATGAATGATTATATTTCCAGTAACAGGAAGGCGACCGAGCTGTAGCAACCACAATTATGATTAATTTCCGAGAAAACGTTTCGTGTACCTGTTTATTTTTTCATTCCGGTTTATCAGAGGTGGCCGGTTTATCGCGTGAAGTTCAAGCCGCATTTAAAGACGGTGAAGTCATCAACCGAAACTGCGGTAGGATTACTACAATTCCCAAAAGTCGCGGCCGAAGTGACTCGTGAAATATGCAGGATGCTAGCGTGGCGTCTTCGCCTCGACTTGGGGAATCGCGCCCGTGGGCTTAGAAAGTAAAAGTCGCCCTGGAACCGGTTCCGAATTATGGCATTTAATATTTAGTGCGAAACCTCTGACCAACAATAGACTATACCACTACAATAGTTACAGCAGAAAAACAAAACAAATCTAGAACAATGATCTATTAATGCCACTGTGTTCTCATTTATTTTACTTCTTTTGTGGTATACATTAATGTTCGAAAAGGCTTTGTCAATTTCAGAAGGAACAGCTAAAAAAAAATGATACTCTTGTATCTCAAATAAGTATTATTTTGAATATTTCTCACGAATAGTTCCGTTGTAATTTGGATATATGATACTTGTCTCTATGTATCCATGTTTTCTTCTATTTGAGTCCCTCTTATATTATAAGTATTTCAGAAGAAAAAATAAAATCCAATAAAAACTCATATTTATCTTATTGATGGTCTTATAACATGCACCCCTCAAAAGCTACTAAATCAGCATTTCTAAAAAACGATCAATGTGGCAAAATGTTACCAGACCACCATTTTTTAAAGGTCACGCAATACACTGAAGGGCAGAAGAAAATATTGTTTACTTAGGGGAAACTGTCGACATAGTGATAAAGCAAAAATAAACTACTAGCAAGAATATTATTATTAGTAATACTCTCGGTAATACTAAAGAAAATAATATTTATATTTTAATATGTAAACTTTATATTTCTCTACATGTCATAACAGTAAACTTAACGTCGTAAAATATTTTTATCCATAATGATTTGTTTTGATTTTATTGCTGCAGATAACATTTCTGAACAATCACTTCTATTTATGGAGGTTACATATTCCAAATGTCTAGTATTATTAAGGAAAATATTATAATATTGTTATTCACATAATAATTATTTTGATATAATAGTCGTATGTAGGTATTACATTGAAAATAATGTAGGATTTGTTTTAAAATAATGAGAAGTATTTTGTTTACATTTTTTTTAAAAAATAATCAAATAAATGTTTTTTGTTACAAAATCATTATTATTTTAATTTTAAATATTATTATATCAGAGGGCAAATATTACTTTATTTTTATATTTCACACTCAAACCAACTAGTTTTTTAAATATATATGTATATTACCAACCAGAAACCAATTGACTTCCAAACAATAAGAAAATTATTGTGAAGTATAACAAACCGTTTAAGGGAAGTAATTCTAATGAATGGCAGTTCAAAAGATCATTGATTTTATATAATTTACAGGTGTACGGAGACTAGATTGGCATACTTAGTTGTTATAATATAAAATTTATTTCGTGTATATACATTCAACAAAAAACGTTACAAGAATAGAAAACTTATTTCATTTTCTGTCGTACGGAGACTAATTGGTTTGAGTGTAACTATTCCAGTAATATTGTAATTTTATAGTATAATGTAAACATGATCTTTAGAGGTACTGTTAATTTTTGTCTATCTTAGACAGATAAAATATTATAAATTGCAACTTTGCAAGAGAGAAAGGTATTTATTGTATTTAATATTTCTTAAAGACAAACATTCGCATAAAAATTCTGGTTAAAATGCATCGTAAAATGATAATTAGTTTCGCTGGTTGATTCCTTGATAGAATATCTTTCCGCATCTTGCTTATTTGAATCGGAGTGATTCAATGTCATCGCGACCGCTATAAACAAAAACGCATATGACTGTTATTACGTTTAATTCTCATCATGTACAATTGCACCGGTTTTCCTGCACTTATGGTAGGGGGGAGCCGTAGGGGGGCGCCGTAATTGAAAAGCCATGTAATTAAATTCACTTGGCTGAAAAGCCATTTCAGCCAATTCAACAAGGAAGACTCTAATCATTCGCAACTGCAAAATTTGGCACACATTCATACGACTACACCTACAACCTATTCGTTATCATACGTTTCTTTCTTTCATTTGTTGTTGTTTTTCTGCTATTTTAATCGCTTTATTGCGTACTAAATAATGATTTCTCAATTAGGAAATTGAATTCCAAGAAATTTGAACGCAATTATAAAATTACAGAAATGAAACTGAAAAATGATTATATAATTTTATCATGGCATAGATATGAAGACAAGATTTATAATTACACTTATATAGCATAACTTTATGTAAAATAGCTATGTATAATTTGCGATTTATGTCAAATATTACATGCAAATTTCTCACTGTTTCACAATGTCTTAAATATATACATATACAGGTGTTCCACAACTTAGGACAAAAAATTAAAGGGTATATACTGTACGACGTTGTGGAACACCCTGTATGTAAAATATAGTTGGTTAACCAATATTGAATTTACTCTGAACAAAATCTAATAAAATGAAAATTATTTTAACCTTTTCAATTCTCTAATGTGTTTTTAATATTTGACATTAAAATTAGCACATGTAGTACGTACGTAGGTACATATTTTATTATTTATTTATTTAACATTATTATAATGTATGACATGTTAATTATCTCTTTAAATATTATAAATTAAGAAAAGAATTAAGAAATTTTAGCGTAGATATTTGTAACAATAAGAACCCAATAAAGTGAACTGCTTTCTACTTTTAACTAATTTTTTTCCAATTTTCCAGCTGAAATTAGAAATTATAATTGTATTGCAACATTTTTTGAAATCATGCGAAATATCTGTACATATCTATACAAAAACTGTTCACACATTATCATTATTTATTCTTTTCTTTCGACAAATGTGTGTTCGTAAATAGAAATAATATATAAAATCAATACAATATAAAAAATAGAGACAAATTTTCTGTGTTCTATTTTTGGCAGTGCGCTAAGATTTTATGGTATTGTAATGTTTAGAGTCACGATAAATAACTATTGTTACTTTCAGTAATGGAGCTATTTTTAATAGGACAATAGTCGTAAACCAAATACTAATATTATTTTTTATAGGTGGAAAATTATAATGGTGTGTTATGTTTTGTTTTTCTGTCATTTCTGACTGGAAATATTTTATGATTGTTTCATGTTTGGTAGAATATATTTGTGAAATAAATTTCCATACTTAATGGCAGTATGTAGTGAAAATTACTCATTAATATTAATGATAATAAATATATAATAAAGTATTTATCATTTAATAAGGGTTTTAATAAAATATTTTTTATTATTTTGTAATTATTCTGATAATTAAATTTTTGTTTTTGAAGTTATGCAACATAAATTATAAGCATGATATAATAATAATCATTATCCCATATAAAACAAATTAGTATATAAATTTAAATAATGTTACGCGTAAATGTCCTATAAATATGTCAAATAATAAATGATAATTAATATATTATGATGGAAAATAAGTTAATGTTTTGACTTTTATAAATTAATTTATATATTTTTTTCTTAATGTACGTTATTAAAAAAAGTGTTAATAAAACTTGCAACTGCAAGAAATTAAATCAATTTACAAATAAATTAAATCCCCGTTACAATTTAATTGCATTTGAAGAAATGTACGGAAAAGTAATCGAATGAAGAAAAATAGGTTGTATAAGCTTGTAATCAGTTTTTAAGAAAAATATTGCGGTGTTAATGAAATCACCCAGAAAGTAATGAAAGAACGTCTAAAAAAGAATGAAAAAAGTTTCCAAGTCTGAATCTCTTGTAATTTGAACTTGATTACTAAATCGATGGTCGCTTCTGCTTTAAAAACTTCTCTTAATTTGGCGCTTTAATTAAAGTTCCTTAAATAGAGTAATAATTATTACTCTATAATATTGAACAATATTTAATGAAAAAAAAAATTATTTATAAAAACATATAGTCTAGACCTCGGTCTAGGCTTACTCATAAGAATAAGAAAACAATTAAACTATGTTCTGAAAACTACAAAAAATATTTTATTCGGGTTCATAAGAGACCAACTCTCCTCTACTATGTAGGTGAGATGGACCAAGGCTATGAGATGAAATAGTTAACAGATTGTAATCATTTGTCATATATGGTACACTCTTTCTTTCTCGTTCGTCTATTTAAATAATTTTCCTTTCATCCCGCATATTCGTTTTCATAATCTTCATCTTCTTCATTATCATCTTCTGATTAACCATTTAACAACAGTTCTTCAGAAGTCTTGAAATTGCAACTAGTTCGTCTACCTTTCTATGTGCGAATGACTTCTTCCTGTTTACCGGTTGAATTGATCTTTTTAACAATAAAAATCTTCTGGTACATCTGTCCTCAGTATAGATGGTTCATCTGTCCTCAGCTCAGAACAGAGGTTAAATGGACTAATAAATTACTTATGTCTGTACAAAGAGAACCACATTTTTATGTTATGTTAAGTCTTAAGCATATGTTTATAAAGTATATACATAAATATTTAGTTTAAACCTACCGAAGTAGTAATTAACTAATTTTGTATATAAGGTACAATTTTTTGACTGCATTAATTTTCAAGCGACTACTTATACTGTCTCTAAACAAGAAAATTCTTATTCCCTGAGAAGTATCACTCTAAAGTACTTTTAAGACCAAAAGTTCATCTCTCCTACCGGTCCATCTCTCCCCCCTTGCCAAGAAAAATGACTTATAAGAAGTATAAACTGCTTATAACGATATAGCAGTACAAGATGATAATGAAGATCGGAAGTTGTTAATTAGGTGATCGTTTAGCAACCGCCTGACACAATTATTTACAGTTAATTAGAAAATCAATGGTTTTATCAAACGGAAAAACGAACGTGACTATGATATAGGGTTTTCAAAAGCTATTGATTAGCTCTAATTACGTATTTTGTAACGTTAAACCAACAGTTTCCCACAGTAACAACCTCCATACAACTTCTCAATGCTAATTACGGCTTGTCACTAATCACACAAAGGCGATTTCATTTTCTGAAGAGTTGGTTCATGACCATTTCAACGGTAAATGTTTAATTATCGGATATGTCAAATTATACTTATATTTCCGTAATTTGACACACGAAGCAGCAGAAATTTGTAGCCGTTTGGACAGACCATTTATTGATTGTGTAAATTTATGGACTGATGGTGAAACCGGACATTTTCCCACTTCCTACAGTTTGGAAATGGTTATTCTTTAATTAAATAATGGAAGCTATTCCGAAACGAAACTAAATTTTATACGTTTCAAATTGTAAATGGATCTAACATTGCGGATTTGCGCAATCAAATTAAGAGTATTAAATTCAGTAAAGCATTATTTTCAAAGTATTCTGTACACAAATCAATTAGCAAATGCAATAATTTGCGATTTACAATGTCAGCTTTAAACGGATGGATAAAGCTGATTTATAATTATAACATAGAAAGAAAGTTCACAAATAAATATATATATATATATATATATATATATATATATATATATATATATATATCCATACAGCAGTGAGATACAAGTAAAACTTCTTATTCTTATGTTCTTGAGGTCCTGTTCTATCTATGAATGTGTCACAGATAACAATGTCAGATAAAATGTAATTCAAAACTTTTTACCGTACATTTTTTTACATCTACATCAGAAACTGTGCTTAAATGGAATAAAACAAAACAACCAAGTCTTCCTTAGTAGATAAGCGATTTTTATATCGTTCCATAATGGATTTCCATGCATAATTAAACACTTTCCTTAGCTGGAACAAAAACGGATATAGTTCTTCAAAGATAAGCACGTTTCAAAGGCAGGCAAAGCCAACTTTATTAAGTTTTAGAAATATCATTGCATTTATGTCTCCATTAAAAGTTTTAATATAAACTGCCTTAGACCGTCGTAACTTCACAAGAAGACAGCGAATAACATTAATCAGAGAAAAGTATTTTAATCAGAATCATTTAATTAAACTTATAAATTTGACACTGTTCGTGCTGAAATTTGACGTGAAAGCAAAATCAAGCGAGTTAATTGACAATCATGAAAATGAAATATGAAACTAGGGAGATTATCGCTGGGAAAAGCTTCGATCGGAAGCCTGCAATTCCTCTTAATTACTGGAATACGAATGGTGAGAATTGCTTTGGTAACATGATTTATTTGTACATATATCATCACAGCTTAATATGATTTTACACACAAATCGATAACGAAGATTTATTTGTATCATAAAAAATATAATTCTATATTATTATTATTATTGTAAATAATTTACTAATACAGTAATGGAAACCCAATAAACACTTCAAGAGATATTTATCTGCATGTCCTGGTAGTATGTTTTCTATAAATTTCAGTATGATTTATTTTACAACCAGACGTCACTTTACGAGGAAAAATTACTATGAAAAGTGTGTTACGGGGATAAATATAAGTTAACCTTGCGATAGGTCACAGGTCGTCTTTACTGTAAATCAATCATTCGGTTTGCGTTGTCTGCGCATCTATCCAATATTGGAATCAATTAATAGATAGCTCGTTTACTTTGCACTCAAATAAGAAACTTTTGTGCAAATACATCATTTCATTAACTAATCAAACATAATTTGAAGGGTTTACCGGAATTCTACATCAAACAATAAAATACCAGAACAAATTTGAGATGATTATTCATACATTTATATGATTTCATATTTTTTGTTTTGAAACTTAAAATCATAGTTTAGTCTGCAAATATTTGATAATAAATATGGATTTAGCTCAGTTCAATATTCAAACTTGTAAAGTAAGTACAAGTTCAATATGATTTTCTAAAATAAAGATCTGATAAGTATGTTTACTTAACTCGACAGTACAACAAGAATGTCCTGGTTCTTTTTAAAATTTGATTCTAGTTTTAAATAATTGTTAATTTAAATTATATTAAACATGTTTAGTAGATGAAGATAGATCACTATTGTCCGAAACTCAACTCAAAATTGGATTGGATTGAACTGTTCGAGTGTATGAATGAGTACTCATAGTAAGATGAAAGGTAATTGATGAGTGGAATTATCCATGTAATGGTTTGGGAGGCGGTGACACTTGGTGGGAACCAGGGCAGTGGTGACCGGACCGCGCGTCGGTTCTTGCTCCGGCGTCCTACTTCCGCCGTCGCCCGCCGCTCGACCTTGACGGCGCCAAGGCGTCGCGACGACGTGTGTACCAGTGCCGTGCACTCCACCACCCTTATCGCCAATGACGAAAAATATTACACCCGTATTTTTATTTTTCTCCAAATTGACTTTTGATAATGAAAAAACTGCTATTAAAAATTATATCCTTCTTACCCAATTTTACTTTGAAACAATATTATATACCATACAATGTAATTAAAAAATAATTATATCATATACAGAGCAACAAATTAGACTTTGTAGGTTTAAATAAAAAAAATTGTTCACTTAATTTTTATTGCAAGACCTCATTGTTAATTTTATTTACATCAATTGTATTTACTTTATTTTAAAAGTTTAGAGTTTTCCTCTTCATAAAATCTGGTTCAAAAGTTTTTTAATTAATGTGTTCTTATTTATAAACTATTAAGTTTTTTAATAATAAATTTTAAATCTGATAAGCAAAGCCATAAAAATAAATATGAAAGTAACTTCAGTAAAAATCTATTTAACTAAATTCTTCGTATCATTTTAAGTTTCTTCCACAATCATATATGTGAGAATCTATTGATTTGGTGAAATTTTCAACGCACAGCAGTGATCGGTTATGTGACCAGCATACCTAATTAAAATTGAAATTCGATCTGAGTTACTTCTGGGATTTGAAACAGCGACAGCGGCATTCGTCTTACAAAAGTTAAAATTTTCAAGTTTTACGTACCATGACCGTATAAAACAGACGTTGAAATTGAATACATTTGAGTTGGACAGAAAACGACTACAAATGCGAACTCTTAACTTCTACTAGAATTTAAATTTCCTTCAAACGGTAACTGACATTAAGCGAAAAACTTCTACAGACATATTTCACCGTTGAACCTGAGAACGTTTTACCAAGTTCTTCTAAAAATAGTAAAGGGATAAGAGAAATATTTACTAGATGTTGTTTTCTGAGCTTGAAAGTTCTTATCTAGGATTTGGGCGGACCTTCACTCGAGCTTTAATGGTCCTAGCTTTCATGAGCTGAATCTTGTAAGATGTATTTATTCTACCTTGTTACGAGGTTTATTTAGGATTTTCTGCTGATCTACCCAAAGAATCACATCACTGTAAATTCAACACATATAGCGAAGAAGTGTCATTATTTTAATTTAATTGTTAGTGTAGTAATAATATTACAGTACAGATACAGTTATTACGTTGTTACCAGCTAACAAAGACTTAACTTCTTGAAACCGGTAAAGGTTATAAATTTTAGAAATACTAACGTTATCTAGGAAAAAAATCTTATATCGTTCTTTGTGATCCCTAGCATGTAAACATTGTCAAAGGAAAACTAACAATGGCAATTCGTTAAGAGAGTTATTTGATGTTCGGTTCCCGTTCCTTTATTGAGTAGTTCCCTGGCAAAAAACTCCAGTGAAGTAACTGTCCCCTTGAGGGCCATACTGTCAACACACATCACATAAAACACCGAAAATGTAGCCGCCTTAGTCTTGGAACAGCAGCACTTTAAGAAAATTGCATCACATCATTCTATCTGCGTCCATGGACATAGTTGCACAAATAATTCCGGAATTATAGCGAATATATGTTATTGGGGCAACTTAGCATGAATAATGAGGATGTGATGTTTAGTTATGTAGTTCACGGACGAAGTAACTTCGAGCTTTGTATGAATAAAATACGAGAATGTCTTCATAAATCTGTAGACCTTACAAACTACGCTTTAATTATATGAGGCAATGTAGTATATTTTTCTTGGAAATAATAGCTACATCGTTCATATTTTCTGCTGACATTTTAATAACATATTTTTCTTGAAAATGTATAATATTACTTTAAAGTGTCATTCTTTCATTTCGCAATGATAATTGTGTTTTGATTTTAGATCATTTTACATTAAGTTTAGTATATTCCGAAGATTTCTAGATCCAATTTTTATTGGAAGGGATTAATCTCTTTTACTATTCTTCAGATATTCGTCCACAACTCTCCATCTGTTGTTTTGCTCTTACAGTTGTTAATTTCGGATGGTTTTAGGTCTTCTTCCACTTGTCTTAGCCATGTTCATCTAGATCTGCCTCGTCTTTTTCTTCCTCCACTCAACGACTGATCTTATTATATCTCTTTCTTCTGTTCTTGATGTTTTATTTGTTCACTAGTTTCTCCTTCTAATTCTTGTTTTATTTCATGGTTCATTCTTATTATCTATTCATGGGTCCTTTCTCTTTTTTATCATCATTTTATTACTACTCCAAAGCACAAAGAGGAAAAGTTACTTGAACCCTGAAAAGGCCACAAGTGTGTAATTACTTTAAAATTCGAATTATGTACTATACTTTTTCTACGACTACTTTTTGATTTTTGACTAATACTTTGAGTCCTGTTTTATATAGAAATGTAGTACATTTCGTGATTTTCTTGATAATTCTTATTAAACGTTGGTATTTGCCATTTTTCATTACATTCTAAAACATATTTTGTACCCTCCTCTGTATATTTAGCTGAATTTCGAGTAGCCAATTGAAGTTATCGTTGTCAATAACCTTTAGGGAAGATGAAAGCTAAACATCTGATTTGAAAGTCATCTCCCAAATATCCTGTCTCCCTATGAGACGGAAATGCACTTTGCTACATCAACAGCCCGGGTGAAGTTGACATACGCTGCTGAAATGATGTCAAACACATGAGGGTTGAAAGTG
Organism: Stenolophus ochropezus; assembly: GCA_035578165.1. NCBI lineage: Eukaryota > Metazoa > Arthropoda > Insecta > Coleoptera > Carabidae > Stenolophus > Stenolophus ochropezus. The sequence goes on along the minus strand of JAQOWZ010000011.1, from coordinate 566,540 downwards.
GAGGGTTTAAATGCGCAGTGAATTTGCAACCCCTGCTGGTGATTTTACATTCCAGCCAGTGGTGAACGGTTTCAGCCTTCATTGCGATATAAAATGCCACCAGTGGGAGACTAGGAATGAGCTAAGTTGTTAACACAGCATTTTATTGTCTCACATTTTAATTTAAGGCGTTTATCACACCACACGTCAGATCTCGTAAAATTTGACATTTAAAATAAAACTTTTTATGTGCACTATGTGCCAAAACTGACGAGTCAAATGCAATAAATTATGTTAGTGTAAATTTTAACTGACATTTATTCTGCAAATATTTAGGTTAAGTATATAAATATAACGCTAAATATTTACTTATACCTAAGTAATTTTTCCAATACGAGAGATATTGCAATGTTACTGGTTTTGATATTTTACAGTCTATACAATTAATTTTGACTATTTATAGAGCAAATTAATTGAAGCAATTTTATTACACTTTTTATTAAGTTTTTGATATTAATGTATCATTAATATTCGTAAATGTGGAATGGTAAATAACAATTGCAGAAAAGTGATTTAAATCTTAATATTTTTACTCTAGAATTGCAGTTTTTACAATTTATTTTGTCTATTCTGTAGAGCAAATTTAGCTAAAAGAATTTGAATTTTTTTAAGTCTCATATACCAATGACACAAATTTTATAGAATGTAATACCTATATGTTTTACTTTGTACATTGTAATAAAAAATATGTGTATATGGCAGAAAAAGAATTTACATATTTTTCCATTTATATTCAAAGTGCACCTACATAAAACTTTATGTTTATACAAACTAAAATATTGGTAAACTAGAAACATTTTGCTTCTGAAAGTGTATAATAATTTTGTCTTTGAAACACGTACAGCTTTTCTAAATAAATAACATTAGTAACACACATTTTATTTACATTTATAATATAGCCTACAATTGACAAACGTTCTAGGGTGACGACTCTAATACAAATGAGAGTAAATATATTACGAAATCTGCATAATTGCCGGATAAAGTGCTTTAACTTCCAACTAGGGAATACAGACGTAAGAGGTTCTTAAACAAATGCAATTAAATTGAAAACTAAACAAAGAATAAACGTGCAATTTTTTGTTTGTTGCAACATAGTTACACACTTGTAAGTTCACGTTTTTACACGCTAAAAAAAACACACTATCACTATTTCTCGCAAAAAGCGTTCTAATGTAATTACTTCAAAATTTGTACTAACACGTATTTATCTTATTAGTTTAGAGTTTCTAAAAATGAACAGGAAGTTTGTGTTAAAGCTAACTCGTGCTTCTTAGTTGCATTACTGTGTCACTTTTACTATATTTGTCATTTGCAATCATAAATGTCAAGTTTGCTATTAATACCTTCTCATCTTAAGTGAAACATGTAATTAATTATGTAATATAATAATGTGATTTCCAATGATTTATGTAATCGTGATTAACTTTCCGAAAAGTGAAGATTAGAAACCTTGAACTTGTACACGTATTGACAGAAATATCAAAGTAATATAATGCATAATTGACCTCGGCGAAAGTAATAAAATATATTACATAAAACCATAAAAGTTGAATAAATAAATAAATTACCTCTTTTTTATATTTGTTTTATATTTACATATAAATGTTTGTTCTACTTATAGTAAAGATAAATGTTGTAAAGTGTATTATTATTTATTTATTTTGAGTAATACTTACAAGTAAAATTTAATTTAAAATGTGTGTACTTTGCAATTTAATTTTTTTTTTAATTAATTGTCAATACGGATAAAGAGGTCAAAGTTCGATACATAAATATATATTTTCCGAATGCGTTTATAGCTACATAATTATAACATACCTAGTATTGTTAAGAGTATCTTAATTTCCGCTGATGTCAAATGAATTTCGAGCTCAAAAGCGAAAATTTTAAAACATTTTTATCCCTGATTTGCTTAATAAATGAAGACTATTAACAATGTTTCATTTTAAATGAATCAGCTAACAAAATCAATCGTAACCATGGATATGCCAAATTCTATGTTTCACGTTAAAATACTCTCGTTATATTGTTGCAAACTAATGATTAGTTTTTATATTTTATGTCTAAGAAACGAATTAAAGGGAATTTTTGACCATTCATATTGTATGTTATATCCGAAGTTGGTTATATCTAGGGCATGTAACCGAAAAAAATACTGGTTAACGGTTTACCCTTATAGAGAAATTGAAAACCGGTTAAAAAAATAATCTGACAAAAATGTAACAAATAAAATAATGCAGTTTATTTAACGAATATTCACAAAAAAATCCGTCATACCTTGAGAAAAACGCAGGTCACTTTTCAATTGTAAACTTACCTAGACAAAGATACTATACCTACTTTTATGTAAATTTAAAAACTCATAACTCATATTCAAAAACAACTAGATTTAAATATTTTCGCTCTAACTGATATATTTTTTTTTGTTAAAAGTTACCGGTATTTTGAGCCTTAAAAAATAGGTTAAAATTACGGTTAAAGTTCGCAATTTTCGTTCAAAATATCGGTTACCGGATTTTATTAACCTGTGCTTTTAAAGAAACGAATGAAAGGGATTATTTGACTGTTCATATTTGACTATATTTTTTTTTAATTGTAAGTAAGAACTGTTAGTGATTAGAAGCAATAGTTGATGTAGCGCATTGCGCAAAGCACGCCACTGTTCGCCATAGCAACGCGGCAGGCAATCAATAGCTCGATGTATGTGTGTTGTAGAGGCAGTGCGATGCTGGCGCTGTGGCTGGTGGCCGCGACGCTGTGCGGCGCCGGGGCGGACGACGTGGTGGCCGTGCTGTCCGACCTGTCGGGCTACAACCAGCTGGCCACGTCGAGCACGCTGCGCTGGACGGGGCAGGGCAACGGCTCGGTGCCCGAGCACGCCGTGCCCGCCGCCCCCGGCATGTGGGTCTGCCGCGCACGTGCGCACACCAACAACATGTGGCTCGCCGGGGTGCTCACCAGGGATGACAAGTAAGTACAATACCATCATTCACACCCAAATTCAAGAAAGACACAGTTGTAATTGTACCAGACACAAAATAAACTTCCGCATTTTCAGTTTTCTTGAAACCCCAATAAAACACATAAAAACCATTGTAAAAGTAAAATTATCTCTAATGAGTTCAATAAACAAACTTCTTTCCCACAAATGTTTTGCATTTTTACTCACACTTATTCAAGTAATGACACCGAAATTCAAGAAAGACAGAGTTATATATATATAAGACACAATTGTAATTACCGCGTTTTTATTTTTCTTGAAACCCCAATAAAATACGTAAAAATCATTGTAAAAGTAATATTATCTCTAGTAAGTTCAATCAACAAACCTCTTTCCCAAAACCGTTTTGCATTTTTACTCACAATTATTCAAGTAATGACACCGAAATTCTAAAGACAGAGTTATAATTTTACCCAACACAAAACAAACTACCGCGTTTTAATTTTTCTTGAAACCCCAATAAAGCACTTAAAACCATTGTAAAAGTAAAATTATCTCTAGTAAGTTCAGTAAACAAACCTCTTTCCCTGTTTTGCATTTTTACTCACAATTATTCAAGTAATGACACCGAAATTCTAAAGACAGAGTTATAATTTTACCCAACACAAAACAAACTACCGTGTTTTTTTTTTTGAAACCCCAATAAATTACTCACAATTATTCAAGTAATGACAGAAATTCAAGAAAGGCCGAATTATATCTGACAGAGTTGTAATTTTACCCGAGCCAAAACAAACACAGCTGTAACTATTGTAAAAGTAAAATTATCTCTTTTCTATAATTGTTTTAAGCAAGGTTGGCAAAATCATTATTTCTTTAAAAAAAACATTGATTGTTTTAATTTTTAAAGATATCTAAGTGTTACTGCACTTTTTAAATTGTTTTAAAAGCAATAAACCTACATAAATATTTTAAATCATAAACGAAAACGAAATCTACAATAAAATCTAAAAAAAAAAACAAAAAAAAAATTAGTGTCACCGAAATTTCAGAAAGACAGAATTATGTTTAAAACAGAGACCCAAAATATTCACTCAAAAAAACTAAATAAAATCCAGATAATACGCAATTATAATAAAATTGTAGTTAAAATTATATAATTCAAATAAAACAATTTGAATATAAAATAAAAAACTATCGTAGGAGTAAAAAATTATTTTTTAGATACAATTATATAAAAACTGTTTCATTGTATACATACATATAATAATGGGTGAAATAAAATATATAATCTTCCTCTTCCTTTTCTCTCATTAAATAAAACGATCCAGTCTAATTATTAACTTGAATTATATTTTTAAACAAACATTTGAAACACAAAACAAAATAAAAACCTCAAATATCCAAATATATAAAAAAACCCAAGTAATTTGTATTTTTTATATAAACGCAAGTTTTTTTCAACGCTTATTTAAAAGTAATTGTTTCGTTAGTTAATTACTTCCTTACTTTTGCAATCTTCTTAAAACAAAATACATTTTATGCACTATTTAAAAATTAGTTTAAGGTCTTAATAAACTAAACAAAAATATTCATAATTATTGCCATTACGAAAGAGATAAATATTTTAATTATTTTATTTTCAAAATAAAATTTATGCGTCATTCATATTTTTAATAAATATTTAAAACTAATGATATAATTACAAAAGAAAAATTGCTATGATATTAGATAATTTAGGTTTTAAAGTGTAATTTTATATCTGATAAAAATATACTTTCGTTATTTTGTTTAATTAATATATGGCTCTTATTTAACGGTTTGTCAATTTAAACCAAATAAAAATATTGGTTCGAAATTCGAGACAGAGAACAGAAAAGAAAATATTTATACCAATAATGAAATATAAAAGATGACAATAACTACTATTTATTGATTTGTAAAAGAAACAGGAATACAGGAAATGTATTTTAATTCCATTTCTGAAATTTTGTCTGGCTTCAATTACAAAACAATATAGAACGTTTATACGAAATCAATATTTCATTGAAAGGTACATGCGACGTGAATGAAATTGTGTTATGAAATAAATTCCATCCAGTGTTTTAGTGACCGACAGATGATATCCGTAAACGGTTAATTTTGGTTTATACCGGTTATTTAAAAGCGCAAATTATAAATGTATGTGATTTCCTTGTCAGTCTAGTGTCGCAAGGTCATTGCCGAAATAATAACCCGTTTGGTCGGTGATTTAATTCACCAAAATGGAAGTAAAGCGGACAAGTAAAAAATATTATAATGAAGCAGCAACACCTTAATGAGATGAAATCACATACCGGTTTTTCTCAGTATAAGTTGTCACACTGGGATTAGATTTATTTCTTTTTCTGTCTTTCTTATGCAATACTTTTTTTCTTAATGAATACGAGTCATATTTACATATTCTGTAGGCGTGTTGACAAACTTAATAATACCATCTCTCGTTAACTAACACTTAAATATGTATTTAATATTTTGGTGTTATGCAAAAATATTCTTTATTGTATCTTTTACATTATTCATTCACATAAATTTTACAAAGTTAAACGATTAACTAAAAAGTAAAAGTTTCGTTAGATTTATGGTGTCTAGTTCGGTTTGAAAGTGAAACTAATCGAATTTGCGGCAGCATTAAAACTTTAATCATTAACATAAAAAATATACCGTTGTATATGTTACTAATTTGTAAAATTATGTATGACGCAATATGTCTGTAAAATTTGCGAAATTTAAAATATAAACATATTTGATTACTCAGCGTATGACACAATTTATAGCTTATAAATATCAACCTTTAAAAGCCAAAATTTACCAAAAAGGTCAAATGTTGCATATATGAAATTTAGCAAAGATGATGTAAGCTATTGTTATATTCTCTGGATGTGATGAACTCTCTCTTGCAAGATTCGTTTCGCTGTTAAGATTTCCGTACTCATTTACAAACAGAACATGGGAAAACAACTTCGATATTTATTCGAAAATATCGTTGTGTAGAATGTAATTGATTTGGCGAAGCGTAAACAATGTATCAATTGTCATTTTAATTATAATTCTCCGTAAGGATATATAATTATTGTGAACGTAATTGAAATATTGGTAAATGAATAATATATCTCGACATAATTGTTGAATACAGAAATGTCTCAATTTTTTTTTATACAAAATTGTTTCATATAAAATTTTGATTGAAATTAAAATACATTTCCAAAAAAAGCAAAATAATCAATTGTAAAATAATCATTATAATTATAATTTTTTAATGGCTTTTAAAATAATCTTTTGTTTCACTGTATTGCAAACATTAAAATTACTGTATAATTAATCGTTATATTTCTGTTAGTACTATAGTTATATGATTACGTCTTGAATGCAAAACATTTTGTTTGGATCTTTATTTGAAATATAATTTGTTTACATCAAAATTTTACCACCGGAAGAGCAAAAATATTATATAAACGCGTATCACACCTCACAATATTTATTTAAAGTAAATATTTCTTAAAATATTGAAATTCCCACAATTCTCTACGCGTTACGCAAATATTTCAAATGTGATTATAAACTTAACTGTGTGAATACCTAAATCATATTGTTTTCTTTTCAATTTGTTCGTGGAAAAGAATACTGTACAACTCGAGTGAAATGCTTATATCTATTTTTGTTGTACAATATACTATTATACACTCTTGTCAATAAAAATAAATTAATATTTTGTAATTAATAATTTTCTTTTTTTTATTATGTTTAATATAAGATCAAGAATCTGAAACACATTTAAGTCGTACATATACTGAAGTACAATTTTCTTTATGTAATGTATTTCACACGTATTTTAAGTATTCCATTATTTTCTTCTTAAACACCAAAAAATTGTTTGTTCAGTGTTCAAATATGTACTAAGAATATTGTCTATTCCCAGCGGCAAGGGCAAATGTGTGGCATCGAGACACGGTGTGGTCCAACCTTACGCAATCTACGAAGTCCTGCAGAACTTCGAAGACGGTGGCCGATTGACCTGGAGGAAATGGGACAAGTTGCACTCTCCACCAGGTGGTTCTGTGACAATCAGCAGCGAACCCTCCATGTTCGTGGGCAGACGCAAAGATCGCGATGGCAACGGCTACCACCTCGGTCGTATCGAGAAGGGACTCATGGGGACCATCATCGTGCTGGAGGACGGCAAGGAGAAGTACTACGATGATGGAGAGGTCTTAGTGGAAACCGAGCCTATCAAGTGAGTAACCTTGTGTGTTTTGACCTTTTGTTGTGTAGTGAACTCGTGTTCTTGAAACCGTTTTGTAAACTTCTGAGAAATACTATATTTTCCTTATATGGTACTGACATTTATACATTTATAAGTTATTTTTAGTATGTGGTTTACGCAAATATTACACAAATATATGAATCAGCATTATCATTTTGATCTTCGTGACAGGATACAGACTAATCAAAATTCGTTTTGACATCTCTAATAATCAATCAATAGAAGTCAAAGGAAATAAACAGAATAAATAATCATAAATTATATAAATTAAATTAGATTACGCACAGGTGTTCTGATTGACTTGTGTACTGTGTACAAAAGGAAGTATAAAATTATGAATCTAAAGAAGAAGTACATTTAAAAATGAGATACTTCATGGTGGCATGATTCATAAGTTAAGTGCAATTAAACTTGTGATAAAAACAATTACTAAACTGAAGTTCTGATGTCAGTACCTGTCATGCAAGTTTAACATTTGTTTATTTTACAACTTGAAATTTCAAACACACATCATGTGACCTTAACATTTAGTTAATCAGCACCCATCTTACACTGTGGAAGAACAATTTACCAATCAGACTGGGCAATTTTCGTTCAATTAACAGTATGTAGGAGGCACAATCAATACCTAAATATATCTCGGAATTTTCACTTCCTAATCGAATTATTCTCTGATTTCCTTCTCTGTACTAACTACACTAATAATCAAATTATGTCATCCATTTCCTATCATATACGTAACTCTCTTGTAATCAATTTCATATTGATGGCGGATTATTAAACATTTTACACTATGCAAAAGTGAATTGATGTGATGTCATTGCGGTTTTTTGAATCACTCTACAACATTTTTTTAAATAAAGGCCACGCGATTTCAAACAAGTCTTTTTGTCGTGTAAATGTTTGTGCATTTAAATACATTTAAAATGTAGATTAAAAAAAGTTGTTCGTCAGGAAATACCATTATGTGGAAGCAACATTTACCTTGAAATTCTGTTATCAAATATCAGTAAATGTCATACAAACAGTTCTCGCTCTGTCTGCTAATTTTAAATAGCATTTATACAAAATTTAAATACCTCCTGGTAAAAATAAACAAAAATTAATCCCGTTGTAAAAGTTCCGGAAAAGAAAGTAACAATTTCAATGTGATGAATAGAAAGTAAATAAATGATTTGCAAAATAAATACAGGAAAAAATAATAGACAATAATTATAGTTGAATAGTTGACTGACATGCTCTTAGCTAGTATTTGATGTATTATACATGTTAGCACAAACACTGATAAAAATAAATAATCAGTTGAGGTACGTGCAATGAATTTTAATAAAAATGTTGATTTATAGTAGTAGACAGGATATGAAACTGATTTAGGAATAACTGCCATTTGAAATAGTTTTAATGTTTGCAATGTTGTTGAACCTTGAAACTGATAAAATAGTAGTTTTTTAAATTGTTATAACTCATCCTTACTTGCGATACGAAAGCGATAAAAAATATAAGAAAAAGCCTGTATATTTTTTGTTCTTTCGAACTAGATGATTGATTGTGCACCATGTGTTAAAATGTGTTATCGAACTTTCAACCCTCAATTCATATATCACAAATTGTAACCTCTATGACAACTTCAATAAAGAAATATTTGTAAAGCTCTCCAAGAACGGTACCTGTTCTGTTTCCGGATGTAAAATAAGATTACTTTGAGAAGTGATGAGGAAAACACTTTGACACAAGGAACAAATTATATCTAACCCAGTAATCAAATTGATTTCTTATAAATAACTTTATTTGTTTCCAGGTACGAAATGACGATCCTGACTTTCCATCCGACGCGTCGTGCCCGACCCATTCCGATGGTGTTGGGTTCAACCGTGATGCGCAACGACGATGAGCCGACCGACGATGGCTTCGGCGGAGAAGAAAGCCGGGTGGACACGGTGATCGCGTACAACCACAACCAGACCGTGAGCTGGGGCCAAGGACACGCCATCCTCGCCGGCCTTCCAGTCACCGTCTCCTACTCCAACGGCACTAAGATAGACGAGTTCAAATGGGCAATGGACAGCTTCTCCAATCACTCCTCCACCTACCAAGTAGAAACTTTACTAGCACCAGGACGAGGCGTAAACGTCACTCTTGTAGGAAACTGGAGTGAGTTAAACATCGCTTACTCTGCCAAACTCAATATTATTTACGCGGACGGAATGAAACGTCAACGAATGATTTCTTCTACCAAACGTGAAGTCGGTTTACGAGACGTACATCCAGAATATGGACCAGTGTACTTCTTGCATAACAACACGTATGTGCCAACTACTACGACTACAACTACGACAAGTACAACTACAAGAACAACAAGTACTAGTTCGACTACAAGCAGTACTACAACGGAAGAAGCAAAACCAGTACCACCCAGTCCTCTAGATCTAGAAGAACTCAACTCTACCACGAAGAAGGGAGATCCGGCAGATCCTGGTAAAAAGCGCGAGAATTGGCCACACGATGAACCCAAGTCCGAGCCCAGTGAGAGCCAAGCATCAGGCGTGAAGGGAATCGAAGCTGGGTCTGTTCTATTCGCAGGCTTAGTCGCTCTGAAGTTGTTTACGTAGGGAGGAAAGCATTCACTGTTCTGCTGCTCTGCTTGCGTTGTACATAATTCGTGTACATATAACAACATGTATCATAACATTGATTAATATATTATATAGTGCAGGGTTTCACAAACCTTGACTCAATCAAAATAATAGCTATGTCTCTAGCGTCTAGCGTGTATCAGATATTTAGCTTTAAATGTATATTTTGGAAGTAGAAGGACTGTTTGTGAAGCCCTGTGTAGTGAGATGAGTGTTTGTACGAGCGTCGCGACGCTCCGGCGTCCCGGCGGAAGTGATAACGTCCGCGGAGTCAACAGGCCCGAGTTTTTTTACAAGAGAAGAGAATATTTTTTGCAAGAGTAGAAACGTAGCGAGATATAGTGAAAAAACTTAGTACAACTTCATGTGGTAATTGAGCCGCTTTTTTTCGCGATCCTAGCATCGGATTTAGAGTTAATTACATGTAACTGTAACTGTAAATTCATGTTACTCAACAACAGCTAACTCTTATTGAAATTTAAATCATGTATGTCGTAATTTTCAATTGGCTACTATTATACATTTATTTATTTTATGTCATATGTTTGAAATAAAATTTCTTGTGTGTATAAATGTTTTACAGACATGTATTTGATAAGGCGTTGTCCAGACGGATCCGGTTCGAGTCCCGAAAGAGAGCAGCTCTTGAGCATTTATTCTTGCATTGTAAAAATGATTTTAGTTTTATATTGAAAACAAACGTGTACAAGTATTTGTGTGAATGTGCGTGTGTGTGATGTGTGGAGAGAGACGTGAGCTGCTTTGCTACCGCCCGCTGAAGTGCCGAATTGTCAAGATTGGAGACTGTGGTTTTAGACATTCCGAACAGATTTTGTTTATAGATTTGTATTATAGACTTATTGTATTTTTCATTACTATCATCATTTATTTTTTCTGTTCAATTATTTGAAATATACAGCGGCAACGCAAGATCTGATAAATGTTTTTTAATTATACTGTTAACCTTCTTAATGTGATACCATGATAAAAATAATTAGAACTTCTAGTTGTAGATATAATGTGACTTCTATATGTGTATGTATTGCGCTCTATATACAGCCAATGTTATTTTCGCATTATTAATATTAAAATGAAAGAGTATCATTCAATTGACTTTTAATTCTTAATTAACATTGAAAAATAATCATCTAATGTTTATTTTTTCAACTTCATTACTGTACAATTACAGATGACCTAATTAGATTCGTATTTATGTTTCAAAAATCAACTATAAACACAAACAGTCAAACAAAATATCAATATTGATGTCGTAAAAAAAAGTGAAATAAGGACAAGTAATAATTATCTATGCAGTTTTTGGCGATAATTTAAAAAATTGCTCCAATTATATTATTAAACCAAACCCTATTTACCATACATTATATTCTGGTTATGGTTATTAGCCTAGAATTTTTTCTATGAAACAATTACAGGTCATCAATCAATTTTGTTTTTCGTTCCAGTCAACTATAATTAGCTTCATTATTACCTTTACTACGGTAAGTATATTCAGTAGCGTAGGGGTCCACAATTTAGGGGGCGCCAAAATCAGATTCGAAAAATCAAAAACCAAGTATTAAAAAAAATTACTGTAGAGAATTAATTTTTTTTAGAAATTTTGGAGGCCCCCACAAAATAATGACCCTAGAGCCTCAAAATTTTAAATCCGGCCCTGAGCAAATGTTTGCACCTGGCGCTAAAAACGCTACCTACGCCACTGAGCACATTACAAATACTTTAAATTGAAATTAAGTATATTATTATAACTATTTTTCTTTTTATCTATGAGTATATTATGGTAAAGCTACATTACTTTTTACTGTATATTAAAATGTTAAAATCTATAATAAATTCCGTAATTTATACTGATTGATAATTATCAATTGATTATGTTTTGATTTGCACTGAATAATTACTAAGTAATAAACTACTAATAAATCATTTATTATGCTTTATACCTGCCATTTCAGTTAAATATACTTAACCGTTATCTTTTAAAGTGAGTCTTTACCTTTTATCATTTAACCCATAAATCGTTGGTGATAGCAAATGTTACAAGAACATGATATGTTCTGTGGGAATGAAGAATAATACACTGAACACAAGTGTTGTGGATAGATTAATGAAGAGACTCGATACTACTAGCTGAAATGCACGTTCTGTGCGACTTCTGTGCTGGACACAGGATGCGTACATTGTAACGGATGGACCTGCTTTTCTCACACGTAACTACTTTTCTTTTGTAATCAACAGTGAATTTTTATATGTCACACTAACAACTGTTATTTCCAATTATTGATTGTTTTAAAACCGTTTATCAATGTCACCTATTTATAATATTGATAAGAATCTGATAAATAAAATTTAAATGCATATCGTGTAAGCAGAACAATTTTCAATTCATGTTTTATGTAACAAATGTTTTTGTTTGTTTTACTTGCAAAAAAACTTTGTATTTGACCTGGAAAAACATTTTAAAAAGCGATTAAAAGAAAAAGAAAAATATTTTAATTATTTTTTTGATTATGGTCATTATCAGCATTTATGTTAAACATTTCAAGATAGCGCAAGGACTCAAATATAATAAATATAGCAAAAAAAAAACTTTAGTTTAACAAGAAAATGTTATATTTTATATGTATTGCAAATTTATAAATTTTACTGTTTTTATCGTACTTGTATAAATATAAAAATTTCAATTAAAACTTGTACTTTTTAAAATCCTGATACTAAAACACGATTTAATTTTAGATAAGACAGAAATATAGACTACGTTAGTGAAATTATTCTGGTTTCTTATTAAAAGAAAAGTAAAGGAAAAAAGATTCAATTACGGTTTTTAGGTCAACTTTAAAGCACTTTTTTTATTGAATTTTCAATGAATATTCTCCATTAAAAACTAAACTTTTTTCGTTTTTAAGTACAAAATTTATAGTTTTATAAATGAAATTAGTAATATCTAGAATTGAGACGTTCATTGTTAAAAAAGTCATCGAAATCGGCTAAGTTTTTTTGATCCGTACAATTGAGGAAACTTTTTATGAAGAGTAAATTGACAAAAAAGTAGAGTAAACTTGCTTGTTAAAACCAAGGTCAAGTTTAAGGCAACCATCTGGTAGGCGTTAAAACATGATACAACACGCAACACGTAGGAGTTATTACATATACAAATGAATTTAAACCAAATTAAAAACGACACGAATAAGGAAATAATCCTCAATTTATTATAGGAGGAAATTCTTCAATAAATAAAAGAATTTTGACATGCTACGCCCGTACAAAAATGCTGTTGGTTTTTATTTGAAGGAGAATTAAGAACGTGACCTGATTCGGATGAAGTGTACTTAACAATTTGGTTCAATTGCAGCTGATAAAAATAGAGCTCGTATATCATACGAAGTGTGACAAGTAATTTGGTATTTTGACATGGAGCACATATTTTGTAAATCTGTCCAAATCCAATGTGTCATCCGATAAAAATCTGCCTAGCGACATGGCGAGTTATTTGGACTTGTGAAACGCAATTTATTTTCACAAAACATAATAAAAACAATCGTGGTGCCATGGTGAAATCCGTCACCTTAAACAAAATGAAAATCTGATATGATCTCTTTATCCTTGTTTTTTTAGAGCGAAACATTTTCATTTATTCATTTCAATAAAGAAATAAAATGACCTTATGTCTTTTTCACATCTGGTTAAAGTGCCGATTACCTCAACCATCGATTAATAGAAAAATATCGCATCGAAATAGTAAATAAATAAACAAAGGTGAAGAAATCGACGCTAAGATATTTCAGCAAAGCAACCATCCTTAAAAAAATTATTGTACTAGATTATAGCACCCAAATCAGTCATAAACGAATTGGATTGAATGCTGTTATAGCTTAGTAACCGTAACCGAAAACCGCACCGATATTTGACCTCTTATAAAACCGTAACAGAAATGTTAAAGAAAATACATATTATTTACATTTAATTTTTATAACAATTCAGAAAGAAATGAGATTTAAAAATGTATGCTTATAACAGTTTCAATTAATTAAATTATTACAAAAAAAAAGATTTTGGAATGAATATTATTAAATACCAAATTAATTTCTTAATCCATACATAACAGACATTGTGACAATGTGAAACTCGAATTATAAGATTATTAATTAAATTGATGCTTTTGAAATATAAATAACAATAACTCCCTTATCTTTAATAAGAAAATATACAAACAGTTTTTTTATAACCATAAGTATAAATTATACTTATGTATAAGTACATTAATTAAATCATATCTATTTTCCGAAGAAATATAATATTTTCATAAGTATCACTTTCAATTTTGATTTCCAGATTTTAAATTATTCCCAGAGATGAAGTAAATGTTTAAACTTAGTGTATGCCATCATCATTAAACTGTTTTTTGTTTATTTCCTGCACATATATATTAAAATTTATCACCATTTAAGTAAAGTCTATAAAGATGATTATTTAAGTGTGAATTCATCGTTGTGGAATCTGGAGCCTCGCAGACTTGTAAGAAAGTTTTCTGAGAAGCATGAATATGTTTAAAGACGAAGTGTTCATGTCTTTGGACTCTCTTAACTTCATTAATAAGACATAAAGTGTGGGCGCCAACTACCAGCAACTTTAAATAAACTCCATACAAGTCTTATGAACTTGACAACTCCGAACTTCATTTCGTTACCGAATGATCGATGTATACAATTTTAGTCAACTTGTTGGTCTACTTAAATTTAAATGTATCAGTTTTTACAAGCTTTGTAACGGTAAAATGATAATAATACTCAATATTCTAACAGAAATTTTCAAATAAATTAGAAAATTTATATACATTAAAATATCTTGATGACATCATCAAAGATTTTAAAATTATTTTATTGGAAAACATTTTAAATGATTGCAAATTACAGGTATTTTATGTACACTTTAATTTGAGTGATACAAGTACTAAATTAAAAGTGTTTAGTGAATCATAGTTTTCTGAAATACAGGGGTATTAACTCTCTATAAACTTATGCAAATTTAATTTATTTGATGCTTGTAAATTTTATTGAAAGACTAAAACAATAAATTTGATGATTTTGAACTTTGTGTATTGTTTTGTCAATATATAAAAAAATAGCGTATACTTTAAGTTTGCTAAAAAATATAACTCTTTTTTTATATTTTGAAAACGGTTTTACTTTTCGTTTTCAGCCTCTATGAAGGCCACTTTTTTATGTGGTGAAGATAGATGGGGCAAATAACCTATGAGTCATAAAAAGGAACTTCAATGACGAGGTAAAGTTGTTTTATTGCAACAAAAATTTTAATTAGCTTTTATAATCTTATAATTTCTAATAAAATTTATAAAATGACAACAATGAAGGCCTATGTTGATTTTAGGGTAGCCAAATAACCGTAACGAAACCGTAACCGAAAACCGCACCGATATTTGACTTTGCATGAAACCGTAACCGAAAACCGAAACCTATATTTTTCAAATATTTTGTTGTTTTCATACAATGTTATAAATAGTATTTATTAAAATACTTCAAGTATTAAGTAATTTCAAGTACAAACAATTGATTCACAGTTCTTAATTTGTAAACCCATTTATTTAATTAGTGCATCGGTTCGGCGTCCCAACTGAAGTGAAAATTAATTATTTAATAAGTATATAGTTATTTATTATTTTTATTTATTTTGTGTACCAAATCTATATGTCTAGCAGCTGTGTTAGAGCAGTTAACACATCATAATACTGTAATAGCTTTCTTTACGTAATCATTAATATTATAATTAGTATTTATTGTAACTTAATTTCAAATATAAATAGATTTGTTTCACATTTATTAATATGTAACGTGTAAAGCTTACTTCAGTGTACACTGTACTATGCAAATTAGGTCCTGCCTCTTAATTTAATTAGTGCATCTGTTCGGCGTCTCAAGTATAGTAAAAATTAATTATTTAATAAGTATATAGTTGTTTATTATTCTTATTTATTTTATGTACACAGTCCATATGTCTGACAGTTGTATTAGTGTATTTAACACATCATAATACTGTAATAGCTTTCTTTACGTTACCGCTTTGTTAAGTTACCAATAGGTACGCAATTTCCTTATATTTATGCATACCGCATTACATACACGTACATATGTATCCATAATCTTTCCAATACATCCGCCCGTCTTATTATTACAAGAACCTATTTCCATCTTCCTAGACTATAAGCTGTAAGCTGCATGCCTGCACTCACCCATGACTCCGAGCTGTTGGGGCGTGAGTCTGTCCGGCTCGCCGACGCCGGCGCCGTGCTGGCTGCCCGACGCCACGGACGCGCGCTCGCTCACCGTCACGGCGCTGGGGGGCCCCGCGGCGCGGCTGCCGCGCCCGCCCGCGTGGCTGCTGCGCCCGCCCCCGCTCACGATGCTGCTCGCCACGTTGTTCAGAGCCACGCTCCCTACGCTGTCTGGAACACAAATCATACATTGGTACTCTGGTTTCAGGTACAGATTCATTGGGTGTTGTATAGTGACCATTTCGTACTGATAGAGAATTGATTGAGTTGCGTGAAGATGCTAAGTAGGAAAAGAACACTACCAAATAGTCATCTTCAGTTGTACTTTGAAGATGACTACTTGATAGTTGAAATGTACATATTGTTTGACAAATAAAACATTGTGAAGAAAAGTTTAAAGTGTTATATTCCTATATTCGTACTGAATTTGTCAGTACAGTACTGATTTTCAGACACTTATACTGATAAACAGTAGTGTCTGACCGAAACGTGATTTTAAGCCGAAACCGTAATCGAATATTCGGCTCCGTTTCTAGTTTCGCCTGAAAATATAACCGAAATAAATTAAATTATAATTATAATATAATGAAGAAGAAAAAAGTAAAGTCAATTTTTGGCCAAAAGCAACATTTTGAACCGAAACCGAAATTTCTGTCGGAGAATTATACACAATTGGAAACTGATATTCATAGTTCTTGTGCGAGATATTTGAAACTAGTTACAAAAGAAGCAAACTGCCTCTTAAAGTTTTATGAGAATTATGGTAAAGGTTCTTTTAAGTAGGTAGTTTTTTTCCGTCTTGAACCGTATACGAAATTCGTATACACACATATCCCTTCTCCAAAACATTAAATTGCTAATAGATAATATAATATATAATGTATTATTACAAAGTAATGTCAAGTTTTTATTATTATATTGAGAAGTTGTAGTGGTTACTTTTGATATTTTATGACTTATGTACTAAAATTCGTTTATGGTCACATACCCCATTAGAACTATGAATGACACGCGAAACAAATAATTTTTAAATTGGTGGAAGGGTAAATAGTGGCTTAGTAATTATAAAATTATCGCACTGTGTTTTCAATCGAAGGTTATTTCGTTTAAGAGAGATAGTAAACATTATACTTTCGTAATCTAACTTTAAATTATTTGGTTTGAACAAAAAAATATTGGAAAATGAACTCAATTTTTGCCTTTTACATTTACCTAATTTAAATCCTATGTACCTTATTTTTATTCTTAAAATCGAAGGTCTGCAAAGAGTACTTCCAAAATTTATATAAAAAAGTTAAATAAATAAATAAACCTTTATTTTTAAAATTTAATTTTTTTCTTAAGCCCTTCTGTTATTGTTTTTAATTAAATTTCAGACATCTGTTCACAGGGTATATTCTATATAGTTTAAATAAAAACAAAATTGCACAGTATACATGTCTGGTACAAGTAAGATGTTTCTCAACTGTTTTAATAATGAAAGCAACGTTTTTCTTTACGATTTTAATAAAAATAAATTATGAAACCCTATATTTTCCTTGAGTCATTTAAGTAGGTATATAATATTACTAATTTAAAGACTTCTACGTAGCTTTTTATGTAATTGCAATTTAGTTATTGATGAAAACATTGTGGGAAACATTAAAAACAATTACCTCCATTGGGACTTTTGATTCCAGACGCTCTGGACCTTTTCCCTGTCCATCGTTTGTATTGTTTAGAGTTAATAACAAGTCTTTTTCTTCTCATATATTTCGCTAGGACTCCTAGTACTGCTACACTTGCAGTTACTGTCACTACGATTATCTGAAATAATTATGTTATTAAAACATGATATGAAACAATTGAATTAAATTACCTTTTGGGAAGAAGAAGCATTTAATATTTTGTCTGATACTACACTACCTACAGATTTTAAATGAGTAAACACTGGATTTAAATGACTCAAAAGAGACATTATTAAGGTTATAACATCAATGTAAGGTTAACTATATCTTAATATAAAATAAAAGTAGGATTAAAAAAGAAAAAAATATAACTTGACTAGATTTATACACGTGTAAAATTAAAACATTCAGTCTTTGTATAATAAAAGTTCATATGTTCAGCATAATCATTTTAAATTCCCGGTTCTTTGACGTTTCACTTTTACACCACATGATTACCACTACTCACAGACCATGGCCACAGATATCTACATTGTTGACGTAGAGTAACATAAATATAGCATCGCTCGAACACTTGTGTCCTCTACCGTTCAATTATTGAACTTCGTTTAAATCACTATTGTATCACTATAAAAAAAATGCATATGTCTTTAATAAAATAATAACCGTTATATAAGGAAATAATAAGTAAAAAAAATAGCTATTCTATTTTTCTTACCTAACTACAGTCTATTTGTTATAAGAACGAAGTGTGATGAACATAAAGGCATTCGAACTTGTTTTTTGATTGAATACAGACTAGAGATCACTGTATTCCGATATTATGAATCAAAAAACAAGGACATGTTCATTTTTCCAAAATTTGTTCTTGCGAACTGAATTAAGATTTGAATATGTATATTTGAAATAAGCACATTTATCTTATATTATTTGAAATTCGAACTAGTCTTTCGTATAATTACGATTGAACTTTGCTAGATAAATTCATTTAATCGTTTAAGTACACTTCAAGGCTCGTTCTTACGATTACTTGTAGTTGATTTATCGTAAAATATGGTAGAATAAGTAAAGGCTGAGGTAATTCTGGAGCCAATATCTATTAAATAAGAAAATGAAATTTTCTGTCCTAAGGGAACTAAATTTGTCTTTCTATGTCCTAAGGCCATAGCAGTAACATTGACATCTTTTGTATAAGATAATCCCAAATTACATTATATTTTGGAGAAGTATTATTAATCTAGGAACGTTAATTTTGTTTGCTCAGCCCACAGTTATAAAGTAAAAGAAATATATTGTGTCTATTACAGATTACAGACAATTATTTAGAAAATTAAATCACAGTACTTCATTTCTTTATCGTATTCATTTGTTTATCGTAAAATATTTTTAATAGTTGTTATCGATTAGTAGTTGAATATATACTATGTAAGATAGTAGATAGTTATCCGTTATATTAGTTTAAACATACACATAGTTTTTTTAAGAATGTGCACTTTGGTAACTGCATTCCGCCTTATTTATTTTTGGCTAATAATAAGAAAATAAACGTAATCTTTAGATCTTTTGGAAGGTATTAAATTGAGCAGGTCGTGAATTTATAAACAGTACATATTTTGCGGTGTACGTAGAAACAAACACATTGTGTTTTATAGTTGAAATATAATAGTGATATGGAAGAAATAGACAAATTAAATAAATTAATAAACAACCATCTGAAGTTAAACAATTTAAATTTTGATAAAAAGATCTGGCGTATCGACAAATCACCTTTAGGAGGAAGAGGATTATTTGCAAATCGAGATATAGAACCTGGAGAAATAATATTTATTGATCATCCATTAGTTGTGGGACCTAGAACAAACAAAAATATACAGTTTTATTGTGTTTCTTGCTACAATTCGCAGTTTGTACGGGCTTGTTTTAATGGATGTGGTTTACCAGTCTGTTCAATCAAATGTGAACAATCAAAAACTCATTCAAAAGAATGTGATTTTATTATGACATCACGCAAAAATAAACATTTATTTGAAATATCATCAGAAATATTTCGGGGATTACTTCCATTGAGACTTTTACTTTTATGTGATAACTCCAATTTATTAAATTGTTTCTATTACGAACAAGAAAAATATAATCCGTTTGAAATTGAATTATTAAAAACTAAATTAATTTTATCAGAAGAGCAAGAAAATAAATTAAAGATAATATGTTCAGTCCTTGACTTGAATTCATTTGAAATAATAATTCAAAAAGATAATTAACAAATAAGTTCACGAGGGATGTATTTTCTTGGGTCTATGATAAATCATAATTGCGTTCCAAATACCTTACATTGTTACAATAATAAACAACAAATGATAGTAAAATCTACAGTAGCCATTTCAAAAGATTCTGAAATATTTACTAGTTATACAAGCTTACTATGGGGCACAACTTCACGTATTCATCATTTAGCCGCTACTAAATATTTTTGGTGTGAATGCAATCGTTGTAAAGATCCAAAAGAATTTGGATCTGCTTTAAGTGGTTTAAAATGCATCTCGAAAACATGTCAAGGAATTTTATATCCTCGGAATCCTTTAATAATAATAAGTCAATGGCAATGTGATTGTTGCAAATTAATAATTTCCAGTAAAAAAATTGGAATTATTCAAAATTCTTTGGGAGGATTATTAAAAACAATGAACGTTAGTGACTTGGAATGGTTGATAACATTTTTAAAAGAACGACTTGGAAATTTTGTACCGTTAAAAAGTCAAACTGCAATCGAAATAAAATGTAAAATTATATGGGTTCTTGGAAACAACAAAAAATACAACTGGAATCGTAAGTAAAAAGTATTTAATTAATAACATGGCTATAACAGCACCCGATTGGGTGTAAATATCTAAAAAATATTATGACAAAACACTGGAAATGTTAGAAAACAAAATTCTTGTATGACTATTTTTAGATTTCATACAAAACATAAGAAAATAGAAAACATTCGCTTGTTACTTTCTTGAAAATAATCCACTAAAATCCAAAAATAAAATAGATCTATTTTTATATAAAAGTGCAACATTAGATTTAATATTTTGATATGCATTTGCCAACTTGATGTTTGTTTTGTAGAAATTTCAGATGAACATTTAATATTTAAAGAGCAACTATGCAGAGAAATCCTTCAAATTTTAAAGGACCTAGGATTAGGACAAAGTTTAATGCGAGGATATATTTTGTATGAACTCTATCGATGTATTATGGAAAAGTCTATAAGGATATCATTTACTGAAAAATTGCAGGATATTACAGTATGTATTAAGATAATGTTTTAGATAAATTGTAATTTGATTTTTTTAAAGGATTTTGAAAAGGAAGCGCAAAGTTATTTGCAAAATGCTGTGGATATTTTAAGGGAAGACGATGCAGCTCCAGAAGAAATTAAAAAATATTGTAAAATGTGAATGATGTAATTATGAAACATATTACTTTCAAATAGTTTATTTCAATTTATTACAATGAAATTAATGTAGTAATATAGTTTGTTAATATTACATGAAAGTAAAATATATAATTGGTTTTACGAAATAGTAATTTTTGCGAAACAAATGTAAATATAATCAACGATGCAAAATAAATTTCTTTATTGAAATAATAAACATTTATTATTACGTACGAGTATATAAGAGGAAATTAAAATTGATATATTTAACGTAGTACTTACTATAAAAAACAACACAAATACTGCAATGAAAATTTTTATTCGTTAAAAATGTTAATACTTTTATTTTGAAAGCGTACGAAATATATAAATTGGTGCTTTGGCAACTACTGACAAAAACATTAGTCACATCTGTTCAGCTGATTTTGCAATTTGTTTTTTTCAATAGTAAATTTGCATGAATATTTTTTATAACTGTACCCAATAAACATTATAACAAATGAAATGATCACAGAAGCTAGCTGGTGTGGTACACTTGGCCAAAAGCACACGCCACGGTCGCATTCTCTCTCCTACAGCTACTACAGTCGTACTATAAAAGGCAGCACAGAGGCATGAATTCTTATATTTATACACACATTGAGAGCTTCAGAGGCTATATAATTACTCGCAAATACAGCAGACACGGGAATGGGCACAAAACGCTTTCTTTACAATCTCATCCCACTATTCCAATCCCATTCGTGCCACAAATTCCACTCTAGATGATATATCGAAATCTGAATCAAACGTCGAATTTCTAATATCAAAAAAAGTCTTAAGAACTAATAATTTTCATATTAAAAATGAATTTTAGTGATTGAGCGATTATTTTCATCACTAAAATTAATTTTTAATATGAAAATTATTAGTTTTAAAGACTTTTATTGATATTAGAAATTCGACGTTTGATTCAGTTTTCGTTCTGCAGAATTACAATTTAATAATTTATAACGATTGGGACCAGTACAAAGAAAACAAACTTGGAAGAATATAAAACGATGAAATCTCGCCTCTACAGCATTGAGAATTTTGAAACTCTAAGAGCAAAATACCAATTCTTCTTTCCAAAAGTGTATCCGCCAAGAACAACAAGAAAAAGTGCCTTTTTAGAAAGACGTAAATAATTTGAAAAAAGAAAAGGTCAAGCGAATATCCTACATTATAATTTTGATTGGGTTTAGAAAGAGACTTGTCTCAGTACAAATATTTAAACCTGAATCGGAATTTTGATTTCCAATTTGAATTAAAATCTAAAACCATAAGACTCCAAGATTATTTTCCTATTAATATTTAGCTTAACAATCTTAAAATTTTCAATAAAATTCAAAGGAAAAGATATTTGAAGTCATTATATTAATCGGATATCCAAGTAATAATAATTTTGGCGCAGCAATGCTATTGGCATAGGTCGATGAGATGAAAGAAAGCGGGTAAATCAGCTGCTGCTTATCACTTTCAGTCGAATTCTCACGTAACAAACCGCAACAGCTGTCCAGTCCACGCAGCCGTCGGGTTCACTCACACGTAGCCCGACTACTCAATCAATACCACTATTCTCTACAATATCCCTGCTGAATTCATTTCAATTTTGCTAAATGCATTCATTGATATTTTGATATATTCCAAAGCTTCAGTTGTACACATAAACCAGTATAACAACACTAATACAATTTCAACTGGACAAACAAAACGAAAAGTCACTAGTCAAACGTACTAGTAGATCCGTAAAAACAAAAGAACACACATTACGTGACATATAAAGTAATTATTAGGTAAAAATATAAAGTAATACATGTTTTAAAAAATACGAATGTAGTGATAGCGTAGCAAAAAATTATACTGAGGCAGGTTTTGTGTTAGTGATCCGTTATATAATTGGTTAAGACCAGCCGAATACGAAGCATGGCGAGATCAGCTTAACCCGACGAGGCAGTGATTTGTTCTTGTTGCTGGTTCGTCAGGTTGGCTTTGTTTTGACGAACCGTCTCCGCACGTCGTTCCTGAAATCAAACAACCACCACATTCTTCATCTTCCTCCACAACGCGAAACAATAGCAGCCACATTTACAAATGCCAATTGTTATTTAGTTTCAAAGATCAATCCACTAGTTTGGTAAAGTATTAGTATTCGTAAGTGATACAGATAAAAGATTGTGGTGCATTTGACAACCTAGAAGTAATCTTCGGCGCATGTGCAAAGCAATCGTTGAAGTATGGTTGTAATCAATTTTTTTAATATATTTTTATTAAATTCTTATTACATGGAACAGAAACGTTAATCTTTTTACTTCCAGAAATTTTTATGCGGACTAAATAGGGAGTTATTTAACTCAGAATTTAATATTTTTTATGAATCTGGCTGTTAGTGTATGTACCACAATATCTTCTAATCTAAGGAAACAAACTTCTTACACTTTACTAAGAATACGCACGTTATCTGTCACTTTCAATGCTTGTTAAGCTAATATACTATAGGTATACGTTATATTGTTTAAAAAAAAATTGGAAAAGTAGATTCAATATTACATGAAATAATACTTCAATTCATTTTAACAAAAGAACAAAATCATATTTTGTTCATTCTTGAGCTTCGTTTACAAATACATGAAAAGGATTAAAAAGTTATTATAAATAAAAAATTATAAAACCCCTACTTGTTTTTTGACGAGTTCTATTTTTTTCTGTAATTCTTTTTCACGATTCTGTTCAGCGACAGATAACTTGGTTTCGAGTTTTTCTGCTTTCTCCCTCTTCAGAACTTCTTCTTCGCTTTCTAGGGATTGTTTGACTTGTTCCAGGTGTATAGTGTTCTAATAAAAACAAAACAAAATATATCCAAACTGAAAATAACGTTCATCAGTCGTAAAATACTTACAAAACATAATAAGAAAATTATAAACATTAACACAAATAATCATTCCAGCTATCAGACACAATTTTTTACGTTTTCTCTTTTAGAATGTTAGTAGAATTTAATCAATTTTATAAAATAGTATGTTAGTAGATCGATCAGTTATTGAATAGTAATATTCACAATACTCACATGGGTGCGTAATTTGTCAAGTTGTTCTTTTTCAATTTGATTTCGCCGGGATTGAGCTTGAACAAGTTTTTCCTGAATATCTTGTTGAATTACTTTAAATTTCTCAATATTAGAATTTTTTACGCGTTTAACCTGCTCTTCCTAAATAAATAAATAAGTAACAAAAATAAACAAAATCAAATAATAATCAACGAAAAGAATAAGAAAATAAAACACAGTAACTTACGTGCTCGCGCAAACGTTCTAACATCTTTTTAATATTTTCATCGCGCTGTGCGGTTGCAGTCTTTAGCTTCTCTTCAATCGCATTTCTCACTTCTTCAGTCTGATGCTCCAAAGTTAGTCGAGTTTTCTCGACGCTTTCAATATGATCCTAACAAATAATCATAAATATCTCGTTTGGAAAATCACTAACAAATAATTACCTTCATCTTCGTTTTCAGGTCCGTGATGTAAGCCTCTCGTTTTTCCTCATGGATTTCCATTTTTTGATCAAGTAATTCCTTGGTCTGGGTGATGAATTGGCTTGTCTGTTCATCTTTTTTCCTCGATGCTTCTTCAATTTTTTGCATTTTGGCCGCTAATTGGGCAATTTTATTTGCTTCTAACGACTGAAATAAAATTCGATGCATGAATTAAATATTATAGAAGAATAATTAGGAATATTTTCTTTCGATACCGATATTTTGTTTCGATACTAAATCTTCCACAATTTTATTCATATCAGTACATTTAACAAATATAATGTTTCTTTTTGATTAACTTGTTTTTGAATACAAAATTAACTCTTTTATTACTTCCGGAAAATAAGTTTACTAAACTATTTATTGTTGCATGTAATTAGGGACCCGAACCGTAACGAAACAGAAACCGAAAACCGAATTAATATTTGACTTTTTCTGAAACCGTAATACAAGACCAATATATTTTCAAAAAATCGTTACTGATAACCAAACCCGAATTTTTATTAATGTAATATCCGTTAAACGTAACCGAACTTCTTGTAATAAAGAAGAGGAAGTAAATTTTTTGCTCATTACTTTTACATTTAAATTTTGATACTTGAAAGAATCGAGACTTTTCTTTCGATCCAATTCTGGTATCGATAACTTTTAGTCGGTATTTGTAATAATTTCTAGATGTAGATAGTTACCATTCTGCGTTCCTCAGCCGCCTTGAGCTTGTCGGCGATGTCTTGAGCAGAGACGTTTTTGTTGGGGGGAGAGGCGGGCCTTTTCGGGGGGGCAGCCACCTCGGGCTGCGCCAGAATCACCTCGTAGCACACGCCACCTCGGGTCTTCTCCTGGCACCGGATCTCCGTTGCTAAAACCACACACAGTGTACTCCAGATCTACCACTATTCTCTTACACATACAATCCATTATATCAACAAAATAAACAAAGCTTCAAAATAATATTAAGGATGAAATGAGTTTTAGCTCAAAATATCAGTCGTGATCTCAGAACTCTTAGCTAAGCAGCCATACTACAACATGTGTTAGGGCTACCAGTGTCGCACTCATAAGGGCGAAGGGACTATTAAAGACAATCTAATCAAATTAAGAACCAAAAGCGAAAATGAAACAATTACATACAACATTTTAAAAAATCAATTGGCTATCATAGAACGCTTTCGATAAAAATAACTAAATTACTAAATTAAAAAAAAATAGTATTTTACAGTGGTGGGATCTAAGAAATTTTATTGGAGGGGTAAGTTCGGAGTATCCAGGGCCGGCTTAAGGTTAATTTATTTGCAGTTATAAGAACGTAGGTGGCGTTACCTTGTGTGAAACACAGGGCGGCTGTATTAAATAATAAATGTTATCAAATTAAATGACAAATATTGTTCATAAGCCAAAAAAGTGGCACCACTAAAAAAAATAATACAGGAGACTAAGTATAGAGCTTAAAAAATCCAACTTTAAGGTTTTTAACGTAATATTGTATTTTATACAACCGAAATAATCCAAAAATACCTATTTTTGGGTCCAAAATTTTGGTTTTTGAAAATAGACCATGTTGATAGTCGTCGATGCACTGATTCCAAATTTTAAAGCAGAATTTAATTATCTCTTTTCGTTCCTGAGATTTTTGCTCTCAAAGTTGCACCTCAAAAAAGTGTGTTTTTTAGTCATATCTTAAAAATGGGTAGAGATACAATCTCAACGATTTTACCAGTCGATTCTACGGGCAAAGTTACATAAAGAAATGTTTTCTCCGCATATACGTTCTTTGGAACGATTCGATGAAAAATGAGAAAATCGAAAAAACCTAAATTTCAAAATTTCTCTGAGGAACTTTTTGTCTCCAAAATTTTTAATTTTCTGGACTTAAGTAGATACCGATATGCTGATTCGAAATTTTCAAACCGAATTCAATTATCTCTTCCCGTTCTCGAGATATTTGAGTTCAAAGTTATACCTAAAAAATCAGGTTTTTTAGGTATACCCCTTAAACGGTTAGGTTTAGGGTTTCGGCGAACTCACCAATCGATTCTACGGGCAAAATTACATAAGTGTACCAATTTTCAGATGTTTATCTCAACAGATAGAATTTCTAGAAGGAAAAAACTGAAAATGGCCAAAAATCGAAAAAATCGCAAGGGGTTCATCAGGCGTTTTTTTCGATTTTGGCCATTTTCGTTTTTCCTTTCTACAAATTGTATCTTTTGGAATAAAAATCTAAAAATTGGTACACTTATATAATTTTGCCCGTAGAATCGAATGGTGAGGTCGCCAAGGTCGTAAACCTAACCATTTAAGGGGTATACCTAAAAAACCTGTTTTTTTAGGTATTGCTGAAATTCAACTTTGAACACAAATATCTCGAGAACGGGAAGAGATAATTGAATTCGTTTTGAAAATTTGGAATCAGCGCATCGATATCTACTTAAGTCCAGAAAATGAGAAGTTTTGGAGACAAAAAGTTCCTCAGAGAAATTTTGAAATTTAGGTTTTTTCGATTTTCTCATTTTTCACCGAATCGTTCCAAAGAACGTATATTCGGAGAAAACATTTCTTTATGTAACTTTGCCCGTAGAATCGACTGGTAAAATCGTTGAGATTGTATCTCTACCCATTTTTGAGATATGACTAAAAAACACACTTTTTTGAGGTGCAACTTTGAGAGCAAATATCTCAGGAACGAAAAGAGATAATTAAATTCCGTTTGAAAATTTGAAATTAGCGCGTCGAGTTCTATCAATATAGACTATTTTCAAAAACCAAAATTTTGGACCCAAAAATGGGTATTTTTGAATTTTTTCGGCTTCATACGAAAAAATTTAAAACGAAAAGCCAAAAAATCTAACTTTTCTTGTTTAACTATGATTCAAATAACTTTTAATTAAAATTTTTCAATTAAAATTTTCTATCTACCCTTGTAAGGTACACTTACAATTAGATCGGAGATTAAATTATAAGGATCATAAAATTTGACATATATAAATGTCTTGTTACATCATTATACGGACGGATTTACGATAGAATTTCTATTATAAGCGAAATCAATAACAAAATGGTAGTGAATAAGTGAAACTAAAAGGAGTCATCAAACAAAACAATGCGGATTAGCGATTATGTAATGGAGTAATAGTATGACGTCATGTAGGAAATGGAGTAATGGCGCCACAGGAACACCTAGACTCGTAGAAAGCGGGCGTCGACGTTGCGACGCGGTAGACTTACCGACGACGGCGTCTTGCCGCTGTCGCATTCAGCTGTCTCACTGTTTATAGAAATCGATACTCTGCATAGCAACGTCAAATGTTATGGATCTACACTATTGTTCACAACATTCAAGTTCACTTCTAACTGCTAATATTTCCACTATTTATTATTTATATTCAATTGACATTTTTAATTTTTTGTTAATCCAAATGTTTATCAAATAAATTTATATTTAATATAATAATAATTTTATGGGCATAGAAATAACGAACGAAGTATCAGGAGATAAGATCCTATAGGATCAATTCTAGAAACAAGATGGAAAGGGAAAGGAATAATAGATAAGAAGCAATATTCAGGTGGTCAGGATCAAGGTCAAAATGGCGTAAAGTTTTAAGGGATAAAATAATAAAATTTAGAACAAACCATGAATTAATTCATCCAAAAAATATATACGTACCAACCAAAAAAAAAACTAAATAGGAAAAAACTAAAAGAAAAAAATCTGATGTGGACTTAACATGACTTCCTTGTACGTCCTACATAAAAAATTTCAGCACACTATGGTTAATTGTTTTTGAGCTACGCGAGAAATTCAAAAATCAAAATAAGGGATGGTCAAAATGGATATTTACTCAAAACCGAATTTTTTCGCGATTACAATACTTCCTTTACTATGTAAAAGGAAGTAAAAATTATAATACATACATAAATAGTATTAGGAGATTTAAATGATCAGTTAGAAAAGAAAGATTATATTGTAGTGTATCGATCTACTCTAGGAAACATCATCATAATAGAAACTAGCGCTAGCTATCTTTGTTAAAAATATTAAGAAAAACTAATAAATGAAACACTTATGATGAAAATAATACCAAGGTATAAGAACACCTAACAAAAGTCTTTTATAAAATCCGCAGTTTGAAAATAGTTTTGGTTTTGACTTCGTTAAAAACGAAAAATATATTAAAGTAGGACGAGTTAAGATTTCACAAAAAACAAAAGTGCCATGCATATTTTGCTTTTGTGATTTAAAATGTGAAATAAAAATTCACTAAATGAGCATAACAAGTGTATGAACAAAGCAACATTTGTGCGAAATAAAATTTAAAAACACCAATGTCATACTCACAAACAAATTTTACTTTCTTCGGTTGATTAGTTCTTGGTTTCGTCTTTACTTTGTTGACAGGAGCAAATTTCCTGTGAGCTAATCAAATCATTAATATCACCCGAGTTATTTGACAGTTGTGTGCTTCGTGATAAAATTTATATTTATTAATTCTCAAATATCATATTTGCTGCTATTACATACATTACAATAATTTACATATAAATTGATAAAATATTATTCATGGGTATATGATTATATCTTTAAAGTTCACCTCCAGAAGTGAAAATTATTACTAATATATTTCATGTACTTTTATGAATAATAGATACAAAAGTACAGAGTGTCAGAAAAGTAATATATAGTAATAATAATTGACAGATTGACACTATCAGTATAATGAAAAATTAAAATGTACTTGTGCTTAAGTTCAACTTTCTTCCGGTTTATCAAGCAGACAGACGTATTGACTGATGTAGGTACGTCATGAAATATTCCAACCTTTAGTACATGAGATGATTCATCAAATAAATCGACAGAACAGTTACTTATATAAATACACTTACTTACACATTAAAACTGAAGAAATAAATATGTAATAATAAGCTGCATATTTCCAAAATATGTTTTTGTTTCTTTAATAAATAAATATTTAGTTCTACATCGCAAAGCAAAGATTTAACAAATAACTTTTTAAATAAAATTTAATGAAATCCATAATTTTATCATTCACATCTAATAACAGTGGAATTATGGAAATTTTAAATTAATTAATTATTTAATTTAGTAAGTATTAAAAAAATCCCAATTTACAATATGTCAAATTAGATTAACTACTGATAATATATTTCAAAAAACAAAATTCGATGTACATTTTAATTTTTTGACAATTCTATACACTAGCACTTGTTGAACGCTTTTGCAAAAGACAAAAGCCGGTAAAGCTGTCAAATTTGTCATTTGTCCACATCAATCCTTCTTCAATGTTATCAGTTATTAAAAACGTCTTACTGCTGAATATTTTTTCCTAATAAATAGATATTCTATGAACTAGATCACGGATTTAATATATAAACATAATCATCACGGCATATAACAAATGATCAAGTAAGACTTGATTTTATTTACAAAATCATTCAATATTTTATTTTTGTTTGATTAAACGTTAAATTTTGATGCATCGTACTTTTTCAATAATTAAGACGAATATTACTAATGATTGATTATTTTATAGAAAATCGCCATAGGTAGTATAAATTTCTATGTAATAATTGACAATGTAATTCTAATTTATACAAACGTTTTCTTTTTCAAAAATACTATAAAAATTATTGCTACAAATTTTACTAGTGAAAAACAAATTAAAAACAATTTGTGTATTGATTAATAAATTATTGTCAAATACAATATCTTCCGTTTCATATGGAAATACCGGAAATAATTATTTTAGTACTTCTGTTATAGTGCAATTAAAATTCTTCAACATAATAAGTATTAATCTGTAAAGTATTAGACGTAATATATTTCATGATTAATCAAATTTATGTGTTTAATAAATCAAAGTATCTAATATTAATGAAGTACTATGGGATTGATTTATAAAGAATTAGACGTAATATATTTCAAGATTAATCAAAATTTGTTTAATAAATGAAATTATCTATTATTATTGAAGTAAAATGGGTAGTACTACTGTTAGAAAATAGCATCCTGTTCCTTTTGAAGAAAAGTAGAGAAAATTCACGCTACAGAATTTTACCGGCTCACGTGACTACAAAGCAACAATTTCCGCAGGCTACAAATCAATATAGACTATGACAAACTTCGGCAACGATTTTCTTCATCAAAAAAAATATCAATTTCATTTATTTCTCTACCATATTTTAATTAAACATTTGAAAAATCATTACTTTAATATATGTACATAAGTAATACTTTTTTTCGTTATATATTCGTGATGCAAATTTTTATACGCAATACAAGTGAATAATAAGAACTAGTTTTTTTGAAGGAGGTGTTTGTTGTATGATGTAAGGTATGTATGTAAGTAAGAGCAGCAAATAGTAACTTCTCGGGGGGGTGTTTTGTTTTTGGGCACTTACCGGGAGGAAGCGGAGCCCTGCAAGTGTGGCAGAAGCACTGCATCACAGATTCACGCACGAGTCCGATCAACATTGTGGCAGTTGTGGAGAGGTTGCGAGACCGGCTTGTTGGTAGTCGAGGGCGGACGTTGTGTGACCGGCAACGGCGACGGCGGCGACCCGGACGCTCCCTGCCCGCGCACGCGTCGGTCAATAACAGGCAGCGCGACGCTCAGCGCCGGACCTGCCCTATCACGGTCTAACATTCCGCATTTACAGACCATCGCTCAAACTATCTCAAGCCGCATCGGTACTTTTCATTTTTAGGCATGATTTAAAAAAATAATTCTTAATTAAATGTAAGAATTTCTAAAATTAAAAAGGGGCGTGTCCTGTAACTGCGTAATCACTTATAGTCAATTCAGACCATATTTCTGTACGATAGGAACTATCAAACTTCAAAAAACTTATTCGTTTTTAAGTTATTGCAGTTTTTAGTATCTTTAACATGTACGTCACCGTCAAACTATCTTCAAACCGCATCGGTACTTTTCATTTTTAAGCATGATTTAAAAAAATCATTCTTAATTAAATGTAAGAATTTCAAAAATTAAAAAGGGGCGTGCCCTGTAACTGCATGATCACTTATAGTCAATCCAGACCTTAATTCTGTACGATAAGAACTATCAAAGTTCAAAAAACTTATTCGTTTTTAAGTTATTCCAGTTTTAGTACCCGTAACATCTACGTCACAATATTATACCTTTCTCTCTCATACATCTACCCTATTCCAAATTCTTGCTACTTCCAACCTTGTTCTTCTCTCACTTTTCGCATCATTCCGCATTTTACAGCCGGTGACCATCGGTCAGACAATCATTTGTCAACAGAATCAAGCTGTCATCCGCCACTTTTCATTTTTAAGCAGGTTGATTTAAAAAATCATTGTTAATTTTCAGTTACTTATTATAAAATGTAAGAATTTCTAAATTAAAAAAAGGCGTGTCCTGTAACTGCGTCATCACTTATAGTCAATCCAGACCTTAATTCTGTAAGATAGAAACTATCAAAGTTTAAAAAATTTATTCGTTTTTAAGTTATTCCAGTTTTTAGTATCTTAAACATCTACGTCACAATATGACACCTTTCTCTCTCACACATCTACCCTATTCCAAATTCTTGCTACTTTCAACCCTACTATCAGTGTCAGATATCGTATTTGACAATTAATCTATAGTTGGTAATTAAATACAAAGCATATTGCAAAGCTAATCTAAATTTAAAAAAAAAATGTACCATCAAGAAAATATATTCACGATACGGAAACTTTGAAATGTTGTAATACAGTAAAATCTAGTTATAACGACATCGAAGGGGCTTCAATAACTTCGTCGCTATAGCCAGAGATCCATAACATTTGTATTTGCTTTTTTAGTAACATTTCATTGTCTAAAAAAGACAATGAAATAACAAATAAGTACTCCTGAAGACTGGCAAATAGAAATAATCTCAAATAGTAAAAGTGTTTTGCCATTTTATTATTTGCTTTTAATTTTGTAGATTTGTTAAACGTATAAAACGTTTCCTAAGCAAAACGTTAAACGATTAGTAAATTACCTGAATTACCAAGTTCCAATAAAATTCAAATACTAACTAAATTAACTACAAACTAACAAACAAAAATAAAATAATTATTTTATAAAAAAAAACTTACCTTCTGGAGTAGCTACGTCAGCCATTGTGTAAAATAATAAGTAAACTTTTAATAAAATAAAAAAACTGAAACAAATAATGAAATTAAAAAGCATGAAGTGAAATTTAAAATAATTAAAGGAAGATACATTATTTTTAGTACTTAAATAAATATTCAGTAAAAATAATAACAATAAATAATATAATAAAGTATAGTGATAAACTCAAAATTATGTTTATACAATTTCGGTTGTTTACTGATTTCAAATTTTATAAACGGAATTGAATTATCTTTTTGAACAAAAATAATACTGAAGACATATTCTTCAAAATCAATTATTTTTGGAAATTATTTCTGACGTATCATTGTTTAACAAGTAAACCTCAAATTAATTATAAGTAGTTTCGCGTAATTTATCTAAATCTCTTGTCCCAGAATCTATTTTTGAAAACGTTAAAGAAATGTAAAAAGAACGCACTTGTTGAATTAACAAAAAGTTCCGGTTTCCATCCAACACGTAAGCAACTATACTGTAGCCATCTTGTAGCAGAAATAAGAACCTTGCAAAGTCGTAATGTTTGCGAAAAGTAATGTAAGTTACAGTTATTGCATTTAAGAGTTATTGTTAATAATACGATTATAAATCATTTTTAAAACTGTTCATATTCTTTACAGCTAATAAAAACGTTAATGATTTTTATCGGGTACTGAAGATCACAAATACAACAAAGAAATTGATAGAAATATATATTTTTTTAGTTTCACAATTACATGTAGTACAAATTATTAGAAAACTTAAATAGTTGCTACATTATTATTTCAATTAGGGGATCACACACGGTACATATGATCGATTATTACTTTACTATTACTGTTGCAAGTAATATACTTTAAAATATAAATAATTAAATTCAAAAACCAGGAAGCGGATGAACAAGAACTAATTAACTATTTTATTTAAACGTGAATATAGATTTCGAATATATACCCAAATTGTTTCTACCGAAAACAATAAGTTGGCAGAAAGAACTTATTCTACAATTAACAAACCTACATAAAAAAAAATAAAAACAAAACAGATATCAGTACAACCAAGGACTACAGTTATACAAGTCCAGACAGTGCAGACATGTATGAAGTGGTCCAAACCAGTATAAGACAGTTATTTATTTTAAAATATACGAATAAATAAATTAAACTGGTAACAATATAAACAATGTGGAGTACAATAAATTTAATATTATTTGAATCTGATAAGAATAACACAAGACTTTCTTGAATAATGCAGTATTGAGACAAAGGGAAGTGAGAAGTGTCATTGACAGTTGTAAAAAATTTGAAATAAATGTTGAACGTTACGAAAACCGTAAAACGAACGCACTTTGTGCTCGAAGTTTCCTATTTCTTTGTAACAAGTTTTGCGAAACTATTTCCTCATAATTCATAGCTAAATACGTGTCTCACATCAGAATTATTATCTGTTATCATATTATCCAAAAATAATTGATTTAAACAAATATTTTGTATTACTTTAACATATGGAAAAAGAATAATTACAGCCAGACAAATGAAGATAACTTTGGTCATGCAATGCGCGTGCGCAAATATTTTAACAAAGATCTTTCAAACAAAAAAATTAAAACGAATAATTGTATAGTAATATTAATATATATTATAACAAAATAATTTGTATATACTAATAATAAATCAAGTACACCTGATTAAATTGTAAGAGAAACTGTCAAAAATAATATACAAATCAAGTTGTATTTGGCATCACTACACACGCATATAAACTAACAAAACATGCAGTATTATTATATTTTAAATTGTACTCACCTTTGCTGCTAAAGTGATAAACTTAGATAAAACGGAGCAAATTCTATTTTGATATAACTACCGTCAAACATAAAATGAAATATATAAGCGATGTACTCGACTGTTTATAAACAACTTGTACTCTGTTTCACTTTAGAGAAAAGGGAGGGGCATGCTAGATTGTGATTGGTTGACCACTTTCAACTGTAAATTCAAATTTTAAAAGAATTAATCAATGCAATATGCATTATTTTGAATTAACTTATAATTATTTAAATAAATATCTTTATACTATTAATATAAAAACTTTATCTATTTAATATAAGAAAAAAAACGACGAAATATCTGGCAAACAATAAAAAAGGATAGTCAAGCAACGGAAAATATCCAATGTGAAACTGAGAGGTAACTTGTTTTGCCCATTCTTGGAGAAGATTTCAAGCCCACACATTTACAAGTTGCATTTTAACGTTCTTCAGACAATGATTCATGAGGTCATAACAACAAAGACAGTTTCTTGTGGCTACTATACATAAGATTTCATTTCCAATGCTGTAGATAATTATAATTCTTAAAAATACCGTTTTATTCAATAAACAATTAAAAGCTAGACTAACGAATGTTTTTAAAAAAAATTTAATAATTTTGCAAATTATAATAATGAATTCATCTACAGCAATATTCCTACGAATTGATAATTTAACTTCCCAAAATCAAATTAGAATAATTAAAGATTTAAAGTTTTTAAAAAGGTATACTGTTTTTTGTAGGCATACTTTGGTTGTGTAGTTATTTGAAAAGATATATTTTCTCGTTTTAAATAATAAACTGTATTGTTTAAATACGGTTTTAAACCGTCAATTTGCTTCCTGGAATTTAGGTCTGGAAATATTTTGAACAAAGAACCAGTATTATTCATAACATTTGGAAAAATACTAGAAGATTTTTTTTTAATAGTTATTAAAAATCTGTAAGAATGTCTTAACCATATTGCATTATTAGGATATTTTTGGATTGCTTTTGTTAGTAATATTATGCATTGGATATTCCAAAAGGGGACCGTATTATTTCTTTTTATTTAATGTATATTTAATATTCTACTGTAATGACATCTAACGGATGAAAGCTTTCAACAATAGTAAATGCCAAAGTTTATAGAGGGCAGGGTAACTAAGGCTGTCAATTTGCCAATAAAGTGGTTTTTCTAGTGATCATCTGAAATATCATGGCGACAGCAACATAGAGCAAATGTAGATCAAAAATATAGAATCTAATTACGTATGCACAGTTTAATAAAATACAGATTAAGTTTATAAAATCTGTGGTATTTCACTTCTTACAATATCCAATAGTCTTGTGCAATGAGAAAATGAAGGTAGGTTAGTTTTAATTGTTTTAAGGTTGCGATCAAATTGTTACAAATATCTATTAATTTTGACATGTGAAGTTATTTAATATTATTTAATAAAATTGTATAATTTCCATTCATTTGTTCGATATATTTTTCATTATAAATGTAATACATAGAAATTAATATTATTGTAGACGTAACATACAATACTGGAGCAAAAACCATAACCTGGAAAGTTTATAACAATATTTTAAAATGGGTGAGAGAAATGGTTGTGGTCCTATCCCTAATCGTTGGTTGAGATGTCCGAGAAAATCATCTGGATTAATTGTGAACAAGTTTATTGCATTTAAGACACCGTTAAGCGAAAAATTTGATGATCAAGTCCCTGCAGATTGTAGATTTCCTCCTAGCATGCTATTCCAGCTGTGTAAAGCAAAAAAGGTTAGTGCTTATTTTTTTTTGCATCAATTCTAGTGTAGCTCCTATTTTTATAATCAGGGAGTACCTGGTTAACATGTACTCAATGAGCTCAATGGGTATTTCAATTATTGCATTTCATTTTATTCGTGACTTGTCACCATGTCTAGGCATCTAAAAATAGCTCTCACAAAAGTCGCTTTCCACAAAAAAAAATCGACATTCGTTGTATAAAGACACTGTCCCACATATACACAAATATCCTTACATCTAAAGACATAAAAATCAAATTGCAACAATTTAAAACGTGTATAATTAAAAACTCTGAATACAGAATGATTTAAATTTCTCATTCTTAAAAAGGGGTAGGTATAAATAATATATTTCTTATTGTATAGGATGTTAAGAAAATTATCACATTGTATAACTAACAAATATTGTAAACAAACCATTTGTAAGATAAAAATTTTTCTTGTATTGCTAATTTAATTTTTATTATGATTTTACGTGATTTATTTTTGGTATATGTTGGATTTATTTAAAAAATAGTATTTGTTCTAACATAAATTTTTATGTATATAGTTTTTTTTATATAAAAACAAAGTAGTGTTGAAGATAGAATTGAAATTTTAACCAATCACAGCATAGAAAACACGCCGAGTTTACAATCATTATTTTTCAATCAAAAATTTAATATTTAGTAAATTTGGAAGTTAAAGATAATCAAAGTAAAATTTCGTCAAAACATAATAGAAACTTCTTTAGTTGTGGTTGTAATCGAAAAATGGGCTTCTCAAGTCGACCCCTCTTTCCTCTGTTGACAAATTGTACATTACTCGGGGAATTCCCGAACTCTAAGTCGTTATTAAAAACAAAACAAGGAAATCATCTTGAAATAACAATCTTTGCCTTGTTACATACAAATCAATACACAAGAAAATATGTGTTACAATTTTTCAGTTGAAAGTAATTATATGAAAAAAAAATACACATTTGTCGTAATTTAAAAAATTGCCAAATGTACCGATATTCTTTGGAAAATCTTCCGAATTCGTTACATCCGAACGAAGTAACATTTGTCGCGTTAATTGTTAAAATTTAACAAGGTGTATATTCGAAGTTTCATTAATGATAAATTAATTTAGAAGAAATATATAATATGAAGAAGCAGATATTTGTCTAAGTATGTGTCCTTTTTTTTTAAACTCATCAACGAATGAATACAAACAATAAGATTTATTTTAGGTAAATATAGGATTGTGGATAGATTTGACAAATACGTCCCGTTTTTACAATAAGAAAGAGATAGAAACCACTGGTTGCAAATATCTAAAACTCCAATGTCGCGGGCATGGAGAAACGCCTTCACGCGAACAAGTAGCGGCTTTTGTAGGCGTATGTCATAATTTTATTGCACAACATCCCCTCGATGCCATTGCTGTCCATTGCACGCATGGGTTCAACCGCTCTGGATTCATGATCGTTTCTTATCTGGTGGAGCGGATGGACTGTGCCATCGAGATCGCTCTGCAAGAGTTCTCAGAAGCACGACGGCCTGGTATTTACAAGCAGGATTACTTAGATGAATTGTACAGACGTTATGATGATATTGACGATACGCCTTCAGCACCACCGCTGCCCGATTGGTGCAATGGTTAGTTTAGTTCTTGTAAGAGATATTTGAAAATGCAAATGTTTGTTTTCAGAAGAAGAAAACAGTCACGATAGAGACGATGACCTGTTAATTGAAAGTACCTCTAGATCGAGGTAAGAAAACTTTATTGTATTAAAAACACTTTTAATTGTAATAATAATTGTAGTGACAATTCTAAAAATGATAATTATGAGAAAGAGAAGAAGAATAAAGGAAGAAATAAATGTCCAACATTTATGATAGG
The DNA here is from genome assembly GCA_035578165.1 of Stenolophus ochropezus. Taxonomy (NCBI): domain Eukaryota; kingdom Metazoa; phylum Arthropoda; class Insecta; order Coleoptera; family Carabidae; genus Stenolophus; species Stenolophus ochropezus. The sequence continues at coordinate 528,098 of JAQOWZ010000011.1, read as the reverse complement.
AGTGCCTGGTGTAAAGCCGTTTTTAGATCAACCTAAAGCTCATAATTTACAAAGAAAAATTCAAAATATGTGTGGATGGAAAAGGTATGTTACTTATTTCGCATATTTTTGAAAAATACAAAGACTTAAATTAAATTTAAATCAGACTAACCTGGTTTTTATATCATTAAAAACAACTTTGAAAATTGAAAGTTATTATGAATATATCGAAAAGTGTACGACCTATAAAAAATTTGAGGACCGCTTTCGATTTTTTTGTAAAAGTGTCTGTAAAACGTGCAACTTAGAAACTTGCTTAAAATTGGGACAAGAAAGTTATAAGTAAAAAAGCAGTTTTTTGTTGACATCTATTGACTTATTTATTTTTTCAAGAAAACAAATACTTGATTAAAATGACCAACTAATTTAACAATTTGCCCAAATTTTACGATTTCGTATCACTTCCTTGAAAACGGGCACTTGTATAATTGTTTCGTAATAAAATTATTGAATTAATTATTTTCGTCGAATTTAAATGAAACAGGACTAGATTTTTGCAAGTTATTCCATAAAAAGATGTTGTGTACCATTTTTCACTACATTGTATAAAAAGTTCAAATTATTTTTTTATACTTTTAGTATGAAAGGATTTCCTGGTTGTCAGCCAGTATCAATGGATGTAAATAATATTACATTATTACATCGTAAACCTTACAGAGTGTCTTGGAAAGCAGATGGCGTCAGGTATTTCTCACTTTTTGTTAAAAAAAGATAAAAATTACAGCATTGAAACGTTGTAGATACATGATGCTGATAGATGGAGAAGACGAAGTATATTTCTTTGACAGAGATAACAATGTATTTCACGTGGAAGGCATTCGTTTTCCACATCGAAAAGACTTCAATAGACATCTTGTAAACACATTAATAGATGGGGTAAATGTTACTTTAAAATTTGCATTATGTATTTCATTCCCCGATTGTTTAGGAAATGGTGATAGATAAAGTGAATGGAGAAGACATACCTCGATATTTAGCTTATGACATAATTAAATTTGAGGGGCAAGATGTAGGCAAGATGCCATTTTATCCAGTACGACTCAGGTGTATTCAAGACGAAATTATTTCACCGCGACATTCGGCCATTGTGAAAGGGTGGCTGAATAAAACAGCCGAGCCCTTTAGTATACGAAATAAAGAGTTCTGGGATGTTACTCAAGCGGCTTGTCTTCTTGGGGATAAATTCAGTAAGAATTTGTCACATGAACCCGATGGACTTATATTTCAACCTTCAAAAGAGGTATTTATCCTTACTTTACTATATGTTTACTTAATTGTTTGTACAAATAAACAATTTTAAAATAAAATAATGATTGTTTTAGCCGTATAAGGCTGGGAGATGTGATGAAGTTCTGAAGTGGAAACCGTTAGATATGAATTCTGTAGATTTTAGGTTGAAGATAGTAAGAGAATCAGGCGAAGGGTATGTTATCATTTAAATATAAATGAGAAATAAAAAATAAGCAAGGCTACAGTAATAAAATGTTGACCTAAGATTTCGTTATTCAATTTTCTGAGTAGAGTCCTGCTTATTTCTTACCTGATTTAATTGATTAATTTTACGTTGTTCATTTCCTCCTTCAAAATCAGTGTCGTGTAATAAACAAAAACACAATATCATGTCCCTCTAGTGGAATTTATCTGTATTACTACGAAGTATACCGAATCGTGTCGAATATGCACGAACATAAATAAACATTGGTCCATTCCTAAACTGTGCAAAACCGTTTTATCTTCGTAATTCTTTTAAATGAATTCTTAGTTTTCCTAACTCAGGTTATACATTTTTTGTTTTAAATTATGTTTTGTATTTTCAGCATTGTAGCTCGTAAAGTGGGCCATTTGTACGTAGGCCAAAAAGACAGGCCATTTGCACAAATGAAATTTACAAAATTAATAAAAGATCTGGATAACAAAATTATAGAATGTAAATTTGAAAATAATCAATGGATTTTCATGAGAGAACGTACTGACAAATCGTTCCCCAATAGTTTTACAACGGCTACAGGTACGTTATCTATCAATAAACTCATTACAAGTTACTAAAATGGGATGTTTTAGCTGTTTGTAATAGTATTCGAGAACCTGTGACAAAAGAGCGACTTTTAGATTACATAGAATTCCATAGATTTTCAGACGACTCGGAGGCAATGCCGCCACCTTCCAAAAAAGTACGAACATCATAAATTTATTTTATTACTACTGTTTTTATTTTTATGGTAAATATGAATAATAATAATAAATATTGATGTGTATTATTTATTTCATGTTATAATATACAATTACGAATTTATATAATTTCTGTGCCCCAAATATTTTCACCTAACATTCACCTACATAAAATTTAAGAACCAACAAAACAAACATTTCTTTATAAAAATATTAAATATAATTTTCTTTTTACAAATATTGCAATTTTTAAAATATTAAAATTTACTTTCCAACCCTTGTCCGTATGCCCATTTTCCGTTACTTTTTTGTACTTTATTTTCTTTTAACAACTTCTCTAAATGATGTCCTACATTAACAGCAGCAGCTTCGTAGTAATTAGAAGGGGTGTCTGTATATATTTGTTTTACTATATCCATTTCAGACAAGTTATCATTTTTTTGGTTTTTTAAAACCTGAAGTATTTGATTTTCTCGTTCATTTCTGTGATTAATATAGTATTGAATTTTTTTATTTGGTTCCTTAAAAATAATAAATATTAATCCATACTTTTCCAGTTTATAATTTGAATAAATTTTACCTGTACAATATTCCCATGCCCAGGATAAATAACATCAGGATTCACTTTTAAAATAACATTTAATGATTTCATATAATCATATAAATCTTCAAATACTGCTGTGCCTTCACCAAGAACACAGTCACCGCTTAACAGAGCATTTTCTTCTGGTAAATACAAGACGATATGGTCTGTTGTATGTCCAGGTGTATGAATAATTTTCACCGTTGCTCCATCAACAGAAATATCCTGCTTATCATTTAAAAATTCAATTTTAACATCGCTTGGTAAATCTTCCGATTCTGTACGTGGATATTTCCATACATTACAATTATTTTCTGAAATAATTAAATACAATTTCTCACTTAAAAAAAAAATTATACAAACAAATGAAGAACAAAGTTCACCTATCTTCACTACACTTCATTCTTATAAAAAATAGACTGTATACATAGCATATATTTGTAAAAAAAAAACCCCAAAAAAAAATTATGAATCGAATAAAAGTTCTTATTTATTATACGAAAAAAAACTTCGTGCTTATCTTTTCCGTTAAAAAAATCATAATCAAACAATAAAGTTCATTGAACTTACTTTGTGTAACCATAACATTTTTTAAACCGCCTATATGATCATGGTGCCAATGAGTTATAATTATATGTTCTATATCACAATTTTCATTTTTTAAAACATGTCTTAAATGTGTAATATATTGTGGTACATCATCATCTCCAGTATCAACCAAAATCCTCCTATAAATTAAAGAAAATTAATTTTCCCGCTAATTTTATTACCAACCCTCAAAATACTAAAATTGTTTTATTTACAGAGGATACTATAACACATATTACCTTTTACCGGTACCTAACAAGTACGTATTGGTGCCTTGAAGAGTCATTATACCAGGATTGCATCCTAAAATACGAATCACTCTTGAGGATAATTTAGTTACAGCTGGAATAACAGCAGCCATCACGTAAATACACTATTTAGTTAATAAATCGGTAAGTACAACACTTTAGTAATACAAAAAATAAAACAAAATGTTTCTGAGGCTAAAATAATTTGAATTTTTTTACGTTATTTGTACTTTGTGGTATTTGATACTGCTTTTGTATATAAGCACTAGTACTGCAATGATAAATATTAGTTTAAGCACTTGATTTTGTTATGAAACGTCAAGGCCAGGTTATCTGCTCTCAGTTCTATGAACCAGTTTTTAAATATTGTAATTAAAAATAGAATCAACTAATCATTAAAAAAGCTTAATCATAATTAATGTTTTATTTATTAAAAATGTACACATGAATTACATATTTTCAAAGAATTATTTGGTCAGCTTAAAGTTTTTTTTTTTAATAATATTTTGCTAATGCAGATGTCTGTAGTAAACGGTGACCTCTGTACTTCAGTTTAGAGGTTAATTGTAATCTACTTTGGCAACCGGCAATTTGACAAATCCTATTGTTATTAACAACGCAGTAAGCATTTCTTTAATTAAAGTTTATTATATCGAATGAAATTCCAATTTTCATTTGATACATAAAAAATAAAATGGTTATAGTTGGTGCTCGTTCATTTTTATTACGTAGAACTGCACAATTTTTAAAGCACCAAGTTCAACTCTACTCTTTAAAACCGGTATGATAATTTTTCATTATATGTTTGTTTATTGTAGTATGTGACTATAATCGAGTATATAAATATTAACCACTATAGCTTCTCATTATAATAGAAACTACTAGTTTGCAATAAAATAGTTATCAACAAATAATGAATCGATTTAAAAAAAAATACGGGTATTTTATTTTCTTGTTAAAATCAAAATTAGGTCACATATCCCATTGCATTTTATTTAAAATGTAGTACAAATAACATTCCAAATCTTCAGGCGATGGAAAAACACGAAGTGGTCCCTGATGTGATCGACCAAGCACCTGCAGAAGTTTTAGAAGTTTCTTACCCAAGTGGGGTAAAAGTAGACTTGGGCAATGTCCTCACACCAACACAAGTGAAAGACATCCCCAGTGTAAAATGGAACGCTGAATCTGGTGCTTTCTACACTTTATGTATGACTGACCCCGACGCACCGAGTCGCAAAGAGCCCCAATACCGCGAGTGGCACCATTGGCTAGTTGGAAACATCGCAGGCCTTGACGTAGCCAAAGGCGAAACTCTTTCTGAATACATTGGATCTGGACCCCCACAAGGTACCGGATTACATCGCTATGTCTTCCTGGTTTATAAGCAGAATGGAAAAATCACGTTTGATGAAAAACGTTTAACAAATCGGTCTGGCGATAATCGTGGACAATTTTCCATCAAAAAATTCGCTGCTAAATATAATCTTGGCAATCCCATCGCTGGCAATTTGTACCAAGCCGAATGGGACGACTATGTTCCTATTTTATACAAGCAGCTTGAAGGATAAATGCATCTCAACGTACCATAGAGGTAATTAATTTGGGTATTTAAAATAAAATATGTTAAAGGAATAATTGCCTTTTTTTGAGTACCATATTTTTCATAATTTATACACATGTAAAATGTTATCCACTTTATAAAAAAAACACAAAACTCTGTTTTAGATATGTTTAAAAACCTTCACCTACCCTAATAATTCCTTAGTGAACACGAAGTAAATTTTACATACAATTTCATTAAAATAGTTTAAGAAAAAACACAGAATTCTATATTGGTTGGAGCAGAAATAATTATGTATGAATAACTCAAATTTATCTTGTTTAAAAATTACAAAATTATTTTTTGTGTAGACTCGAAATTTAAAGAAATGTGAAATTTGCAACATGAGAAATATTGTCCATCCATTAATTTCCATGAAAATTTATTAAGTTTTTACACAAAGCACATAAGGGATTCACATCTTTGGAGAAATCAACTGGATTGGAAGAAAGGTAAGTCCATAAATTGTTTAATAAATATATAATACAAAAATAGGCTTCTATAAAAGTTAAACCAATTCAGTTATGAACGATTTTTTTTTAAATATTTTGTGTTTATGATTAAAGTTATAACAGCATTCAAACGCGTGTGTTTATAGCTCACTTGTTTTTAAGCTAGTATATTTTTTTAAGGTTGGTAGCTTTGCTGAAATAACATTAGATTTTTGTTTTATTTTTTTATAAGTACGAAAGAACAAAGGAGTAATGGGAAACTAGCGATTTTTTTATTTTATTAAGATTGCCCTCAAGAGTTCCATGTATTCTATACATTATTTTACTTAAAAATGCCTACATTTCTCTAAAAAATAGTATATTGTGTTATTAAGAGTAAAAGTGATACTTTGTGTGGCGAGCATGGAAGTTTGCACGACGAGCGAAGCGAGTCGGACAATTGCGTGCGAGGCACACAAAGACACTTTTACTCTGAATAACACATGCTATTTTTTCTTCAAACTTAGAAATTTTAAAAAATAAATTACTATTTGACGTTTAATATGTAGGTTACCTGTCAGTTATTCATAATTTTTAGTAACTTTATTCTTAGGTTATCTAGTTTTTATAGTGACATTTAGGGCGATATTACAGATTTCTATTGTACAAGTTACTTCTTATTGGCTATACGGCGGCGACAATATTACAAGTTACTTCTTATTGGCTATACGGCGGCGACAATATTATACGGCGGCTAGAATAAAAAATTATATTACGTTGGCATAGAAATTAAACTTCAACCTTGTCAATCACGTCACAGAAGATGTCACTTTTATGACGTTTGAAGAAAAAGAAATTTTATACAAAAATAACATCATAAAAGTTCAGGGTTCCCATGGCAACATGGGAGTTTTTCCTCAAGCTACGACCTACGTTCAAAAAGTCACTTGTGACGTCACAAAAGTTTTATGATAAATTATAAATAAAAGGAAACATAATATAAACTTTCAATTACATTTTAAGTTATAATTATTCATATACAAAATATTTAAAAATTTGGTCACATACCCGATTAAAAATATAATAGTTTGATAGCTAAGTTCATGGTGTTTACAACTGTCAAATAAGTATGCCGTCTATGCCGGTTTGTTTACGTTTTATTGCTATTAGTTGTACCAAGTGAGGTTAGATATATTAAATGTATTATTTTGAAAAATATATACACATATTTCTCAAGATATGGAAATCGATTTTACGAAAATATGTCGAGTTTGTATGAATGAAGGCGTCTTGATGCCAATTTTTAAAGTGCATATATCAAAGAAAATGATGGCTTGTGCATCCGTACAGGTAATATTTCCCATGGAAATTATTACAAACAAGTTTATAATTATTAAATTGTAGGTATGGCAAAATGACGGTCTTCCAAATCAAATTTGTAATAAATGTGTTGCAAAACTTCATATATCTTACCAGTTTAAAAAGCTCTGTGAGAAAACAGATGCCAAATTACGTCAATATGTAAACAATCAACCAATTCAACAACAAACACAACCTGTAGTGCAACAACAACAACAACAACCTGCCCAACAACCAGTTCAGCCCCAAGCAGTAACAGTCCAAACACAAGCAGCACAAAATAATTTTGTATTTGTGGATTGCAATACTTTAATAGACATGAATCAAGAACAACGCTACGACAATTCACTTCCACCGGTAACAGCCGCACCAGCCCTCACCCAAATTAATTACAACATCCAACCACAAAGTCATATTCCACTCAGCGGTTACAGCTTACAACCAATTGGCCAAGTACAAGTGTATAATGGTTACACCATGCCTGTAACTCAACAAATGACACCTGTAACAACCAACGTGGTTCAAGGTCAAATCCTAGGACCACCAATTCACTCCATACCTCAGCCACAACCACAACCATTACCCGCAGTAGAACCACAAACAAAAGACGATTCGGACAAAAAACGACGCAGCAAATTAAAAAAAGACAATCGCATTGACGAATCAGGACAGAAACAATGCCCAACGTGCGGGAAAGAATTTCAAACTGGACCTAAACTCAGCAGACATATGAAAACACACTCTTCAGAACTACCATACAAGTGTAAATTTTGTCAAAAAGCATTTGCACATAGCGGAAACTATAAAATTCATCTGCGAATGCATTCAGATGAACGACCATTTCGCTGCAATATTTGCAATAAAGGTTGTCGCCAAGCACAAGATTTACAAAAACATTTACGAACTCACACGGGAGAACGACCTCACGCATGCAACCTTTGTTCGTTGGCGTTCTCTACGAGTAGTAATCTCATCGCTCACGTTCGCACGCATACAGGCGAACGTCCGTATGTTTGCAGCGTGTGTCAAAAAGCGTTTTGTCAATCAAACCAACTTACAAAACACATGCGAACGCATACGGGGGAAAAAAGCCACACATGTAGTGTTTGTCATAAAGGGTTTAACGGTTCCAGCACGCTTATAGTCCACATGCGGTCACACACCGGAGAACGACCGTATGTTTGTAATATTTGCGGGAAAGGGTTTGCTCAATCTAGTTGTAGGGCTGTGCATATTAAACGACATTACGGGGAGGAGAATTTCCAGTGTACTCAGTGCGAAAGAGCTTTTGTTACGAAAGCTGACTTAAAGGAACATTTATTGACGCATTCTGGTGAAAAACCATTTGGATGTAATATGTGTGATAAAAGATATTCACGAGCGAATGATTTAAATCGACATGCCAAGACACATGTCATTTAAGTAAGTTGTATTTGTTTTTTGTAAAGCATGAATCGATAAAAAATTACATAAAAGGAATTATTTATTTAATAATTGTAATATTCAGCATCAAAATACATAAGTTTGAGAATAATTATTTATACGTTCATGTAAATTATGTTGGATCGCGTATTTCGTGTAAAACTTGTGATTTAAATAATCGATAAAGAGCTATGCTCTATTCTAGTGGCCATTGATTGGGAAAAAGTTTGACCTATTTATTTTTTAACCAGGGGGAGTAAAAATGTAAACCAAAAATATTAGTTTTTTGTTTATAATGGAGCTTTCAATGAAATAGTGTTACAGACCCAAAATAAAATCATATTACTGTATATCATTACATTATTTTTCCATATAAAACTGGTTATCTCGATTACAGTAAAGTTTGATTACAACAGAAAAAACAATACTAATCTTATAATAGTATTACACTGTGAACTTCAAAGTATTAATATTTTGGGACTGGAACAATACTGCCATCTACAATAGTTTTGCGTGAAAGCTCTCATTTCTGATACCTTTGCAATTTTTTTTAAATAAAACTCATGAACCCTTCCCATTAATTAATTAGATTTAATTATGTAAATATTAAATAATAATTATGTACTCTAAATAAATACATCAATTTGATTTGTGACTGAATTTTTTTAATTGACCTTAATGAAAACAAATAAGCGTCAGTTTAAAAAAAATGAAATTACTCCTCCTTGTTAAAAACGCTATGGAGGTTAATAATAAAAAATTGGTATTATTTCCAGTCTAAATTTATTTTAAAGGTTTATTGGAACTTATTTTTGGTGTGATTAAAAATACGTTTATTTGAAATATTACGCACATTTACATGAAATTATAAAATATTTGCAATATGTACAATATACAATTTCATATCAATTATTCAGCAATGAAGTCGTAGATAGAAAACTTATATTGTTTCTTAAAAACATCATTTTATATTTTTTGATTTTAAAATCCATTTTATTCAGATTTGAAAAATCATTTAAAAATCATGATCGGCAACTCCTAGGCATTATTTCATGGCACCATAATTTTTCACAAAGTGAATTTTAAATAATTAAAATTTCCTTATTAATAAACAAACCTAACATAATAACTAGAAAGAGAAATGCATTTTCCACGGAATGAGAATATTATTTTTAATAACTGAAAGAGAAAAAGTTGTATATTTTACACACTTAAAAAAATAAATGCAAAAGTCAATTTATATATCATAAAGCACTATATATTAATCTTGTTTTAAATCCTGACGACTTGTTTCTCGTTTTATTTTCTCACGTAGTTGGGCTTTCTTTAATTTAGTCATTAGTTGAGTTGATTGCCACATCCAGCTTCCCTAAAAATTATAAATATATTAAAAAATTGTGAACAATCTAGTATTAATATCATAGTCATAAAACAAATAAATAAAACAATTGATCATTCAATTATACAAATGAGTTATATGTTCCAATTCAATCGAAATAAACAAAAATTGTTTTTAATTAAATATTAATTCTATCATTGATTAATACATGGAATTTTTACTTACAACCATAAGCATACAGTTCAATAAAATTGGAATTGAAAATACCACAGATATAAACAATCCCTTGCTATCAAAATATTGCTGTCGAGAAAATAGCCTCCAATTATTTGATGCTATTTCATTGATGCTTTCAGAAAAATATACCAGCAGCACTAAAACAAAAATCATTGTTTATTTTTACTACAATCCTGGTTTTTTTTTCAATATATCAAATTACTTATAGAGTAACGATATTAAATAATTGAGACGTTTAATAATATAACGCAATAACTTAATTATTACTTACAAAGTATTAAAAATAATACAACTTGAAAATTGCCATAATTTCGAGTTAACAAGGCCATCAGTGTGATAACAATGTGAAAAGTTATTAATCCTATTAACCATGGATCTTTCCAATCAATCTAAAACAAAACATTTACGCTAAGGAATGAAAAATATAAAACAGAATAATAAATTATTTTGACATTTGTCAAGATATAGGTTAAGTTTATTGTTTCGTAACACATTCTTTTACGAGCAAATTTTATAAGCTATCTTTCATACTTACACTCCAAATATATGAAATAAATCCATCTATCCGATTGAAGATAAACTCTGTTTCCATAATTGAATATCACAATAATCACAACAATATTATAATTTTACACAATCGTACACACATTTCTACCGCTCATGACTCATGAACTTTACGTTATTTTATTGAATTATATTTTCATTTTATATAAGTACAGTTTTAATAGCAATTTATTATGAATTATTGTTAACAATAAGTTTTAAATTTACATATTTAAGTTTTGATTCGTATTGTATTCATAAATACATCTTTTGATTGGACGTAACTTGGATTTGGCCTTGTAATTTACCTGTTTCCATTTGACATCACTAGATGTCTCATGTTGTTGCGACATTTTATTTAAAAATAAAATAGATACTTACGTCATAAGTTTGGTAAATGTTTTTATGATACGAACAAGAATTTCGAAATAAGTAAATCATATATTTAAAGGACCATTTACCGGACGTCGATTTTTTTATTATTTAATTAAGATTGTCTTCAAAACTAATATTTTATATCATTGTAATATGTTTAGATTTTTCAAAAAATGAAATTTTATACAAAAATGACGTCACAGAAATACACTTGGTTCCCATGGTAACAAGATTTGCCTCAAGCTACGACCTACGTTTAAAATCAGGTTCACCATCTTTTCTGCGCAAGCGCATAACTCACTTGTGACGTCACAAAAGTTCAATTGTTACAATTATTCATATACTTACGATAAAAAAATCAATCACGCTAAACTAGAATAAATAGAAACCTGTAAAACATTTGGGTTGGGTAAAATACAATAGAGCATAATTTATCTACATTTATTAACATCGAATGAAATATATTCATTTATAATATTTTAACTGTTGCTTTGCTCTTGTTGCTGTTGGTAACACTGCATGCGTTGTTCAAGTTCGGGTCTGAAATGCCGAATAAGCCCCTGTACTGGCCAAGCAGCTCCGTCACCCAGAGCGCAGATGGTGTGGCCTTCGATCTGTTTGCTAAGCTCCCAAATCATGTCAATCTCTTCTGGTTTGGCGTTGCCGTCCACAAAACGGTACATGATCTTGTTCATCCAGTTGATGCCCTCTCGGCAAGGAGTGCACTGACCGCAGGATTCGTGCTTGTAGAACATAATGAGACGGGCGATCGCTTTCACTATGTCAGTTTGTTTGTTCATTACGATCACTGCTGCGGTACCTAAAGCTGTTTGGGCAGCTACCAGACCGTCGAAATCCATCAGAACGTCGTCGCACACCCTGTAGTTAAAAGAATTATGTTTTTTATTAACAAATATTTCGATTATATACATATTTTATACAGGGTGTAACAAAAATAGATTCATTAAATTTAATCAGTGATAGAACTTGTCGAAAGTAATATTCATTAGTAACTTTATTATCTCCGAAATAATCGAACTGTAGGTGGCACTAGTATCATTACTGTACTTTAGTGCTATATTGTGCAACAAGTACAGAAAGTTATCTATTTCCATACAAGGTGGGTAATAGAAGACTTTCTGCACTTACACTATATACTATTATTTCACGAGAACCAAATTTTTCGGATTTTATTTTTGATTTGTTATCAATTATTGTACTTTGATGCTTACTTTTTTGGAATGAGAGGTGTAGACGACCCACCAGGAATAACAGCTAACAAATTATCCCAACCGCCAGTAACTCCTCCCGCATGTCGTTCAATGAGTTCCCGTAACGGAATACTCATCTCCTCCTCCACCGTGCATGGAGTCTTCACATGTCCGGAGATATTAAACAACTTGGTGCCCGAGTTACGAGGTCGGCCGAAACTAACAAACCAAGAACCACCTCGCCGGCAAATTGTAGGCGACACAGCTACTGTTTCTACGTTGGTGACTGTGGTAGGACAACCGAATAAGCCTACATCTGCTGGGAAAGGCGGCTTTAACCTCGGCTTTCCTTGCTTGCCCTCTAGGGATTCAATCAACGCGGTTTCTTCTCCGCAGATGTAAGCCCCAGCGCCTCGGTGCATGAAGACGTCGAAGTCGTAGCCCGACCCACAAGCGTTCTTACCGATCAAGCCTGCTTGATAAGCTTCAGCGATGGCTACCTGCATGTTGGAAGCCTCGTTGTAGAATTCGCCGCGGATGTAGATGTAAGCTGCTTGTGCGCCCATAGCACGGCCGGCTATTAAACATCCTTCTACTAGTTTGTGTGGATCATGGCGCATGATTTCTCGGTCTTTACATGTGCCGGGTTCGCCTTCATCGGCGTTTACTACTAGGTATTTGGGTCGGCCATCGCTAGGCTTGTTCATGAAACTCCATTTCATGCCAGATGGAAAACCAGCACCACCTCGACCACGCAGACCTGATGTTTTAATCTCATCTGCAATTAGCAAAAATGTATCACTTTTACTGATAATATTTGGGTACCTAAAATATCGAATAAAAATTATCGGTACTATATTTGGGACACCGAACAGATGCACAAGAAAATATTGGACAAAGGATGTTGTGACGTCACATAATAGAATTTAAAAGAAGACAGATAGACTGGAAGCGAAAGAGACAATCTACTTACGTCACATATTTGATAATAACAGTATTATTGCAAAATGTTTAGTTTTTATTATTTTATTTGAGGAACTATAGTCATTAGTTTCTATATTTTATGACATATATACTGATTATGCTATTGATTAGTGTAAAGTTGTACTTTTACTTACTGATTATCCAGTCGGTTCCTTTCAACAAAATTTCCTTAGTTTTATACCAATCTCCTCTCTTTAGAGCACCACTCAATCGCCAATCATGTCTTCCATATAAATTAGTAAAAATACGGTCCTCATCATTTAAAGGACCAAACTTAGTTTTTTGTGGAGCCTGATTTGCAGTATTGTATCGTACTGCAGAATTATTGAAATCTCTTACTTTAATACCCACAATTCCTTAAAAATATAAAATAAAGGATATACTTACATAACAACTGGTACTAAACAATAAGAAAGTTAATAAATATATAACCACGTTAATAATAATAATAATAAATATGTAAATAAATAATTTGATTAATGAATTATTTACCTGTAGAATTATGGGTAATTTTATGAAGTCTATTTAAAACACCTGCCATTTTTACATTTTCTTCATTTTATAGATTGCCATTAAGACTCATTTTAGGTTGGTAGTTCCGTTATGATACAGGACTAACAACATTACAAAATGAGATATTAAATAAAATATTTGAAAAATATATAGAATATTTGACATAGCAGTAGTGTTTTAAATATACTATCTAATAAAAAAATATTATAATCATGCAATTTACGATTGATAGAACTGTATACGTCAGACATATAAAAAAAACTCATTTTTTTGACAGTTGGTAGCGCTAGAGAACATTCTAACCTAATTTCTGCACGTGTGTTAATCTTTCAAACATTGACAAGTTTTCTTATATTATAAGTGATATATTTTAAAAGGTAAATTGTTAATAAGTTAATGAAATATTTAAATAATACATATATTAAATATTTATAGAAACTAAAAATGACGACTTCGTTAGCAGCCCAGCTTCAAAAGTTAACTGTACCGCAAACTTCTCTCTTAGATCGAGATAAACAAAAGCCATCGATACTATTTGATGCAAAAGAAGCAGCAAGTATCGACAGAAATACATTTTATGATATTGGTTTAAGTGGCTTGCGAGATTTAATAGCATTAGATAAAGATTTCGAGTATTTTGAAAATAACTTGTTTAGTTCAACATCTCGAAAAATTGAGCGAGCCATCTTAGACGAAGATGCAAATATTAATTTGAATAAGATATTAAAGAGATTTTTTTTGTTGGTATCTCCATATTTTTTATTAAAATCAGCTCAAAAATCTTTGGAATGGTTAATCCAAAGATTTTCCATTCATGAATTTAATGTAAATGAGTTTTTAACGCTGATATTACCTTACCATGAAACAAATATTTTTGTTAGATGTTTGAAGGTAATTAATTTTACAAATAAAAGCGACGATTTAATTTGGTTGCAACCATTACAAAAATCGGGAGTTTCTCTTTCAAAAACTGCTCTTTATAAATATTGCGCGAATGATGTTGGGTTTTTTAAATTTGTCAATCAAATGGCTAAGGATGCAACGAAAGAAACATTTACAACGTCCAAAACTTTGACAATTTTATTTAATTTTTACTGTACGGCAGTAGTTGGAACTCTAGAAAATATTAAAGATGTAACTGAACCACAATTAACTGCAATTCTGCCATCGTTAATCAAAGGATTAACATCTGATAATCCTGATTATATTGCATCTTCATATGTTATTACTGCACATTTAGTAAAGAAAACTAATCTTTCTGGGAAATTATTAAACACTATCGTGCACCGAATTTCAAATAATGCAACTTGTTTGCAAATGGAGAGGGCGTTACTGCTGCTGTTGGTGTATCAGTCCCAAGGAGATAGTTTTACAACTATTTCAGACAAGGCATTAGATAATTTGACTCAAGATTGGTTTATAGACAGTCTTGAGAAACTGGCTACTTCCGGTAGTCATATTTTGCCACTTTTGTCTCCGATATTGTGCAAAACTTTGAAAAAATGTCATGTAACTAAGTACAGAAGATTAGCAGAGAAGATTTTTTCTTCTGTTTACCTGGAGAATAAAACACTGGAAAATCTAATAAGGTTTGTTCTTATTTTCTTACAGTATAAGACTTTAATTATTGGTTTTTTATCATATTTGTAATTTAAAAAAATTTACTCTATTTAGTTTTATCAAAAATTATAAATTAATCATAATACCTTGGAATTTCTGAGCTGTGATTGGTTAAATATCTTACTCAACATTACTGTTTTATACAAAAAAATAGGTTTTAGTATATTCTTTAAAAGTGAACGTAGTAAAATTCTTATTTTATTTAATCTTAAAATGTGGCTCTGTAAACCGATCTCATTAAGCTCCGCCCACCACTATATTCTTAAATCAAATGGAATACAGTATTTCATTTTGGAAAATATATGTTTCTTATGATAAATTCTATTGCAGGATTGTATTTCAATCATGTCCATCTTCCGAAGACAAAGAATCTACATTGGAATGGTATGCAACGTTTATAAAACAAATCGAAACAAAATATCCTGATGCTTTTGATAAAACACTTCGTAATATTTATATTAATAAAACTTTTATTTGTCAGCAAAAAGCACAAGCTCTTAAAAAACTTATAAAACACACACTTTCTTCAGACTCTTCAAAAAGTAATTACACAATATTTGAAAAATTGTATCACCCGAATGAAAATTTTAGACATTCAGCTATTGAATTTTTATTGAAAAATTATAAAAAAATATCACTTAAGGATAAAGAAATGTTGCAAGGTGCAATAAATGATTGTTTCATTGAGAAAGATAATTTTATTATAAAAAGTCTTTTAAAGTTACAATATAATGATTTAATAGATTTAGTCGGAGAAAACAATTTTTTAAATATTGTTATAAAATTATTAATTAAATCGATTGGCGATAAAAATTCGTATGAATTAATGCCAGATTTAATTAAGAAAATTTGTTACGGTCCTGTTTCAAAAAAACATAATTTGCTTTTACCATTGTTACCATTTTTATTTCCTGCTGACGAAAATGAATTAAATGTATCTAAATTAATTATAAGATCAGATTTTGCTCGCAATTACGATTTTTTAAATAATGTAAAAAAGAATATTAATGTTGAGAATCCAAAAATATTTTGTGATTTACTCCATTCACATTTAATAGAAAATGGATATAAGTTAAATAATATTATAAACAATGTCAAATGTCTTAAAAATATGAAAATTATTCATAAATATTTATATTGTATCATAATAGCATCTAGTGTTCCAAAAATGAGTTCAGCTGAGGTAGGACAAAAAGCGTTGTCACAAATTAGTCCCTTTTTGGGAAAATCAAAAGTTAGTGAACATCAAAAATCTTTTAACTTTACTGATTCTATTTTAAATGCAAGAAACGGCATTTTGCCTTTAGAGGGAATATTGAAATGCATTAAAATTTTAATTAATAAAGTAGAATGTGTTAAAATAACGCCATGGTTATTATTTTCTTCGGATAATTCAATCAATTTTCTTATCAATCTGTTGTCGTTAATGGTAAAAGGTTGTCAATCAAATAGTAAACAAATTGTTCAATGTTACACATTGTGTTTTAAAACATTTATGAATAAATTCTTTTCTAGTTTTAAAGAGAAAGTACAGTTTTTAGCTAATTTCATTTTATGTGATAGTAAAATTGTTGATTTAAAAACTCAGTTTAGAATTATTAAAATTTTATCGTCGTTGCTTTTGAGAAAAACAAATTCCATACCATGGGCTGTCGATTTTAATTCAAATATTCTTGTACCAGCAACTTTGATTGGATTAACACATTCGCTTCAAGATATAAGAAAAGTATCATTTGAAATAATAGACATTTTACTTAAAATTGAATCTAAAAGTAATAATAACTATGTTTCTTTTCTTAACGAATTAATAACGCATAAGCAAGACATTTTGTTAGACGGTGAACAACTTCCTTTAATATTATGTACTTTGGCTGAAAATAATCAATTTAAAAAAGTTATTGATATTTTGTGTAATATGATAAATCCATTTAATATACCAGTACATGTTAATTCTAAATTGTTAAAACTTTTAACGTTTATAAATTCGAATAAAATATTTGAAAATGCAACTCAAATAGCAGTTCAAGTTTTGAAATCAATAAACAATAAAAATCAAACTTTAGATTTATGTAAATCGTCTGTTATTTATCAAGTTTTTCTTCGCATTAATGAAAATACTGCAAAGCAGATAAAGTTAAACAATATGTCATTTGAATTGATTACTTGCGCACTTAATCAAGACGTTCGTTTGGAGTATGAAGAAAATAAATTTTCATACTCATCATTATTACTGTTGGAACAAATTAATAAAGACGTTTTTAATAATTTGAATAAGGAAGTTCAAAGTGCTTTATTTAAAATTTTAACACATATTGCTTCTGATTCCGACAATCCAGATGTTGTTTCTGCTGTTTATAAGTTTGTTAAAAAACTTGACTTGGACGCAGAAATAATCAGTGAGACATTAGGTGCCATGAAAGATATTAAATCTAATAAAAATAATGTCCGGCAAAGGAAATTTAGAAGACTTAGTGAAGTACCAAGCGCAGACATTTTAGACATGGTAGAATGGAAACGAGGAATAACTGTTTTAGAATTTATTCAGGATAAAAAGAAATTAAGAAACTCGAATAAAATTTTACCAGTATTGTTTGAACTCTTGAAAAAGTGTCTTGACTTTGACGAACAAGGTGCTTTGGAATATCCAAAACAGATAATCCTGTCATCTATTTTACACATATGTAATAAGTTACAATCAGAAGAAACACCATTACCGTCCACAGCGTTTAACATGGAACTTGTAGTTCAATGCATTCGAGCTAGTCCAAATCCTCAAACTCATCATCACGCTCTTTTACTGTTAGGCCACGCTGCTTCATTAGTTCCCGAACAAGTACTACATAACATCATGGCTATTTTCACCTTCATGGGGTCTTCTGTTCTTCGACACGATGACGCGTATAGTTTCCAAATCATATCTCAAATAATAGACACCATAGTTCCAATTCTAGTTCGGGGAGACAACGAACAAAACGAAGCGAATGTAGCACCCGTTTTACGAGTTTTTGTTGATGTTGTGTTAGATATTCCCGAACACAGAAGAATGCCACTTTTGAAAAAATTATTAGTGACTTTAAATGAAGAACATTACTTGTGGCTATTTTTAGTTTTGTTATTTGAATCGCATGTGGTTCATGGTGATCCAAAAGCAAAAGATAAAAATAAAATAATCTCTGATTACAAACCCAAACGATTGGAAATTGCAACAAATATAACACTAGAATTTTCGTGTACAGTAATAATAAACACTGCAATTAAATTAATAGAATATCTTAAGTCGTTGCCAAATGATGAAAATACACAAGCAAATGTAATTTTTAATATAAGGCAACATACACCAAAACAATTTAGACATTACAAATATACTTTAGTAACATTTTTATCTGGATTATTATCATCAGAAAAACTAGTAAATATGATTGCTGTTTTAAGTAATGACGATTTATTAAAACTAGAACCTTCATTTAAAAATATGATTATAAATATTCTGACTTATATTCAATCAATATCAAAAATAGTTGACAAACAATCTGGTACACCTCAAGGACAGTACTGGAAAGTTTTATTACATCATTGTTTCGACGTTATGGACAGTATTAATGCTTTACTTACTACAGAAATGTTCTTACTTGTTATTCGAGGTTTGATTGTACATAATATTCCAACAGTTAGAAGAAAAGCGATAGAATTATTAAACAATAAACTTCAACATCAACCATCTTTTTTTTATTCGTCTGAAGACGATGTTGAAATTACTGAACCTGAAGGATTATTTGCTTTAATACCACCATTAATGAATATTATTAAATCAGTTGAAAAGAAAGATTTGGAACCAGAAGAAGAATTAATTCAGCAGACATCATTATTAACTTTAAAATTACTAACAAAATTATTAGCAGCAAAATATCCAGATAAATTTACCCCCATTTTGACTTACATGACTGATTTAATAAAATCGCACAAACTTTCGGGTAATATTCTAGCTTCTGTAGTGTTATGTCTTTCAGAACTGTGTAGTAAACTTCGAGCTCATGCAATTCCAGAGCTATTTCGATATATGCCTGCTCTTATAAAAGTATTAAAAACTCAAAAACATCAAGAAGTTCCAGGTTTACTAAACATGTGCATTATTACAGCCCTTCAAAAAATTGTTGAAAGTTTACCACTATTTTTAAGCCCTTACCTTGAAAAATTGTTGTGCGAAATAACAACTTTATCTGCAAAATGGTGTAAATATAGCGATAATCACAAATATGCACATTTTATTAAAAAATTATATACAATAAGAAATAATTTGGGATCGTTGATTCCGTCTAGAATTTTAATACCAGTTGTTATTCAAACATATACTACTTTGTTAAATGAACATGAGTATTTAGCAATTGGACCTCTTATGGGAATCTTATCAGAAAATTTATCACATTTACATAGTAAAGAATTAACAAATTATTTACCGGAATTAACAACTTTTTTTATAAATGGCTTACAATTCAGAGTTGAACACAGCACTACTGAAACAGATATTGTGACATCTGTAGAAGATGATATGATAAAATCTGTAATTAATCTTGTTTTAAAATTATCTGAAACATCATTTAGACCGTTTTATTACCGATTATTCGATTGGGCATTTCGCAATGAGGAAAAATCTGAACGAGTTATAACATTCTTCAGATTGTCTTGGGGATTCGCTGAAAATTTGAAAACTTTATTTGTTTTATTTGCTGGACACTTCATAAAAAATGCTGCATCCTTATTAGATTCTTGTAATGTGGCTAAATCAGAAGAAATGTATTTTAGTGAAGAAAATAAAAATGTTTTATTAATTGAAAATATTTTAAACACATTAAAATTAATATTTTCGTATGACAGTCAGAATTTTGTTGACAAAGATCGTTTTGAGACACTTTTGCATCCAATAGTCGATCAGTTGGAAAATAAAATCGATGATTCATTTCGTAATCATGCTGACAATGTACTAATCCCCTGTATAACGCAATTCGCTGTAGCCATTGCCGATGATACATTGTGGAAACAATTAAATTATCAAATTCTGTTAAAAACAAGACATAATCTTCCTGAAATAAGATTAATTTCCCTGAGTTGTCTTTGTGAAGTTGCTCGAAAACTTGGTGAAGATTTTCTTCCTCTGTTACCGGAAACTATTCCTTTCTTAGCTGAACTCTTGGAAGATGAAGATGAATCTGTTGAAACTTTCTCACAGAAAGTTGTACAGGATCTTGAAAAAACTTTGGGAGAACCATTACAAAAATATTTTTAGTACATATAAATTTATTTATATATGTAACATTAAAATAAAGAACTATTTTGTAATATTTTATGTATTATAATAAAAACTTACAAATGAAAGGTAACTTTTTTTGTATCATTCATAAATGCTGTAATGTATTGTTTCATTTTACTTAGAAAATAATATATATATTTTAAAATGAATATTTCATAAATTGAATTTCATTTTTCCCCGTATTTGTTATATAATTAAATATATAATTATAGATGACGCAACATAATCGCATATTTATGTAATACAGACATAAAAATTGATTTTCCGCAAAATGCCAATCAACTGAAACAATGATGTGTTGTAATCATTGAAGAATTACGAAGAAGCGGCAGAGTTTCCTTCAAATTTTTCTACAAGCAATAAATATTTTTTATTATTAAATATATATCATAATTTATTGTTATTAATTACAAAAGTCATACATTTTTTTGATAAAATATATTCTAAAAATAGTTATGGCACCTGATTTGTATCTCCAACCATAGTATTTAATTCCTCTTCAAAGATGTCTACGTTTTTCCTGTAATTGAGGTATTAATTTTTATTTTTATAATAAATATATAGACGTGCATTACCTTTTTCTGTATTGGTATATGATGAATACAATCACAGCGTTGCATATTAGAAGGGCAGCAATTAGAATCGATGGTATAATTATATCTAAAAACAAATTTGTATTGTTAGATTTTTCCAAAAAAAAAAAAAATTAATGATTCATGATCTTTTTTATAGTACAAGCTTAATGCTATACAGCAGTTTTTAATTTTTTTCTTCTAAGCAAAATTCTGTATTATAAAATGTTTTAAAAAATATGTTATTTAATTTTTTTTATTTAAACTTACCTACTAAATTTGATGAATCAGTCATATTGTTTTCTTCTTTTCTTCTAATTTGTGTGACGTTATATAAATCTAAAACAATATTTTTACATTACTATTATTATTCTTTTAGAATTTATAAATCATCAAATAAATACTGATTATTTTTCTGTATTTTTATTTTTTCCGTACTATTACTATGGAAAGTAGTACTTTTCTCATAGTATTTACCAACACTGCGCATGTGCAGTGTGGGATAAGATATTTCTCATAGTAAGTGTCAACATTGCGCATGCGTAAAGGTACTTTTTGTGAAGTTACGTGCGCCATATTGTTTGTGTAATAGTGTGATAGCAGAAAAAGAATGTGTGCTACTCGTGCAGAATCACCTATTTCCCATCTTGTGTCAAACTTTCACACCTCATGGGAAATAGGCTACTTTCTACATTTGTAGCACAATGTACTATTACAGGGGTGTAATGAAAAACAGCAATTCTTATAGCTGTCAGGTTCATAATGAAAAATTTTAGTAAAAGTTATATCGCATCTTTATTTATTGAATTAATTTCGTTTATAATATTAGTATTTTAAATTATTTCTTTTTATACAAGATAATTTGAATAAATTTTAAATCTTTTAATAAATGTTAATCGGTATTTAACAAACATTGTTGAATAAAATTTTGTTATGATTTTTTTTAATATGTAATGTAATCAAATAAAAAAATTTTTTTTTTAGATATGTCATGTTTATCGAATTGTAATCAGACGAACTCGAAATCTCATTTTACATATTTATTTTAAAGCAACTTTCATTTTTCCTTATATTACAACCTCATTTTGAAAATTTATATCTTTATTTATTAGACATATTTTTTTTTATAAATATTGCCTAAACAATATATTCCAATTATAGTTTCTTTGTTATCAAGCATGTATTATTTAGATAAATTTATTACAAATATTATTGAGAAGTGGATATCATGTGTCTTATATTTCAAATTAAATATTTAATTTATTTGTCATAATAAAAACAAAAATAGTCCCTGTAAGCACGTGTTTTGTTCAGCACGTGGGAATATTGATTAAATATTATATGGGCGAGTAAAAACGAGTTTAAATGAAATTAGCTTACCCAGTGTTATAAAAAATGACAAAAGGTTAGGTTCACCCAACAACAAAAACAATTTAACCAATTACTCTCTGTGTCGGCGACGCCACAACGGAATAAGTACTAAAACATGCCAGAGGCTATTCCAGCAGTACGCTCTGCGCATGTTATTATCGTACTCCGAACTTTGAACGGATATTCACACAGGCCCGTATTCAGAAAATATCATCATTTTGGGAAAACACTGATGTGGCATATTACCTTGCTGTGATGAATATATTTAAAACATACTTTAATTTTAATAGTTAAATATGTTTTTCAAAACCGGAATTAAAACCGGTTTTTAAGATACAAAAATTGTGATTGAAGTAAAATATTCTTTCCTAGGAAATCTAGTAGATAATTTTACATTTTCATTTAAAGTTGCTATTTGAAAACTAAAATATAAATACGTTTTGTTCATTATTTAAATGATTTTTACCAAAATTTTAAATTATGGGTATGGATTATAAATACTCATTAATAAGTAAAAGCATAAATTTTCCTAGGGGCAATGCCCCCAAGGAGACATTTTTCTTAGCGCAGCATTTTTTTACGTCAGTAATAAAGCCTTGAATTGATATTATTTTGAAGAATTATTGTATTTCTTTTATTTTTATGTAACTGACTACTACCTTAAAATGGGTATGAGTTATATTCCTCGCATCAATATACGTATGTATACAAATTTTCATTTTAAAATTCCTACTAGTACAGCCACAATTACAGATTGAATATCAACCAATAGGAATCCAGATGACCGGTAATAATGCGCATCGCAGGATATACGATATACCTGTGATCCTGTGACGCTAGCATTTAGTCCTGCTGTGCGGGGCGCCGGGGCGGTAGTGGGCCTTCGGTAAATGACATAGTTCGACAAAGAGATCTCAAGTTGACGTTTAAATTGTTTTATAGTTGTGGTATCTATTCAAAGTTTTTCCCTAAGTGAAATAATTGAAAGAAATGTGACCTTTATGCATTCTGCTATGGGGTATAGAATTGTATGAAATCCGTAAGGAAACACTGTTTGTTCCAGGTACCCAACTAAGCACTGGATTTGGAAATCCCAAAGTAACATTAGCATGCCTAACTTAATATAGATGGATCCCTGTCTTGTTATTTCCATGCCGTACAGTAATATATTAAGTTAGGCATGCTAATGTTACTTTGGGATTTCCAAATCCAGTGCTTAGCTGGGTACCTGGAACAAACAGTGAATCCTTATGGATTTCGTACAATTCTATACCCCATAGCAGAATGCATAAAGGTCACATTTCTTTCAATTATTTCACTTAGGGAAAAACTTTGAATAGATACCACAACTATAAAACAATTTAAACGTTAACTTGAGATCTCTTGTCGTACTATACCTATTTCTTTCTCGTGACATGCAATATACTATATTTTGTATATATTACTTATTTATATACTTTTGTGTTTGTTTATAAATTATTACATATGTGATAATGTAGTTAATGTGTCTATTTTCTGTGCACATGTAGAGATCATATTTCTATATTGCTGTCCAGAAAAAATTAAAAGTTTTTAAACAAAGCAAATGGGTTTCATATTATAAAATAAAAAAGTACACCAAGGAAATATTATTTTAAACAAAAAAATAGGTTTTAATTTTAATATTCTATATAAAAGTAAATAATACTTACGTATGCATGTAGTATTTTTTAAACAAGGAAACATATGATCTCTTTGTCCGGTATCCCATAACTCATCTTGAAAAGTTTCGCTCGAACAATTTACAGCTACAACATACAACTATAAATTGATTTTATATAAAAGCATATACTCGTACCCACCTTGATAATAAAACAACAGCCCTCTCTTGGGAACAAGCGAGCCCGGCCTTCCAAACAGCGCAACATCCAGGTTCCCCCCCCTGGAGTTGAGCATAGTGGGGGGAGAAGCGGGGAGGAGTTCCCCCAGCGTGTCCCGGACACTGAGGATGTCCTCGGCGCCTAGAGAGACATCTAGTAGGCCGAGCTGTACTGTGCCCTTGAGGGCCAAGATGCGCCACCGGCAGGCGCTCTGCCCCACGTAGAACTTGGGGTACCCGGGGCTCAGCACGAAGCCCTGCATGCTGTCGCAGCCCTCTGCCCCGATGTGGATGTCTTGGTTGCAGTAGCGGACTACGTGCGATACTGGAATGGAACAGTATACTGTTTATATATTCATGGCTGAGTTTTATGTTTTATGTAATCATTTTCTCTGTGGACTACCATTTTCTTTTTTATGGGTAGTACCTGCGTGACTCAATACTCATTGAAGTATTTATTTCAATACAATATCTTAAAAAAATTTATACCATGTTTTTTAAAACTACAATCAATTCTTTAACGGGCACTTTGCTCATATTTATTTAACAGACTTACTCTAATTTACCATATATTATGTACTGTTCATTTCATTACAATAAAATTAAAAAAGAACACAAAGATTTACAAAATGTTTCACATTTTGTGTTAAAAATTTGAGTTTACGGTACACAATCATAGTTTGTTTAACCGATGGGTCAGTAAAAAATTAGAAATTCACATTCACAGTTTAAAACTAATTTCTTTTTATATCTTAAAGTAATTTCCAATCACAGATAAACATAAAAAGTTAAAATTTTTAGTACTTCACTCTAAAATTTTTCACATACAGCTGAAATAATTCAAAAATACCCATTTTTGGGTCCAAAATTTTTGTTTTTGGAAATAATCCATATTGATAGATCTCAATGAGCTGATTTCAAATTTTCAAACGGAATTTAATTATCTCTTTTCGTTCCTGAGATTTTTGATCTCAAAGTTGCACCCCAAAAATGTATGTTTTTTGGGTATATCTCAAAAATGGGTAGAGATACAATGTCAACGATTATACCAGTCGATTCTACGGGCAAAGTTACATAAAGAAATATTTTCTCTGCATATACGTTCTTTGGAACGATTCAGTGAAAAATGAGAAAAATGAAAAAACCGGAATTTCAGGTTTTCGCTCAGGAACTTTTTATCTTTAAAATTTCTGATATTCTAGACTTAAGTAGATATCGATGCGCTGATTCGAAATTTTCAAACCGAATTCAATTATCTCTTACCGTTCTCGAGATATTCACGTTCAAAGTTAAACCTGAAAAAACAGGTTTTTCAGGAGTAGCACTGAAATGAGTCGAGATACGACTTCAAAGACCTCACTAATCGATTCTACGATCAAAATTACATAAGTGTACCAATTTTTAGATTTTTATTCTAATGGGTACAATTTTTAGAGCGAAAAAACGAAAATCGGCGAAAATCGAGAAAAACGCCTGATGAACCCCTTGCGATTTTTTTCGATTTTGGCCATTTTCAGTTTTTTCTTTCTAAAAACTGTATCCGCTGGAATAAAAATCTGAAAATTGGTACACGTATGTAATTTTGCACGTAGAATCGATTGGTGATATCGTTGAAGTCGTATCTCGACCCATTTCAGGGCTATTCCTGAAAAACCTGTTTTTTCAGGTCCAACTTTGAACGTGAATATCTCGAGAACGTTATGAGATAATTGAATTCGGTTTGAAAATTTGGAATCAGCGCATCGATATCTACTTAAGTCCAAAAAATAAAAAAATTTGGAGACGAAAAGTTTCCGAGCGAAAAACTGAAATTCCGGTTTTTTCGTTTTTCTCATTTTTCACCAAATCGTTCCAAAGAACGTATATGCGGAGAAAACATTTCTTTATGTAACTTTGCCCGTAGAATCGACTAGTATAATCGTTGAGATTGTATCTCTACCCATTTTTGAGATATACCCAAAAAACACACTTTTTTGAGGTCCAACTTTGAGACCAAAAATCTCAGGATTGGGAAGAGATAATTAAATTCTGCTTGTAAATTTGAAATCAGCGCATCGAGTACTATCAATTTGGACTATTTTCAAAAACCAAAATTTTCTACCCAAAAATGGGTATTTTTGGAATTTTTCATTTGTAAAAACACAATTTTGTACTGAAAACCAAAAAAATTGTAATTTTTAAGGTTCATAATTCATCCCCTGTATTTATTTTTCACGCAGGTTTATAATCCATAATTTTTTTTTGACTCAACAAAAAAAATAAAAACCGAATTTATTCGACACGTGTTCAAATATTAACCATCTCAAATTCGTTCTCTTTTTCTGTCTATTTCCATCTCAACTCTCTGTTTTCTTTTGACAAACAACGGTTTATAAAACACTATAGAATTCTGAATTGGTTGTTGGTTTCGGCTGAGCTTAGTGCTTAGTTCTGTTCGTTCACAGCCCTCTAAACCTCACCCCTACTTTCTTTTATAACGTCACGTGCGAGGATCGCCATCAATCCCAATCTGACATGCCAAAATTCACTCCACCATTGTACACTACTTCTCATTCGTCACGCATAACACATTTGCCGCAATTTCGCATTTTTCTGTAGCTGTTCATTCACCAAAAATTTTTCATCAAACGTTCCTAAAATTTTGCTCCGTGTAATAGGGTATGTGACGATAATCCTGTTTTAAAATGAAAAACTAACCACTATAGTTTGTCATTAATAATAAAAACTAAACATTAGTTTGTGATAATATAGTTATTAGCAATTTAATGTTTTGGGGAATATATGACGTCAGCATGGTAGAATCGTAAAAGAAGACAGATAGACTTTCTTCCAGAATAACCTATTTCCCACCTTGTGTGATTCTAGTACTCGACTTTGTCTAGTACCGAAACTTTCACACTTCGTAGGAAATAAGCGATTTTCTGCACTTGTTACACAATATACTATTGAAGGTGTATTTTAACGTCTTTAAAAATAATTCAAGAATTGAATTTTAAGGGTTTTGAAGTAAAAATTTTAGGGTCACTGGTTTTGTGTTTAAATGTTTAACAAAAGAAATATGGGTATGAAGTATTTAATTCATGTTATTCAAGGAATAAACCAGTTCAGTTTTGTGTGAAGACTCGTAATGTTCATAATATTTAGTTATATATCAACTTTTCATTAGTTTTGCAGTTCTCTTTATACTTGTAAGAGTGTTCTACCTATAGTTTTTGTGGTTCTAGTTCTAGTGTTCTAGTGTCTAGTCCTCTAGGTGTCTTAATTTTACTAGGTAACTTTTTTGTTATTAAAATGTAAATGATATTTGTATAATAATAAAACATGAAACCATATGAAATGTGTAAACATAGCTAACTTATTATTTTTATATTTCTATTCTAAACTAAATATTATTATTCTTATTTTATAAATACTGATGCCAAGAACTTGTGCTTAATTTATATTCTATTCTTGTACACATTGCTTTAGACAAATTTACAACCAGAAGCAATATTAGAAATTGTTTAATAATTGTAAAATTTTCTTTGTTCGCAGAAACTTGAAAAATGTGGTAGGAGGTCTCATCATTAAGAAAAACTTTGAGGAAACGAATTTTGGTGTTCCTTCCTGTCTCAGAAGGTAAGTGCTATTTCTATTATTCTTAAAATGTTAAAAGAATTTTACCGAATGCTATATATGTACAACATAAATATGCATTCAGTCACCATATTTATCCCTCGGATTGATTCGTGAAATTTCAAAGGGGTTAACAATTTTCTACTCATTATAAATATACACATATAAATACGTATACACATTACAACAAAAATGCAAAATGCATTCAATGCAGCTGTATACAAAAATTCATCTTTTCTTCAATCACAAAGCATTAAATAATGATGAATGCTCATATAAATATTTAATAAATAATGTAAGATGAAAACTAAGAACATACCTGACATACATGCGTACTTGATAAATACTTCGCCCTGTCCCCAAAATTTTGAGTTTGGGTTATCTGCGTGCAAGATGAAGCTGCAGTGATTTCGACCCGAACATCTGCATCAATAAAGAAAAAATATTAAATTTAATTAAATAAAAATATAATTTTAAAATATATGTTTATGTACCTATATCTTTCTGGCACATGTGTATTATCATATAAGTCATTTGAAAAAAAAAGCTGAATGAATCGATACAAATTATATTTATTCTAACAACTAAGTACGTCAATTTATTCTTCGAATGGTCATTCATAGAATTATTTCCCATAAACGGTTTGTCAAACTTCCAATAATTTTTTTGGAATTTGAAAGCCAATTTTACCAAATTCTTCTACCATAAATGTAGTAGTTCTTTTATATTTTTTGGGCGTCTTATTTTACACATTTTTTAAAAATAAATAACTATTGTTATTCTAGCAGTTTACGTGTAATATGTTTGGAGTCATTATCCTGGTAAAAGATATAGGGATTCCTTAAACCCAATTTTACTCTCTCATCAATATAAATTAAGTTTATCTACAACTATTGAAATATGGGTACATTATACGTGTGATACTACATATAATATACTACTCATATTACACAAGTGTAATATGAAATGTCATGATACACGCTACACTTTTCTGTAATAAATAGGGCATATAATTTAACACATAATATTTTATTAAACTGTTAATTTATTAATAACATATTTTTTATTATAAATATCAATATATATGCTTATAAAAGTATAATAAATACAATTTGAAAAATTATTTTGACATTTAAGTGCTACTGTGGTGCCATCTGTTAAGCTATATATGAACTACTCACACTTTACTGAATATTTTACAAATAATACCAGATTTTTTATATGGCTGATAGTTGTAGATAAAGTATAGTATTTGACTCGCATAATATGGCTACATTACACGCGGATGATTAAAAATACTCGCTACCGCTCGTATTTTTAATTACATCCTCGTGTAATATAGCCTACATATTATGCTTGTTAAATAATATACTATTTCCACCCCTTCTGCACTCATCCAGCCTTATACAAGCCCAGCTCCTCCACCATATTTCACTTTTTGTTTGTTCATTCTTCCTTTTCTAAACAATAATTCGTCCATCGGATCCAAAAAGGTTTATTTTGGTTCATCTGAAACAATTACTGAGTTCCAGAAGGTTTCAGAGTGATTTATATATTTCAAAAACAAAGCGTAAAGTTTTGTGTACGCAGATTAATTAGTTTGAGTGTATATATTTGTTTAGAATAGAGCTATAAGTTGTGAAAAAGCAAGTGTTTGTTTGGACGCGTTGAGTCGTTTCGTGGTAATGAATATTAACACAGGGAATAGTTACGCGCTTTATTTGAACAGAAACGGCAACGGCAACATTAAAGGTATATAATTGAATGCGGTACAATGATAACGGCATAATCAGATCGCGAAGCCGGAAGGCGATAATTTATGCGCAACCACAGTGCACTGGCGCGGACACCGTTTCGTGAGTCGTGACCAAATGTCGCTGTCTGGGATATACGCAGGTGCTGCTAAACCCGGTAAACACATACCTATTCATTCTAGTCTACATAACTTCCCATGTTCCACACAAACCAAAACTCGTAAACATTCCGATTGTGTATTGTGTGCTATTAACAAAAAGAAAAATCTGATGTGGACACCACATTATTTCCTTGTACACCTATTAAGTTATACACATTTTTATCTGCACTTCATTTATAGTTATTTCATTTGAAAATGAGATAATTCTATGGCTAATCGAATTTGAGTTATGGGGAAAATTCAAAAACAATTGAGTCCCTTTTGGCATCCCGATTGCAATAAAAGGAGACCTGTACAACTAGATGTTATAGCAGTCCTACATACAAAATTTTAACATTCTACGACTAATCGTTTTTGAGTTATGCGAAAACTTCAAAAACCCTTTTCACAGAATTACACTTAAGGGGTATTCTTATAAATAACCAAAACAACACGTTTGCATGCTAGATCTTAAATTGTCGAAACTTAATAACCACATCGTAACTGCCAATCTATCGAAGTTAATTTAGTCACTAAAAGTAAGCAAGACCTTCAGGAACCGTGTTTTGTTAGTGTAAAAATAAGTACTTCTCAGACGATTTCCATAAAAAAATAGAACAACTTCATGAGAGCGGTATGAACAATGTGAAATTCCTAAATTTTAAAAAATTGTACAGCGTGGTTAACTTTAATCATTTTGCTAACTCCAAACCATACAAATTTTGCAAACACGACTTCCCACTTATTTTGTACGGACTGACACTTTTACAAATATGCAATACTCCACTGTAACGAATTGATAATGATATGAAACCCTCTGTGTAAAGACCCAAATTCAATTTTTGGTTCACACTACAAATCAATAGCCTGATCCAGACAGCTGGCGAGAAGAGAGAAGCATTACATCACTAGTGAGGGTGTATATAGAACGGTGCATTGCAAACTAGTGTATAGTGGTGACGCATAGTTAGGGGTTGAGATATCTTTGTATTATCTGCAGCTTGTAGCCCCTCGCCTGGATTAGACGCCTACGTCAACCTACACCCCCTGCTTGCTTTGCTTAGATGAATATTTAGATAAAAATATTAATTTCGTCTCTAATATATTACCACAGTCAATTAACTAAGATGTGTACAGCTCTTAAAATTGGCTCAAATCTGTCTCAACCTAAGATTGAAGTACTACGAGTTAAAGTGTCTCTGTAATGTATGGAAAGGTTAACAACATAACGTACCTGTAATTGAGAGTTGGACGGATGTCAAGTGTATGAGCAAGAGGAGACTGGGGCTTGAAGTAAGCGTCCAGAATGGCAATTAATGAGGACAATTCGCGACAGGTCAGCCGAAAAGGACTATCTTGCCAGCCGTGTTCTTCTACTACTTCTGCAACAGAATTAAGGCAAACATAACAAACAACATCATCTACATTCCAAGCGAGTTGTATACACTATATTTTTCTACTACCACAATATTATTTCTTAATTCATTTATATTTTAATAATAATGATGTCTTCATCTCACTACTTCCTAACAACTACATAGGTACAAAACAAAAATTAAGCAATATTATTTTTCATAAGTATCAAGTTTCAAGACCAGATAAAAGTGGAGTGATATCGAAGAAATTCGTATTTAACATCTCCAGATATTATAGAAGTTGCAAAAGTAATGTCTATAAATTTATTACCCGAAATTTCTTTCAAAAAGGACATCTTTGAACAATTCGTTTTTGACAGAACTGTTTCTTAAGAATTTATCCCTCACGTTGTCTATGGTTACCATTAGATATAAAAATGTGTTTACAATGTACTATGTATCCATAGCAATAACAAACATACAACAAGTAAATATCTTTTTCTACGACCAGATTGGAAAGAGCCACTTTTCTCACACTATATAAAGCTTCAAAGTTGCATATTTCCCACAATCGTGGGTTAAAGTGTGAGAAATCATTTCTCTTAAGTGTATAAATATTTTAAAATCATTTAAAGGACGTATAAATAAAAAATTATTAAATTTATATCTGCAAATATTTTATTGAACTAATCCGGTAAATCTGATTTACTGGACTTGAAATCAGTTCGGTAAACATGGAAATATGATACAGTATGAAATAAATTAATTTACGTTTCATCAATATTTGAATACTTAATCAGTATTTCTCTTTAAATATATCCCTCTATAAAGTCAACATGATAAGAACTATTTATAAATATTAAATATACCTTAAATCTTACATATGACAACTTTTTCCTGTTTGTTGTATGTCTGAACACTCTGAATATTCATTAATTTAAAAAAAGAAAAGAAGAAAAATTTACGCTTTGTAAAGAAGCAATAGAACGACAAAATAAAAATGAAATAAAGGTCAAACAAGAAAACATCAATCGAACAAACTTAACGTCGTGTTTGTATTGCATGGCTTCCTTAATACCTGCTGTCATTTCTGTAAACTTATGTTTCCGTAACTTTCAACATCGCTGAAATCTATTGTAAAATGAGTCACTAGTGCGAAAATAATAATAAAACCAAATAGGCTTGGCTGACCATGCGAAACCATATAAAAGATCAAACATATACACACAGAGGAATGTTCAATTTGTTGTAAGAAGTACTTGATAGAAAAATAGAAAAAATATGTCTTCAAAATATTCAGTCAATAAATGATACATTTGAAAATCGCTTGTTACATTTATATTTTGATAATACCAGGCGAAATATATCACAACAAAGTAATTTGCATTTAATTTAATCTTTTATTAGCAAATATGTCAAATCATGAAAATGTTTACACGATCAGGAAAATCCAATTATCTACAAACCGGAAATACCAAGGTCATTTAAAGTCTTCCGAATTAAATGCGCAAGTGTAGAAATAAATAGGTCACACAGAAAGGGCTTCATTTCAAAAGCCCTCAATCAATACATACATGCTTCTTTATTCATATAGAATAAGAAACCTGTATACATTTTTCTTCAAATGACAAAAAGAACCGCTTGAGTAATCGGGAAGTTGGCAATTGTGGATATACTCGTACGACTACAATAGGTGACAATAAAATTGTGCAAGAACTTGTGACACACATAGAGTAATATCCGAATTTTGTACTTAATTTAAAAATTTTTAATTATAAATTTTGTTTCTTATTCTTATCGAAAACAAAATGCAAACGAATAAAAAAACAGGAGGAAAAGTAACAGGAAACTTTATATTTATTTATAAATTTAATTAACATATTTTATTATGATAACGATATCTTTTTTAATATCCAATTATCGATATATTGACATATTATTGATGATAGAAATACAAAGACAAATCAAAGTTTGTAATAATTTATTATAAAGTGAATAGAAAATATTTATAAATTGTAGTATTATACTTTGTAGAAAAATATTCTATATTTGCGAAACATTATTTTATAAACATCGTACTAACTTCAAGACAGTATTTTTCATTAATTTCAAAATAATGTTTTCAAATTACATTTAACAGTTAATAGACAAAATACAGTTTCTAATAAAATAGGTACTCCCGATTAGCCATTTTTACGCAAATTTTAATATATACCTATACTTCTAAGTTATAAATTACATTTTATATGTGACATTTGGAATATTATGTCTGCATTATAAAGTTTTTGGGACATGTAAAACATGTTTTGCTTTAATATATAACATAAATATAATTCAAAAATAGTTTTACGTACCAATATGACCATTGACGAATTGAAAATATGCAAGAAGTACTGTTAAAAATAGAAGCATGACGGGAATATCCTATTCTAACACTAATTTCTTTCTATTTTCATTCATAAACACTGCACCACTTGGAAAAAACACTACCACTTTTCTTTTATTTTCAAATCTTTTTCTTTTATTTATAATCATATTATAATATATTATATTAATTGACATATATATAGCAAATTAACATTTTTAATTACAATTTATCTTATTTTACTCTGTTCATAGTTTTGGAAATTGTGTTACATGTTACACACTTTATTTTACAGAAATAGAAATGACAGTTTATAGGTTTAAAGTATGTAAATTCATACATTTGCATCTGATACTATGAATCAGTTAGGATAATATACAATGTTATTTTTGGAATATATTTACAATAACTGCGTGATTTTCCAGATACAATCCAATGTAAAACATCAAACATTTGCAGAAAGAATTTAACATTATGTATATGTAAACATTTTTTTCAGGAAAAAGTAAAAAAAGATTTAATTATGAATCATAAACGTACAATATTTATAAGCAAACATGTTTTTATTTATATATGTTTACACTTTGATTTTAAATGATGTTGATAACATTTTTTACACACTTTATTGAATGAAACATTAGAGTTTTCATATTGACGGAACTTAGCACGACGTAAACTTCTACCGGGCTTCCAAATAGTGACTACCGGCGACTAAGCGGTGACCCAGTCACCTAACCCGGCAACCGGCGATGTTTGGGTTCCGCGCGCCGACGCCGTACGGCGTCTAGCCACCCCCGCGCCCCTACAAACACATCACTTTCTCCCCTTCATTCAAACTACACACACTTGTAAATATATGCGTACTTGTAATGGAAAAACGAACCACTCAAAACAGTTGAGATGTCTTTTATACAGAGTTCATAGTTAATAAGTGCTGTCGATTTTCGAAATTAATTATAAAAATAAAAAAGATTTTTTTGTTTTGTCCTGCCATCTCTTGGTTGCTCCCCAGAAG
The DNA here is from genome assembly GCA_035578165.1 of Stenolophus ochropezus. Classification (NCBI taxonomy): domain Eukaryota; kingdom Metazoa; phylum Arthropoda; class Insecta; order Coleoptera; family Carabidae; genus Stenolophus; species Stenolophus ochropezus. The sequence goes on along the minus strand of JAQOWZ010000011.1, from coordinate 493,484 downwards.
CTTAATAGAAATAATAACTTAGTTGCTTTTAATTTTTATACAAAACGGATTTCTTGTTAATAAATTTAGTACGATTAACAAAACTGAAAACGTCAAAATATATTTGGTGAGAAGTATGGAACAACAACTATTTCTTTTATTTTGTGTAGTGCAATAAGGAACACTAATTTTAATAAAATTTTGCAAAAGATAAATTGAACTAAATAGCTGTAATAAATTACTTGACAGTATAAATAAATGCCTGCAACATATATTACTCGGTTGCAAAAATATTATATTTTTATTTGTCAAGTTAGCTGCGTTAGATTATTTTTATTATTAAAGTTTACATATATTCATTTTGTTAAAAATACAGAAAACAGAATATAATGAATAGAGTCTTTGTAATTAGTTCTAGTTTTAAACAACTTCCCAGCGAAGTTTGAGATGTTATTTCTTTTATTTAGGACAGCATCCAACGTAACATTCTCGTCTAGCTGGTTGCCTCATTATGTGGCGTTTGATTTTTTTTTGAAGGACCAAAATAGTTTAAAAATAATTATTATATCCTAGGTACAGAAATATACATACCTAATATTTGGTTTTTCATTTAAAGTTATAAATATTTCGCAGAGATCATTTCCGAAAAATCCAGACAAAAAATAGTCTGCACACAAAGAAAAATTTTGATAATTTGTTTTGAAAATTAAAACATGAATAAAAATTAGTTTGTTTGTGCGTATATGTTATAATTTGTATGAAAAATATCATGTTCATAAATCAGAATTATTACATATAACAAATTTTGTAATAAAATAAATATGAAATGATGAAGGTCGAAATATATAACAATGTAATTTATAAAAACGCGAACGGCATGTCAGACAGTACGCAAACATTTGTATTTTTGCTTCACTGAGTTTTTGAATAGGTATAATTATATAGTTATTAAAATAATCATAATGGATATCACGAATGACTTTGAAATTTGATAAATATTCGTGTTGCACCTACCTCAGTTGTATATTGCAGTGTAGTTCTTGTAAATATGAAAGTTAAAATATTGCAAAATTGTAGAACAATTATTTTGATAATCGCACTTTTGATATGTGTAGCCGTTGCAGTAATTTTTTTATATGGTAGATATGCAAAAGGTAATGAATTTTATAACATTTCTATCACACAAAATAATTATTAACTTATTTTACAAAGTAATTATTTTTAGAAATTTTGGACGAAGAAGAAATTACAGAAATAAATTTTATAAATAGTACAAATATTGATAATGAAACATGTACTACAAAAGGCTGCAACAAAACAGCTGCAACATTACTTGAAAACATAAATTTTAATGTTGATCCATGTAATAATTTTTTTGAATTTACTTGTGGAAATTTTGTCAAAAATAAAAAAATTCCTAAAGATAAATCTAATATACAAACTATTATGATTCTGACGGACAAAGTAGAGGATCAAATTTTGGAAATAATCAGCGAAGACATTGAACCAAATGAAATTAAACCATTTAAAATAACAAAACAATTATTTAAAGCTTGTATGGACGAAAGTAAGTGCAATATTCCTCTAAAGTGGACTTGGAATTATTTGTACATGTTTCAGAAAGCATTCAACAACGAGGTAAAACTCCACTGATTCATATTTTAAAAAAATTAGGCGGCTGGCCTATTTTAGACAAAAATAATTGGAACGAAACAAAATTCAACTGGAGCGACACTCTAATAACAATAGCAAAAATTGGTTTAATACCTGATGTTTTGTTTTCTGTTTATATTGATAATGATTTCAAGAATAATACTAATTATATTCTAGCTGTAAGTTAAAACAAATTCGAGATAAACATTTATTAACATTCTGTATATAGGTTGATGAACCTTTATTAGGTATAGATCGAGAGTATTTTATTCAAGGATTGGAAAACGATGTTGTTTCTGCTTATTTTGAATATATGAATAATATAGCAGTTGCATTAGGTGCTGAAGAAACTCCTGCAAGGGAACAACTGAAAGAAATTTTAGTTTTTGAAATGAATCTTGCAAATGTATGTACAATATAGAACTATATTTTTTTATTTGTAGTACATTTAATTTTTTTCGCCACATTTTACAGCATACATTATCAATACCTGAGCGAGAAAATATAAGCAATCTATACAACATAAGATCAATTAAACAATTGCAACAAAAATACCCTACAATACCTTGGCTACATTACTTGAACAACATGTTGTATTCAATGGTAAATCTAACAGAAAATGAACAACTAATCTTAACAGTTCCAAAGTATATAAGAAAAATAGAAAAGCTAATTCAAAACACTCCAAAAAGAGTGTTAGCAAACTACATAATATGGAGAGTTATCAAACAAACCGTTCCTTATCTATCTCAAGATTATTACCAATATAACGATGAATTTCAAACTTCTATATCTGGAATTAAATCTCAACCAACGAGAGAGAAAAAATGTGTAATGCGAATTGAAAATGAAATGGGTGTAGCAATAAGTTCGTTATATGTGAGAAAGTATTTTAAAAAGCAAGCTAAAGTAGATATGGTAGAATTAGTGACAAATATTCGAGCAGAATTAAAAAATTTGTTGGAAAATGTGGATTGGATGGACAATAAGACAAGAAAGAGTGCTTTAAAAAAAATTGATGCAGTTTATTCTCATGTTGCATATCCAGACGAATTGTTGGATGATACTCAACTTACAGAGTATTATAAAAATGTTGGTAACACTATTCTAACTGAATTATTACTTTGCCATTAATAATATTGTAAAATATTTATTTCAAATTGATATACAAACGTAAAAGTATTTATTTATATTGTCCAGATTTATATTAAAATAATGTATTTATATTGTAGCTAACAGTAAATGACAGACAATATTTGGAGTCTGCTTTAAATTTATCAATATTTCAAAACAAAAGATACATATTAGAAACTCGAGAACCATACAACAAAACAAAATGGACTCGACATAGTATTTCTGCAGACATAAATGCGTATTATTCTCCACAAGAAAATAGTATAGGTAACACGCCTAAAAATATTTAACATATTCAATTTCCTAAATATTTGTTAATACAGAGTTACCAGCTGGAATACTACAAGGCGAATTCTTTACCAGTGACCGACCAAAGTATATGAACTATGGAGGTATAGGATTTGTTGTAGGACATGAACTAACTCATGGTTTTGACGACTTTGGTAGAATGTTTGACAAGGAAGGAAATATGGTTAATTGGTGGGAGGACAGCACCGATGAAGCTTACAAGAAAAAAGCTAAATGTATTATCAACCAATACGGAAACTACAGCACTGGAAACCTCACAGTAAGAATTAAACATATTGAAGAAGAAGCTTAATCAAAAATATAAATTTTTCGATTGGTAGTTCAAAGAAAAGAATAATTTTAGATAGTTTTAGACATCTAAGACCTAGTATGATTTATAAAATCCGTGGTTTGTTCAATAGTTTACAGGTTTCAGAAACCGAAGACGTTATAAATAAATATTATTTTATAAAATCTTCTTGTCAATATCGTTTTCGTGATCAAGTCTGTTTGAGTTGATATCAGATCATAGTTACAGCTATATTATCTTTAATTTAGTACAGAAAACATACGATTTCAGTCAAAGGAAATTGAGATATTCACAACTGAAAAACAGTACAAAACAGATTTGTACAGTTTAGGAATTTTCTATGTTCGTGTATATTCGACGTAATTCGGTATACTTCGTGGTAGTACAAAAAAATCTACTAGAGGGATGAAAAAAAAAACGTATTTGAGAAAAATGAAGTAAAGGTTATACGCTACCCACTTTTTTAGGTGAATGGAGAGAATACACATAATGAAAACATAGCAGATAACGGTGGCATTAAAATCGCTTACCGGGCGTATCAACGTTGGGCAAAACTCAATGATGTAGAGCCTTCTCTTCCTGGGTTATCCTTCACGCCAAGTCAGATGTTCTGGATCAGTATGGGAACAACCTGGTGCTCAAAATACCGACAAGAGTATCTCAGAGATATTATTCTGACTGACGTACATTCTCCTGCTCAGTTTCGCGTAAATGGTGTCGTTAGCAATCAGGAAACCTTTGCTAAGGACTTTGGGTGCCCCAAAGGGTCTCCTATGAATCCTGAAAAGAAATGCGTCGTCTGGTAGACAAGGAATACAAATAAAAACATTTATGAAGTGTTGTATATTATTTATTTTGCTAATTAATATAAATAAAATACTATTATAAATGTATCCGTTTCTCTATTATGTACTACTCGTAATAACGTATAAAATAAATATTGTACATCACCGCTGAGATTTATTTTTCATAACAAATCTACTAGTACCTAGAACTCATTACAAATATTCGTACCGAATACTACTCACTCTTACCAAATCATATTTTAGTTTTAACTTTTCAAGAATCCAAGCTACATTCGTAACAAATTATCGTGAAACAGAAAACACATTAATAATTATGAAGATAATTTTTCTTATTAGTCATTATTATTTTTTAACAATTTGGTACTGTTTGCTTCTGATCACCTGAGGCAAGTGCCTCGTTTGCCTCATTCTCGGTCCGACTCAGGCAATTGTACTAAATATGAATTTACTTACCGTTTTGTTAGACGAAGCAACCAGTAAAAGTATCCTACTGCTTGAAAACCCAATTAATAAACACTTTTTAATGTTCGAAGTGCAAAAAAGTTGTATATCTTATATAGTATTAGTAAATAATAAATCAAGAGTTAAGTGTACTTGTATTATTTTGTTTCATATATATAAAAAAACAAAATGTAAAATAATGAATAGAGTCTTCGTAATAACTAATTAGTTGTAAGTTCCCAGCGAAATTGAGGGTGTAATTTAGTTTCTTTGGGACAGCAAACAGAGTGACAAGTTTGTCACGTTGGTTGTCTGGTTATGTGGTGTTTATTTCTTGAAAGATCAAAAATTTGAATAACAATTATTATTCTCTAGGTACAGAAATATATATATCTAATATCTGGTATTTTATTCAAAGTTATAAATATTTTTCAGAATTTTGGGAAAATCAAGACAAAGTACTTTGCATATAAAAATACATTATTTTGATAAGTTGCTTGTGAAAATGAAACCATTAACAAAAATTAGTTTGTGTGAAGAATACAGTATTTTTTGTGACATTTATATAAATATTACATATTTATAACAATACTTTTTATTGGGAAATTTTTATTAAGAAATACATTACGTATTTCCCATGCACTGTGGTATAACTATTGAATATATATTACCATTTTTATAAAAAATATCATGTTCATAAAACAGAATTATGACGTGTAAAAAATTTGTAATAAAAGAAATATGAAGTGAAGATGGTATACAATGTAATTTATAAAAACGCAAACGGCAAGTCAGACAGTATACACAAACATTTGTATATTTGTTTCATTGACTTGTTAAATCTTTATAATTATATAGTTATTAAAATAATTATAATGGTCATCATAACAGCTTCCAGCTGATGCTGTATTTTTGCGTATACCCGAATATATTTGAAAATATCGAACTTTTAGCTCGAAAATTTGCAAATTTTACAAAATTTTGTTTGTAATACTTTCTGGGATAGGAGATATAGCTTTAACTTTGTAAAACAGCATTACCAAATTTATTTTGTTTACTAACAAAATAAAATATAATATCGTTTTTATGCGGTTAAATGTTCATTGAACTTAATATAAAGAAAGTTAAAAATAGCAAATAATTAAACAAATTATCGTCTAGTATCTTAATTAAACAACGTGACAAATTTAGGAAAGATGATTGTTTTCTTCCTATTATTGAGTTTGTAATTATCTGGGCATATGTCATTGTATGGTTTGCGTTGTAAGTTCATGTGACTCACATATCTTGAAAGACGCGCAATGACCTTCTTCCTGAAGATGATAAAAACCCTATATTTTCGTTCCGGTTGAGTAAATGTGATATGTACATAAAACTCAACTCTGTTCGCTCGGGACTTTGATACAAGTCTGGAAATATTAATTCAATCATTCAGCATTCTTTATCGTGCAAAGTTGTTTACTATTATTCATTTCATATACAATATATTTATTTTATTTTATTATTGTTCACGAAAAATTAATAAATATATTTTAATAAATAAATAACATGCGGAAAAAACACTGACATATCATTTTTATTAAACGCAAAACGTTTATTTGAAACATTGAAATGTACAATAGATACTTACCTTTTAATTTGTCTTTGTATGAATATAGGTACTTGATGAATTCCCTTTTTTTATTTACATCTTCACAGGTTGTAAACATTGCGGTGACTGGTTTTAAAGAAAATGATTTTGCTCTAATTAGGGAAAGAATTAGAGTATTTCACAGTGAGTGAGCAACCTTCTCTCAGGTAGTAAACATTACGGTGACTGCTTTTTATGGAGGGTGATTTTACTGTAATTAGGACAAGAATTAGAGTATTTCACAGTGAGTGAGCACCTTTCTCTCAGGTAGTAAACATTACGGTGACTAGTTTTTATGGAGGGTGATTTTACTATAATTAGGGCAAGAATTATAGTATTTCATAGTGAGTGAACACCCTTTTCTCAGATGGTTAACATTACGGTGACTGATTTTTACAAGTGGTGATTCTACTCTAATTACATTAGGCAAGAATTAGAGTATGTCACTAAATTATTTCAGTCTTTCTTTTAATTTCAGCCGGTTAATTGGACAGAAATGCAATATTTCAACAAGCGAAATCTACTTTTTTTTGACAGTGTCCACTCTGGTTTTATCATTTTCTGTCCCATATTTAGAGAATCGTTTCTAAGAATTACAGTTTCTATGAATTAAACAAATAAATATTATCTAAGTAAATTTCTAAATTTTGACAACACTCTCGAGGAAATATATATTTTTAAATATATAAAAAAATATTTAATATTTATTTATAAAAATTTATAAAAAAATACTTCATAGATGAGAGTTTCTAACATTTTTTAAGTATAACCTTTTCCGTACTATATTTTTTTATTAAATGTCATTTAAATATTATTATACATTAAATTTAATTGAAAAGAGTAGGATAAAATTTGTATAATACACATGTGAGACCTCGTTGGCTAATATTTTTTACCGTGACATACCTACTATATAACACACCTGTACCATAAATAACCATATTTTTTTCAACCAATTCATTAGCAACAACCATAAAAAATATCATCCATAGATTACTGTTTATTATTTGGTGGAAGTTATATAGATGTGTATTTACCAAATGTAGCAGTCACCCATAGCTAATACAGAGAATGTACGACGTAGTTATTTCCGGTATAGGAAATTATTGCTGAATATTTAACAACGATTAGATACAAATTCAAATTGACATTGAAATATCCTTTATATAATTAATTATTTCCACGTTTTTAACACACGCCGTCATGAAGTTGATTTCTGATTTTTTATCACTTATCTTCACATGTCTTTGAACGTATATATAATTCGCTGAATTTAGTCTAAAATAAAATGTTTAAATATGCAAAATTATTTATATTTTTTGTCATATTTATACCAACTTTTAAGTTAGTTGATAACTGATTTCATTTTCATGAAGTTTCAGAAGAGATGTTCGATTTTTCTAAATACCATTTTTCAATTTCTAAATTGACCCTTTACTGCATAAATTTAATTTTTAGCAGAAATAATTTATGGGCATTAACAATAAGTTCTTATTAACCAGAAAATTAATAAAAATATATTAATATTAAGAATTATTTTTATGTATATGGAACTAAGATATATTTATAATATTAAATATAAATATATCATATACCCCATTATTTATTCCATTCTATAACTAACCATTAAATAATTACATCTTATAAGGATTCCTTTTATTTAATACCAATAATTGACCGAGAACTAACATATTTTTAAAAATAACTAACGTCTTAATATCTACCGGTTAGTTTTTACATTGCAAGAAAAAAGATTAAATTTCGATTTACAAACTATTTTCTTTTAAATTATTAAAGTTATTGAAATTTACTTTTGTTAAAACAAAAATAATTCTATTTAAAATTTATTAAACTATTATATACCTCCCCCCTATTTGAAATTTGTGATTACGTCTCTTTGATGGGAACTACTTAAGATCAATTGCTGTATATGAGCCATATATAAACATTTTTTATGTAACGTTCTGATTCAGATGTATTAGTAAAAAAAATTAAATTTGGTTTTGCCAAATACACTATGTGGTAAAGGATTAAGATCTGAAATGGGTAAATGTTTGTTGGTAAAATAAGCGTACACGCTCTTCGAATATTTTATTAACATTTTACAATATTAAACTTAAATAAAATAATATATAACAAAACTTCTATGCATATAGTGTCACTTTTCACATAATATATATTAATTATAGTCAATTCCCTATACAATACACACATTTGCTGATGGTATAAATGTTTTTCTTAGCTGTATATTTATGGAGACATCAGCCACTTATTGTAATCAAGTACTTGTCAAGAGATAAGTCTTTTGACAATCACACATCGAAATAACCGCGAACATATTTATTGTCAGTTGATTTTAGTAATCAAGTCACTTACTAATTACGGATCACTCAGCCTTTATTAATATTTAAATTTGTACTTTTTGTGTAAAATTTAGTGTTGAAACTAATCATAATTTGGCGGTGATATCTTTTCGAACTAATTCCGCATAAATAATACCAGATGGTTTGTCTATTGGAAGATATACTTCGTTGTTGTCGTGATTATCTACGATGCCTTTGGGAAACTTGGTTAGGTCCACGGGGAAGTAATGTTTATTTGGCATCGTCATCTCGATTCGGCTAATCTATGGAATATATAAAAATAAATCTTAAATCCAGTACATTATGTCTGTTTAGTTTAACCTTTGACATCCAAACTGAAAATATCCAGTTTTTAACTACATATAAGATAAAATATTGTAATTTATGTATTTATAATAATAAGAAAAATCATTTTATTTAATGAATTTGTCGAAGAACTTCCTGTCTTATCCAGTACAAGGTTCTGGAGATAAAATATGTACAAACGCATTTTATTTGATAAGTGTCATATGATTAAATACAAATATTTAAATGATTTCAATATTTATAAATAACTATTTTTAGAAATATTTTAGGCTATGAAAATAAAATATGTTTACTATAATTTGGTGTTTACAAAGATTTTCTGTGTAAATGAAACAAGTCAAATTCCTATGAAATAAATAACTGATAAAAATAATGACAATTATTGCTCAAAATTCGTGGATAAAAATTTCCTAACTACAACCTATTTCTCAAAATTTAGTTAACGAAGATAAAAAATGTTGCATAAAGAGATTTCAAATAAAATATCGTGTAACAACAAAGTTGCATAAAATATTGTTTTGTGTAAAATAGTTATTTATGCAACTAGTGTGAAAAATAAAGGTTTTTAGTCAAGTGCTGTTTTCCTACAACCGAAACATTAATAAAAAATTATTTCAAAAGTAAATGAAACCATTGATAAATGTATTATTTGTTTTCCTTGTAAACAAAATTAATTTGGAATATTTTTAATAGCAGTAATTTTGTTATTTTTAACGCTTATTAATGGTAATTTCCTCAATTATTCTTGTAAATAATGACCTATTTTTGTTTTCAATGTAATAGTAATAATTAAAATATAATTCGTTTTCCAGACATATTTTATGAATAAATTTCCTTCAAATTAAAAACAACAATATTTCTGAGAACTTTCCTTTCTCTCATATGTATCTTTCTAAAACAACTGTACTTCAATTTTTTTTTATTAAATATGAGAAAGAAATTGTCACCAACCTGTTGCACTTTATCTAAAATCATCTTCTCTGCGAGGTAGAGGGTATTCTGCACTGAAGGAGAGAAGATTCCTGTATCTGGTGGTCCGGCGAATTTATCCAGAATGCAATCTTTGACAGATTCCCAGGCCACGTCAAAATCAACGCCATTTGCGGTAGAGAAGTGCCAGGATGCTGTAACTACTGTGCTGAATATTCTGTCGTTTACGTCTGGAAGGGTACGGTAGCCATCTTGGATAAAGTCTGTAAAGGCGGATTGAGTTGTTTTCAGGACTCTAAGGCCTTTCAGACCTCCACAGATTGCAGGAGATTCTAGATAAAAAGGGAAATTGATTACTATAATATATTACAGGTACAGTAAGAAATAAATTACAAGTGCATTTCAATTTCTTATTTATCTTTATAATCAAGTAATAATACGATAAAGTATAAAATGATATTGTTAAAATCATATGTAAAATCAGAAAAAAATATTTCAAATGTATTAATTTGCTTGAAGAATATAGATTTAAAAATGTAAACATAAATATAAGATTAAAATAATTACATTTTAATAATTTTGGTGATTTATTTTTTATAAAACGGATATATAATAATAGAGATAATTAGCAAAGTTTCACAGTTCATCAGTACATTTTTTAAGAAAAAAAACTGCTAAATATCAATCTGTGTCATGGTCAAATAAATTGCAATATATAATTTCGTTCTATGGTAAAATTTTGTATAATGTTACTTTTGAAAAATTCTTATCATTTAAAACTGATAGTTGAACTACTTTATTGTATATAATGTTCTAAATTTAGATTATTTTAAATAACGTACAAAATTATATAGATCATAAAAATTAGAACTAGTATATTTTGCAACTATTGCAGAAAGTTGCCTATTTTTTAAGAATGTGAAAGTTTTTGCACGAGACGTAGTCGAGTGCTGAAATCACACAAGGTAGGAAATAAGTAATTTCGGCACACTATACTTTTTCTACGAGCGACATAAAAAAACTAGCGTAGATAAATTTAGGTACAGTATTTTTAGCACACGCTGTTGGAGAAATAATATTTTCTCACGACATGCATAGAAAGCTCTTCTTTCTTCTTGTGACATATTGAGGAAAATTACTTTTCCCTCCACTATACACTTATATGGAGACAGAATTTGTTCTATCTAATCTCTGCTAGTAAAAAATATTAATTGTAATTTATTAGATTGAAGACCCCAAATTGTTTTAATTTTAAGGTACATATTTCATATTTTATCTGGCATAGATTTAAGAAATTATTTGCGCAATATAATTATATATTTTAATCTTCGTTTTATATACCTGTTTGTATATACCGTAAACTAGTTTCCAGTTTCTATATCATTTCAGATTAATTTCTACATAATTATGTATAATATGAAAAACAAAACTTACCATTTCGTTTTTGTGAAACGGTGCAAAACCTCGTAGCTGTCGGCGAGAAAATAAACGCGTGATTATGCGGCCTCTCATCAGCTTGTAATCTTTCCCAGGGGTACTCATCAATACGAACATTCACCTCTTTTACATGCTTATACACGTAGAGGAAATGGCTGCATAGAAGCATTCCGAAGTCTTCTGGAGTTCTAATCCCATGTTTTTTCGCTAGGACATAAACTGTATTCTTCTGTGAATCTGTAGCGATGATGTCTCTGTTATTTCCCTCGAGGTAATCATTCGTGTTTGACAGTTTCAAGTGGATGTCCACTTCGTATTCGCGAATGGTGTGATGTGAGCCTTTTCTGTCTACGTGCAGAAGTTTTACATGGTTTTTTCCATAGCCGTAATTGCCAAAATCGTAAAGGTGGCGGTTCAAGTGGTCAAAAGTGCCTACTGGTACCCTAGCCATGGTTTTTTGTTTGTTGATTGTGTATTGGTTGTTTGGAGTTCTGAAATTGTATTTAAATTTAATTAAATACTCAAATAATTATTCTCATCTACTAAATTTAAATATTTTTAATTTATTAATTATTTATTACTGTATGTTTAGAAGTACATACTTTAAAATTTAAAATTTATTTGCTTTCAAAATGTAAATTACAATACCAGTTTACCAATTATTTATAAATGCATTATTTGTACAACATATGAATATCACTTTTATATCTTGAATCACTAAATAAAGGATTAATAAACTAATAGGTAGATAACAAGATTTTCATAAAAAATTTTAAAAAAATCATTTCGCTAAATAATTTGATTTTTTGATAATCAATTTATTAAATTTTTCCTATAAAATTTGTAGAATTTGGGCTTTTGAGATCCATATTTTTTTTTTAATCGAAGAACAATCTGGAGGTTTCGATCCTCTTTTAAGGTTTACATTTAATACAACAATTTACAAAATAAAAATAGGTTTATAACTTAATTGCATACTTTTTATTTTATATTTAATCTTAATTGCAATCATATTTTATAACAGTTGATGATGAACCCAATTTAAGGTGCGAAACATCATTGTTTTTCGATATATATGGAAATCAAAACCCAAAATTCTACATTTTCAACTGTTCTAGAAGTTACAAAATTAATAAATTATTGCATACTATTGAAACATAATAATAATTATTTTTCCTTTTTTGGGTAAAATTTGAATTTTCATAATTAAGTGTATAAATAAAATTCCATCTTTGGCCACAATTCGAAAATATGTAAGTTATAAAATATGGATAAATAAATGTTGTACTTACTTTTCTTCTGGAGTCCAGCGGATCATTTCCTAAACAGAACACTGAAATAGAAACTGATTCGGCATCCCCAACTTGAAACTTATATACACAGGACTCGTCACATGACGTCGGACACAGCAGCTCCGACAGCTCGACCCCTTATCGCGGGTCAGCCAGCGCGCGCTTCCCAAAACTTTCAATTTCAGTTTCACTGAATTCCGCGTCAGATAAAAATAAACTTGTTATTTTGTATTGTTCTGATAATTGTCACTTTATCTCTTTCTGTTTGTGTTTGGTCTATCTAGCTGGTTTATTTCTTCTAATATTACACTATCACAAATAATGATTGGGAAATTGTTATGTTAGATTTTGTATATGACGTTAGGAAAATACTAGAAGTATATCATACTTAAAGCTAATTGGTAAATAAAATTCTTTAGGTGTAAACATGTAAACATATTACTACATTTTCTGGAATACTTTTTCCTAAGCTACAGTTCTTAGATCTGTTACAGAAAATTCAACTTACATATCTAGTAATTCTTAGTGTTATTTTGGTGATGGATTATTTATTTTTGAGAGGTGTTTATAATTAAATTTATTGTATTATTTTTATTTTCCGTTTTCCTAATTGTTTTTCTTTGTCTGTCTGTATGTATATGTAACGCTAGAAAATTAAAAATGATAAAATTTAGCATTAAATACTTATTAATAATCAGTTTATTTACATATCCTTATTATGAGGAAAAGTAGGAAACAATTATAGATAAAAAACGATAAAAACAAAACTAGAGAAAGCCAAACAAATAAAAAAACTTCTACAAATTATTTATTTCTTATTTCCTAATACAAAACTTGTAATATTATTATATATACTGAAGGACTAAAGTGCGTGATTTAATCATGAAGTGAATCACTTGTATATAAATTTTAAAATAATAATTATTTAGTTAAATTTGTGTAACTGTCAAATGACAACAACAAAAAAAAACGTCATTATGTACATATATCTATTAACCTACTTGTTTTTGTGGTAACAAGGTTTATTTATTAATTTAATCATTAAATTCATATGTGCTACTCCAGTCTTCGAAAATGAAGAATAAAGTATTCTTTTATTCCCGAAAGTGGAAAAGAAATAATATAAAATTATTGGTACAATATAAATTGAATGCTAAATCTATCTAAATCTGTTAGTATTTTTTATACTTATATCTCAAAAGAATTCTTATACCTATTTGTTTCTTTGGTAACATAAAGATTGGTTATTAATTTAATCACACAGGGATTAAAAGTGCTATTCCATTCTTCGAAAATGAAGAATAAAGTAGGCTTTTATTCCCGGAAGTGCAAAAACAACAATATAAAACTATTAGAACTATGTAATTCAATGTTAAATCTATTAGAATTTTTTATATTTATGGTTCGAAGAATTCCTGTGTTGAAATGTTCGCGCGCTGTTTAGAATGAAGTTTTTGATCATGCGCACGAAAATTGAAAATAGCGGTTAGTTTTGTGTCAGTCAGTTTATAGGTTAAGTGTTAACTGGAATTATTTTTGCAGAATTAATCTATTTTAAATAAGAGTAGGTACATATTTTAATATAAAGAGTTATAATAAAGTATTTATATTATATATAAAAGTTTGTTATTATAGCACAATGTCGTCTTCTGATTTCAACGACTTGCTTTTTGAGGCCGAAAAGTTATCCACTAATATAGAAAGCACATCAGATTTACCAAAAGTGGAAAGATCTTTAAGACAAGTTCTTGAAGCTTCAAATGAATTGTACACAAGAGTTAGACAAACTGGAGCACATGATATTCAGGCGTAAGATTTATTTTGATAATATTGTTTCAAAACATGTAATGAATGCAATTTATCGTGATATTAATATTGTTTATTCTTTAGGAACCTTCTTCTTGGTTCCAAAGGAATAGACCTGCCACAAATTGCCCAAAAATTAGAATCAATAAGTGCCAAACGTACTTTTGAACCACTAGATCCAATAGCTGATAATGATGTACAGAGTTTCTTAAAAAATGAAGTTGAAAATTGCATTTTATCCTGCATAGACAGTGTACATAAAAAGACTTTATTAAATATCGAAGAACAAATGTGGGAACACATTAATGCGGAATGGAAACAGGAAAAAAGGAAAATTTTAAATGCGATGATAGGTCCATCTCAAAATTTCTTAGACATTCGCAAGCACGACATCATGAATTTTCCACAAGACAGATCCGTTCCTACATCGTTGTCTTACCAGGAACAAATTTACGCGCGACATATTATGGATTATAACAAAATGATTGTAAAAGGGGCCACCAGACCAGTTTTAGTAAACTTGTTGGCAAATGCTGCTGAACAAATCAAAGATTCTGTAAGATTCATCATGTTTCATGTTTCAAAAACATAACAAATTTTTATTTTAGAAAGTAAACGACATGTGGGAAATGTTAAAATATATGTTAGAACTTCCAGCTTTTCCCAAAAGCGAAGACCCAATTTTAAGTAGGAATTCCAAAGCTGTACAACTTGCTATGGTCAACCAAGGCAAGAGATATCTAGAGGAAAGATACAAAACTTACATGAGTAGTGTGATAAATGAGAACTTACAACAAGCCATGAGAGGAGGGGTCCCAGGAACTTATCCTCTGGTGAGGAGTTTTGTCGGGATTCGACTACAGGGCGGGTATTTGGGACTTCAGGATGGGTTGGTTGATGAAAGGCCCTTGTGGCCCATGGTTTACTATTGTTTAAGAAGTGGAGATCTCGCTGCTGCTTTACATTGTGTTAAAAAGGCTGGGTGAGTCATATTTTAATGTAAAAACATAAACAAAAAATAAGTAAATATATTTTCTGTTATTCTTAAGTTTTGCAGTAATATTAAATTCTCTATTCTTCTTCTTTGCAAGAACTAAGAAAAAATATTTTAGTAAGCTTTTTTCTCAGAAATAAAAAAAGAGTTTCGAATCACGGTGGATAAAAATCATAATTTATTTAAAAAAAATAAAAAACCAATTATTTAGTACACTAAAACTTCATGTAAATATTTGATTTTAGTTTCTTCAATCTTATTAGTTTTTTTAAGTTATTAGTCAAAACATATACAAATATGATGAAATAAATTAAAGTTTATTAATAGTATCGGAACATCCCTAGTTATGTCTTTCTGTAAATTTATTAGCAATGACAAAACTCATTACTATATGAGAAGTTGGGAAGGAATTTTTTTTTATTTTATGAAGTTTGCCCTCAAAAGTGATATTCTACATTTTATTTCACCCAAAGATGCCTAGATTTCTCAAAAAATGAAATTTTATACAAAAATGACGTCAGAGTGGCTCGCGGAGAACGTATCGTCTATGTTAACCAGCGCGCTGGGTTCCCATGGCAACAGAGAAGCGTCTAGTGTAATGCCGCAAGATACAACCTACGTTCAAAAAGTCAGGTCTCACCAGCCCTTCTGCGCAAGCGCATATCTCACTTGTGACGTCAGTGTGGCTCGAAGATAAATCATTAATTATAAATAATTGGCAACATAATTTTAACTTTCAATTACATTTTAAGTTATAATCACTCATATACTTACGACTAAAAGATATTTCACATGTAATTTTAACCACGCTAAACTTCCCCATTGTGAGAATTGAATTTGGTTGTAGCGCTCCATTTGACGACTTAGTCGCCGTGTTAGAGGAGCGAATTCGTAAGACAGAGGACAAACAAATCAGCAAACTAGAAGTAGCAATTCGCTTCCAATACCGTAGACAAGTCCGCAACGCAACAGACCCATTCAAACGAGCAGTGTATTGCATTCTGGGCTGCTGCGACGTGACCGACGAGCACTCAGAAGTCGCTAAGACTGCTGATGACTACCTCTGGCTGAAGCTCAACCTCGTTAAGGGCGACGAAGAGACTGAGGAACACATCAACTACTCAGAATTACAAATAACTATATTGGAACAATATGGGGAGGCGCATTATGAAGCCCACATTCAACCGCATTTGTACTTTCAGATGTTGATCCTAACAGGACAGTTTGAGGCAGCTATTGAGTTCTTGGCGAGAACAGAGAGGTTTAGGCCACATGCAGTACATTTTGCTATTACGATTAATGAGATGTTTATGCTGGCAGGGCCTAGATGTGTCGATGCTCCTTTAAGTAAGTAAAAATGAAATAAATAGTATATAAACTTATAATTTTTAATAAAAATATTTCCGGTCTTATTTCTCGTAAATAAAGTTCTTACAATTAATTTTAAAATTAAATTTTTTTGTCAATTTTTATCTAAATAAAAATACTGCTAATAACGAACCACTAAAATGCAAGTAGAATGTGTTTACGGTACTTGAGATCGTGTGAACAGATTCTTTAGGGCCCAAAAAGCTCTCAAAAGTTAGGTCGGAATATAAAATTTAGTTAAATTTTTATTAAACACGGAAATCTAGTGTTTTTCTTACCTTACCACTTTATTTTTGTAGCTTTTATAACAAAATCGCTTTTTGGAAACCTGATTTTCCATTATAATCTTATTAGAACAAATGTTTCTTTTAATAAAAGCACTCAAAAATGAGCTCGAAATACGGGGCTCTATTTTTACTTAAGAAATAAAGACTTTAGTTGTCTATCACCATTCCATTTAGGAATGGCACAAATGATTTTTAAAAACAAGAAAACTCAAGAAATCATTTTTATCATTTCTAGCGTTTTATTTCTTTCCCATTTTAAAACAGGAATAACATTTATCTTTTCGGTTAGTTTCGGTTGACCCGGAAGACGTTCCACCAGCCAGACGTCTTAACATCGCGCGATTAATTATGCTCTACGTTAAAAAATTCGAAGTAACCAATCCTTTGGAAGCAATTCACTACTACTACATGCTACGAAACCTCCAAACTTTAGACGGAGATAACTTGTTTATGGTTTGCGTTGGTGATCTCGCCCAAGAAACTAGAGACTACGATTTAATATTTGGAACTATGATGTCTAACGGATTGAGATCACAAGGCTTAATTGATCAGTTTGTCAATTCGAGTTTAACTACGGAATCTTTAGCAGAAATGGTTGCGATTGAATTGACGAAGAAGGGATTGTATGAAGACGCCATCAAACTTTACGATTTGGCAGATGTGAGTAAGATTTACATTTTGCAAATCTTGAGGTTGATTGACACAATTTTTAGAACCAAGAGGAAGTTTTGAGCATAATGTGTACTCTTTTATCTCAAGTGGTACAACTACCTCCAAAATCTGGATCTCTTAGGGAAAGATTACAAGTTTTGTGTCAGGAAATAAACGAGAGATATTCAAACAGTGGATTTAAATGCACAGCTCCTGTGGCTTCATCTTTTAATATTTTGAGAGATCTTATGATTTTCTTTGATCAGTATCATTCCAGGCAATATGTTCTAGCAATGGAAGTAAGTTAAATAAAAATATATAATGAAATGTAATTTATTAAAATATGTTTAAGACTTTGTTACATTTACAACTAATTCCATTATCAATTAATGAAGTGGATGAACGAGTAGCTAATTTTAAAAGATTAGCACCAGAAGTGTGCAAAATTATTCCAGATATTTTATTAGCTACAATGAATATGTTGTATGAACAATATAAGAGTCTAAGGAATAATTCCATGATGGTAAATAAATTCGAAGATTCGTCCTTTATGAGGGTGAGTTTAATTATCGTATTTAAGAAGGATTTCTTGGCGGAAAATGAAAAAAAAATGCCAACACTGTTTATTTCTTTTTATTCAACTACGCGACTTCAAAATTTACATTTAAAAATTTGTAATAAAATCTGAGTTCCAAGTTTAAATTTTAAGGCAGATGTTTTTTCTTATATTAACCATTTTATCCTATTGCTAAACTATTTTATTCTCTGATGAAACAGTAAAAAAGTTGCAAAATATTGGACTTTAGATAAAATAAACAAACAATTTTAAAAAATGAATTCTGTAATTTATTCCGTTTACTATTTTGTATCCTAATTGAATTTTTTTAGCAACTTCAATACGTCCGGGATCAAGCCAAAGCTGTTACAAACTTTGCAGGAACAGTTCCTTACCGAATGCCTGGAGATACCAACACTAAACTTGTTCAAATGGAAATTTTGATGCATTGAATTATATAAATAAAATATTTGCTATTTTCAAATGTTTTTATTATTTCTGTTTACAATTTTATTTTTTAGATGTACAGTCTGTGGAAGATATGTTTATAACTAATATATCAGAACTTAAATCTGCAGTTTTTCCTTCTTTCATCTAAAATTTAATATATTAATATTTGGCGCAATGAAATTATATTATACTTACAGCTTTATAATCTAAAAACATTTCTTTAAATCTTAAAAAGTCTGAAGTGGTGTAAAGCATGTCAAATATTTCTCCATCCAATTCATTTCTTTTTTTCCTAAAATAAAAATAGTAGTACCTGTATTATTTTTTAAATTTATGAGTATTTACAGTAATTCTTGTATAAATATATCCATGCAAAATCCAGGGATGTTCATTTTTAAGTAATTTTCGATGTAGTCTTCAATTTCTGTTTGATATTCTTGAAAAATGTCCATGTATATGAGCTTATTTTCTTCATTATCTTCAAATGTTGTCCAGTACTTTTCTAGAAATTTATTCTGTAAAGTAAGAAATTCTTCTCTCATTAGCATGTCTTCTATGCATCCAATAACAGTATTAAATCCAACGTCATCATCTTTTCCACTGCTGATATATTCTGTTTCATCTATAATAAATACAAAGGAGTTATAGAAAATAATAGAAATTTAATTACTTGTACCTTTTATATTAAAATCTAATGACATTTCCGTATAGAATCAATGGAAAAGCCACCTGTTCCAAATAATACGCACGTTGCTATAGAAACTACAATAGCTACATAGCTTTATATTACCGGCAAACTTATTACCATATTATATATTTATAAAGTTGAAAGGTTTTATATTTCATTAAAATAGTTCATTTTATGTTTGCCTATAATTTTCTTCAATCTTTAATTAGATTTTCTTTAAAATTTAGTCAAAAAAATATACATAATCAAATGAAAATTAAAGTTGACTACGTACTAAAAAAATGTACTTTGCAGGTGATTAAGTAAAAACATTGTTGTAAATATTAATTTTTATTATGTACAAGATATTTTATCACATAAATTACAATTAAACTAGATAAAGAAAAATATATAATAAACATACATACAATATAAAACATCTTTAATAAATCTAAACGGAATATAAATACCAAATTTTATTGCAAACTTTTTGAAATGACCATCAGTCTTCGATGTTCGTGTCTTTTATAGGTAACATCAGTTCTTTCTGGCAAGGAAACAATTGATTAATATCATAAATGTAGGCAGTAATCAAACTTAAAATCAAAATCAATTTGTGCTATTACATTCTACTGTTCATATTGTTGTTATTCCAATTATTTCTTGCTTGAAGTTGAAGAGAATTACGTCCGTTGATTTCTTCATCGCTGACGAATGCTCCATTGACTTGTCCTCTGTCAAACACATCTTGTACGGAAATGGTAGAATTGCGGTGGTTTCTACTAGTGGCACCATTCACTATTTTACCATAATCCGCATTAGCGCCAAGTGTTTGCATTTGCGACTTTCTTCTCTCAGCAAGGATAGTTTTCCTTCTGTTTTCTAACGCTGTGATGGTTTCTCTCTTCATGGTTATCTTTCTAGTCAAGATAGGAGTACCCGGATCTTGGCCGTTTTGATTCATCTTGAAGAAACGACGTTTGAAAGCTACATCAAGAGTTCCAATCTGTCGTTTTCGTTGGGCAGCTTTCTCTAGTTTGTGAATAGTTTTTCTTCTGTCGATTCTATCAGGTCCTGATCCTGAATCCTTGTCGTAATCAGGGTCATCTATACCTCGTAGCTGTTGTAGTTGTTTTACTATGTCTACCGCATGCTTGTCTAGTAGTGCATTTGGCGATAAATCATCAGCCTGAAATAATAAAAAAAATAGTTAATTTAAAAAATCTGATGAGGATGCCACATGACTTTCTTGTATATCTTAAGTCTATTAGAAATGCATAACTAGATTTTGTAACGTTCCCACATAAAAAAAATCATGATTCTACGGCTAATATTTTCTAAGTTATGTAAAAAAAATGGATTCAAGAATGGTCAAAATGTAAACGTTGAAATCTTAAACCGAATTTTTCGTGATTATAATACTTATTTGTATGAAGTAAAAAAGTACTAATATTAAATTACCTTTTTAGTGCAATAGAAGTTCAAATCTGTAGACGCCAAAATATGCGAAAGTGTTCCGAATCGATGGAACAACATAGCAGTGAACTGGATGACCAAAATGAGGGCGAAGAAAAACACAAACACCAACCCAATAGGTTCCAATTGTAGATATTCTTTTGTAATGTGTACCTACACAAAATTAAAATGTTATTATGTTATAATGATAACAGTTGTCAGATAGATATACACAAACTTGAAAAATTCCGTGAATTCAAATATGTAACATGCAACATCTATAATAAATAATTTGCATCTGATATGAAAGTAAAGTATTTCCAAATTTACGGAATTTTTCCTTTGTTATACAAGAGTGATTAAAAAGTTTGTGTAATCATAAAAATGTTATACACATAAGAAATGTACATGTAACTTCCATGTACCATCACCATGTTACTTATAAACACAGAGAAATATTTCCGTTAGAACAAAATAGTAAAAAGTAAAAATAAAAATTATTAAGCTTATTAGATGAGATGATATTAAAAACAAATATTTTGTTTCTGAACGGAATTTGACCTGCATTTTTTATACACAGATATATTACAAACATATACATATTTGAAATAAATTTCACGAAAGCCAATAATTATCTCTTAAATTTAAATGAAATCTTTAAATATGCACATGTGTAAATTATTAATATACAGTGAGTACACAAAACATTGAGGAGGGATATAAATGGACCCCTGCATCTTCCGTTGAAGCTGAAAAACCAGAGATCACATATCGTAATAAATGAGATTTTAATGATCCCTGTAAGGATTGATTCTGTATGGATAAAATGGATTGTTTTGTGGTTCATTTTATTATATATAAGGCAACACATACATCCATATTGACACTTTTGTTAACACAAAAATCCCAATACAAATGAATTAGTTGGCCAAACCACCATTTTGTGCACATAATAAACAGTGAAGTGTGAAAAATATTTGTTGCTGCCTACGACAACAAGTTACATGATGATATTATTAAAGAACATTAAAATGAGTATAGTATATTGTACAACAAGCATGAACTGGACATTCCAAGCGAATTGTACACTATACTTTTTCTACGACCACGATATTATTTCCTAATTAATTTATATTTTTCAATAAAGATATCTTCATTTGACTATCATAATGAGCAATTAGCTACAAATCAAAAATTAAACAATTTTGATGAAATTTAAATAATGCCACCTAATATAAGAACAATTCGTTTTTGACAGAACTGTTAGATATGAATTTAAACCTCGTGTTATCTATGATTATTGTTAGAAGCAAATATCGTAATGGTCGTAGAAAATCGAGTTGTTATCGTATGCAACATCAATTGATCTGTGTCCTGTTGATTAATGAAATCACCAGTGTTGCATGCGTTCTCCAAGAAGGAAATACATTGAAGTGCCACAGAGTAATTAGTTCCCATAAACTGAAACGTGGGCCCATATTTCTGTGAATACCTCAGACGTTTCCTCAATGTAGGTAATGTTTGTCCTGATGCCCAGAGGCCACTTAACATGGATCTGGTCTTTATTCAGTTGCAGTAAAAACACGATCAAAACAAATAAAGCATTGAACATGAAGAAAGCGAAAACCGATTTGTTTCGAAGCTCGATCAAATCGGCCGCGATCCTTGCCTGAGGTGATAACAACACAAAAAACAAATTAGCATCATATCATAGTTGGACTTGTGACTCCTGTTTGCTGCCCCTGTCCAAATAAACTTACATCTATTTCTACTACTGTTTACAAGCAAAAGTCACAATATCCGTTTTGAGATTTACCTCTTGAGAGCTTTCATCGTACGTTATATTGGTCTTCACACCAAAAGGCCATTTGATATGCAAGTAATCTTTTTTCAAGGTCAGCAAAAATACAATCAAAACAAAAAGGGCGTTCATCATAAAGAAGGCAAATACAGACTGATCACGCAAATCCTTCAGATCTTTTGCAATACGGGCCTAAAAATGTCAGCAAATATTTGTGAGATTATGCCATGATGCATACCATACACCATGGCATATTATATATTTAAAAGTACCGAGATATCTGTACAGTACAGTAGTACCGGTACAGAGCTGACTTCTATACAAAGAAAGTCATAAAAATAATCAAAATATAACATGGCAAAAACTAAATAGGAAATATACCTGTTCTTCTTTGTTTTCGTCAATAGGGAAAAGATATTTATCAAGTAAATCTTTCCAGAATTGTGTTTCTGCTGTAGACAAATAATCTACTTCTCCCTTACGAAGATCTGGATCTTCTATCCAGTAAGGATTGACTAAATCATCTCGTTCTTCTTTAGGAGCGGTAGACATCGTATCACTGTTTGAATCTTCAGATTCAAGTTCTTCGTTGGGATCTTCAGTGACTTTGTTTAGAGAATGATCACGAGATGCTACAGACATAGATCTTCGACGAGACATTGGTGCATTTGGATTTATTTGTCTGCAAAATAATATATATAGAATATATTAATAATAAGTAATGTATATTACTTTTCAATTCCATCTAGACGTTTTCCTAAACTTTCCAATGATTCAGCAATATGCATAAGTTGTATTTTTTCTTCTCCATCTTTTTTGTGAGTGCACAACATACATTTAAATAAGCCAGCCAATGAAATTTCAATGCTTCCTTCATCATCATTGTTAGTTCCTTGGCCTCCTTGAAGAAAACCAAGAAGTGTCTTTTGTTTTGCTTTCTTTTGAGCTTCTTCTGCATCTTTCTTTTCTTGCTCAAGTTCCTACATCATAAATATTTTTAATACAAATCAAAAAAGAAAACATAAATATTAGTAGATGTTAGTAATACCTCTTTTGTCTTTTTAACAGCAGTTTCTCGTGTTCCCCAAGAAACATTGTTCAAGTTAAATATCGAGTAAATAATCAAAAGTAAGTACATGCTAGGAACCGTAACATAGTAAATGAGACCACATGGTAAACAGTAAAGTTCTTGAGGATGTAATAGTGCTGTTACTATCAGTTCTCCCGCCACCAAAAAGAAGAAAGTTGAAGTGGGTGCAAAGATACCATCATTCTTTATTTGTAACATTATACCAACTAGAACCGCCATCATAACCAAACCGTATATAGCTGAGATTAATCCCGCTGTGAATAACTAATAAAAATTGTTAATACATGCAAGAGAATATAGTTGTTCTTACACCATCACCGAAGCACAAAATAACGAAAACACAACAAACCTTTTTGGTTTTTTTCACAGCAACTTCACGTGTACCCCAGGATACAACATTTAAATTAATAATGGAATACAAAATGAGAAGTAAATACATAGAAGGAATGGACAATAGATAGATGATACCAGGGATGATACAATAAAACTCTTGAGGATGTAGACAGGCCGCTATGAAGAATGACCCTGTCATAGCTATCAAGAAAATAGCAGACGGAGATCCTATACCGTCTTCACGCAACTGTAGAGCCGTTCCGACTATTACAGCCATCATTATCATAGCATAGGCAGTGGATAATATTTGAGCAACAAGAAGCTAACAACATGAACACAGTTCAACACATGGAACAACAAATATTACAAGCGTATTGACAACTTACCTGTATGTTTGATTTACAAGTGAAACAAACTAACATGAAGAGCAGAATAGGCATGATGTTATAATAGAAACTAGTCCAGTTGTCGATTTGGAAAGCAGCTACGAAGGCACCCACCAACATAAGGAAAATTGTACCCGGTCCCAAAATTGTACCTCCCATAAGCAGAATCTGAAATAAAAATATAAATTATTAATCTAGTTCATTAATTAATAGTTAATAAAAAAAAACAGAAAGGAAATAAACAGGATAATGGTTTCAATTCAAAAAAGTATTTTGGTAAAGTCAGGTGTTCCCCAGGGTTCTCATCTGAGACCTATTCCCACAATTTTTTTTTAGCAAAGAATATACCTGATAAGCAATGTACGGCATAGAAATATTGTCGTTAATCTTGATAGTTCTCTTGGAGTCCTGTAGAAGATCCATAATGTTAGCAATAGTAGACGGTACCCAACGACGACGTTGATTGTAAAACTCGTTAAATCCTTCAGGACAATGCGTGTACGCATCAGACGCAGCGGAATATTCTACTCGGTATCCTCTTTGTAAAATTAAAGTACACAACCAACGATCTTCACCCTGATCGTACTGTACGTAATGTCTCGCTTCTTCTGACTGTGTTGTATACTTCCTCATCACGTTATCGTCCATCAAAGCCTTACCACGGAAAAGAGAGAAACAACCAGGACTACAAAGTACGCAACCAATCATATGTTCTGTGGCTTTTTGCAGCCAATGACCAATCGCGTATTCGAACATCTGGTACCATACCATAGGTCCTGAAAAATTAAAGTTAAAATCGAAAAGAAGTGAGGGTTTTTATATTTACCTGATCCAACAGGATGGATACGACCACAAGCAGCTCCAAGATTTCTATTCTTCTTCATTAAATCAATCAACAGTTGTACAGCGTGAGGATGGAAATCAATATCTCCGTCCAAAGTAAGCAGATAGGTGTTTTCAGCTATAACTGCTTTTCTATCAACAGGAATAGGTAGTTCCATAAGTCTGTGTCCTAGCAAGTAGTACATGTACATCACTTGTGACCAACGTTTTCTGTGACGGATTTTAGATTTGTCTTTCAAGTGAGCAATCATCTTGGTCTTTCCTGGTAGTACCCATTCTAAACGACCTCCATAAGGTGCGGGGTATTTCTTGGGAGCTCGAATGTGGATGTGGGTTTGATGTACTTCGGTAGCAGCTTCGTCTATTGTGGTTACAAGAAGTTTTACGAATCTGTTTACTTGATTGTCGTCGTCACTGTGATCAGATATTTCAAAGGCGTCATCGAAGTAGATGTGTGCTACAAAAAAATGTATTAGTTGGAGTTTAATTAAGATATGATTGTATTTACTTTCAAGTTCATAATAATCTGGATCGACAACTCGAAGATATTTCTGAGCAACACGTCTAGCACATTGATCTTCGTCCATCCTCATGATAGACTTTAAGAACTCCATCATCTCATCTTTAGTTTCATGCCACATAGTCGCGCAGACGTATATCCTAGTTATGGAATCAGAACTTTTAACGTTGCTTTTTGGTCCAGAACCTGACGTCACATTTGAAATAGTTTCATAGTTATCATCATCTTTCTCTTTTTGAATTTCATCTAAATCTTCAGGTTTTACATCAGCTTGATCATCCATTCTTCGATTTAGCCCCATGGATTGATCAATAAGGAAAGCATTGTACATTGGACTAACAAATAATTTTTCGGTTGAAGCCAAACGTTCACATTTTGGAGTCCAAATATGTAAAGTAATCCACGTTTGAGATAAAAGCCAAAGTAACCAAATCCAAGCGTGTTGTTTAGATATGAAATCATTTAAGAAATAGAATGGAGGACTTTCAAAAAATAGATAAGAAGGAATTGTATCATGGAAATAACAAGAATTTCCACTTCGAAGACCACAAACAGTAATAAGCAGAGAAATAGAAACAGGGATGGTTAAATTTACAGGGAATGCATAACTGAAACCTTGGATCATAATCTTGCAGGCGAATTTTCCAAATATATACACAAAATAAGTTGCGAAAATATTAATGAGAAGTACGTAAACTGGTGTCATTTCTGATGACGGATAAGTAATTTCATCTCCTGTTCGAATAATTTCAGTAATATCTGGTAATGATGTTCCTCCTAAATCTGGTTTTATCTACAAAAAAAAAATGATTAAAACAAAATATTTTTAAAATATAAACATACTTCTTCAATGGTGATCGCGTGAGATTTGAAAGCATCTCCAAAGTCAGTAAAGAAATGACTTATAACTCCTTCACGAAGCCAGATGGTGATACAAGTAGCGATGAAAAACACAAAAATTTTCCAGATGGACATGAAAGAATAGATAAAGTATCTGGTTTGATTAAGTTCATGTTTCATTTTGCCAAGCGCTTTGATAAATGGTATAGGAGACTGTCTGTTAACGTAGTTTTCCCACCATCCACAAGAAATTAAGAATATGGACACTGGTGTCAACCAAATATAAGGTGTTTTATTTACTTCTACAATAGGCCAAACTACAAAACCTGTCGCTTGAGCTGCTATTGCTACCAAATCAATGATAACTTTGATGAAACGGTTTTTATCTTGGTCGCTTCTAGAAAGAAGACCTGTGGGACAATAAAATTATTTAATTATCACTAAACTAATAAAATATCATACCCATGATAGCAGGAACAAAGCAAACACAATTTGTAATCATAGCTCCTTTTACAACGTCCAGATCAGGCAGCACAGAATATACAAAAAGTGCCAGACCAACAGTATGAGCAGTTTCTGCTAAGAACACAATAAGGAACTGACCAAAAGGTGGTTTCTTCCATGACTTGAAGTAGCAGATACGTATGGAACGAATAAACGTTCCGATTTCAGGAACACAAAAGGCAAATAGTAAACACCACATCCAAGCTACACGTTCTTTTGTAGGCACTTTTACCACGAATTGTTTATCTCGACCTAAAATTGAACATAAGTATAATCAAATTTCAGTATATACACTCACACCAACTAGTCTCCGCACACACATCTTTTCACTTTGTTTTTGAAATATATAAACTACCCTAAAACCTTCTAGAATTCAGTATTTTTTGCAGATGAACCAAAAGAAATATCAGATGGAATTATTGTTTGGAAAGGATGAATAAACAAATGAAAACAATAGTGAAATATGAAAGAGGATTTGTGCTTCGTGACAATATTCCATTGATTTTTCGATACGTACCTAATTCGTGATTACAGTACGGAATTTCATGATCAGGGTTGATCTGTGACGTCATGAAAAGTAAAGTACCCTTGGAAATGACACCGGACCCGAGTACGATGACGAAGGTGAAGAGGTAAGCCAAGGCTTTGAGGATTTTCACAGTGAGGTCCAGGCACTCCTGGTTGGCCATAGAGCCCGACTCCTCCTTGATAGGAGGGTCTCGGAACACGTCCCATCCTTTGGTTTCTTGCACTGTTCTTTGACTATAACAATAATAAATAAAAAACAATTAGAGGTAAAATACAAAGAAGAACTGAAGATATGTTTTATTATTTGATACAAAAAAAAATTGCAATGTCTAAATGAAATGGTCCAACAGAATTTTTATAAAGGGCGAAATTAATCGACTCACTTATACTTTATAAATTCGCCTTAAATATATTGTGCCTTAATTTTTCTGAAAATTCATTTCCAATATTTAATACTGCCAAAGTAGAAAAGTCATTTCAGATTTCAAAATATCTTTATTTACTTCAAAAATGATATAATGATCTATAAATTTGGAAGTTTCGTCAAAATTTTCTACGGAACTATTAATTAGGAATGAACCTTTAATACAATTCAAAATCTAGCATTATAAATTAATCTTCGGAAAACGAAAAAGATTTCCTGTCATTCCATAAGTATAAAAGCATTTCATCGTCCTATAACGATGTTTCATATTAAGATGAAGATAACCTTTAAAATATAGAAAAAACATTGTTTGGGAGTGCTAATTCAAAATTTGGAGAAGCGTTCGTGTCTTGACCATGCATTGACATCTCCTGAATTTTGTAACTATCTTTACAGTAGTGTAATGCGGGCGGTATTATGAATTGAACATCGTTACAAGGTTACACTTAGAAAGTAATAATTTTACATATTTATGTATTAATAACTGTTTTTATTACATCAGTTATACAAAGTATACTTTATTTAAATATATGTGAGAAATTCCTGTGTAAATACATTCATGAAAAATATAGAAAGTAGGAGAAAAATTATTAATAAAGGATTTACAGTTATTTTTTAACTTAACAATAAATAATAGGAGAAGAAAAAACCCAATCTATGAATTCATTGAACCGTGGGTTTTGTATTTTTTGTGTGTTGGGGCGAATAAACGGCCTTAGTGTGGGGGCGACGCCTTGAGGACGCTGCCCCTGCCGGCCCCAAGGTCACCACTCGACTCGGAGCACTATCAAACCATCTTATAGCAACAATGCTTTGTACCAGCAACTTTCCTACCATATGCAATCACATTTGAATACATGGTAGCTGGTAGCAGTCTGGAAATATGAATATTGTAAGAGATGAAGATTTGGAATGTGGGCGAACATGTACTTGAGGATTTAAGATGGTTTGATAATTGTCTCCCACTTTGATCTTGAACTGCTGCTATAAATTAAACGACAGCTCTTTTTACCTCCCGCCTATCAGTATACAGAGAAGGAAGGTATTGTTTTTGGTCATATTTCTTGAGTGTGAGTTTTTAACATATGAGCACGAATTAAAGTTCCTAGAATATGATTTTACTATTTTTACCATGATGTCTGTATGTCCGTATGTGACATATTCAAATATGATGATTAGATTTTGACTAGAATTGGTTAACTTGAAATAATACTTTACATGAAGCATTAATTACTTTATTATTAATTATATAGATTATTTTATTTTCTACCGGCCTGCATAATTACAGTTACATGAATTAAATTAAAAATATTCTGAACAAACTAATTTTAAAACCAAATATTTAATATACTAAAGTATACCGAGTGTTTGATATACATATTTTTTTTTTAGACATATTTATTACTTTTTGCCACAGTAATCTCCAAAATTCTAAACATTTGAAATGCTAAAAGTACTAGTAGTAGCTAAATGTCAAATTCTATTAATGTTGTTGTGATATATGATTATTTTGTTGTACAATCAATACTACCATATACGATAAAATCCACTTTGCAATACTAGTATTTACAAAAGATTGTACACTTATATTTACAGACGCACACACATATAATACATTAGAAACTAGTACGCACAGAATAACATTTAAGTATGTTAAACATATGATACGGTGAAAGGAAATAAACATAGTTATTGTTTAAATAATGTTTTGGAAATGAAGTTAATTCATTATCTAATTAAAATTCACAGCCGTTACATTTGTAGGCCATTTGAGTACCAGCTGTCAAATATGCATATAATTATTTCAAAAATTGGAACAAATATTATCAAAACCCAAACAAAATAAAACCTAGTTTCGTAAAATCATGAACCATAGTACAAGAACTTTCATTTTTCTTGTTACAATATCTTTTTGCAAGTTAAGAAACTACCGGAGTTGAAACAAACAAAAAACAGAATGTATTGATACACGGCGCAAATTTATAACAAAAACTGACGGAGCTGGTGAAGGCGGCTCAATGCCATTTATAAAAGTTGCTCGAGGAATGCTAAATGTTACAGTTACCAGCGCGTTATATTTATTCAGTATGTTTCTGGGTGTACACCTTCAGATATTTTCATTGTCATTTGCTTTGTCTCCTACAATTTGCTTACAAGTCGAGGTTAAAGGCAAGCCTAAATAACTTTCAAATTAAACCAACTATTTGGTTTGATACCATCAAGAAATGTGTCCATATTATATAAATAATAAAACTGATACATTCACGAAACATATTGCATAAAAAATAACTTTTCATATAAACTGAATTAAGAAAACTTGAATGAAATAATATAAATAAAATAATTTGTTTGGATTTAAATATTGTTTTTATTCAATCTCGAACGAAATTAGTTCACTCGCATAAAAATCGTATTAGTAGTACACTTTCAACTTTCTCATAAAAAAATTGAATGGTAGTAAATTTTATCAGTGACCATCAATAAGTTTAATATCGCATTTAAAAAAACAAATATAATCATAAACATTGTTGAACCCAATATATTTAGATATTTTTTTATTATTTCATAAATTTTGTGACTGCGTTTTTGTGATTATAGTCTATTGACAAAGAGTGACACAAAAAGCTCTTAAATTTTAGTGTCTATGTATATATTTTTTTGTTTAATTAAAATGGTGAAGTTATAATGATAACAAATAATTTTCCTAAATTATAATTAAAAAATACACAATATACTATTATTTATTTCCAATTTTTATCTGCAATTTAATAATTGAAACAAAAGTTTTGATACAATAATAAGTAACAGGATGTGATAAGATTTGTCATAGATATTTTGCAATAATGACAATTGTTATTTCTATATTTATTTTCTATTGTCCTCAGACAAAAAGTACGTCATATTTAAAAACTCCTGCAGAATTTGCTTTTTTCACATCTAATTTGGAACCGCTTAGTATTCTATTACACATAGAGCAGCAGGAGCACACACCGTAGTACAGAACCGGTATCTACGCGTAGTGTTATAACAGCAACACGCACCCACAAGGACGTTCGTTAGCTGTCCAGGCGGTACAGTTAAAACGTTAAAGGCCACTCTATTTCTCAGAGAGAGGTGCCAGGCCTTTGTTCTCAACGTTACAATTAACCAGTACTTGTTTTAAAGATATGGGTTCATGGTTCCTCATTGCAGAGGAGGCACAGCGAAAATGTTTTCCGAAAAATAAAAGGTGGAATATTATTCAAAAGCTCATTTCAAAAATTATACTTGTGTATATATAGTATATAGAATACATTTTAAAGTACCCACAATAATGTACCAATTCTTCAACTTAGATTTCAGTAATAATTAGCTCTCACATTTGTGCAAAATACAAGGCTTATTTTTAACTACTGAAATGAATTGAAAAGTGAAGTTCACTTAATTTCTTTAGAATAATTTTATAAGAAGTCGTATTATAAGTACATAAGAAATTGTACAAGTTTTGTTAAATTAATGCGACTTAGATAGTTAAGAATGAAATCGTTTCAATATCAAATTAATTTGTTTTTTAGTCTAATCTATTCCTTATTCATACATATCGTATGATATTTTAATTGCGATGATATCTAATCATAATCCACCAATGTTTGTTTGATATGTTTAAAAATTTAATCATTCCTAAATATTAATTTGATTTTCCCCAACTTTTGGCTTATGATTCTATAAATTTATACACTCAAAACTAGTCTCCATGCACACATCTTTACGCTTTGTTTTTGAAATGTAAAAACCACCTTGAAACCTTCGGGAACTCTGTAATTTTTTACTTTAATTTTTATTCTAATAACTTAGTTTATTTAACGGTAATATTTTCATAATATACTTAATTATACATATAAAAGACCTTGATATGTAAAACTTGTTAACACAACATATTTCTCAAATGACTCAATATATAGTTCTATCGCAAAATTAGAACTGATATGTAATAGATAATAATTAATATCTAAGGAAAATCAATATCAAATTTTACTTATTTTATGAATTAAAATCCATGATTATAAAATCAAAGGTAAATGAAACTGCGCATAAGTATAGCATGAAAATAAAAAAATGAGTATGTATATTATAATTATTTTTATCTAATATGGTTGAAAATATCAAATACCTATCACTACTTTTATAAGATAAGAGAAACACGTTTTAACAAAGGCAATTGAGGAAATAAAATAAATAAAAAATATGTTTTATTTTTAATTTTTATTTATTTTAAATCAATTCATGTTTATTTCGAAATAATACTTTCGACTTTTGAAACCCATAATGATCGGAAATTTTTGACTCATGAGCTTTCTCAGCAGCGAAAAGGTTCCGGAGTTTTACACCCGCGGAGTCATACATGTGGACAACCTTGGCATTTGTCTGAAGGCAGTTCAGAACTACGTGACACATTCGAAATACTCGAGAATGCGCTCAGTAAGTCTGATTCAACCATCATCTACAATGCGAAGTTAATAAACTATAATGTATCATATATTCTTGGAATTACTGCTGGATGCTGGATTATTTGGTACAGTGGAAGATTTCACGGATTGAAAGATTGGAAAACGAACTTTTAACATGTGAATTCTTACTAGGGATGTGAGATACTTGAGTATCAAAAATACCGATATATAAAAAGTATCGATGCAGTAATGAAAAAATAAATATTTTTTTATTAAACAGTACCTAACTATATTTTTGATTATTCTTATGTTTTATATTGAAAGCACCAATGAGAAACATAGTGAGCCTTTTTCCAAAAATAATAAATTTTAATCAAAAGAAACATTTATATTTAATTAATGAGTTATAATGATAATAATAAATTATCGGAATGGGATCGAAACTATAATACAGGTTTCGAAAGAAAAGTATCGATTTGGTATCGCTATCAATAATCCAATAACTTTTCCACGAAGAAATGTTGCATTACATTTTCCTCATTTCTCATTGTTGATGAAAGGATTCTACACAAAAACTATGCTTTTGTATTTCTTAAAACATCTATTATTATTTGATGCAAGTAATATAAATAACTAGAGAAGTCAGTATAAATTAAAATGTAAAATTTTCTTCATAAAAACTGCAACAATGTAAATTAATTTTACAAACATTAATAATGGAAAGTACAGATGTTAACTTACACTTCTTGTAAATGGTGTAAGTACTAAAGACAAGTTAAATTGTGATATACCTTCCATTAAATTTTTAATGAAGTGTGAATTTAAGAAACGTCATAAAATTCCCATAAAATAATTTGTTTACAATTAACAACTGAGCCTTTGTTAACTTTTAAATATGAAACTACTATTGACATATATACAATATGAAAATTTTAGTTAAAATGTCTGTTTTCCAGTATGTATTTTAAAGAAAATAAATTAATATTAAGTCATTGAAAATATTAACAATTCTAAAATTTTGTGTGACTGAATATAAATCAATCAAATTAAATTATATTATTTTATTAATTACATTTTAAAACGCATTTCACTTCACTTTTTTTACAGAACAATAAATTTTTTTGTTATCTACTTGTCGCTTCTATTTATGAATTAGTCACAATAGTTATAGGGAAATTTGGTCTTGTAATCAACTTAGTTTTTGTTCCGAATCATTGTTGATTACACTTGAAAGCGATGAACTTAGAGAAAATGTTGAAAACTAATTGGAAATCAATGCATTTCTTTACCTTCCTCCATAGATATCCTGAGTAAGCGGTGTACTTTCGTCGTCCGAAAAATTGTCATCACTATCATGTCGCAAGTTCGCCATTTTATCTGGAAACAATAGAAACTCCATCAACACTTGTACTCATAAAAAAATACACCAAACTTTAATTATATCACACTTACATCTAACAGTAATAGTACATCAGAAGTAATAAATATAATAAATATAAATACTAAATAAATATGTCAATAGAACAGATCATTATACTTGCTGATTGCAAACTAACTAAGCAAAAACGTAATGTGAAGTGTATGATACAGATAAGATATTAAATTCTTTTTCTTTGGACTTTTAGATTACCTGATAAAATTAAACTATTTATCTCTTGTTACTTATTTGAAGTTATTTTAGTTACACGATAATTGACATTTTGCAATAGAGTATTAGTACCCAAATATGGGAAAATTAATAGCATGCGAAGTACAATGAAATGAAAGGAAAATATAATTATAGTAGTATAGTAGATACAGATTGTTTATTCTTTTATTCTTTATTTTATAGATTAATTTTTAAATGATATGTATTTAACAATATAGTTAATGGAATTATTATAAATAAATATGAATATCATTTTTATAGTGAAATGATTTTAAATTTAATCTATTTTCTATATTTACTTCTAGGAAAGATATTAGATTTTTATTACAATAAATTATATTTAGTATATCTCTAGATAATAAAGTCTATTCAAACCATACATTTCGCAGTTATTAAAATGTGATTTCCTTAACAATAGCAAAATGTTCATAAATTTATCACTCGTTAAGATCTTAATACATATGTAGATTTCTCTTATTAACTAATTCTATAATTTATTCTTCATAATATCTTTCAGTTGCACCTTAATATTTATAACGATTTCACAAGTATATTACAAAATGTTACTTCATTATTTCAATTAAAAAATATCGAGTTTTTACTAAAAATCCATTAAATAAGTATGTGTAATTTACTATTAGGCTTCTTGACAATAAGACAAAAGTATTGTTATAATTTATTTCAAAAACATTTCTTTGTTTTCTATCACAATTAAGGATTAACTATTGTATTTTAGGTGAGATGATGCTTTTGTTGTAAAAAGTAATAATCTTCCATTGACTTCATTGTTAATATTAGGTCAACACTATTTTCAACCACTAATGTAAAAATTAATAGATACACGAAGTTGTGAAAATTGATACATTGTACATTCCTATAATTATTATTCCTGCATTATATTTCAACACAAAAAATACTAAAGTATATCTGACTTTTGATGACTTAATATTACTATATCTACTAGTATTTTTCAGTGACCACGTATAATTATGTATTTTAATGAGATACTTAAGCCTCGACTATTTAATTGTAATTATTGTATTATTAAATATTTGTGAAGTTTATTTTTAGAAGTAATAATTTACAAACAAGAATATTTTATATGTCTTATATGTTTTGTTTAGTAATGTTTTGGTTCTTATTCATAATTTGAAGTACAAATAAATAAATAAAACAACTAACACAAGAAACATAACATTCTAAGATTGTCCCCTAAGTACTTTATATAAATATTAAAAGGTTTCAATAATAAAATCAAATCTGCAGTAAGATTTATAATTTGCTTGTTGTAATTGCATCTTCACAGTTATGAGCAACTGCACAAAAAGTGTCGATGGCTCGACAGAGTTAGAGGCCACAAGCAAAATGCCTTTCACTTTTACCAAAACTACTCCAGAACGTGGAACCGGATTCTTAAACGAGGCTTACGAAATACTAATCTGTGCACAATACACGACAATAATAAATGCCTTTGCTACGCTCATATTCAGCGATATGAAGAAATATGTAATTGTTGGTATTGTATCGTCATATACACCAAGATAATATAAGAATAGAAAAGATTTTTTAGAGGTTTATTAGCATTGTACAATTCGAATA
Organism: Stenolophus ochropezus; assembly: GCA_035578165.1. Lineage (NCBI taxonomy): Eukaryota > Metazoa > Arthropoda > Insecta > Coleoptera > Carabidae > Stenolophus > Stenolophus ochropezus. Next base: position 457,738 of record JAQOWZ010000011.1, on the reverse strand, counting down.
CAAATGGTACTATAACTGTTAAGACACATTAGTTTACACATACTGTAAACATTCTGAGTGTTTATTTTTACTTTCTTGTACAAAGTAAAGGACGTATTGTAATCGCAAAAAAAAATCGGTTTTCAGGTTTCATCGGAAATATTGACCATCCCTGAATCCATTTTTAATAGCGGCGTGACGACTGTACACACATATATCAGATTTTTTTAATTGTCGTATAATGTTGATAAAGTGCATATTATTACTGAGTTTGAGTTTGCATACCGAAGTAAAAAAAAATAGACGAGACAGATTTTACATAATTAGCAAGGTAAAACTGTTGATAGGAGAACTTAACGTAAAATTTTGTAAAAGGATAGGAAGAAAGAAATGTAGCAACCTTTCGCTATATTTTGGTAACAATTACAAAACTCGTGAACCAATATAGTTTTCATTTTGGTTTCACAACATATTTGTAACAATACCAAACCGTGCGTACTTTTACTCGTACGCCGTTAGCTAAATTTGTCGTAGGTCTCTGTATCGAATGTCATTTTTAATAGTTTATGCGTGGGTACCAATAGTAATTGTTAATGTAGGAAATGAATTAAAAGTGTAAAGCAAAGCTGAAGGTCTGTCTGTGACCTTTTGATTGGCAGAAATTTTGATTGTGAAAGTGCTTGGTATTGATAGAAATGTTAAATGTAACATTTAGAGTAGGTGCTGAAGTTTGTGTACTTATTTGTTCAATGATAATGCATTTTTAATTTATTCTTTGAAAGTATTTATGGTTCCCCATTATATATTCATATGCTGTAGTTTGAATTAATAAATGTCAGTCAAATTAATTTTAGAAGAAGATATATTTATATGTCAAAATTCTTCTTTGACATTTAAATGTGTTATTCTTTCTTCTATTATATAATATTTAAAATTAGCTTTTTACAAATATTGTTTGCCTAGAAATGTTAATAATATTGCCAACATAATATTTTCAGTAACCGCTTTTAGAAAAGTTATTTGTAATTTTATACTTTCTATTTATTTGAACTACTGACTTAAACTTATTTAATAGGCTATAAATTCTGTCATTGCAATGATCATTAACATATATTTGTTACTTCGGCTTCTACTTCTACAGATTCCTTAGTTCCTCATTAGTTAATCCTGAAATTGTTGCTTACTTTGTGTTAATCCCATAAGTTTGGGTATCAAGTGGTAACCACAAATCAAGAAACAAATGAGGAATAAAAGAAAGAAGGTCGTCGGTAACCAATGGCGGAACAGGACTCCAGACTTGGTAACAGTTCAGTAACCCGCGCATTGTGTACTCGTACGAATGCCAGGAGAATACCAACGCGTTGTGAGTCTCGCATGGGATAAATATGTGCAGTGTTGGGAAATCAGGAAAACAGCTTCTTTTTATTGATGGTTTCGAAGAGATGTTAAGTTATCGTAAAGCTAAAAAGCTACATCGATTCGATAAAAATATTTCAAATTGTTTTGGTTTTTAGTCGGTTATCTCTAAAATATGAGTACTCCTTTTTAATTATGATTAACAAAGATGTATAAAAGCAATAGTTATTTAAGTATTAAGGATAGTAATTATGCTATTTACTAGTAAGAGATTTGTACTATCCACACAATAACAAAAAACTTAAAATATAGAAATACTTGAAAAAAAAATATATAATAAGAGTTGTAATTTTTACCTCTCGCCATTAAGTAAGAGAGGTAAATATCCGAGCAAAGATACTATTTATAAATTGCTAATAAATACAGGAAATCGATTTATTTATTTATTAAGAACATATGGCAAATTTTCTATTTTATTTATATTCTAACATATCGGACGGAAGCACATTACTGTTTTATTATTATGAAATAAATGTAATAAAAGGAGAAAATCTTATTTCAATGTAAAATTACTTTTAATTTAATACAAATAACTATAAAACGGACATTAAATAATGTGGTAAAAAAGAAACTATTTGTTGGTAACACATATATAAGAAGAGAAACTGTTTATGAGCTGCAAACACTTATAATGTTATTTAATAGTTTAACGGTTCTTAATTAATTTAAAGTGTCTTTTAATTAAAGTTTGCAAGAAGATGATTCACATCTTCAACCTTAAGAGCTACGAGAAAAACAAGAAACCCTCTAGAGTTTTATGGCTGACTGCATCCTGTTCAAAGACAAATACAATTAATTTATTGATTGAATACATTTTAAAACACATGAACAAATATTTATTTCTCCCTTTCTCTGTGCGATGATTCAACATACTTTTATATAAGTCACATATCTTAAAATAAGTTTAAGTAGCTACCACAAATATTTGTACTGTTGAAGTAAAGGAAGTATTATAATCGTGAAATTTTCTGTTTTCAGATTTCCTGAATCCATGTTGAATACTTTCGGCGTGACGTCTGTACGTAAGTATGTATCTCACATAACTCAAAAAAGATTATCCGTAGAATTTTCAAATTTTGAGGGTTTGCTATAACATCTAGTTGTGCACCTCTCTTTTTTATCGCAATTAGTAATGCCGAAATGGCACTTTCTCGAAGGATTTTTTAATTTTTCGCACCTCATAAATGATTAGCTGTAGAATGTATCCCTCAAATGAAATAAATTTAAATGAAGTGCAGCAAAAAAGTGTATAATTTAATAAGAATACTAGGAAGTCTTGTAGTGTTCACATCAATTTTTTTTACTTTATTCAGCCATTTATTTCTACTATATTTTCTTGTTTATTATAGTTTTTAAGATTCTGATGTCTGGTAGTATTTGTGTATAAATAATCTAGAACAATCCTTAACCAAATTAATATCTCTACCATTTGTTATGTTCATTTGGATTTCGTTGTCATATTTCTAGAATTCGTTTCTATAATGAGAAATAATAGTTTAGATGTTTACAAAGAAGTATAAATTTTGTTCGGGACAGCTCCATAGGATAATATATTTTTTCCACATATGTTCTAAATCTATTTTAAAAGTTGTTTAAACGTTATCATCTAATCTGATTTGTATAGGCGTTTTCTATGGGTTATAAAAATCAGAGTCAATTTTCACGAATAATTTATTGTCTTCAGCGATATATCGTTCGGGCGTAGGACTTTTGATCAAACAGCAGTTATTCTGACCTTTGTTATAGGCGAACCGCACCTACATACATCTACGACACAGAGTTTTTGTTGAAACATTTGCCAAGTCTGTCACCACGCCCAGAAAACCAGGATACCAGTTCTTGCATAAATGTAACGTTTAGCCATACGTTCTCAATGTTGACTGCTATTCTACCAAGATATATACATTGCCTGGAGAGATATGAACTGATTGTATGTTATTATAAGTGGACAACGCCCCAGTTCACATTAGTTTATTAATAAACTGCCTTTATGTTGCAAAACAAACAATCTTTCTTCGCTCTAGTAAACTAATTAATTCCAGTAATCAGAGAAGATTCCTCAAATGTTTCATTATTGTGTTTGATAAATTTTTACTCAATATTATTTAGAATTTACAACTTTCAAACCTTCTTCTTCATACTGATATCAAATGGTTGTCCAAAGTATGAGTACTGAATCGTGTTTACGAATTAAAAGTAGAACTACCTATACACTTTTTCTGGACAAGAAAACTAACTTGAATTTTGTAGATTGTTGAAGAATGTTTTTGAAGAACAGAGTTTAATATTCTTCACTTTGAGAACATATTTATTCTACACATAGCAAAGTGAATTCTAAATTTAAAATTTTGTTATTATTATTACATAATTAAATAATTCTATTTCCAAATTTATCTACGACAATAATAAATAGTAAAAGTAATAAAATTTATTGGAATACTATAAAATAATCTTAATCTTTGTCAATGTATAGAAAATCCTTGATATTTTACGTCCTCACTATGTTCTCAGCGTGTATAATTAATTGCATTACAGATAGTTTTTTTCTCTTTATTTATTTTTATATCAGCACATTTAATTAGCACGTCATAGTGCACTAAAAATAACTGTTGGATGGTTTTATTTTAACGGTGAATTTAAATTTATGTAAGACATTCTTGGTCAGCGAATTGTAATTTATTGTAAAAGTGGGCAAATTAATTGTCCGTTAAACCCAATTCTTTTAAAATAATGTTATGAAATTATGTTATAAAACTAACAGTATCAATTATGCTAGTAAAACTATAAAAATATGCTGTCAGTAATAATAGTATTTTGGTTTGAATTTACACGCGAGCGTCGTTAACATTATGAAATGAAATATTGTTTTTAAAAACAACGGAGCAACGGCAACAACAGTATGGAATTCGTGATTTTGTACTAATAATAGCGTTTTACTTTCACTAGACATGCATGGTAAGACAATGAGTGGTTCGTCGTGTTTCCTCAACTTGTGTATCATAAAAATAATTCTACCCAAGAAGAAACACAATGGCTGCACATCGAGAAAAATTTCTAGCGAACACAAGACGGTAGAATGGTAGTCGCCAGGCATGCATGCATAATGCAAGATTTGTTACCAACAAATGCATTTGCTATGTAAATATTTACAATCAAACATGTAAAGAACATTCCTTTTTATTACTAAATCATGTATCAGATTCTTAGGCATTGCTACATCGTCTACTTTTCTTCTTCCTGCTAATTATCTTCTACTCTTTGCATAAGTGTGTTGTTGATACTCTCTCTCCTTAATAGATTTAGAGCAAAACTACAAAAATGTAAAGTTTGTTCAAAATTAAATTCTACATTAGATAAGATTATAATTGATGCAACAGCACATCTGCTGTATGAGATTTATTAAATATAAAATGTAACACTTTCGTTAAGAATCAGACAGCCGTGGAAATAAAAAAAAATATCTATGTGACAGTTGTGATAGTTAATAACATTTCTTTATACATAATTTTATATTTTTGTAATATTGGTATATTATATAATAAAATTACTAAACTATCACACACATATTTTCTTTTATTTCCATGGCTGTCTTTTAACGAAAGTGTTAATATTTTATATTTAATTTTAAATGCAAATGAATTTATGGTTAATTTTGCTTGTCACATTGACATATTCAAGGAAAGTGTGCAAATTCAGAGCCAATATATTGTACAAGAAATTACATTAGTATCATACAAATCTTCGTCAAAATCTAACAATTTTTCGTACAGGATATTGTACCATATCTTGTACTATTTATTGTTGCTTATATAGGCTAGTCTAAAACGGTCTTTAGTAATGATTTTTTTTATAAAAACTATTCATAAATAAACTATGTGTAACAAATTATTAATTGATTGATTTTGAATGGTTGTTAAGAGAAATCAATTTTAATTATAATTTGCAACTTCGCTGACACTGTTGCTAACAATATTATCACGTTTTAATTGAATGATCTTAATTTTTATTACCAATGATAAAGGGATTAAGATATAATGTTGTATTTGGAGATATTTTACTGGTATTTTTATTGTGAAATAATAATTTAACAAAACATTTTGTCACAATTTTTCTCAAATTATAATGGCAATAAAATTTTTATTTACAACAAACAAAAGTCAAAGTGAATTTCATAAAAAATAGTATGATACATGATAAGATTATGTTTTGTATGTACTTTAAAGATAAATCTTCATTATTGTACTTGAACATGAATGTTATCAATAATTTCAAATCATGTAAAATTATTCACATTTCACAGCAATTATTAAATTACAGATTCAATTTCATTGTAAAATTCATAAATCATGTACCTTCATAATAACATATCATCAACTCTTTTCCTAATTAGAAAATTTGATGCACAATTAAAACTACATTATTCATGCGATGAAATTTTGACAGAACATTTTAATAAAAATTTATTACGAGAAAAAATCTCTGCAGGTATTGTGCTACACAATCTAGAACATATTTAATTTGGCAACTTCTTAATGGACTATTCAAAACAATTGCAAAATGTTAGATGATTTATTTTTGCAACAATATCGAAAATTTTGAGTATGTGGGTCTGAGAAATTTTATATGCATTTTCATGAAAGATAATTGGAGCACACAGTGTTACCGTGTGAAAAACACTACATTGAAATTGTGACCCGAATTTTCGGCTACTATTAATTCTTCACTACGCATTGAATTCGTGTTTTCAAAAGTCTACGGGATATATGTGACACGAATAATAATTTAAAAATACAATTTATTGGAAATTTGTTCCGCTATTCATTCAAATATAATATTCTTGTTCTTTGTATAATTTGTACATTGTAAGAACTTTATTGTAATAACGTATTATAAATTATTATTTTTATAAATTATTTATTTCATGTTAAGGACACCCTGTATACATACTTGTAAGTTTCATTTACTCTGTAGCATTAGCATCTTTGAACTTTAAATTATTATAAAATACATTAATTAAAATGTATCAACAATTAAAATTCACAGAGTGTATTAACTTCATATAATGGATATATTTTTTCTGAACACTTTCTCTAGTGTAAACCTCATTCAAATGTTCTTGCAGTTCTCAGTGTCTTACGATAGGTATAACCCTCTGGTTACAACTGACGTCAATTTTTGTTATATTACTCATAAACTGTATTTCGTACTAATTACATATTTCATACTTTATGTTAGAACTATTATGAAACATTGAACAATTGTATTATCTACTACATTTCTGCAAACATTTTTTTCTTCGACGCTACAATTTATTATGGAGTTTGGCTTCATTTTAAATTATTTCTTACTAGGGGACAGAGGACTAGTTATTCTATTATGAAAGATTTATGTCTTTGGATTTCAACATCATGAAGATAAATATTCTTCAGTTCATAAAGCTAATCATCCAAAACGTTTTATAATTGGAGATCATCTTTTCTGTATTTCAATCATTAGTGTCACTGTACACCTACAAACTGTGAAGATTATAGACCTTGTTTTTTTGAAATAAGGAAGATTGCAGTAGTTAGTTATCCTTCTACCCTCAGGTGTAGCATGTACAATATCAATAATCAATACAATAAGTTTATATGTGCACTAGTTTTATCCATAGCGATTGTCCTTGTTTCTTGAATTATTGGAATTTCTTTCGACAGTATCTTCTTTGTTATCCCATGTGTCTTTTGGTTTTCTACGTCCCCTTTTTCCTGCAACGTTGGTCATCCCTTTCGTCCATTCTTGTCATATGTGGTATCTTTATTAGTTTATTGCCCAAACTAAAGTCCAGTATCAAAGAGAGACCGTTTAGATGAAAATATTTTTTGAAGACCAAAATGGTATCGCTGTACCTGTCATAGTTCACTATCGGGACATGATAAATAATTGTTTTTCAATAAAATACATGACTTGAACTTGAATAATATGTGGTTTCAGTATCCATGATTCACTGTCGTATGTCATTATTGATCTATTTGAGTTTTTCCTTATAAAAATGTGTTTCATTTCATGATAGGTGTTTGGTACAGACATGGTTGACTATCACCTCTATAGAATTTGCTTTTCGTATCATATTGGATTTAGTTTCCTGATATATATGTTAATGATTGCGGTTGATTAGTAAGAGTTTCTATTTGAAGGCATTTTCTAGAAGCTAATTAGCTTGTATTTGATCCATTCACAGGCTCATCATTATGATTGTGAAACCTAGATTCTTTCCTCGTACATCGGCTTCCGATCGGGTCGCCATGTATCGATAGCGATCGGGCGGGCGGAAACCATATCGAAACAAAGCTCCGGCTGTGCAAGATGGCGGCGACCTCCGCTGTGCAAGAACTGCTGCAGATTAACATCGCCGCGAGTGGAACGAAGAAGTGAAAGTAGGCCGACTTAGCAACAGCTGACTTGGTCGCTCCATCTCTGCCGGACACTGCTTTATATAAATACTTACTCAGGTATATTATCCTAACTAACTTTTCCTATATTTTTTTTTTTGGGATGAAATTATCCACCATTTGGTTTTACCTTGAACCATCATCGTGTTTTCCAGTACCGTCACTACTCTCGTGGGCCGTTTATTCTCCCAAATTTATTATATTTTAAATCGAGCAAAGATGGCTCAAGGGATATTCCGAGAATATAATTAAAATAATAATACATTTATTTTATTTTCGGACTACAGTGGGATGAAAGATCTGGGGTTCATATGTTGACCGAAGTATGTGTCATATCAAGTTACGTTAGGAATAATGCATCCATGCAAAAGCAGACAATCTGTCTGAAGGCTGCGTTAAGGAAGGGTGAATCCAAGTGAAGGTTCCGGTAGGAATAGAGAATCCATCTGAAGTCTACATTAAGGTAGGGTGCAGTAGTATATTGTTCCATTCGAACTGAGTGGGATGTGAAATCTGGGGTTCAAATGTTGTTAGTTAAAACTAAATTCATTACAATGAAATCAATTTATATAACCTATTTTTGAAATATGAAAGTACTTGTTAAATGACATGGTATTGTTTATAAAACATAAGGACATGAATTCGAATCTAGCATCCAACAACTGTTTGAACAATACTACATGCACTCTCTAATAAAATAAAGAATGCTTTGCTGTCTTAAGTATTGTTTACAAAGTAAAAATATAGAATTATTCTTCCTGTCCTATAAAAGTATAAATATAAAAATCAGTCAAATATATGTACATAAATATTTAATTATCTTAAAAATACCCGTAAAATTTCAAAGATAATTAAAATTTGGATTTTTAATATAGTTATTTATTTCCTGTTTTACAAGGCAACGGTAGTAGTTACGTGTGATTTATTCTGACATGAATTAAAAAATTATTTTAATGAATATTCATATTAAATAAATATTTATAACCGCCATAGCTGCATGTTTACCATTACATTTTAGTAAAATTTAAACAACATAATAAAATATTCTTTTGTTAACAAAATAGTATAAAACAAGAAAATTAAGTAATTGAAAAATGAAGGTGACAAAGACTACTAACTGTGAGAAAACTGCTATTTACATTTTGTAATTTAAAAAAAATAAAACAGTAAAATCATAATTAAATAATATTTTACAAGTACAAAAAAAAACATTGCTAAAAGGAATAAAGTTTTATGTTTGTTCCTTATCTAATTTGCTTTATGTTTTCAATTATTTCCTGTGTAATTATTTTAAATGTTACTCTTAAGATATTTATATTTATTATGTAATTAATTAGAATGAGTGTTGTCAAAATACCTGTTTCTATTACAATTCAAATCAGCAACAATCAACACCTGAAAAATCCACGTACCATATATGACATCATCTCTTACTTCATAAATATTGCAAATTACATTTGAGTGAAGCTAACAATTTGGTCGTTCTGTAAAAGAACTAATCAGCAAATTTCTCATATTTATGCCGCCTTTTCACTCAGAAAAACGTATAATTTCCACCAGGAATTATAATGAAATTACGAAACGCGAAAAGAAAAATGTTTTAGCACTCAGAACAAAAGCCAGTCAGCTGTGTGTCTCATGGCTAGAGTCGATGTATGCACGCGATTTCCAACAATGACACAGAATACTGCTGACCTGAAGATGAAACTAACCTAGAAATATGCTATGTACTGATTATTGCTAAGATCTAGGTCATCACGACGATGAATTAATCAATTGTTGCTAATCTGTTATTACGTTCGTTCGGAGATCACATCTTGATCCGCCCTTTCTAGCAAAGTATACATTCGCGTCATATGGTAATGACTTTGTCAAGTTCCCTCAAATTGTTCCTTCCCTAATGAAACCTTTCAGTCGGATTCTATATCACCACCGGAACCTTCATGTGGATGTACCCTGTGCTAACGCAGTCTTCAGACGGATTTTCTACCCTTCATAAGGCTGTACGATTCCCTAATGAAGTCTTCAGACGGATTATGTGATCCCACCGGAACCTTCACATGGATTATCCTTTCCTAACGCAGTCTTCAAGCGGATGGCTCTAGTCCCATTGTTTTTTTTAAAGGACGTACCCTTTCCTAGTCTTCATACGGATTTTCTATTCCCATTTTATCCTACTATGACACTTCTTCAGTCCTGTTTAAACTTTTTGATGTGAAGACATTCCAAATTGCCTTTTATCAATCTTAGGAAAACATGTGATATATAAGCTAGATGTAATTTACATCATTCCTTTATATTTGGATGTAATTTGGACGAACATATTCGCATTTCATTTTTTACTGACTTCAATCGTTCTCTCTTTTTAGTTTTGAACAAACGCAGAAATCTTAAATCACGTTGACACAAGGGGTAGAAAATTTAACTAAAACTCTAAGTGCTCTGGTCTCTATATTGCGATATTTATTTTAAATAAATATCCAAAATGATTCTAATGAAAATTCAGAATATTTTATTGGCAACGTATCTAATCAAAATTATCAATAGATATATATGAAAAATAGTAGCAAATCTATATTCTTAGTGTTAACAAGTGTTTTAGGTGTTCTTGTAAACATTTCCAATTTGCTTCAATTTTCAAAATTTACTGTATTCAGTACTTCAAATACATTTTTCAACAATTCTCAATTCACAAAATTCAAGTTTTCTTGTTCAAAAATAGTAGGTAGTTCTACTTTTAATTCGTAAACTCGATTCAATACTAATTCTTTGACAATCATTTGACATCATCATGAAGAAGATTCGAATGCTCAGATTCAAGAATTGTTAAAATACCTACGATGCTAAATTTCGCACCATGACCGGGGTACCTCTACAAGTAATAAAAGGCACCCCAATGTGCCATGGCACCCACTTTGTTAACCAATTTTTTAGAAGTATAAACGAATCATTATAAAAAATGATAAAATATAATCTTCACATTTTTGCGATAATTCTAATACGTATTGATAAAAAGATGAGAAAAATAATTTAGCCTTTTGAAAAATAAAAGCTTAAAAAGCTTATCTGAAAATAAAACTTATCAATAAAAATACAATCGCAATAATCTGTTTTTGTGTAGTATAAATGTTAGCTTGCGTAAGAACAATTATTCAAATAAGATTCATTCATTGGCCTTTGGCTACGGTAAACATAAGTGCTGTTTTATACGCGGATTACTCATCCTGTACCGCTAACGCTGTATCACAGTTCCCCACGCGACTAACATATTTACATAAAACAACAGATTCGCGATCAAAAATTATGTGCTAAATGTGATCATCAACTTCTTTGTTGCAAACTTAAAATGTATCATCATGTATTTATCTCATATTTCTTTATTTTCTTGTAGATTTCTCTCTCATAAGTTAACTAATGTTTCCTTATTTTACTAACCGCTATATAAAAGAGGGATGTTAATCAAGAATCTTGCCACATACTTTCAAAGAAATGTGGTGCAAATAATTTATTATATTAAAAAACAAATGTACTATTTTATATGCTTTATATTATATTATTGTATCTACATATAAACAGTGGTGGTATAGTATTTTCATATAAATTTTGTAACATATCGTAATGAAATGTTAATTAAATGAGTCAAAAATAATATAAAGGAAAACAGGAAGATATTTTTATTGGAATTTTTATTAATTAACAAAATATCCGTTCCCCAATTGGTAATAATTATTACGCATTTTAAAATTCCAATTTAAATATATAATTTTACAATTTAACACAAAATTCCGATTAATATTTCCTCAAAATATGTACCTTTCACTACCGTATATCAATTTTATATGCACATTATTATAAATATTTATGTATGATATTTAATTGGCATAATATTAATAACAATTTGATAATTATAAATAATAAATATTGACCTTCACCGAATGACAAAAATTGTGAGTCCATCTGTAAATTTTTAGGAATACTTTTAATTAAAACTTTAGACTTTAATATTTATGTTATTTACATGCATTATGATTCATTCTATATATTACAATGTGAATCGTCTAGTTATTATTGATTTCATGTAATGTTTATGTAATTTAAAAAGCGTAGGTTCAATGTAAGCGCTTCCTTCATTTCTGATATTTTTAGCACTTCTATAAAAGGAACTATCAATGAAATACGTCATCAAATTTTATCAAGTTGATGACTTAATATTTGAATGATTTAGTTTCTCAGACATGCTGTTTATTAGCAAACAAACATTTATTTTTACTTTCAGTGAAACAATTCATACTTCATCATACTCAAAGAGTTGTTAAACTTGTTCTAAAGAAAGAGAAATGATAATCAGTGTAACTAGGTTTTGGTTGTTAAAAGATTCATTACACGGAAACACAAACTTTGTAGGTACATTTGAAATTTTAGTTCAGAAGTAATGATTATTAGTTATTGTTTTAATGATTAATAGATATTTAAAAATGTATAGGTATTTTATTGTGGTTGCAACTAAAAAGTGATAAATATTCAAATTATTGTCCTTGAAATAACCTTTATTAAAATTTGTGGGTTCGATTATCTACGGGAAATATTTAATTTATTGGAAAAGGTCGAAATACCTACTCAAATATCAAATTCAAAAAATTACTTGTTACAATTTTTACATAATATCACTATATGAGATTAGAATATATGTAAATGAATATATTTACAACAAAATGAACTACTTTTGATTCTATTAAATAAAAAAATCTGATTAAAATTCAGAACAAGCAAAATATTCAAATCAAGCCAATAATTCGTCTAATATATATTCTAGTTTACTAAAATGTTTCTAAAAGTGAACAAGTGAGCTATGAAATAGTTACCAGGCTTTCACTGCCGGCAGCTATAGGAGATTCCAATACGCGAATAAGACACGAACTCTTTAAGAATATTTGACAGTTAATTGAAATTTTACTGCAATATTTTTGCTTTTACTGTAAATTGCACAATTTTTTACGTAAATAATAAGTGAAAACAGTACTAATTTCTTTTAGAAATCATTAATAAATTAGCAATTAGAATACACTGAAAGTTTAAATATATATTAAACCAAATTGAGGGAAATTTCTTTAAATGAATCATTTCTTAGAATTACGGTACTTGAATATCGAATAGTAATTTCAATAGTCCTAATTATTATTAATAGAATATTTAACAGTTAATCGTCCTACAATTCCAAAGAAATCGTTATGTTAAAAAAGAATTTTAAACAATATTTTTTTTAGAAATTTTATTGGAATTTCTTTCTAGAAAAATGATTAAATTAATGAGATAAATGGATTAAGAGATAAAAAAATAAGATATGATTATATTGAAAAAGATAATACTATACATGCGTCAATATATTTAAAATTTGCAATATTTGTACGATTGCTTCAATATTTAGTTTATAATAAATAATAGTACTTACCTACAAATAAATAAATTGATGTATAAAATCACAATATTTTAATTTTCGTATGGTTAAATAAATCGTTTATGTTTCATTTTTCACAGAATACTCATTGTCAGTACTGATTGAATTTGGAAAGTATTACTAGTTAGTATCGCGCTTAAATTTGTGGCACAGCCGTGAGTATCAAAACACTACTAAAGAAAAGAGAAAGACTCGGACACAGCCCCGTGTTACTTTCAGCGCATGCTTACCTTCAAGTCGGCTCCTACTTCTTCATGACGTCAAAATCAAGAATTTGGATTTTCATATCTGATTTCGAGTGAGAGTGAACGCAGATAATAGTAAGTGCGTTATTATTAAATTAAACTATAACGTACAGAAAGTGAATGTTTTAATAAATTTTAATATTTTCTGAATATTACTCAAAATTTTTATACGTTAAGTTAATAAAATTATTTTCACTTTCAAACATTCAAAGATTATTGCAAAATATTTCCTAAAACTTTAGTGTTGTATATAATAAAAGTTATTGGTTTTTCTTTATAATTCTTACTCTAATAACAACTCATGTATTTTCATTTTTCATAAATTAATTTCAAATATACCATCACCTAAACTGTAAGCTTCAATAGATATTGCTTTGCCCTGTATTTATGTTTTGGTGACACAAGATCGCGTTGTGTGTTGCCTACCTACCAAAATATAAATATCACATATAAAATCCCGTATATTTATGTATTGGTGACACAAGGTCGTATTGGGTATTGCCTACATTCACCACAATTAAAAAAATGACCTATTTTCGTGAAATACGCGAGAACGGGGTGTTTCTGAGCAAAACGAACTTCGAATTCGAGAAAGTCAAGGTCGACTTTAGATGATAGCGTCGCTAACTCAAAATTTTTGAAAAATTTTAAAAAACCCTGGAGTATTATAGTGTATTATAGCTATATATTTTTGACAGAAGTGTTAGACTAATCTTAATGGTCATAGAAAAATATGATGAAATAGTTTCTAAGAAATAAATAAATATAAGTATGATCACATAATTAATTCTGATAAGTGTAAGTAAAGAACATTGTTTCACGTGCAAGATATCTCACTCCGAGATATTTATTTGTTCTATCAATACTGAAATACAATTGATTGGCACACTCTATTATAAAAACATATATAAATACATTAGACTAGAAAACACTAACAAACATACATTGTAAACGAATGCACAAAACAAGATCATAATCACAATGGTAACACAAATGTAGAAAATACTTTAAAAAATAAATTAATGTTTCCTACTTATTGAAAAAATATGTCACTATATTTTTATCTAAAGATGCAATAACAATGGCGTAGTAAAACATTGCCATTATAAGATTATTAGAATTAAAAGAAATTGATTTTAATTCTATCTGTTACTTTACAAAATATATAATAGTTTGAGAATTGACTACACAATATCTTATATATTTATTTGGCAGCGAAAATAATAGAGGTTTGTCCGAACCTACAGTTTTAAGGTGTTGTTGAACTAGTTTTATTTAAAAGTCTGTAGTTTTGGAATTTGAAATTGTGGTAATAAATTAGTGTCGACATCACTCTAATGGAATTTGGTCTATCACAATCTGAAAGAACAATGAAAATGAGTACATAATATAACAAACATTTTAAATAAAAACTAAAGTTTTTTAAAAGATAGATTCCTCGACTTTAAATAATGTGATATATCCGAAATTCAATTCTAGATATCTATAATTCAATTCAAGATATCTCTAATTTCGTTGAATTTAAGATATCTCCAAATGAATTTCGGATATCTAAAATTGAATTTGAGTTGTCTTAAATTTAACCAAATTAGAGATATCTTGAATTGAATTATAGATATCTAGAATGAATTTGAGATATCTCCAAATGAATTTCGGATATATGACATTATTTAACGTGGCGGAATAAAAAGTAAAAGGGCGTGCCGTAAGCAAAGAACAAGTAAAAAGCAGCAAATAAGCCGGGCTGACAGGGGCGTATACATTTTATCCTCCACACATGTTATTTTGCTTGACATTGTACCTTGCACACTTTTAATCTTGCATACCTTTTATTGTGCACATTTTTAATCCGCGAAAAAAGTTTATCATCCACTCATTTTATGTACCACACATTTTATCTTTTACATATTTTATCTTCAGAAAAATTTAATACTGGATATTTCATCTTATTATAAATATGTTAATTGCATCAGTACTACAATGAATGGCATGTGCTTTAAACGTTGACGAAGATAAAATGTGTGGAAAATAAAATGAATGAAAGATAAAATGTGTGGATGATAAAAGGTGCGCAAGATAAAATGTTTGTAAAGTCTAGATAAGTCACACCAGTATAATTCTGTACGATGTACGATGAAATTTGTCGTGTACGATAAAAAAAACTTTAGCTTTCAGTGTCACACTTGTATGACAAAAATCATATGTAAAAGTTATCTTCTTTATATTATTCCACACATCACATGATGTTTTTGACTGTTTTAAAATTGATAAGAGTACTTCGTTTCCAATTTTTTGATTTATTTTAAGCATTAAAAGATCAGGTAAACACAATAATTATAAAAGATAACATACTTCAAAATCAGTGATCTTTATATAAGTATTGTGAAGTCTTTGTTCTAAATGTATTAATGGATCAATTCTGAACAAAACTGTAAATCTTACAGATCTGTAAATCTGTAAAAAACTGACAAAAACACATCAATTTTTGTTAATTAATGTAAAATTATGCATAAGAGTGATTGGTTCCGTTGCGATTTTGTTCATTATTTACAGATTTACAGATCTGTAAGACTTACAGATTTGTTCAGAATTGGCCTATTAGTTTGTTTTAAAGATATAATAAAATATAAGAATACAGATCATTTTCAAAACCATTTTTCTCTTTTTCTTATATGTCAAAATAACAATGAACATAGTATTTTAAGGTATCATTATGAAATGAGTAATACGAAGCTTCATAAATTTTGATTAATGATTAATTTTTTGACAGCAATGTATTTTTAATACGTGGTAACAACGTCAAATTAAACAGTGATTTTTTGGAATAGCCTTTCTACAACCGAGCACTGTCTCTTACGATGAAAATAGAAGCGCTTTTATTTTTCATCGCACACCTCAAGTTTCATCGTACACCGTACACAATCAGATAGATGTGACATTAGCTTAAGATGCACAATAAAAGCTAGACTGTGAAGTACAGCATGTCGTCACCCCAGAATTGGTTTGTTCAATATCCACTTTTTGTTAATACTGAGTTAGCTTCATAAATATATTTTTAGTTCTGTTTTGTTCAGTATCCGCTAACAAAATGTTCCGAAATTCGTAGAAAAGCATACATTTTAAACTTATTTTGTTCATTGTCCAATGAAACTGAATGACACTAAGTGTTGGTTTGGTTTATATCCGGATATTACAATTGTGGGGTGACGATGTGTGGACAGACACGTTGTGGGACGGTACCTGCGCCACGATCTGCCGGTAGTTGAACTCGGAGCAGTCGGGCGGGCGCGGCGGCAGCGGCAGCCCGCGGCGCCGCAGCTCCTGGCTCACCTCCAGCAGGTCCAGGATGCGCACGGGGTCCACCCTGTGTCTGCCCACCAGCCCCACGAGGTACTCCACGTAGTGCGCCCTGCACACACAACACACACACGTCAGTGAGTACCTGGCTGAGCCGGCGCCGGTACATCTCGCGCGGCGTGCCGAACGCGTTGGGCGGCAGTCGCTTGGCCGCGCGCCGCACCACCGTCTCCAGGTCGTCCGCGCTCAGGATCGGCAGCGGGTCCAGCAAGTGCTTGCGGATCAAGTTGCACAAGTACTCTTTGTAATGGTTGCTAAAACCATCACCATTCAACCCCCAGTTCGCAAAAAATAATACAAAAACCAGTTAATTGATTATGTTGCTGTAATAACAGACTCTATCTGCGAACACGAATACACCTTACCTTCTCTATTGTAAAGAATATAAAAAATTTGCTTTATATAAAATTTTAATGAAGGTAAAGTAACGGTTTTAGTTCGAAAATAGGTTTTTAAAAAATGGAAACTAGTTTAAACCGGTTTATAAAAAAATAAACATAACCACAAAACAGGTTTATACAGAAGCGACAGTAAGACAGAGAAACGAAAATTAGAGAGAGCTGGAGAATGTGCACAAATTTAAAGGGCTCATTGTATAAAATCGGAAAGTTCCCTCACATCTGAAAGAGAGATAGGGGAAGAGCACAAATTTAAAGGTCTACACAAAGCTTCAAGGTCATAGAACTGGATAGGGGAACATGAAAGGTACCGACACAAAGTGTCGCTTCTGTATGTAACTATTGTGTGACATAATTTTAAAAAATAATATGGACCAATGAAAAGCGACTGTTTCGTGTTGCATACAAAATCAAACATGAATATTCACAAAAATTCCTATAATACATTCAGAGAAATGTAAATCATTTTTCAGTTGTAAACTTCATGCTCAAAATTCACAAAACGATTACCTATTTTTGTGACTCTCCAATAAAATATAAATTGTAGACACTCATATTCAAATGCAAATAAAACAGATTTAAAAAAATATTTAATATAATGGTTAATGTTCGCTAAAACCGGTTTATTATTATTTTTTTTTTTTTGGATAACGGTTACCCCTACTTTCGGCAGTAAAATATCGGTTAAAATTACAATTAAAGTTCGCAAATTTTATTCGAAATATCCTGATTTACATTTAATTGGGAACATAGAATTATTTTGGTAATATTAAAAACCACATTTTTTTTGGTAAAGAGGAAGTTCCTGTTTGCAGATACAATTGTATATTTTAATGAATCTACACTCAAACAATTGAGCCAACCATTTAATCTACTTGACCATTAACTTCAAACTTCAATCAAACCAGGTATAATATCAATAAACTTGTTAATAATCGCCTAATTCATACACAAATTTGAAAACAACATAATCAATACAGAATATTTCTTAAGATCAATTAAAATCTCAGAAACCTACAGTAAAAATATAATTTTAACAATGAAATGAAGACAGAACTCACCGACAAAGTCCGGCATGTCCATGATTAACTTCATTGTTACAAACAGAATCTACAAGACCATTGGGTGTTTCTTTTTGTAACATCACCGGACATTTGGTAGGTGTAGCGGGGCCTGAAGCATTCTCTTCCGTTTGGTTTGCAGCTGCGATGGGAACCGGAACATCAGTGTTGAATTTAATTTTATTTTCCTAAACAACCAGAAATTTAACATCAGTATTAGTAGTATTACAATAATTACTTTGAGTAAATGCTGGAGTTCCTCAGGTTCCTTATCACGAAGATAGAACAAACAGTTTCTAGGATGGTGAGCATGTAGACCAAGCTTGGAACAATAATCACTCACTCCACATTTGGCTCCCATCATAAACATTTTACCACAACCGCTGCAGAATTCATGTTTACACTGAGAACATGTGAAATGCATACAACCACCACGAGCCAAAGAATAGCGATATTTGCATTTGGGACAAATGATGTCGTTATCTTTCAAATGCTTCTCAATTGAGAGAAGTTGATTGTTTGGATCTTGAGCTTCTTTCCATTCGGCGAATTTCTCGCAAGATACTCCTTCGTGTTGCACTTCCCACTGAAAATTTACTTACTCAATACAAATTAAAATGAAAAAAAATTATTGTATTTACCGGCATTTTACATTTAGCACATGTAATAGCTTTGCAATCTGGACAAATAAGTCTTTTTTGACGAGGATTAGCAATAAATCCAGATGAACACTAAAATAAATTTTATTTATAAAACAAAATTAAAACCAAAAATAACAAATTTACCTGAGCACACCACTTAAAGTGGGGATCTTGCATTAATGTTCTATCCCTGAGTTTTCTTTGGAAGAGTTCATGAACTTCAGCTTCTAAAATGCCTTTTAACAATATATCTAAATTTGAGAAATAATCTAAAACATCATCCTCAGTTATTTCTGCGTCATTTAAATCTGGCAGTTTGCAAAATGGACATGAACAGTCAGTAATATTTCTATCAGTAACTTGAATAGTGAAATAATATTTAGCACAATCTCTGCAGCAACGATGAACACATTTTAACATTGACACCATCTATGAAATAAGAATAGTATATAAAAACAAATTATATACAATTGTAATGTACGTACTTGTGTCATTGGATATTTTCCAGCACACAATTCACAATCTTGTTGCAAGTAAGCGACAGCTGCGTCTAAAGTGTTACAGTCTTTCACAGCCGTAAGGGCTTCTTCAGTGGAAAACCTCAGAGCCATGAGACTAACAGCCAACTCCGCTTGCTGGTAAGATTGTACTTGGCCCTCGGCAAGAAATCGCCGGGCCTGTCTCTGCAGAATACACAAATTAATTAATACAAATAATATCAATATCATGCCTAAAAGAAAACAAGTGTTAATAAGAAATGGAATGATTTTAATCAGGGGAAAATACTTTAGTCTTAAATAAAATATGAAATGAAACATGAAATAGAATTTATTAGAAGTCAAACAAAACAAGTAAAATACATAAAAAATACAAAAATTGTAAAACACAAATGCCAAAAGTGGTACAGAAATATCAAAATGCAATTATAAATGCATAATCATTTTTACATTCTTTTTTGGACGTTATTTCACTCAAAAATATGAACATACCATTATGAAGAACATTATTACTGAAGAGTAATAAAGGTAACAAACATTGATGATAATGATTGCTGCGAATGATTGCTTAACTACGTACATACCTCCATTTGTTCTATTTCAGACACAGGACTCTCAGTATCAATCTGCTCTACTTGACTATTATTAAGTTTTTGATCAACATCAGGTTCAATTTCATCGTTAGAATCAGTTATAAAGTCGTCTGAATCACAAGTTTCTTCAATATAGCTACTTTTCTTTTTAAATTCTTCTCTTTTAGCGGATGCGTCATTCTTAATTGAATTTGTTTTGTTATCTTGTTCCGAATCGTTTCGTGAAATATTTTCAGGATTTTCCTCCTCAATTTCTTCTTCTTCGGATAATTCCTCATCCTCATATTCCTCTTCTTCAGATATCTCTTCATATTCATCTTCTTCAGCTTCATCAAATTCATCATAGCTACTAAATTCTTCTCCACTTGTACTTAATAATTCGTCTATATTACTTTCTGAAACTGAAGAATCGGATTCTTCTCCTGAAGCGTAATCAGTTGAAGACTGAAATGAAGATTTTCGTGATATGCGTGGCCGTCGTACATGTCTTTGTTTATTGGCGCTTAAATGTTTGTTTATTTCTAAAAGTGCATTCACTGTTCTGTTCATCTTTTCTGCAATGTCTTCAGTACTTTCTTTCTTATTTTCAGCATCTATTTCTTCTTCCGAATACGATTCTGAATTACTATAAAGTTCTTCGTGAGAAGTATCTGACATTTCTTTATTTAATTTATGTTCTTTCGTTATAATTCCTGGTTTAGGTAAAACTTTAGACTCTGATAATATTTCTGGTTCAGATTCTGATGTTGTATGTTTACTAGTCGTAGGTATATTTTTAATATTTGATTTGACATTAGGTAACGGTGGTTCTTTAGCTTTTGATTGAATTTTCGGAGATGTAGAACTTCCAACTTTAATGGGTATTTTACTAACCGATGTCGAATTTGCCTCCAACGTAGATTTAGTTGTAATTTTTTTCAAGCCAATTGGAATACGTGATTTAACAGATGGTTTCGTAGGTACTGGATTAACATCGTTTGGTTTTTCAGTTTGTTGCTTTCCTTTAGATTTTTCAGATTGTTCATTATCTTTAGACTTTTCAATTTGGATTTTTTCTGGCTCTTGAGAAATGTTTTTATTAGGTATATTTTTCTTTAAGTTATTGGAACTTTTACTACTTGTAACAGGTATATGGGGTTTTGTAATTGGTTTTTGTTGAGATTTTAATACAGTTTCTTTCGTAGGAGTTTCTTTTAATCCTTTATTGTCTTTACTAGTTTGAGGACTTGGTTTGTTTTCTTTATCTTTGTTATTTGTAACTGTAGTTTTGTTCTCTTTATCTTTACTCTCGTTTTGTTTCACATCCGGTGGAATATTTTTGTTGTCTTTTAGTATATTTGCCGAAGTTAGTTGTTTTGTTGATTTATTTTTATTTTGTTTTGGATTATTTGTATCAGGTAATTTGTCTTCAGAAGTACTAACAGATGGTACTGTAGGTTCGGCTTTAAATTTAGGTTTAATCTTTTCGGTAATTTTGTCTTTTATTGACGAAATCAAAGACGTTGTAGGAGTACTGATTGTTGGTTCTTTTCTAACATCGACTTTTTGTGGATTGGACTCAACTGATGTTTCTGTTTTAGTGAGTTCTATTTTAGTTCTTTGTTCGGGTTCTTTTTCTTTATTAACATTCTCTTTATCATTTTCTGTTTTACGTTTTCGTTTAATGACTTTATTTTTATCCCTACTTAATTTTGCATTTTTATTTTGTGGTATACTCTCGGTGCTGGTAGAAGGAATAATTTCTTGTACTTTTAATGTATTCTCCGTTTTAGTTGAATTATTTTTTGTCTGTGTAATATCCTGATGTGATTTCTGAGTTTCAGAAGCGTCTTGTTTCAGATCTTCTATATTTTCATTGTGTGATTGTTCTACCTCAATATTTTCGTTTTGAACATTATCCTGCGTTTCAGACATATTTTGTTTCAAGTCTTCAACATTATCTACGGTTTGTTGTACTACGTCGGAATCTTCGTTTTGATGTGATTCCTGTGTTTCGTTAGCATTTTGTTTTTCATCTTCAACAATTTCTTTGTTTGGTTGTACTATGTCAGAATTTTTATTTTGATCCAATTCCTGTATTTCGTTAGTATTTTGTTTTTGATCTTGAACAATATCTTTGTTTGGTTGTACTATGTCAGAATTTTCATTTTGATGTAACTCCTGTGTTTCATTAGTATTTTGTTTTTGATCTTCAACTATTTCTTTGTTCGCTTGTTCTAAGTCAGAATTTTCATTTTGATCTAATTCCTGTGTTTCATTAGTACTTTGTTTTTGATCTTCAACAATTTCTTTGTTTGGTTGTACTAAGTCAGAATTTTCGTTTTGATTTAATTCCTGTACTTCAGAAGTATTTTGTTTTAGATCTTCAACAATTTCTTCTGGTTCTATCAAATTATTTTCGTTATTTGGTACTATTTCGTTATTAACAGATGAATTAATGCGTTGATCAGACGAATTAGACTGTTGTTCTAGTTCTGAAACTAATTCTAATGTTTCTGGAACATCAAAATATTCATCGACACTAATTTTCCGAGACTTTTTGTTTTCATTTTCAATCTCATTACTTTTATTACTGCCTTTAGTTACTGTTTCTTGAGTTAAAATTTCATCTTGTTTTTCTGTTTCTAGATTGTTTTTTACAATTTCTATTTTATCATGTGTGTCATTCTTTTGTGATTTACTTAATCTCTTTTTATGTTTTGATTTTGAACTTTTTGATGATTTTTGTCCCGTATTTTCCACAACTAGTTTTATATTTTCAATTTTGTCTTCTTTGTTAGTAGTAATTGTGCTTACAATATTTTCATTAGCTTCTACTTCTGTGCTTATAATGTCTTCAGTAGTTTCTATTTTTTCTTTATTACTGACTTTGTCCATAGTGCTTGTATCAATTGTATTGTCAATAATTATTTGTTCGGGTTCTGTTTTTTCTACATTTTCTGTTTTTGATGTATTGTTATTCTCAATGATTTCTTCTGCTTGTAAAAGTTGGATATCTTTAGTTTCTTCCTGATTTACAACGGTACTCTCAACACTGCTGAGAGGATTTAATATTGTTTCAATTGTAGGACTTTCAGGGAAATGTTGAGCTGCATCAACAAATTCATCAATATCTATACTTTCACTGCATTCTGTTTCATCTGCGATTGATGAGTTAGTTGTTTCTTGCATTTGAATTTCTTTAACGATTGTATTCATGTCTTTTGCTATTGTATCTAAGTTCATATGTGAATTATTTTCGCTGCTTGTTTCTTCCATTTGGATTTCTTGAACAATTGAGTTCATATTTTTTTCTATTGCATCTAAATTCATATTTGAATTATTTTCGCTACTAGTTACAGTTTCTGTAATAATATTATTTGATTTAGATTCATTTTCTGGTTGTTGTTCGTTCATGGAAACATTAATTATATTTTTATCAATAAATGCATTTTCTGCAACTGTTTTTTCAACAGTATTTTCATTTATACTTTCATTAATAACATCATTATTCTGGGTGTCTATTATATTTTGATTAGTTTTTATAATTGGAGTTGTGTTTAAATTTGGAATTTCTACATTTTTCTGCAGATTTTGTTCACTTCTAATTTGAGTTTGTGCAGTATCTGTTAATTGAGCTTGATCATTTTGAATGTTATTTTCACTTCTGGAATGCTGATTTTGTTCTTGAGCAATTTGTGTCAATTCTTGGTGTGTTGTATTTTCATTTATTTCTGATTTATTTTCAGATTCCGCATTTAAAATATCCTTTTGTACGTTTGTTTGTGCTTCTTGAAAAATTTCTGGGGAACTTTTATCATTAACTGGTAAGGCATCCAAGGAATTTAAACTCTGGTTAAGTTTTTCATTGATAGAAAGCGGAGGATAGGGTTCAAGAATATTATCGCTGTCTTCAAGATTTGAGTTATCTAAGGAGGTTCTACTACGAGCATCAGGGGTTAACAAATTTAAAACATTCGAAGCCAAACTACCACGTGTAAAGTCCCAATCCATAGTTGGAGAAGGACTATTCGCCAGGTTTTTTTTATTTGAGTCATTGAGCTGAGACGATACCTGAGCCTGCACTGAGCTTAGCCTCTGCATCAAGTCCGCACTCAAGTTAAGGTTAGTTAGAGAACTCACCGCGCGCGCCAGTTCTAGCATCGTGTCGTCACTTGTTTTGCTCGTCTGCGCGAGATCTGGAACGATCAGGTTCTATATTTGTTAATGCGTAACTGCTTTCAAACACCCATAATGTTTCTATTACTGCTATTGCTCTACTTCCGTATATTACAACTTACGACATCATAAATATTTACCATGCTTAATGAAACTAAAAATAACGCTCTACTTCTTAAGTAACCATTTCCTTATAGAATAATATGAAACAATTATAAGTGTTTCTTACATTTACCAAATTTTAATCTTAAAGAGAGTTTTTAGTTTTATTAGTCAGCATCTTTTAATATTTACTTATATTAGTTTCTCAAAATAAAATCATGACGTCAATGAATAACTATTTTCAAATAAATACTAAAAATTCTCTTAAAAAATAAAAAGTAGACTTACCATCGCCCCTGATGCGTGCGAGCGTCCCCCCCTCATTGCCAGATTCATTTTCAGTCCCGACCGGTGGGCCCCAAATACGCATAAGGAACGGCTTTAGTTGAGTTTTATTCAACTCATGAAAAGCCGTTTCCAAATCGCCATGATTTGCCGTCAATACCGTCAGAATGTCTTCGCGAGAAAAACTACCCCTTGTTTGCAGCTCGGCAAACTGAAATAATCATTTATTATTATACATTTCTTTATTTTAGTGTTTGTGAACTGACTTTTTTCTGCCGCTGTTCCACGCATTCTGTGACTGCAGCCCAGACATTGCCCTTGTGAACGCGAAGTGCCTCTTTGGCTTCAGTGGCGGACACGGTACCCACGCGGTTCTCAGGGCACTCGTGGCCGTACTTCGTAGCGAATGTCTGGACGCTGGCGACCATGGTCTCCCAGTTCGCACGCAGCCACTCTATGGGGTCTTGGTTTCCGCATTGGACTAACGCGGCTTGGACATCGTCTGCATTGAACTTAAAATGTTCTGCTTCCTAAAGCACGAATGTTGTATACTTTAATATTGTGTAAATGTTTTTGACTTACTCGAAGTAGTTTGACGATTTCAAGTCCTTGAGCTTTCATTGAATCCAATCTTCCTAATTTGTTTTGTAAATACTCATTAACTAGTTCTTCAGTTTTACGATGTCCAGAAAAGCGTTCATTCTAGAAACAGAAAGAATTGTTTTAAGTAAATGGCAGTAATATTTTTTAACATGTACAAATAAAACCAAAAACACTTCTGTTGTCTCATAAAAATTACAAATTCATTAATTTAGCACACCCTTTGATAAGCTAAGTCCATCATTGATGTTCTTCTAGGCAAGTTGTACAATTCTGGTCTTCTTAAATCCATTATACTTTGAGTACGAGTTGGATAAGGAGAGCGAACATATTCTCGTCTATGCTCAATTCGATCTGGGTACATTAGATCATCGTGGTAGTCATATCTGCTTGGACTTCGCAATCGTTCTGGCGACCCAGGCAAACTCTAAAAAAATTATAAAGTATTCAATATTTAACACCATATTTTAAAAATGTCATACTTGTGAATCACTTGAAAATGATTGTCTACTAAGAGATCTGTCTCTACTCCAAGTATCTTTCTCAGCATCTCGAACATGAGTAGAATTTGACCGTAGAAGACTTCTTGAAGAACGACCACTAACACTCATAGATCTTCCCCGAGATACTCTTTGAGGTGGTTGAATTACATCGTAGGTCTAAATATAAATAATTTGTAATATAAGCTTTTTTAAACTCGCTTGTTTCTTACTTGGGTTGACATATTTTGTGGAGGTGGCGATGTACCAGTAGATACTTTTTTCTTCGTTGGTTCGTTATTAGAAATATCCCATGCTTCGTTTTTAATTGGAAGGAAATCATAAGTTTGCACTGCACCATCGTTTACACTTTTCACTATTTCTCTTGGAGGAGAAGGACCCACTGCTGTAGACACTTTGTTCTTTTTCGCGGAAGGTGTAGGAACAGAGTAAAGAGGTTGATTGTCTGCAACACTTTTTGGATTAGTGACTTCAGAATCAGGGACTTTAGATAACAATCCATGGTTGTCTTGAGAAAAGTCGGTCGATGTTGAGAAATCTTCTTTATTGCTCTCGCCTACAAATACATTATTAAGATACAACTTTTGTAAAAAACACTACTCGATTAAAAACACAAACCACACACTATCCCTAAATCTATACGAGTATAAATGCAAAGAACACACGTGTTAAACATATATGATTGGTGTAGGATCTTCGGTAGGATTCATAGTTTCATTTGCTGTAAAATGGTGAAAATTTCGTTCCGGGCCAAAATGATATTTTCCTATTCGTCCTACCTTTCTTCACTTCCACTGTGTTGAGTAACGAGGATGGTTTCTCGGATATCTTCAAATTCTTTCCGAAATTTGTGATAAAGCTTTTATCATTTGTACTTGTCTCCTGATACACAGTTTTCTTTGGATAATCTGTGGTGATCTCCTTCAAGGGTGACACTGATTTCTTCTTCTGAGGTAATTCGGGTTTACTTCCGACAAATTTCATAGCAGGGGAGGTGGGAGTTTTACAGCAAATAGAACAGACTCGAGTACCGGCGTCATTGACGAAGGTACAGTGTTCGCATTCCCACGACTGGTCTGGAATTGACGGCAGTTCTGTTGTTTCTAGAATTATGTCTTCTTCTCGAATAAATTCATTTGGTAATTCGTCGTAGTCGGGTTCATTTGCTATTTCTTCCATTAATTTGTTATCACGACTATCTGAGTGGTAATCTATATCAGAACCACTGGATACATTATTTTTCTTATTTAATGGTATTTTCTCCGGACTATTCTTAATTTTGTTATTTGTTTTTTCAGTAGGATAGTGTTTTTCAACTGGTCTCTCTTCAATTACTGGTGCTTTGACAATTTCTCTTGGTACAGAAGTTCTTTCTTTTATAACTTCTCTTGGCAAAGAATTTCTATCTCTTTGTCTCCGTTCTCGAGCTCTTTCTGCTCGTTCTCTGACAGATTTTCTCTCACTTTTATCCGCGTAACTAAATACTGATCGCCTGTCAAAATCATCATCTGTCTCATCTAACTGTCTGTACTTTCTACGAGACGTGTGAGACTTTCTTGATTTAACACTTGGTGTTGGTGATTGCGCTCTTGACTGAATTCTTGATTGAGATTCAGGTGTCATGGGTACCATGGGCATACCCATGGGGTACGGGTACATACCCATACCTGGAGGGCCATGCCAGGTTCCCATTGGGTTCATCCACATGTTTGGCATGGAGGGAAAAGTGCCTTGGTTTTGCATGTTGAGACTCATGTTGCTGGAAGACCTCTGAGGGTCGCCTGGGACCATGTTACCCCATTGGTCCATCCACATCCCGTGGTAGCAGGTTGGGCAGTTTAGTTGCGCCATTGATTGAGCCTGAAAACGAAACAAAAACATGTGGACACCGGTTAAATTATAAACTTATTTTATTTGACAGTGAGATACAATCCTCCAATTAGTTCTATACAGGGTAGAACAGATTTAGTTAGCTTATTAAAAGTAATCAAAACTTTATTTAAACAATTTTTCGGTATCTATAATAACTGCCGAGAAAAGTGTTTCCAATTTCGCATTCCATCCTGTATACAAAATTTCAACATTCTACATCTAATCGCTTTTGAGTTAAGCAAAAAAATTTAAAAAAAACATTCGAGCGAAGTGTCCTTTTGGCATTGTTGATTGCAAAAATTATATGAACTCGTACGATGAACTTCAAAATTTAAAAAAATAGTTACCTGTTGCATTGGCCCAAAGTTATTTTGATGTTGATGGCCGCTTACATTATTTAGATCGAATACGGAAGCACTATGACCCATTCTATTCAAAGGAGGTGGGGAAGAAACATTACTCAATTTACGTAATGCTCGACTCTGTGAATTATCTACAGAAGAGCCAGAAATACTTCCTGATCTCATTCTATTATTAGCTACCCAATGTTCAGCTTCCCAATCTGGGTAACCACTGTCTCGACTTGGGGGCTAAAACATAATTATTAAAATGTTTCCCATCAACCTTATTGACTTAATACCTGATCAGACATTTCAGAAACTGAGAGAGGAATATTAGGAGTAGTTCCCCTCATAGCGAGTTGATACTGTCGGTACCGTTGCTGTAAGTTTTGACTGGGCATAGCTCTGTCTAACGTTCGCGTTTTATCTTGGACTGAATTAGGAGATAAAGGCGGACTTCCCGAAAACTCGGATCTAGCTGCTAAAATAGAAATGGCAATGAGATTTAGATTAGTGCAAATCGCTGGTGAATGTTATGAGAAGCCAACAATCGGGGTATATCCCAGTGAGCGAGTTAGGTGATATGTACAATGCTAGTGAAGAGCACTCTGTCAATAACAATGCTTACAAGATAGCTGGCTTGGTGTGGGGGGCAATGGTCTAGCTCCCATTGACGAGCGACGCAAACTGCTTGATTTGTCCCTTCCTGAGAAGGAAGAACTCAGGAGGTCCTTTCTTTGCAAACTTGGAACCTAGTGCAATACATTTATATTATCGCCTTACACTACTTATCATACTGAGCCTTATTTATATTTAGTTTTATAGTTTGTCACGATTTGGAATTGTCATCATTTTATCGGTTCAATAAAACACTGTTTATACAACAAAAATAAAATATATTTAAACATAACCAATGAATATAACAATATCTTGAAATGAGACAAACAGAAGTGCTTCTGGTATTTATATATTACATTTGTGTTTGTAAGACTAGGAAACGGTGCAGTCTTTCCGTATAATTACCTGGTTGTGACGGCTGGGCAGGGGGCTGGTGGGGCTCCCGGACAGGCGGCTCACGCTGCCGGAGCGGCGGCGCCGAGGGGGGGGCACGGGGGCCGACGAGACCTCGCCCTTGGGCGGCAGCGGCGGCCGGAACGCCGGAGACGACGAATCCAAGGCCTGCGCCAAACAACACACAACTCAACACTCTGTCTGTGAGTTTAATTCAATTTCATTTCATTTTAAGTGCCCAACTTACTTTTTATAAAAGAAAAAGAAAGATTACAAGTCATTTTACCACAGAATAGGTTTATACAGAAGCGACAGTAAGACAGAGAAGTGAAAATTAGAGAGAGATAAGGAAAGCCAACAAATTTAAAGGGCTCATTGTTTAAAATCGAAAAGTTTCGTCACATCTTAGGGAGAGATAGGAGAAGCTAACAAATTTAAAGGTCTACACAATGCACCAAGGTCATAGAACTGAATAAGGTAACATGAAAGGTACCAAAACGGAGTGTAGCTTCTGTATGTAACTATTCTATGATTTTACTTTGGAAAAATCATTTAAACTTATTTAATTTTAAAATAACATACGACTCTATACACAAATAAAATTTCAACATTCTACGGTTAATCCGTTAACCCTTTAAACAAAATGCTCTTTTAGTACTACCGAATGCTATAAAAATAGAGGTGCACAACTGATGTTATAGCAGTTCTATATACAAAATTACAACATTCTACAACTAATCATTTTTGATTTATGTGAAATATATACATACGTACGTACAGACGTCTCACTAAAACTAGTCAAAATTGATTCAGGGTTGGTTAAAAAATAAAACAAGTATAATTTCTTACCCTGCGAACATGAGATTGTCTCTTGGGATGCCTGTGATACATATCATCACAAGATAAACAGAAGATCTGGTTCGCGCATTTGTCGCAACGAACCATCGGAGCTGTGGACCCACACAAGTCGCACTTTCCGGGTCGTTTTCCTTGAACTACAAACGTTTAACACTGTCACTACATGAACAAATAGCGATAGAGTAGAGATCTTACGGATGGGTGGTGTGTTTGAGTATTGTTGCTGCCCGTTGAACTCAATCACTTCGTAGTCGGGTTCCGGGAGGGGTTGTTTGGAGTGGTTGTTGTTGGAGAGGAGGTGCTCGTCCCTCGGCAGGGGCGGGGGCGGCGCCCCGGACCCGTGGGGCTGCGTCTGATTAAAGCCACACAATAAACATACATCTTGTACAGCTGTGCAACCAAACGCAAAACTAAGAATTTCAACAATAGGATACTCCTTTTCCTGACAGATTTAGAGCAAAACTACAAGAGTATAAAGTTATTTAAAATTAAATTCTACATCAGATAAGATCATAATTGATGCAACAGCATGTCTGCAGTACGAAATATATTAAATATAATATTTAACGTTCAAAATATGACAGCCAACAATAAAATTCGGTTTTCTTCTTTATAATTTTGTTTAAGGTAAAGATCTATAATTAATATGTGAAAAATATTGACTGTCAAATCGATATTTATATATCAATGAAAGGTGTGATGATATGTTTATTTTCCTATAAAATTCCTAATTCATTTTTCATTGGCATAACCAGAGCTCATATGTTTAGGATCAAATTTCATTTTAAAATTATCCTTTTATCTGACAGTTAAATACTTATTCCTGCTATTTTATGCTGATAAATGAGCCTTTAAAACATAAATAATTACCGAAGTTAAAAATAAACTAATGGCATTTGGTTTTATGAAATCGGCTAAACAAATGAGAACTCACATTCCACTTCCTCATCGGAAAATTATTGCCCACCATAAACTACCAATTATAATTCATTCGTTTCGTTCTTAAATTAAATTTTTTTCAATCGAACATTTTCCTATGATTTACAAAATTATGAAATAACTTTTAGATGTTTATGTTTGGATAGGACTAAAGTAAGTAAATGGCATG
This sequence comes from Stenolophus ochropezus, assembly GCA_035578165.1. Classification (NCBI taxonomy): domain Eukaryota; kingdom Metazoa; phylum Arthropoda; class Insecta; order Coleoptera; family Carabidae; genus Stenolophus; species Stenolophus ochropezus. Next base: position 426,830 of record JAQOWZ010000011.1, on the reverse strand, counting down.
CCAAGTGAAAACTTTCCAGTGTCGATGAGATGAAATGGAATAGTAGGTAAATATGAATGAGGAGTACTCACCACCCACTGTGGCATGTTTCTCGTCATTCGCAATCGGTTGGCCGGATTGGAAATTGGCATCGGCCGCCATTTTCCGTTTTGATTCTGTAAACACAAATCATTGTCCTCTCAGGTTCTCACTTCCTCAATGTAAGAACAAGGATTTCAAGTCATTTTAATAGATAATCGCGTGCGCACATCGCGCTATATAAATACTCTAAAATCCACATCAGGATTTCAAACATTTCTATGTCAATATAAATAGAAACACCAAATGTTTAAAAGCTGAAAAACTTGTTAAATAAGGACTTCATTACATTCCAAACATTTGTTTAAATACAATATTCATATTCTGCTATCATACTACGAAATTATAAACATACATAATCGGAACACATTCTAAAATTGCGTGTAAAGAGATCACAAATTACTTTAAAATATTTTGGGGACAAGCGCATAACAGTACTTAAAAAATTCGTACATATTTTTAGAATATGATACATACATAATTTGGCAAACATGATAAATATAAGTAGAAATAAAACAGTAACGCAATTTGGAATAAAATGCATTTTATTTGAATCACTTTATTATTTGAATAAGATTAATTTAGATCTATTAACTCTTCCATAAATAAGTAAAATAAGAACAAATAGTAAAGCGACACAGGAAACCATTTAAAGGAAGCGTAAACACAAATTTACTTTTAAATCTTGATTTCGATATACAAATATAACTAATTGTTATTACTATGCTATAGATAACGTATGTGTAAATAAATATAAAAGCATATGAGATAATTTTCCATAAATAGATTATTAGTAAAAAAAATTAACAAACTATTTTTAATTTGCAAATCAATTAATGTATGCTAATTTTTAAAAGTAGGTTACATTAAAGTAGGTAAGAAATAATTAGATCATATTTGAAAATAAATTAAATTAAGCGCACCCGAATAGAAAACTATTTTTACACTACAAAGTTACTTCCGCCATTTACATTTTTCCTGAATCTGATTCAATTTTTTTCGGACAAACTAAAAAAAAACTACAGCAACTTAAAAACAAACAAACGCATTGTTTTACAATTAGTAATAATTGAAAACAAAACTTATAAAGAATGTGAAATGTAGGAGGAATTACTTACATTCATGTTGCACTGTGATTGTATGTATGTTAAGTCGGCAGTCAACAGGGCATTTCCAGCAGAACTGGAGAATCACGGACAGGGGCTGAAAGCGAAGACGAAACGCATGCTGGGCGCCGAGGACACTGTGGACTTCTCTTCTGCCGCTACCGCATTCGCTAATATTAGAACACGGGACGCCTTGACAGACGGCCAACAAGTGTATAAATACAGCACCAAGCTGAATTGTGCCTTACATATTCTTCTTGTCCTTACTAATCATTCCAACAAACATAAGCCTAATCAAAAATTATCAACAACCTATTACACCCTTTGTTTCAATTTATAATTTATAAATAAATGTTATACCCTTCATGTATTACAGAAATTTTCTTTAATTATTTTTTGGAATGATTACTTCCTTGTAGAAGTAACGTATTGTAATCGCAATAAAATCGGTTTTCAGATTTCAACGGAAATATACAATTATCCTTAGAATGATCTCAAGAATGTGTTCCATGAAATATTCGCAAAAAAAATAAACAAGAATTTCCTGTTTACATATTTTAATCCAAAGTTAATCAACTCATGCTATTAACGTTAGAAGTTTAAATATAAGGTTTCATTAACACCCATTTGACCGAATTGGTTTATACAAGGCCACATACATCCAGACGGATGGTCGAACAGATTTTAAGTTAAAAATAATCAAATAAAAAAGTATTATATTGTTTCTGTAGACAATAGTTAAAATCTTGAAATCGATATACTTACATTATCTCCGATTTAGAATACATCTTCTGTACAGGAATTAGGTTCATGGATACAAATTCTTAGTCGTACAAGACAAAGTGGTATATAGAAAAGGTGAGTTTATCCAACAAAGTTGACAAACAGAGTAAAGCAAACAACTTGTACAAGAACCTAAAGGAAATAAACAAATAAAATGTCTTACTTTCACAAAAATTCATCATATTGTTTAAAATAGTAATTTTATCATTCGGTAATAGCGATGGTAGTTAATTAAGTAAAAATGTTGATGTAGTAGTCAAATTAGGTTTTAATTCTTTTTTTTAAGTTATTTTATTTCTTCATCAGAATATTTTTGCTAGGGTATACAAATGTAGAGGAGACAAATGAAATTTGATATTCAATTTTTAAAATTTTTAGATTATCTGTATTTTTTGACATTATATTTTTAATAAAAATAAAACCATACAATGCCTGAATTTATAGTAAGATAATCTGTGGAATAATTCGTTGATCGGTACTAATATATTTTTTTATAGTTACAAGAATTTAAACATCCTGTAGGCCGCCCACCTCAAAAAATAATTATTCCTAAAAATGAATACTGCTCAAGAGTTAAAATGCCTGAATGGGATAGACTCAAAGAAGCTGAACCAAAGGACAACGATCCATATGATCCACCATTTGGAAATCAAAACCTTTCTACTTATAACCGACTCGGACATATGACAGAAGACAAGAACCATTTCGTTTCAGAAACTCGTGCATTCTTAGAAAATATTAATGAAAAGGATAAACATACTATGAAATCTGATAAGAGACCAATGATTCATTTCCTCACACGACCGGGGTAAAAATTACACAAATTATTTTCTAATATAATACATTTAATTTATGTTTAGACCGTGTGGTTTGACGGAACCTCGTATATGTCCTATAGGACCACATTGTGCTCCTGATTACATGACAACTATGCAAGATTCCTATAAAATGCCATATCCAGGTGTTTTGCAAAAAGTATTTATTTATGGGACATAGATAGTATCTATTTTAATTTAAAATTTTTAGTTAACAGCGCGGAAGTTACCGCATTTGCAAACACGTAGATTGAAATGGGAAGGAGAACTTACAGATACGTGTAAATTTTTAGATGATGCTCGCATACCAAAGCTGAGCACATTACAATGTGCTAAGAAAGTGTATCACAGATCATACGATCCCGTAACTAATTTATATACTGATGGAAGTCCCCCAACTGAAAAAGTTAGAAAATGTATTACAATACCAAAATTATTTGTATATGAATGTAAAAGAAAACACTGTTCTGCTTAGTTATATATAAAAATTTATTCATCTAGACAAAATAATTAAAAATTTTAACATTAAATTTTAACCTAAATAAAAATATAAATCAACTTTCTGTGGTAAATATAAAGCGAATTATAAAATGATATTGAAATATAGCTTGAAGTATACAATAAATGGAGACATGAATTCCACACAATAAACGAAGAGCAAAGTCACAAATATGAATAATAAAAACATGCACTTATACAGCCGAACAGTAAATTTTGAGCCGAGATGAAATGTATTTACAAAAGAACATCAAAATTATTTCCTACACAAAGCACGTAATTCACAGTTGAACCTCGACTTCACGTTACACATCAAATATTTTACACAAAAATTCAGAAAGGGTCAATTTTTTTGAACAATTTTGAGTACAAATTTTGGAAGAACCCTTTCCCACAATATTCAAAATTGTAAAATCGAAGTTACACTGCACGATACATAAGAAAATTTTACTTCTAATTTTTTGACATTACCAACCATTTTTGACCTTAAACTAGAAATTATAAGTAATTATGCGTTAAAATTAAAGCTGTCATATGAAAGATACTAAACTTCTAATCCTTTAAACATTGAGCAATGCTATAAATATTAAATAAATTAATATTTTAGAAATATCTACCATTTGAAGATTAGACTCATTAACGAAACTAAAATGTTTCTTGTTTAATCTGCAAATACAAAAATATCTCGTTTACTTGAATTGTTGCACAAGTCGAGAATAACAAAATACTTAAAAAATATGTCCATTCGATTTTTTTGTGTCGAAAGAACACAATAAAAACTTGACTGAATCGTTGAACATGCGGTTTACTATTTATTTATGAACAGAAAAGATTTACTTTTACTTTTTCTCTCCATTAAATAAATAGTCTCATTTTTATTTTTTTTTATAATAAAGGAAAAAGTAACATCTGTGTTTTTCATATGTTAAAATACATATTTCAAATTGTATATAAAAGTTTAATAGAAATAATATTGCATCACGTTTCATTTCTTCTGTAAATATAACATTAACTTTTGAAGTATGCTGCTATATTATTTGGTGTACATCCAACTTGAAATATGCATCTTATTTGTAACAAAGCAACAAAAATATTTTTGATATGCAAGTGTCAACAATAATTTACTTGCATATCAATCAACAAGAAAACTGAAATTCCAAATTAAAAATTGTTACTGACAGTACAATCAGTAAAGCTCACTTTTATATTTAGTAACAGTTTATAAGATGCAAAAATATCAGTCTATTAATCATTTATGAGAAATGAATGTATCAACAATGAAGTAACTTACGTACAATTTGGGTGACCACTTGTATAAGTTTCTATTTCATATAATCTGATTGACTGTTGGCACTTGAACATGTGGTGAATATTATAAAATGATTGTAGATGGGTGAGATGCTTGTTGTATATTACAGTTGTAGTGAAATAGTCACCCGAATACCAAATCAAATCAACTTGCGAGTCAGTTAGTGCATTTACTTTATAAGTATTTATACATGGTAACTGATTATGAGATTTATTATGCACTAATTCTATTCAGGAATGGAATGTTTATTATGTTTTATATACCGAGATTTGCGTGAGCAAAGCTGCCAAATCTATTTCTTAGTAAAAGGCATATATATTCTTATAAAAATTATGAATTCCATTTCATTTTCATATAAACAGACTGCTTATAAATTTATTGCAAATTGGAGAAAATTAAAAGTTTTATATAGAAAAATACTTTAGCCTTTCATTACAAATGGAATCACCGTTTCGGCTAAAAATATCATCTACCGAGATTTGTGTAGTCGTGTACCCATTGCGAGCGACAGACGTGATGATATTAAGTTCCATTCCTGATAATGTGACTTAATAGACACGTAATATTATAGAAACAATGACAAACTAAACGAATAACGAATTATTAAGGTCACCATAGGCAACTGGGGTTTCAAGCTCATTATGTGTAGGCTGAACAATGACTTGGAATCAATTTAGATGGGTAACCGTATACAAATCAATGCATTGTTGTCAAGTAGAAATAAAACGCCTCCTTATCTCGCTTATTTCAAATCGTACCCACTACTTTTCCCCCTCTAGTTTAAACTGATTACTGTTATGGGAAATTTTCCGACAAATTTTATAGTGCTAATCACAATGTTCTATCTCATTACAAAAATTGGAGAATTTACATTTTCCCTTGCAATTCTTAACTTTAAATATTACGAAAGTGGTGCATTCTGCAAAAAAAAAATCAAGACAAAAAATTTCTTTGGTCCTTTCTCTAAATATTTCCTGCTCTTGTATATCTCTCAAGGATGAAAAGTTTGTAAAAATTTTATTAACTCATAATTTATTTATTTAAAATATTTGTATTAACAATTTTTAATATTTTGTAATCAGTACTTTCAGAATATATGGAAGAAAGATTAATAATTTATAATGGAAAATGTTTATTTTCTTGAAATTAAAATATTTTGATTAGCACCATCAAATTTGCAGGAAAAAGTTATTCCGTGTTCTACTTGACAAGAAATGGCGTTATGCGTTGTCTAAATTGATTAGTAATCATTGTGGCTGACCTACGTCAGGTTACAAACCTTCAATCAATGAAACCGTTTCTTCTTAAAGTTCTTTTTGCCCTTTGCCTTGACGCGCTTTCTTTTGTTTCCTCCAGACGAGCCACCGAAACTAGTGACTTCGTCTCCCAACGTTCCCAGAGTGGACAACTGCCTCCGCTTGTGTTTGTCCGCCTTCGTCACCGGCAATCTCGTCAAGTAAGTTTCTTCGTATTCCTCCCGCTCTTGCTGTTGGCGCGAGAGGATTTGTTGAGCACGACTGGTTTGCGACACTTCTACAGGCGTATCCAGATATTCTTCACGTAGATCTTGCATGATTGATGAACTAAGCGCGTGTTTCTTGCTTCTCTCTTCGGCTTTCTTGTTTCTGTCCAGGGCTGTTTCATCTCCCAAGTAATGAACAGCCGCGAGTTTTGGTGGCACGTACACTCCAGATTTGGATTTATCAGCTTTGTTTGCTTTTTCACCATCATCACTTTCTTCACTTTCGTCTAGTTTTCCAATTAGATTATCTGGATTTGCACGATATGAATTAGGATCGTCTTCTCCCGATCCAGTAACTGCTGATTTGACGAGTTTGTCAATTTGGTATTTGAGTTTGTGATCTATCGGTTTGATTTTTTCTAACACTGTTCGTATTTCTATTAATCTATCTATGCACGGATCACCTTCAATTTTTTCGCCGGAACATTTTCGCAAAACAATAAATGTAAGATTGATGAGGTAGCTAAGTAACATGTTGTACTTCATTTCCAGAAAACTTAAACCTTGATCTGTTGACATTTCTCCTCTTCGAACGCGCTGAATCATATTATCAACTAACGAGGCTACATTTTGTGCACTCACATTCATTTCTCCTAATAAAACAAGAGCTTGGGATAAATCGGGCCGCACTGCAGCCTCTTCAATTGCCTGCAACAAGATTTTAATATTTTACATAAACAACACTTCACACATGTTTACATGAATTTTGTTGGTTAGTTATGCTTAATACAAATTTAAATCATATTTTACAGGATGAAATTGATCGTTATAACATAAAATATGAATAAAATTATACAATCATAAATATACCCTTAATCCTCCCCTGATAGCAAACCAATCGCCATTTTTTAATATGGACGAAAGAAAAAATTCAGGGTGAACTTGGAAAAAAATCCAAAATATGACTTTAATATAACATCTACAGCCAAAATTTATATTGTAAATTTAAAAACATTACCTGCACCATTCTTATTTTCACTTTTAACAATTAATAAACATGTTATTTTGAGTAAAAACGTCGCGAAAACCACGTGCTACAACTTTTATATTACTTTTAAGGGCACTGCTAAACCATGGCCAACTGCATTGCTCATACGTATATTGCATTCAAATGCAACATTCGCTACAACTCATCACCGTAAAAAATAATTGATTTTTCCATCGGAACAACGCCATGCGAAGGATTATAATCCTTAATGCATTTTTCATCTAAATCACGGGAAAATAAAAAAATCATCAGTACAATATCACAACTCGGTTTATTTATTCATTCGGATTTTACAACATTATTTTATGTAATTTAAAACGCATTCTTTAAAAAAAGGACAAAGTGCATGGATATATAAGTACATGAAACTGCAAAATATTACAAATATATACGTCTAATAAGAAGCACTCACAAATGATTCCGTATTCATGAAAAGCAATAATTCGATACACAGGTTGAATACGTTCTCATTTGTATGTGCTTTTCCTAGATTCATAAGTAGATCATTATTCAATACACTGTTCTTAGCTAAACTATGCGTTTTTAAGTAAAAAGTTTATTTAAAATAGAAATGGGTAAATATATATGTTCCTTTAATAACAATCCTAATCGTACAGTTCCATAAGTATCAGCATTGTTTCATATCACACATCTTATATAGTTCTAATAGAAATACAGTACTTGAAGAGATATTTATAAGTTGAAAGTACTTTTAACAGTTCAATATGAAAGTGATTAAGTATCGGCAAGAACAACAAAATTCTATTCGCAGGAAAGTTAAGTATCTCGCGACTTGGTAAATTCTACTCTCAACAAATGTCTAAGTGCTGAAAAACAAGTGCGAATTTTCCAAGTCCAAAAACGTTGCAAACAAAAAACAACCCTGAATTTTACTATAAAATTAAATAAGCACCATCGGATAGAAAAATAACACATTGATCAATGCATTGTGTTTAAATAAAAACAACTTTAAACACAATCCACCAAAAATAATTCAAATATTCTCATGGAGAAAAATAAAAAAATGCTCAAATAAAACAATAATAAAATATGAAAACATTAAACACAGGTACACAATTTAAAAACCGTTTAGACAAGTATTTGGATTGTAGAGTTTGAGGATTCGGTGGAAGGAGAGGAGCAAAGGTCAAGACTCGTACATGAGGCGCTGGTAGTGCGGGAACACCTCCCACGTGGGCACGTGCAGCCCGAACTCCAGGGCCACCAGCACGGCGAACTCGGCCGCCATCAGCTCCTTGCGGTTCAGCCGGAACACTGTCTCAGTGCGCTGTAAAAACACAAACCACGTCCAACAACCTGCTACCAAAACCAAAACATACTCTAGGCTTCCATAACACGATAAAACGCTTCAACTTATCTCCAATCTCCAATATATACAAAAGTATCTTAGATCCTTTCTATTTTATAGGCGTATTCCATTTGCCACTTGGATCTGATCTAACTTACACTTTTGAATCCGGATCACTTATTTTTCATTCCATTTGACCGGATCAGTTTACCCCTTTACTGTATTTACTGATCCCAAGTAATCCACACGCAGAGGTAGATCAGAAGGTTCAGTTCAGGTTGTCACGTGATTTTGCTGTACTTTTGAATAATTGAAAAAGAAAATGGAGAAATTACAAATTTAAAATGCGGAAACAATCAAAACTTAAGTTTTAGTTGTAATTTAATTTAAAGAAAATAATAATAAAGTAAAATTACAACCGCTTCATGGATTAAAGCGATCCAAAGGCATTCAATTTGCACTGAAAAGTGAACTGATCCAACTAATCTATCTGAACTGATCCAACTGAACCGACTTGCAAAAGGAATACTACTTATGTAAAATGTATATTTTATTTAAATAAATACTTTTTCAAAGTATCTGTCTCTTTTATCTTTATCTTATTTACCTATATTTTAAATACAGCGGAATAAAATTGAAATATTTATTATGATCCGGAAATTTTTGGATGGACGATAGATAAACATTTTTTCGGATTACCAAGCCTAAAGTATTTGTTCAAACATATATTTACCTCAATTAAAGATTTCAATACTTCTCCTTTAATATCATTCAATTTGGCAGAAAGTAATAAGCAGGCAGCTGCGCATAATTTCCTATTTTGTTTATTAATCAAATTCCGAAGAATTAGCTTCTCGAAATATACGTAGGCTTGCGCTACTGTTAGCAAATCTAAACCGTATTCAGCTTTGGCGATTTTACGCATTTCTCTTTTTAAACTGCAAACCATTTCCATTATTACCACAACAAACCACTTTCCAATATTTATACCTTCTTAACTTGCTGAGTGTAAGTTGTATGTGAGGAAACTTATCCTTAAATTTATCATTAAGTTCTTTCTTTAGATCAGAAGGACGTACGTAGTCGATGACGGAAGTCATGTACGAGGTGAAAGTCAGGAGTGTGCGATGTTTTCCCGCTATGAGTTCCGGGTCGTCCAGCAAGTTGGGGTTGTAGGGAACCACTCCGCCGGGCACATCCTCCTTGCAGGGATCTGTCGGCGGGGGTGAACTCGCCACTACGTGGGCGGTGCCTCTCTGAGCCGCTTGGTCGTATGAGAAACACCTACAAACGGTACCAACCACTTATTTTGCCCCGTTAATCATTTTTGTAAATGGTTACAACTTTTATATACGTACATTGTGCAGAATTGTAAGCAGTAATTAACGATTCTATTTATAAGGTCATTTTGTCATAAATTAATAAATATTGACCTATTAAATAGTAGACGTTAATAAAGCTAAAGTTATCAGAGATTCAAGTTATGCAAATATACTTCAAAAGTTTTATATCAGGGTTGACAAAAATCATAAATTTTTTATTGTTTTTTTTAAGAGGGATCTCGAAAATTGTAAGACATATGAAGTCAGTTAAATTGGGGTATTTTAATGATTGAAAAAAATTTATTTCAAAAACTAAAACGAAATCTTTAATAAAACCAAAAAAGTGGGGATATTGGTGTTCTTATTCAAATATTAAAACTGATTATTATTATTATCTGAATAAAACAGGAAAAGTACCAAAGAATTTTTTATTTTTGTTAAATATTTACGTACTATTTTTTTATAATATAATTTAATAGTTTTGCAGCAAATAAATAAATATTTATAATAATTTATATTTTTTTAACAATGATTTTTATTTAAAAAATTAGTTGATTTAAATCAGGTCAACCCTGTTTTATACTACTAATATTTTTTTAATCTATAATAGCAACTATTATTCCTATAACATTCCCTTAACGTGATTTGTGCAAAAATAATAAGTAATATGTAAGTAAAAGTTAATATTATGTAAAAACAATAAGTGTAATAACAGCATGCAGGTATCTGTCAATAAAATTAGTAAAAATAAACATGCACAAAATAATGGCTTAATACTCTCACTCCCTCAGGAATCAATTACGAATTAAATAAAAAGCCAAATGAAAAAATGTGCCCTGAAATATCTACCTCAAAATTATACCCAAAAACCAAATGCGTCTACATTTTTAAAAAATAATTATTACCATTTGTAGTCAGATTGCCACGTTAACACTTTTGTCCTGTAATCAAAGTACAAATCATAAAAATCAAATGATCATGTTCAAATCAAATTGACTGAAAATAACCTCGGGAAAAATAGCATGCGAGTTTTAAAATTTTGTGGGGGTGTTTTTAGAGCACGATACCTGGCAACAACGTGATGCGGGCGTCCAGAAGTGACGGAAGAGTAGACCGTGTCCATCGAGTCGCCTCCGTCCACCGTGTTATGTCTGCGGTCGCGGTACCACTGCCTCGTGGGCACTAACAGCTGCCCGTAAGAGATTTCCTGCAAGTTTAATGTTAGATAACACTTGAACTGGTGTGGAAAGGGAAGAACATACTTGTCCGTCTTGTCCTTTCTCAACACCGAGCATGTCAAACGGATCCAAGCCATCGGTGATGGCCGACAGAGGCCGGGGACCAGAAGTGTTTCTTTTTCTCGCACCTTCTTTTCGGAATTCGGTCCTACATATTACATTACATTTAAAAACAGAAATTTCTGGGTTTCAGTCAATAATATAATTACTTCACATCGACGTTTCGATAAGTAATCGTTTTATTGACTGAAACCCAGTAATTCATTCTTTTCAATCAACGTCCAGTCAAGAAATCTTCCATTTCATTACATTATATGTTGAAAAAAACCCGAGTTTTATATTAAAAGTCCACACCATTTGGGTTTTTTTGAGTATTGGGATATTATTTCTTTGTGTTTTATTTAAGGAAAGAAAATATTAATACAGAAAATGAAGACAGAATTAGTTATTCATTATTATTTTTTAACCAGTGGATTTATTAGTTGACATGAAGAATCTCATATTTCTCAACAACATTGAAAAAGGAATTATGACAAAAAAAATGCTCAACATTTTGTTCTAGATTGAAAAAAATACAACAAATCGCAAAAATCTACTTTTTGAAGACAACTTTAACACAACAATTTACTCAAAGAGCTTAAATTATATAATCTAAAGTTTGTGACTTCTAAAGCAGTTTTATTTTTATATTTTGCATTTTAATTTGAATAAAATGTTTAAATTTAAAGGAAAATATTATTGAGCTTCTTACAAGTGGGTGTATTTTTGGGTTTGTAACATACCTTGACGCTTTTTGCATACGAGTATATGGAATGAAGGAACAAACCAGGAATGGTACTCGGCGAGATGTGACCATGACTAGTCTCTCATCTCCAAATCTGTGCTCCTTGTTTGGTCGAATGATACGTACATCACGTGGAGCGGTGGCTTCTGGGATACAAGCTGGTGCTGGGCTTGTTTTCGTACGACCTAAACATTCACTATTATTCAAATTTGTGTCTTATTAACCCAAATATAATGATATTAGAGATATTAGGCTTTCAATTTCCTTCATTTTCAAATGAAGATAACTTTTTGACCACCTAGACCCGAAAATATCTCAAATATCATTATCCTATTGAATATCATTCTTACATATATTAAGGGTTACCCTAATTTAAATCAACTGATTTTTTTACATAGAAATCATTGATTACAAAAATATAATTATAATAAATGTATTTATTTCTTACAAAACTATTAATATCAACTCAAAAACAATTAAAAAGTACACTAGCACTAATAGATATCTTTTAAAAAAATTAATATCATGATTTTGATCATGGTTTCAAATTTTCTAAGTTTGTTGATAAGAAAGATAATACATACCTAGAGTAGGTCCAATGCTTTCATTGCTGCTACAATGAAGATGACGTTCTGAATCACTGCAGATAGACGGCTGGTGATTCACTTTCTTCCGGCTGCTTATAGACCCTAATCGTTTATCAAAATTGAAAAATTCATTTCCTCCCGTTGGGGTTCTTTCCCGAAACGGTATGGCTGAAGTGAAACTAGAGAGAAACTTCTGCGAGCTCGAATCATCCTGAACTTTAACGGGTGTTATGACCGACTCCGAGTCCGAACTAAGCGACTGAAGGTCTGGACTCTTCCCATGAGTATTTATGGAAACTTTTAAAGCTTTTTTCGTCTTGTACTTCTTAGTATTTAAAATACTTTTATCTGGTAGTAGAATGTTTTCAACATCACTAAAGCAATCGTCGGCACTTTCACATTCTCTTTGCAAATCCTTGCAACTATCAGGAACGGTTTCATTCTTAATAACTGCGCCGTTTCTGGACAACAGTGCTAGCTTGGTGTCTCGGTGACTGCCATCCAGAGAAATATTCGATAAGAAACTTACAGCAGCCAATCTTCTTCGCGATCGATTTCTTCTTGTAGAACTTGCCATTAAGTACTGTTGTTCAATATTTAAGTAACAGTTACACAAAGCAATAGCTTTGATTCCTTGAGCAACAATAAATTCAAATGATGTATATAGAATGTATAAGATGAGTTATAAACTGAAATAAAAAATACATATCTCTAGTGTTATCTTTGTACTAAAACTTAGGCCTTCGGAGACATGATCTATTTACTAAATAAAGCTTGTTTTCAAATTGGATTCAGTTGACATAACGTGAGAATATTGAAGTGTACGGTGATATTGATAACTGTAGAGGATTTTTATAATCTCCTGTTAACGGCAGAAGGATCGACTTGCTCGTAGGTTATGTCACAAATTACACACCATAGTTTTTCGTTCAAAATGTTTTTTAGTCAACTTAATTACACTAAATACACTTTGGTGACACTTCACAGGCAACATAATGACTTTATTTATGATCATGAATATGCACAGACTTTTACAAATGTTTATTTACTTTTTCCTGATATATCACACAGAATATGTCGGTATGTCACTATCAATATGCAAATATTATTGACCTTGGTGCAATTTCCCCCAGAGAATCAATACGTTACCAACTCTACGGAAAAAACTAGCCGTTCGATTAATCTTTCATATTCTAAATAATTAAACCGAGAGCTGTTTATTACGTCAACAATTGTACTTTACAACAAGATAAGTATAGAATATAAATATGCAACAACTCTGCAGCTGATATCGATTTCAGCCATTTCAGCAAATTTTAACACAACTTCCGCCTCTGCATACCGGAAATTTAATTTTATGAAATAGAAATTTCGGGAAATATGAATATAAATTTTTAAATTATCCTTTTGAAAAGTAATAATTTATGAAGTCTTGAAATGTTAAAAATAGTTTTCTGTTAAGTCTTACCTGTAGATTAATTTTATTTTTATAAAAAAAATCTAGACTTATAATAATTATTGTCACTTCAATCAGACTTTTACGTTCGATTAAATAGGATTTCAGGAACTTTATCAGATGAGATTTCTACGTGATAATGTCATGGTTTTTTATTAAATAAAATTTATTTTATTAATCTCATTACAAAGATGAAATACAACTAAAATTTGAAATGAATGGATAAAATCAAAATTTAAAGTACTTAGGTACTATATATTTAACTTGAGAAAGTAGGTCTTATTATTAATAAATAATCATTGACCAAAGGTTATTGTGATATTGTATGATTAATTGAAAGATCGTGCATTTATTAACTTTAATTAATATAAAATAAAAAAAAGAAATTTGATAAAATATTACCCTCAAAATATATTTAGAGCGCAATTTTTGATGATCATTATATTTTTTAATGATATTGATAAATAGAAAATATAAATTTTACAATATTAATCATCCACATTACTGATGATACAACATTTAATAAGGTTAATATTATTATCATTTATTCTCATAACTGCTGCTCTGGTTGTAAATAAACCACTTATTCAAGATTCAAGATCATATTTTCAGTTCATACTAGATACTAGATTTTTGAATTTTTTTTTGAATTTTTAATTAAATATAAATAGTAATTAATCAGTTAATCGCAATATGTCTTTGTTTGATAAATTTTATTTATATACAGTATATTTTATTATACTCATAAATTGTTTTAAATATACTTATATTAAAAGACTTGCGTTTTATTACATTGAATATTTATAAGTATATGAATAAACATAAAATGATTTTTTTACCGTAAACATTAGTTGATTAAATATAATTGTCTTAATTTTAAGCAAACTATTTTTCTAATATGTGCAAGGTAACATTAGATCTATGTACAGATAAAATTAAGTTATCAATTATCGTCATTGAAGTTCAAAACATAAAAGTAGCTCACAACAATAATCTTTTGAATTAATCTTACCAATGCAAATTGCATTTATTTCCAGGGTTCTCTTCAAGGAAAAGTTAGCATTAACTTATCTCACCTAAATATTTATACATAACAACAAATCAAATATTATCAATTATTTATTACAAAGCATACAATAAAAATTTTCGTATTAAGATTAAATTTGTAAATTTAACTAGATATAAATTAATGGTTCCAATTGTCATTATAATAATTACTGATGCAATTAATAAAATTCATATTTCTATTAGTTTGTCAAGTTTACTAAATTTATAGAGTTTAAAAGTAATCTTAAAAGCGGTATTTTATAAATAATAATGATTTTGATGTTTCAATTTCAGTTTTTAATAAGTATGGATTTAGATTATCAGGCCTGTGATGACAATTATTACTTTTTATGATCTAATAATAGTTGTAAATATCTAATTTATTAATTACAAAGCGGTTATTAGAACAAACACGTGCTGTTCATGTGCATATGGTAGGTACAATTAAATTCTAATAAAATATTTTTGTAAGTGATGACACTTGTTTATTGAAATATTTTTATAACATTGTTATTCATTGTTGATGTTAAGTTGGCTATAGTTCATGTTGTTGTAGGGCAGTGTACATAAAAATGATATTTTTAAACCTTGGATTTGAATTTCGGATCATTATTATAATATTAGAAAATGCTCTTAAAATATTGTTCTCTATGACCTTTGCTTTGTAATGTGTTTTTCTCGCTGTTTACTTTGCTTGAATGACTTTAAAAATTTTTAAAACTTATCTCAGAACAATACGTAATGTTTTGCTTTTTTGTATTTACTTTTAAGTAATTTTTAATTTGTACCAGACATTGTTATCATTTCATGTTAATTGCATTTAAATGAAAATCCGTTTATGAAAATTATATTATACAAGTACATTTTAAAAACATTAATTAAAATTAAAAGCTATCATGTGCAGAAATTATTTTCCTAAAAATGTTAATTTTCCAAAAATGGCAATAATTGATAAAACATTTGACGTCAAAATAGACAATCTTTGGCACGTACCTACATTTAATACCTAATTTTATCTATCATTATTGATGCTCTTTGATTTATTGTCTGTGAGAACTTTCTACCAAAACAACAATGATTTCTAGGAAAATGAAACTGTATTTTGTATGACATATATATTGATTAGATAAGATAATTCGAATTGAAACACATGGCGAGTGCATTGTTTTCAATAAAAATAGCTACTAAATTTGTGTATTATATTTTTTATATAAATTTAACTAATTTTTCTCATTCCAAAGTGCTATCTTGACATCATATAAATATAAAAGAGTATTTTTTTGTTGTGACATTTTTATTAAATGAATAACTTGCAAAATATGTATAATTGTAGTAATAAAATTAAATTATTATATGAGTTTAAATAATCTTTCATAATAAAATAATTTAAATATTTGAAATGTACTTCAAATGTGTAAAGTTTACGTTTTTTAATATATGAGATCACTCACCTTTAACAATAATAATAATTGAGGTGCTACTCACTATCCTTAACAGATTGGAAATGAAGTAATCTACTAAGTGTTTGTTGTTGCTGGTCATGGTAAAACTATGTGCGTGTCATGTAAGAGTAACTGAAGAATGAAGCTGAAGGTATTTGTTGACACTTCAGATTTCAATGAAATTAGTTGACGAAGCAAAGAAATGAAACGTTTCTCAGCTCCCATGCTAGCTACGCTTCTTCGGTATCAAATGACAAACAGTACGTAGTAAATAACGGATATGCATTGTCAATTATTCACGCATTACATTTTATCTATTATTCAGGGATAGATACAATTTTATAAAGAGTATAATTTTTATAGAAAAATGAAAATAAAATAAAGTTAACTTTAATATAAACATCTGGAAAAAACTTGTATATATTATTAAACATTTTTGTTCTAATATTATCTGTTTACATATTATTTATATCACAATTTTAAAATAATGATAATAAATTATTATCATATTTATTTACATTGACAGATTTATATTTTTTTTAAATCTAATATAAATTTCCTCAAGTATTTTAAGTGTATTTTGTACTTCATACTGACGTATCCACATATATTATTCTTATACGGAATAAATTGATCTTTATCGATTGAATACAATATTAATTGAAACTAAGAACACATATAATCAACATTTGTTAAAAAAAAATATAATGATTGGTAAAACAAGCTCTGTTTTAAAAACATATTGAATTATTTGAATATTTTAAAAGAGAATTTGGAAAAAAGTGCTGAGATTCTTAAATATTTCAAGAAGATAATAATCCCAAACAAATCCCATTGAACATCTTTGTGAATTATTTTAAAAATGTGTAAAACAAGACGCCCAAAGAATTTATGGTAGAAGAATGGGGTAAAATTAACTCCCAAAGTCTACGAAAATTAGTAGGAACTATGACAAACCGTTTAAGGGAAATTATTCTAATGAATGGCGGTTCAAAAAATCATTGATCCTATATAATTTACTGGTGTACGGAGACTAACTGGTTTGAGTGTATTTGTAAACAGCGTCGGACTGGCTATTGTGGCGATGTGGCGATCGCCACAGGCCCGGCCAACGAAAGGGCCCAGTGTAAACTTATGGAACTTGCTGTGACAAAAAGAGAAAAGTCACTTAGTTTATAGTGTAGAAGTATACATCCAGTTGTATTTTTCTATTCGAATTTCACACTACTATTATTTTGTAGTACAAAATATGTACAGCGTGTGGTCTACTTCATTTTATCATTTTTAAAGTATTACATCTGCAACCCGCATTTCAGCAAAGCCGCTAGTTTGGTTGCTACAGTAATAGTCACATGTTCTGGGTAATTCTCAAATTTTATTCCGTGGAGAAAAGAATTGGCAATTGCGATCATAGGCGAGCATTGTTATTATTTATTGTTCTGTCTATGTCAATACTTCATATATCCCTTACTTTGTTGTTTGTCTTTTCCGCACGATTATGAACTGGCAACATTTTGTACAGTTTTTATAAGTTGTTCAGTTATTATTTTAGATTATGTTGTATAAACTAAAACTTAACTATCAACTATCATTTTTCCATGAAGTGTAGTTTTGATGTCATTGACGAAAATTACCAGACACTACCATTGGAGAATGATGACGCTTTATTTTTTACGTGTAAGTCATGTAGGTAAATAAAATCAAATATTGGCATACTTCTATCATTATCTACAGCCCAAGCTAGAACTCAACCCGGTCGTTAGCAAATGTTTTTAGGTTATTTGTAATTTGATTTGACTCTGCTTGAATTTTCAAATAGGTAATAAATTTTCGGCATTTTATAGTCTTCAATCATTTCGTTATTATACTACATATTATTATAATTAATTTAGCATAATAGCATCGCGATTTATTGTTTTTTTACGTGATTTGCGAATTCTCAGTGTAAATCGAACCAGAGAAATTAGTTAGCAAAACAAGTAGTGCTACTAAGAAATGAATTAAAAGAGAAAAGGAAAATGAAAATACGAAGAACATGCGCTTGACTTAATTTTTTCCTGTCATTGGTAAATGAAGCTAAATTATTATGGATTATAGACTGCGAATAAACTCAAGTTTCCTTAGATTACTTGGACTAGGTAGATCTGTGAGCGCTTGCCACTCTTGGATAGGGATGGAAGACCTTTTAACTTTTTGAAAAAGCGATTTTTATCGACTAATCGAAAATCGTCAACTATTTAAAAAGTAGAAAAAAATGAGAAGTCGAAAAAGTGGAAATAATTAAAAAAGTCGAAAAAATTGAGAAGTCGGAAAAGTCAAAATAATGAAAATTAAAAATATCAGAAAAGTCGAAATATTAAAAAAGTTAAAATATCATAAAAGTCTGAAAAATCGAGTAGGAGTCGATATAGTCGTAAAAACGTAACAATTAAATAAATATTAATTTGTTAAATACGGTCCATTTCTAATCCTTCCTTCAAGTAGTGACTTATGACTTCAATTTCGAATAATTTATGATACCTCACCACTACGCTAACATAGATTGAGGTCATAATTATAGGAATCGCATTTAAATCCTTTGATCTTTATGTATATAGAAAAGGATTTATTTGAAAATATAGATAAAAAAATTATAATTGATAAAATAGGCACATCTTCCAATCTATTGTAAAGTAAGTTGATTATATAAATTTATTGAAAATGAGAATCCATGACGACGTGTTTAACATAGGAAAACAGTTTTCTACAAATATTGAAATATTGTCGTGATCACTTGAATATTTCCTTATGTTTATATTTATTAATATATTTATAAAATATAACCTTTAAAAAAAACCATAAAAATTACTTCATTTAAAAACCGTTATTGTTTCATTAAAAATATTTTTGTGTAGCCGAGAATAGGGGGCCCGGAAATCTGAACCGCCACACATGGAAATATGTGCCAGTCCGACACTGTTTGTAAATATACTTTTTAGTACGTGTTTGTATAAAAAAAAATATGATAACATACTACTAGATGTTTTTGTGATTTGACCGATATCAGGACCCAGGTCATTGAAAAAACTAAAAATCTGGAAAGAACAATTGTCTTCCTAAACAAAACTTTTGTCATATAATGAATAACAATTAGATAACTTTAATATTTTCCACGTATTATAAAATTTTTGTTTTATACTGTCATATTTTACAGTTGAAAGGAATTTGTAGCATTAATGCTTAAAATAAAACATATTTTCTAGAACCACTTTGCAACTAGATATAGCTTGATATTTTTTTTCCTTAAAGTCATCGTGCTGGTGAGATTTGGTGAATGTGAAATATTCCACTGGGCAGTTAATTTCGGCATCATCTCCACCCGCAGGTGACGTCACCGGGTCTTCGGCGTCTTGCTGCGACGACGCCCGGCGTCCGTACATCACTCGCTATATAACTGCTCCTATCGAAGCATCGCACTTGAATTTTTTATCTTGCACTATCCTTGACAAAGTAAGTTGTGTTGCTCTGCTTTACCAAATCATATTTCTTCATTGGATTTCATTTATGCTTAAACTTTAATAATTTTTAATATCTCCTTTATCACTATTTCTTGCTTATAATTTTTCTATTAATTTATAATTATAATACAGGTTTTTAATTTATATAATATTTGAACATATTAGCGATAAATCTATTTTATTAAATAATTCATATTTAAGTTTACAGCTAAACAATTTTCTTATTTAAACATTAAATTAAATTAATAATTAGAGAAATGTAAGTTCAATTTATTTTAAATGAACAATATTTTATTAAATAATTACTAATTATATCTCCGATAATTTTTAATTTTTGTGCCAAATATTTTTGATCAACGAATTTTTTATAAGCTTTAGATTTTTAAAAATTAATTGCAACTTAATTTTAAAATAAATGTATCACATATTAAGCGATGTATAAAATGAGTGTAATCTTTCAAACGCCTGCATATTTCGTTAGAATCTTGCCAAATATTCTCAAACCTAAAATAAATTTTTGTCATCAATAAAATTTTTCTATTTACTCATTTGAACTCTCTTGACCCAAGTAAAAATTGTAATTAATAGTGGAAATTTAGTCTAAGTAAATATTATTTGAAATATTGAAAAAATGGAATTTTTTAATTTATCACTAAGGAATTCATGATAACTGTAATTACAAATATTTACACGGTGCCTTTTTTGTTTTTTTGAATTGATACAATTAAATATTGATTAATTAATTAATAAAAATTATTTTGCAATTGAAATTGTTTCTTTAATTATTTGTTTGGTATTATTCATATTCTTATGTTATATATTCAATATACGTTTTTATTTATATTAACAATAATTTACTAACAAAAAAATAATTCTTTGAAAATATGTTTAAAATATTTTAATTATATGAAGATTAAGTAGTTAGTTATTTAAAAATGCTCAACAAGTTAATAAAAGTATAAAGATATTATTTTAGCAGATTTATTAATAAAATTTCAGCTGTTTGATATTTAAAACATAAATTTATCTAATCATTTATTTTTTATTGAATGAGTGGTTAAAATAATTTTTAAAAAAATCAGACAGCAATTAATTTAAGCTTCCAGATGAAAATTCCTTCATAAATTCTTTCGGGTGGACATTCTCACTAATAAACGACTTTCATAAACATCATGACTATGACAAACAGGCATGGCATGATTTCAACACTAGAAAAAATCTTTTTCATAAATATAAATAGCTATTGGTGCCAAATAAATAAAATCTGACGCTTTTTGTTTACTAAATTTAAGAAATAGAAAAACAACATCTATATTTGTCACACAAATTTTATTTATAATCCCAACAATTGAATGAATTGTATTTATAGTGGAACATAAATTGTGTCTCCTTATTGTAACAGGTGTTGGAAAGGTGACAGGTTTGTGCACAGCATCTGTGTGTAATTAGTTGCATTTCTGTTTCATGATCAAAAAATTTAATTATATAATAGTTATTTATGATATAAGTGTTAAAAGTGACATTTTATGAGTGAGTGGGGAAGTTTGAAACGAGGCGAAGCCGAGTTTAACAAACCCCACGAACGAAATAAAATCACTTTTAACACAAATATCATACACTATTTTTCCTACGACCACAGATATGTACCTATTAGTAAATAAAAACTAAGCATTAGAATGACATTTATGACAGGTCATGATGTATTTGTTATGAACAACTGAACATAAGACGTGTTAAAAGTAAATTTGTTTTTTACTTTTAACACGTTGTCAATGGCAACGTTTTATAAGTATTTACTGTGTTATAAACTGTTATTTTTAACTTGCTAAGCAACCGTTAAAAATACTATTTTTAACAGTGGTCGTAGGAAAAATAATTTAAATCGTGTAGGTGTACACAGAATAAATACACTAGATCTCGTTATTATTTGAAATATGTGACAAAAATAATTTTTGAAGTAAACAAATATTTTACATATTTATGTTGTTAAAATTTAGCTGTTTACAAAATTTGCGAATCAGAATTTGAGAAATATCTTCTCAATGAAAACTCATTCATAAATATATTTTAGTTTCGTAAAAATAAAATTTATTATATTAAAGTATAGCAAATTTTAATTCGAGATCCTTAGAGTCCTTGATTTTCAAAAACTCCCAGTTAAAGATTCTGTCGCAAGTTTTCAAGTACATAAATAAAATCTTGAATTAGCACATCAAACATCATCTATGAATAAATAAAAAAAATGTACTATTTTAAGTATTAATGTTATAAATTAGTTAGTTTATACTACCAAAACTTTTGCCGAAATTTTGCCTTCATCTTTTTGATGTCCAATATAAAATAAAATTAATATTCAAGTTGAAATACAGCACTGGAGTTATAAATTTTCGAATAAATTTGATTCCAGAAGACTGAACGAAACGGTAGTGTTATTTTAAGATTTTATAGAACGAAATAAGATAAACTTGTCCAGATTCTGATTGCAAGCTGGTAGATGTTCCTGGCTTTGCCAAAGTATACAGCTACGCGGTGTAAACACAACAGTTTGTGAGATATAATTGACTCATGTCAGCTTTCTGCATTTTCTGAAATGACCTAATGTTTTCATAGTACAATCATTCCTCTCTGTTTAAAACTGACATGAAACAAATATTTTACACGAGCTGTTTATAAACAGTTTATACTTAAAGAATGAATTTATATTCTATTAAAGTTGGTTTAAACTGTTATTTTTTTACAAAACTTTAAAAACATGGGCTGGTAAAATGATTGTTGATTACAAGGATTATATATTGATTCAACAATCAATTTTTCTGCTCCATATTTACGGCAATTTTCACCGTAAATGCATTACAATCAATTGACTATTATTCTTAAAAAATATTACAAAATATAAAAAATATTCTCACAAATAAATTGCTGGCACACTTAAACAATATTTTTTTTAATGATTACGTTTACTTCTTTTATATATTTTTGTTAGGTAACATGAAATGGATGACACAACATACAGTTGTATAATTTATCTCACATTGATACATAAAGTGCAACAAGATTTTAAAAATATCCTAATTATAGAAACATTCTGGCTTCAATCAAACTTTATTTCAAAATCAAAAACACATTACTATCTCATATTACACTCAAATGTGTGCTATTATACTAATGCACTTGTAAATAATCTAAAAATACACCCTGAATTAACATGCCTGTTCCACAGCAGCATTTCTTCTGAAATAACACAACTAAAATAAAATTTAAAATGATTTATTTTTCCAGTAAAACTTCAAAATGTCGAAGGCAATGAGTGAAACCACCAACCTTATTACCACTTATGCTATCCTGGTATTCTTGTTGTTGGCTCTTTGGTTGTTATATGCAGGACTCTTTTAAAATATCCTGGTGTTTAAATACACAAACCGTCAACGTCCAACATGACAGGTAAGCTCAGCAGTTTTAAAATAATACTTATTGTATTCAACTTTCAAGTTCGGTTTCCTTCTCAGTCATATATAATGTAATTTTTTATATTTAATTTTATCATAAAATTAAAACAGTTGCATCACATTTGATACGTTTTACTGGGAAAACGGAAAGGATATGTAAATGATAAGGAAAAAAAAAAATTAGTCATGATTAAGATTTGATTATTTTGTAACATAATTATGTAGATAGTTAACAAAATATATTTTTGACTGAATTGATCTTATGATCGATTATATCATAAACTAATAAGTATAAAGCATTGGGCATAGAGCCCGCAAAATGAACGTGGGTTGATCTTTACGACTATGTTTTCCATCGGTATAAATAAAAGTTAAAACGAAAGCTTTATGATTTAATTTTCCTCAAGATATTTTTGCTCTGACATACTTTTACATCGTTTTTGTCATTTCGACACATTGGTATTTTTATTACTTATAAAATAAACTTACAAAATAAGATTATTTTATATAATTTCAATTCTAATACATTTATACATACCATAAATTGTGAAGAAACATTTTTTTGCAATAAAACCTATTAATAAGAAAATATCTACAAATAATTGCTATGGACTTGTGTAAAAGTCAGCATGTAATGAAATTGGGAAGCCAATATAGAAGTAATTTTATTTATTAATAAATACAATATTTTCGTAAATTACGTTTATTTTTAAATCTTATAATTATAAAACTGAGATTTTAGCTGCAAAATATATGCAATATTTGTATATGAATACTTTACATGAAACAACATTTTTAAAACGAGTTTTTAATATCTTGGTAATAATCTACAACTACAACTATTCTAGTGATGGCATGATTACTTGTGATTTTTTTCAGGATTGAACATATTCTGCCATGTTAACAAGGACAATATAATTGATCAACGTTTAAAAGATTCCACCATCGTTATGAGTTGTTATGTTGATCAGGTATTACGTTAAGTTTATATTTTTATAAGTGTTTGAGGAATGTATGCGTAGTTGAAATAAATTTTGTATTTAAAAGAGTACTTTAATATTACTATAAAATGTACCTTTCTTACATTAACACAAAACAAATAAAATTACTTTTTCATAACATTACTTACTAGATGAGATGGAAAATACAATGTATTTGGGAAGATCTGTCGACGGATAAAAACTAAAATACGTAAAATTTAATCCTTATCATCAGTGTTGGGAGTATGCCAGGTGAGTCGCTCTTCGTAGAACTTGATAACGATTTGAGGGCATTTCGTGTTGGCTTCGGACGCTGGAACCAAATCGGCGTCGTCCGTTCCTTTCCACTTCATCAGGAACATCAACTGGCCTGAAGTATCAGATGCTCCAATGATCCTTTCTGGTTCCAGGTTCCTTTCGAATCCTTCCAGTTTCTTTTCTTCTTTATCTTTCTTTTTATCGGCCTTTTTGTCAGCATCTTTATCTTTCTTAGGTTCAGGTTCCTTCTCCTTTTCTTTTTTATCTTTAGATTCTTCTTTCTTGGATTTTTTTGATTCTTTTTTCTTATCTTCTTTGGGAGCTGATTTATCGTTGTCCTCTGAAGAAATGGACGCCTTACGCTTCCTGGATGAGGGTCCACCTTTCCGCTTTTCCTTTTCTTTGCGTGCTTCTTCAAAAGCTTGTATGAGGTCAGGGCAATCCAAGTTGTCCTCAGGTTCCCAAGTGTTGTCTTCGTGGCTGTAACCCTTCCATTTCAGAAAATATTCAACCTGAAAACAAGAACTGATTAGTTAGTAAACAAGTTTTATCGTACCACATATTTTACTACCTTTCCATCTTTTATTCTTTTATCTAAAATTTTCTCCACGGAATATTCTTCCTCGCTTTCAGAGCTGTTGTGATCTTGATCCTTGCTTTTAGTCTTGCTCATTGTTCTAGAACAATTTTTTTGTACGTTAAACAGGGTAACCTGACTTTTAAAACTATATTTCTTTGAATTAACAAGGATAATAGTTCAATCAACTATTTAATACACTGTATATGTAATATAGAATGTATACATACCTGCTTCAAATATAAATACTTGAAATAAAAGGTAAATCACAAGTAACCGGCACTTTGATACCCAAACGCAAACGAATCGTTCAAGTAGTAGCTAGACGCTACAACTAATGGCGAATGGCGCCCAAAGAACGACCGGAAGTGTACTTTAGCCGCGTAAAATTTAATACTACTAAATACTAAAGAAAATTATCACTAATTAATGGAAATATTTATATGTAATAAATATTAGAGAAAAAAATTAATATTTGTATTGAAAAAACTATTTAAAATTATAAATATGTATTAATTACAATTTTCTTCTTAATCTTCGCTTCGAATTTTGTTGTGATCGACGTGACCTCTGGAGCAAAGAATTCACACTTTGTTTTGTTTGTTGACATTCTAAAATTCAAACGAACAAAAAATCTACAATGAAATTTAAAATTTCTTTATTAAACGAGCCTGTTCACAAAGGACATGTTACCTGCGTTAGTTGGAGTAACGCAGAAGAAGTTTATTCAAGCGGGTATATAAGTTTATAAAATGTTTTGGTGATTTGATTATTGAGTCATTTGTTAGGGATGATAATCAATTGTTTCGATGGAACGTTGCTAATAATGAAGCCACAAAAATTACCAGTTACCCAAGTGAATTGTTGCCTACCGATATGCAGTGGATTCCTCGTGGACCGTCCTTTGGCAAACATAATGACATAATTTTATTAACAGGCGCAGATGGAAGGTTTCACATTGTAAATCGCAATGGTAGAATAGAAAGAAGCGTAGAAGCACATAAGGGTGCAATTTTGGTTGGCCGATGGAGTCATGATGGTGCAGGGTTATTAACAGGTTTATAATTTTCACCATTAAGCACTTCGATCGCACCTATTTTTATTGCACACAAAATATTGACAATCAATATTTATTTTTTTATATATTGCTTATTTAATTATTTATTAAACACAGCGGGAGAAGATGGTTTAGTAAAAGTTTGGTCAAGGGGAGGAATGCTACGATCAACAGTAGTAACAAGTGAAAATCCTGTGTATAGTGCAACCTGGGCTCCAGATTCTCAAAGTATTTTATACACGCAAGGAAAATTGTTAATTATTAAACAATTAGCTCCTAATACAAAACCAGTTCGGGTATAAAATTATAATATTTAAATAGTTCATTGTTTTAATTAAAAAAATTATAGTGGCGCGCTCATGATGGTTTAGTATTATGTGTGGCTTGGAGTATTTCTGCTAATTTAATCATTTCTGGGGCAGAAGATTGTAAATATAAAACTTGGGATCCACAGGGCAGGTTATTATTTTCTAGTGGTAATCATGACTATCCAATTACTTCGTTATCTTGGGCTCCACAAGGTGATTTGTTTGCAATTGGGGCTTATAACACTCTCAGACTTTGTGATTCTGCTGGGGTAAAAATATTTTTTATTCTACTGTAGCATTCTTTATCAATTATATTTTAGTGGTCTCATTGTTTGGAAAAATTAGACACAGGCAGTTTATATAATATTTCTTGGTCAAATGATGGAACTCAGTTGACTGCTGCTTGTGCTACTGGTCATGTTTTGTTTGCACATTTAGTTGAGAGGTAATCACGATAAAATATAAGTAAAAACAAAGTTAAAATTAATGTATTGTAGGCATTATCAGTGGCAGAATTTTTCAGTTACTGTCGCTGAAAAGAAAACTATCTTAGTTAAAGATGTTTTAAGTGAAACCGAAGAACAACTTGATTTTTCGGAACGCATAATAAAAATTGCAGTTGCGTATGGGCATTTAGTAGCGACTACTCCTGCTCAATGTCATATTTACGCTACTTCTAATTGGAATACACCAACTATTTTTGATTTGAAGGATGGTGCAGTTAATCACATTTTATTATCAGAAAAGTATTTCCTCAACAAAAAAATATATATCTACTACTAATGTCCTGATTTGTAGATATGTAGCTATAGTAGAAAGGACAAATATAAGCGTGTACACTTACCAAGGAAGAATGATCGCTTCTCCTCGTTGGCAGGCAATGAATCCTGAAAGTTTGAATCGAAACCAAATTTCTCTCTCTTCTGATATGCTTGTTGTTGTGGATCAGACAGACCAAAAAAGTTTGTATAGTTATTCACTTTAAAATGTAAACACTGAATCATTTTTTTCTAGATATAAATTTATTTGAACTGGGAAGCAATCGTCCAATGCAAGAATCAGCTAATATTCTCCAACACAACACTCCTGTAACTCATGTAGCTTTAAGCCAAGCCGGATTTTCAGCAGATAGACAATTGGCTTTGGTTGATAGAAATAAAGATATTTATTTGGTTTATGTTCGTGCTGCACACAAAACTTTTTCCAAATTAGGTTTGTAAAAAATTACATTCACAATTATAGAAACAATCTATTTTATACTAACAATTTCATGTTTACTAGACTGATTTTGAGTCCGAGAAATTAGATTTACTTGGGAGCAAAATTTCTTATAATGGCTAAAATTAAAACATAAAATTGCAAGAAAAAATAAAAACTTTAGAATACTCTTGACTCTGAAACTAGAGTACAATCCAGAGCAGTCAAAACTGCTCCAGAATGTGCTCTGGTTTCAGCAAGCCAAAAACAGAGTAAACGTTTCAAAATGCTCCAATTCCTGACCCACTGGAACCAGAGCACAATCCAGAGCAGCTAAATCTGCTCCAGAATGTGCTCTGGTTTCAGTAGGCCAAGAATTAGAGTAACCAATTAAGTGTACTCCAATTCCTGACCCAGTGAAACCAGAGCACATTCTCGAGCAATTAAATCTGCTCCAAAATGTGCTCTAGTTTCAGTAGGTCAAGAATCAGAGCAAACACTTTAGAATGCTTTAATTCTTGACCCACTGAAACCAGACCACAATCCAGAGCAGTTAAATCTGCTCCAGAATGTGCCCTGGTTTCAGCAGGTCAAGAATTAGAGCAAACACTTAAGTGTGCTTCAATTCCCCTGACCCACTGAAACCAGAGCACAATCCAGAGCAGGTAAATCTGCTCCAGAATGTGCTCTAGTTTCAGCAGACCAAGAATTAGAACACACGCTGAAGCGTGCTCCAATTCCTGGCCGGCTGAACTAGGCCACCTTCAAGGCATGAGATGTCCTGGAAGGCGATCTAGCCAGACCACCAGGCGGGGCGGAGGCCCGAAGACCCACTACCGCCCCGGCGCCCCGCACAGCGGGACTGAGTGCTGGCGTCTCAGGATCTCAGGTATATCCTGAGACGCGCATTATTATCGGTCATCTGGATTCCTATTGGTTGACATTCAATTTGTAATTGTGGCTGTACTAGAGCGAATTTTTAAATGCAAATTTGTAAACATACATACTTTCATG
This sequence comes from Stenolophus ochropezus, assembly GCA_035578165.1. NCBI lineage: Eukaryota > Metazoa > Arthropoda > Insecta > Coleoptera > Carabidae > Stenolophus > Stenolophus ochropezus. The sequence goes on along the minus strand of JAQOWZ010000011.1, from coordinate 398,212 downwards.
CGACTAATTCACTGGTAATATTTTTAAGGGTGTAACTCACATCCATTTTAGGGTAGTAATTCAGGTCTTTATTATTAAAAAAAATAAAATATACGAATAATTCTGTGGGTAAATAGAAAGACATGTTTGCAATTCTAGGTGGCCAGATTCAATCTTTGTGTTGGAACGCAGACTACAACATCCTGGCTGCTATTCAGGACGTGAGGCTGGTTGTTTGGTACACGCCAGGCTGTGCTGCCTTCAACCAACAACTCCTGCGGATGTCCTCTCTACAGTACGACAGCGCGGAGCTCGGCCGAGGCCCTAGAGTCACGGACTTCATCGGCACCGCTGTTCTCATCCGCAGAGCCGATGGTAGTCTACTCACCGTGCCTATTTCCAGCTACTCCACGGTGTTGCACGATCATGTGATGAGTAACAAGTGGACTGATGCGCTGAGTTTGTGTAGAATGGTGCAGGTAAGGTTTGAATGTGATGTAGAATGTGGATTGAGTGTTGGTTTGTGGCAGGATATGACTTTGTGGGCGTGTTTGGCTGTGTTGGCTACGCAGTGTAAAATGGAAGCACTGGATACGGCAGAGGAAGCCTATGCAGCTATTAATCAACCTGATAAAGTTATTTATATTCAGTATATTAAAGTAAGTATGTTTTGATTTTTACTTTTTGACTTATAACTCGAAAATTATTAAATAGCATTTTTTTTCTTTTTTCTAATAATGCAACATCAAGTGTGCTTTGGAAGCAAATGAATAAACTTTTATTTCAAACAAAATGAGTACTGTTTAATATCTCAATTGTTTATATTATTTATTCCAGAGTTTAAAAAACAAAGCTCATCAACTGGCAGCTATGGCTTTATTAGGCGGTTCGTTACAAGAAGCTGAAACAACTTTGCTACATAACGGATTAGTTTATCAAGCTATACTGATAAATATACAAATGCATAATTGGAATAAAGCACTTGAGTTGGCTGTGAAACATAAAACACACATTGATACTGTTTTGTATTTGCGCCAGAAATACTTGGAAAGTATTAACAAAGAAGAAAATAATCCCAAGTTTTTAAAACTTAAAGATTCCGTAAGAAATTGAAATAAATTTTTAAAGTGTTTTTATAATATTTTGTTTTTTAGGTTCCTATTGATGAAAATAAGATTTCAGAGAAAATTAGATTGGAAGATATGAAAAATTAATTTCTAGTGAGCACAAAAATCCGTCCAATAAATTAAGATTTTTTTTGTATTATTTATTTTGTAAGGAATGTGTTAAGATATTGACAACAAATATATTGAACACATGTAGTACGATATTTAATTCTTATACCTATTCTATGTAGATTCGATAGCTTTTAGGTGTTTTTTAAGATCGTTATATCGGCCTTTTCGTAAAGGATCTAGTTCGTTTAAAGTTTCTAAGCACTGGGCCCATTCTTCATTATCATCCTTCGTTTCTTTCATTATAGATAATAAATACCAACGCATCATTAGAGCCCCTAGAATTTAATTATTAAAAGTGAATAAAAAGTTATAAAATGAAACTTACATTTACTATCAGGTTCCAAAGTGATAAGCTGATCAATAGCTTCGTGTAGAACTTCTAAAGCTTCTCTACTTACGACTGGGTTGTTAATCACCCAGTTTAAATAAAACCAGGCACTGGTATCTGCCGGGTCTGTGAATATCGCGTCTTGAATTAAGTTTAATTCCGTAGTCACTTCATCTGCTTTTAAATCCAGCAAAGTACTACGATAATGCCACGCGGAATAATTGGAAAAATTTCTCTTTAGGCACTCAGTTGAAAATATAAGTTCTTCTGATTTAGGAATTCCTACATGAGACAGAAGTAGTCTACGATAATCCCAACAGTGGACTAAAAATCATAAAATTAATTCTGGGTTAATTACAAAAATAAAATCTTACAGTTGCGATCGTCCATTGTTAAATATTTAGTACATAAGTTAAATTCTCTGGCCCAGTCTGCTTTAGGATGTAATTTTAAAACCCAGTAACGATGATACCACGCACCATAAGATTTTGGATTGACTAATAAACATTGCTCTGTTAATTTAACTTCGTCGTCTAAAATTTTAGACAACTCATCTTCTTCCCTAAAAAAGAATAATCACTACTACTATTAATTTGATGTTGTAATCTACCTATTATTTTGTAAATATAATAAAGTCTCCTTTCTTATATTCCACATAGTGTAAATATCTGGATTAGAAGTCAATAAATTAGCTGTAAGAGAGAATATTTCTTCGTTAAATGCATTTGAATCCCGGTTTGCAAGAACTTTAGAAACGCCTGCTTGATATATTCCCAATTTTCGACGTTCTTCTTCTCTTTTGATTTGTTTCTGTTCTTCACTTGTCCTCACTTTTAATCTTCCATGCTGTGAAGTTTAAATTATATTAAAATATATTGAAAAAGATTAACAAACATACCATTTTGACAGTAAAATTTGTAGTAAAATAAATAAAACTTATAAATGATGTGTAATGTCAAATACCGAGCAATGAAATGTCAAAATTATTTCTTATCTTGACACTTGTGCTGCCATCTGTGGTAAACATTTTTCAATTTTTTAATACGTAAAACATTTGTTTATATTTTATAAATATTTAACACAAGATAACGTTTACTGTGAGAATCTATATTTTTGAAAAGATCTTATAGTACAAATAATTATTAATAGTACAATGTTAGTATTTTCTATTTTGTCGACAGTAATATACACATAAATTAGTTTTCTAGAAATGAAACAAATTCAGTAAGTTTAAATAACTGATCTTCGCTGGACGTGTGGCCAGATGTAGATGGAGGAGGTGCAATAGGATGAACAATTTTTGTGTCAGGTTCGACAGTCCAGCCTTTTTCTAAACAGGCAGCTGCTGTTTGATCCAGCGTTAATCCGGTCATTGCTGCGACTGTCTCTAAAGAAATTGATGAATAAGCTTGAGTTATTAAGTCTGCAGCTCTGCATCGGACATTCTCTGAAAGTTTCAAATTATTATATTTGAAATTTGTAAGGTTTTGTATAAATACCTTGTACGGCTTTCATAATTTCAGCCACATGTTCAGACCAGGATGTCGAATTTAAGGCTTTGTAGACTGATGGAAAATCTCTTTGCCACATGTGTTGACCTACAGCCCATATTTGAGCTAATTCAGCATTTGATGATTTAATTGAAGGAGGAATTCGTTTCCATAGATACTTAGCATTACATCTGAAAAAACAAATTCTATATTATGGACAAGTGAAATTTGAAAACAATTGTTACTTACAAATCATTTTGATGTAAATAAATAGCTAATAACTGTGCATAAACTTGGGGCGGTGCTAAACCATTTGCAGCCTAGAAAAATTTAAACAATTGCAAACAATGTACTCTAACCTCCTTGTTGAATAATGCTACTCATACCTCTAATTCTTGTTTCTCTAACTCTTCTGCTAGTTTACTGAGGTTGTTCGTTACCATTTTGACTTATAAAATACTTAAAACAATTATTATTTTAAAAATATCCCAAAATTTGACACCGCAATCACATATTTGTCAAATCAGATTTAAAGAAATGAGTTCAGTTTTTCCACAGTAGGTGGCGATAGAAAACTTGAATGTAGTTCAACCACATGTGGATAGATGTCACAACCAGTACCGTTTTGAGACAATTTATATATTATCTTTTAAAAATCAAATATTTTAATGAAAATAGGTGAAGATAATAATTGCAAAGTATTTACTCTATACCATTTTAGTCTAATCCGCACAAAAATCTAAAGAGAACTGAAATAATTTACATTACACACAATATAAGTATTTCGTAGATATTATATACAACATAATATTAATGAATTAGTTATGTTACAGAGTAACTATTTTTCAAGTTTTAGATAACAGTTTAATTCACCTTCAATCCTTAATTTAATTTATTAGTTACGTATTTAATTTTACACAATACCTATGAAATAAAAAAAATGTGAATAGTGTATATATTTTGGTATGAAAAAAAACATATATTTTCTGATCAAATATTGATTTTATTTATTTTTAATAATAATACAAGTTTGTACACTCAATGGTTGATATCAACATACTTTTATCGGTTTCAATATCCCATTCTATGTCAAAATAATGTTTATTAAAAATTAGTTAACTTACATAAGTGCATTAGGATAAAAAAGTAATTAGCTTCGTTCAAGATATACTATTTAAAACACAACATATTTAAAAATCATAAATTATATAACAAAACACTTTTCGATGTTATACATTTTTAAACTAAGGGTAAAAATAAAATTATATATTATTAGATAATGAAGATCATGAAAAAAAATATGCGAGTATTTTATAGGTAAAAGTATAATTACTATATAAATATGCACTAATAAAAAGGTTACATTTAAATTAGGATAATTGACAACAATGCTGCTACGATTTTGATTACAATCGGTTGCTGACATTACATTATTTCCATCGATAAGAAACGTTCAACATCACACATTGTTGCAATTTTACATTCTTAACACTTAACTGAAATGTAGAATAGAAGAGGCACAGATATTATTCTATACAGATACAGATAAGGATCTAAAGATTACAGAGTTTAGTATTCGGGGATTGCTTGACATGAATGAACAAAAATTAAGTACATTTGAAAACACATACAGAGTCAAACTTGATGAAAATATATTACAGCAATGAAACTACTTGAATTTCAAATGATTAAGTACATGGCTTTAGAAACGCTAATTCCAAATTCTGCACTTGATATTGATCTAATTCTGTACATCAAATGTCAAATGCATTTTTGTCGAAATAACATGTCAATTAAGTTTTATGGCAGCTTCATTAAAAACAGGTACAATTTTCATATAAATAAAGAATGTGAATTTTATGAAAACAAAAAGTGTAACTTTGAAAAGGAACATATACGATGATATTTTTTCAAATATTACGAAAAACACAACATTCAGTTTGGGCTTGCTTTTAAAATAGGTAAAAAATATTAACAAGTAGATGGTAACTTCATTTAAGTAGTTGCATTTGAATTTGAGATCGTATCTAATAACAATAAATTATTTAACAAGTTTATTTTATTTTAGATATATAACTAAATGATATTAAAATTTAGTTTCTCAAATTTCAAATATAAATTTTATAAATACTATCACTTTTGTAATAACTATAAGTAGATATTTTAAGAAAATTTCCGAATATAATTTATTAGGCCATTTTATTTTCTATTAAATAGTTTACATGGTAACATATGTTGCAAGCTTATACAGATATAGACAAAGGTATACTAAGTCCGGATTACAAGATTTAACAAGTATTCCTCTTTGTAATTTGGACTTTAGTTGTGTGGACGGTGTGTGCAAATAGTTTTTGCTTTCGAAATGTGCACAAACATTGTAAAAATATATGAATTCTTATGTCTTATAATAACCAACTTTATTACAAATATCCTTCATTTCCTCTAACGTATCCAGTCTATCCCAAGTTATTTCAAAAAGGCAAGTCCCTATATGATATGAGATGGGGATATGAAAATGGCACTTTCAAAGGTACCTGGGTCCATTAATTTTAGGTACGAATTGGTTCCTTATTATGTAATCGAACTCGGAAGTCAAATCAATTCTAAATACTCTTATATTTTATTTTGATAAACTTAACGATATTTTCTTTCTTATTTGCACAATCTGTATTCAACTTGTAAAAATGGGGGCCTTAGTAGTTACTATTACAGCTAACGAACATTCAAATTGGTAAATAAAACTATTTCTGTATATTAGAGTAGAATTTGATAGTTTTTTTTTGCCGATAACGATTACATTAAAGATACGTATTAATAATAAATGGTTTCTTCTTGCAATTCCTATAAAAATAAAAAAATCTTTTACATAAAACTGCAAGATATTTAACCAAAATGGCAAAAATCAGGTGTAAAAGTAGAACTTTTTTCGTCAAAAAATAATTATTGTATATAGGTAACATAAGGCATTCTGTATGCTTCATGGTAACTTTTGTCAAATATATAGGTATATACTCTATTAAAATATATATTAATTTTTCTTTACATTTAGTAACGCTGTGAAAAATAAAAATATTCAAAAATAATATAAAAAATTATGTACAGTGTGCCATGACTAGGTTCTTTATCGCATTTCAGTTGCAGATCCACACTTTTCAATTTTCGTGTAGTGGTAACATTGCTTAAAACCTACTATAATAGTTACTTATTAATATTATCACCCCTTGCATACATTTCTATTTGACATAATAACATCAAATAACGGCTTACAGTTAACATTCAAAGTGTTGAAACAGAAAACAACTGGTGCAGAATGGGGTAACATCGTGTAGCCAAATATCTAAATGCATCTCTTCTTGGTAAATTATTACACGTAACATGCAACTCATTACTGTAGACATCTATTGTGACCGGAGACGAGAAGTGTGTAGGGAAACATCTATCTGGTAAAGCGTACGCATCTGAAGAAGTCTATATGTAAGTCACTGCTTGTATAGCGTAAGCATGTAGTACGGGCCACCAAGCTCCATTCTCTACGTTGGCTTTCTTCATAATGCGAAGCACTACAGAACGTCGGGATGCCCGACGAATCACTACAGATTTTCCTATATTTATTGTAGAACGGTGCATTTATTTGACCAAGGGTTGTATTGTTGTACAAAGTCATGGAAAAACTCTTTCCTCTCAAAATAATCATAATAGAGTAAAAGCAAAGATAAAAACACATTCAATTCGCTTTTATAATAAATTTATTGCACTGTAATAGGTACTAAATTTCTTACATTTGTAAGTTAAATAAATATATGTCTTCCCATAACTTTGTACAACAACATGTGCCTTCTTTGACAATTATTTGCCTGTTGCTATGGTAACTTAAATCATGTCAGTACACACAAAAGAGATCTTGAAAGAGTCTGTGTCTACTATTTGCTATTGAATCTAATGTGCGCCACTCACATTTAAATTGGCAAGAATTAAAAAAAAACTTAACATAAATCGACGTATGTTAATAGCGCCTAATTAAAATTAGTAATAAAATAGCACAGTATCACAGAAATCATCTGTGGCAGTTTAACACAATTCACTAAGATTAATTATTCCTAAGTACCTAGGATCTAGGAGAGTCTTAAGCAGAAACACAAGTGTAAAGGAAACAAGCGGATAGAAAGTTCACTGGTCCTCACGATCACTTGGTTCACACAGCACGTTTGCGTGTCCTAGAAGGGCAGGCTGGCCACGAACATGTTCTCGATGAGCGGCGGCGCGGGCACCAGGTCCTCCAGCTTGAGGTAGAAGATGCGCTGCAGGCCCTGCACGCTGAGCGAGCGCAGCTCCGGCAGCTTGCCCAGCAGCCGGCTGAAGTAGTGCTGCTTCCGCTGCGCCTCCGCGTTGTACGTCACGTGGTCCCGCAGCGAGCTGATGATCTTCATCTGCAGCTGCTCCACCTTGTGCGGCTCCTTCAGACCGTGCCGTTCTGCAACCAAACAACAACCAAATATAACCACCAAAGAAAGTAAATTAGAAAAAAAATCATTTAATTTGGATTTATACAATGTTTTGCCTGAGACTTGTAAAACATTTGAAGGAATATGTTAAATATATGTATTCAAGATTGTTTCCAATTTGATTGTTACTATAGTTTTAAAAATAATGTAATTGAGTTGTTGTGACTTATGTCATATATGAAAATAAAATGTGTCAATAAATTCGTAGCTTAAGTGTTAGGTACATTTAGATATTTTTCTTATTACTATAAGTACAAATAACAGAATATAATTCAAAAAAGCTATAAAACAATATTTACTAAAACACTGCTTTTACTCGACAGAAACATAATATTAAATTTCAGCTTTCTTTCATCATTAATTTAATTATTATATTATATGATTTTTCCAAAGTAAAATCACAGAATAGTTATATACAGAAGCGACACTTCGTGTCGGTATCTTTCATATTCCCCTATTCAGTTCTATGACCTTGAAGCATTGTGTACACCTTTAAATTTGTTCCCTTCCCCTATCTTCTCACTAAGATGTGAGGAAACTTTCCGATTTTAAACAATGAGCCCTTTAAATTTGTTCACATCCCCCATCTCTCTCTAATTCTCGTTTCTCTGTCTTACTGTCGCTCTTGTATTTCTATATAAACCTATTCTGTGATATGACGTACTATATACATTTCAATGTAACATAGTCAATAAATAAACTAAACTAAACTAATAATATAATGTGGTATATATTCCAACACATTTATTTATTTCCAAAATCTATAACCCTATATCCTAGTTATGTAGAGTTAAAACGAACCAAACAACAAGTATTAAACCAAAAATTGTGTTGACAAACGCGAAATATCTCAAAAATATTCATTTTTGTGTCCAAAATTTTGATTTTGGGTAATAGTATACATGGATAGATCTCGCAGCGCTAATTTCAAATTTTCAAACGGAATTTAATTATCTCTTTTCGTTCCAGAGATATTTGCTGTCAAAGTTGCACCTCAAAAAAGTATGTTTTTTGACTATATCTCTAAAATGAGTAGAGATACAATCTCAACGATTATACCAGTCGATTCTACGGGAAAAGTTACATAAAGAAATGTTTTCTCCCCATATACGTTCTTTGGAACGATTAGGAGAAAAATGAGAAAATCGAAAAAACCTAAATTTCAAAATTTCTCCGAGGAACTTTTTGTCACCAATACTTTTCATTTTCTGAACTTAACTAGACATCGATGCGCTGATTTCAAATTTTCAAACCGAATTGAATTATCTCTTATCGTTCTCGAGATATTCGTGTTCAAAGTTGTGTTTTGGCAATACCTAAAAAAACCGGTTTTTTAGGTATACCTCTTTAAGGGTTAGGTTTACGACTTCGGCGACCTCACCAATCGATTCTACGGGCAAAATTACATAAGTGTACCAATTTTCAGATTTTTATACCAAAGGATACAATTTGGAGAACGGAAAAACGAAAATGGCCAAAATCGAAAAAAACGCCTGATGAACCCCTTGCGATTTTTTTCGATTTTTGGCCATTTTCAGTTTTTTCCTTCTAGAAATTCTATCTGTTGAGATAAAAATCTGAAAATTGGTACACTTACGTAATTTTGTCCGTAGAATCGAATGGTGAGGTTGCCGAAACCTGAAACCTAACCATTTAAGAGGTATACCTAAAAAATCTAATTTTTTAGGTACAACTTTGAACTCAAATATCTCGAGAACGGGAAGAGATAATTGAATTCGGTTTGAAAATTTGGAATCAGCGTATCTAACTCTTTAAATAGGAATTACAAACAAAAATTTTTAAATTTTGAAAATTTTCGAGCAAAAAATTCGATATTTTGAAATATTTTCGGGTTTACGCAAAAATATAGCATCAGCGGCTTTGGGAATTACTTCCCGTTATTACAACATACATAAACTGTTATATTATTATAATTATTAATTCTATAAAATCACTTTTAAAGAGAATAAAATGTTTATAAATGTTTAATTATGTTTGTTTAGTAGTAAAAATAATTTCTTTTAAAATTTATAAATGTATTTACAATGCATGGTAATAAACCTAGTTGCAAACAGATTACAAACGAATTAATTTTATCTTCCTTAAAGAAGAAAATCTTTTAAATTTTATCAGCATGTCATATATCACTCAAGAACTAAAAGTGATTTCCATTGATTTTCTAATCAATAAGTTTTACTCTATTGCTCATTTTATTGTGATGTCAATTCGCTTAGGCATTAAAGTGTCAGTCAGTGTTTTCTTATTGCCAATTAACTACGTATTCATCATTTTCTCCGTCAGCCTTCAGGTTCGTAGCTGCTTCCAAATAAGAAAAGCCGAGAAGATAAGTGGTATATGACAAACGCTTATCTTCATTAAACTCTTTACTTGTTTGCATGTTGCAATGTTGTAATGATGTATTGCAAAATTATTAAATTATTTATTGCATATTAATTTAATTATACTTTATTACTTTATTATTTTTATGACATGTATGAAAAAAGTTAAGTGCGATAAAAAATAAATTATTTTTTGACACTTACAATAATTTTTATTTTGAAATCCAGGAAAGTTTTGTTTTTATGATTTATAATGTATATATTATATAATCGTATAGTTAGCTATTCTGAGAAAGTGCAAAAATATAGAAAATTTCACAACTTGACTAATGAGATACATGAAGTACAATATTACAGAAAATTAAATAAACGTTTGGATTTTAATAATTTGAACGTAACAGTTATAATCACAATAATAAATACTGAAGAGTTTGAGTGATCAATAATTTACAGACAATTTGTTACATCATAAAATAAATGTAATTTAGGAGCGGTTTGACATTGTGAATGTGTGATTTAGAAGGTAATGAAATATTTTTATGATTTCCAAAAAAAAATAGTTGTATGACTAATGAAGTGCAATGAATTAATTTTCATATTAAAGCATATACGAAAGACATATGTCTGTCATATTAAATAACTTTATATTATTCCGTCAATGATATGTCATTTCTGCGTTCATTATCTACCGTAACCTTAGCGCAATTAGTTACTATCTTGCATATCATGTTTTCAATTATAAGTTCTCATCTGATTAATGTCTCCCTGCCTATTAGTTAACTGTGATCATTTTTAAATTAAATTATAACAAGGAGGACTTGAAATTTATGTCAGTAAAGTAGTTTATTGTGTTAAGAAAATTAACTTGTGTATGGCATTTAATAAGATTGATTTATGTGTATATTGAAAAGAAAATGAACTCACCGGTAACTAGGGTGAGGGCGCAGAGGCAAGCGAAGGCAGAAATGTCTATTTCCATCTGATGGAGACTATTGCAGAAATCTAGAATAGCGTGAAGCCAGTCCCCAAACGACCGCTGGCACTGCTGCTTGTCCAGCACGACCCCGTTGCAGAAGGTGAGCTTGGTGTCGTCGGGCCGGATCCGGTAGGCGAGCCGCAGCACGAACAGCTCGAGCGACGCGGACTGGAACAGCAGGTCCTGGTCCTCGCGGCTCAGCTCGCCGAACCCCGGGATCTTCTCGGCGAAGTGCTTGATGACGTCCACGGACGTGGTGAGCAGGTTGTAGAACTGCTGGATCTTCTCCGCCTCGGAGATGGGCTGCTCGATGGGGGTGGGGTCCCGGTACTGCGAGTAGTCGAGGTTGGCCAGGTCGGGGGTGGTGTCGACGTGCGCGCGCACCAGCGCCGTGATGAGGGACACGGGCGGACTGGGAGGGGATTCTTGCGGGGACTTGGGCTTGGAAGGGAGTCTACCGCGGCGACCTTTGAGGGAATCCGTGCGGACCACTTCTTTCACCATGCCCACAGCTAAGCACTTTTGGAAGCGGCAGAACTGGCAGCGGTTTCGGCGGCGTTTGTCTACCGGGCAGGCTTTGTCGGCGAGGCAGACGTACTTGGAGCCTTTCTGCACGGTGCGCTTGAAGAAGCCCTTGCAGCCCTCGCAGGTGCGCACGCCGTAGTGCTGGCAGGCGGCCGTGTCGCCGCACACCGCGCAGAGTTGTGAGGGTGAAGGTGGTGCAGGTCCGCGGGACGTGGTGGGACTGGGCTCGGGTAGACCGCCGGGTGAACTGGACGCTGAACTAGAAGCGGTGGCGGCCGGCGCCGACGCGCGGAGTTTAGGAGACTCGCTGCTGCTGGTGGACTCGGAGCGCTGTAGAGGTAGCGAGGCGCGGCGCGCGCGAGGACTCAGCGCGGTGCTCACATGCAGCTCGGTGACGCTGGGGAACGGAGGTAAGGAGTAGGTGTCCTGCGGCAGCAGCGAGCTGTGGCCGTGGCCGTTGTCGAAGGGCGCGGCGCAGGTGGGCGGCGGCGGGAAGTAGGGGCTGGGGTAGGCGTGGCCCTGGTACTCGGGGTAGCTGGGCTGGTAGGGCTGCGTGGCCACGTTGAAGCACTCCTCGTCCATCTTGAAGCCCAGCTCGGGGCGGTAGCGCACGGAGTACGTCTCCTGGAAGCTGGGCAGCGGCGCGGGCGACGTGCACGGCGACCCAGGCACGTCGAGCGCCTGGCTGTGCAGCACCACGTCAGAGAACGGGCCTAGCTCTTCCTGCAAAACACTCGACGGGTCTTCGGGGTATGGCGCGGACAGAAGTTCGGAAAAGCTGCTGGAAGCGAAGGGCGGCTGCAACAACAAAACACATCACATTCACTCACATATTCTACACTGACATAACTACCTAACGTGCTGATCAATCGTTATCGATTGTTAGATCCCCACACATTTACAGAATTACTAAATATATTTTTTATTGAGGAAAATCAGGATGATCATTAAGTAACAGTCGCCGTAGTCATTTTGTACATTTTAACTCATTGTGAGGCGCTAATTCATCAATTATTTATTGTTAAATTACAAGTTGACTTCACTTGTATAAAATTGCAGTATTCTATAATCACCTTTGACTTGTTAAGTGCAATATTTTGTTAAAAATAAGTATTACTCGTATAATTACATAAAATCATAAACTTTCTCTTTTCAGAAATTTCAACATAACGTTAAAACAGAATACCACACTATCTATGCGCATCCAGCATTATAAAATCTATTAAATGATAGACATAAATCAAGTTTATGAGTAGTAATCACAAAAATGAAATTATATCATGAAGGAAAAGAAACAATTTTACCTGTTGATCATCATCATCTTTCATTTCTAGCATGAATAGAAAGAAGAAAGTGTTCATCAGCATCAGTGCAGTAGTGAGTATAGTACCGAGCGACTTATAAGAGAGAAACGACGCTTTTTGGACGCAGCCGAGTGACATATGATTAGTCATGCGACGACTAGTGACGGATTTGTCCCGATGTCTCGCCGTTGGTTCGGATCTTGATTTGCCTCTGTATTTATAGATAGGTTTACTGGGATACGAGACAGGAATGGATTGCTATCGTTGCGTAATCGCGCTAGGAAATTGTTGCGATTCTATTTACTGTTTCGGTGAAAACTAAATTCATTTCGGGGAACTATTCTCGACCATTGATTTTATGTTATCGGTGGGAAACGCATACACTGTAAGAAATTTGATAAATTCATTCAAAGACCGGTTTGTTTGGAAATGTAGGTTAGTAATATTTTCTTAATATTCAATACAAATATGTTAATAGCCACCATTAGTGCTCAACACATGTATTACAAGAATCAATAATAATTTTATCGCATTTGTTTTAAGATACAACTGATAAAAGTACATTCTTATTTCGATAATAAAATAAATATATTTTGATAAATCATTCATACAAGTATTAGTGTTTATTTTGATATTTATTCAATGAAAAACTTGTAATTTATGATTCATGCATTTGTGTGCAAAAAATCTCTATGACGGTTACATTTTTTTTGTATAAATATGTGCATTATTTGTACATATATCCAAAACATATGTAAATCACATAAATATCTGTAGAATGACGCATACAGGATCAAAATTTAAAATTCAAATACGAACACAAATAAGTTTTAGAGTTTTTTGGCGTTTTACCTTCGGCATATATAATATAATGGCGTCTGTATCGCTGTATATTTCATATTCCTTCAGCTAATCACTGTACTTTCAAGTTTCGCGGTGTTTTTCCAGGTTTCAGCCAAAAGGAACGGGTAAGCACTTGAATGGAACATCTTGACTAAACTTTAACAATAGATTTTTTCGTTGGAAGTTTTGTCTAGGGTGGGAGGGGTGATCGTTAAGAAATGGGCGGGGCTTGGCTGACGCTGCACGCTGATTGGGTGACGCCGACGTGCATGCGTCGTTTCCCTAGCAACCAACACGTGAATTATATATAGGAAGTATTTACTACGCGATTTAGATTGGATCCTATTTATTATTTATGCTAGTTAAAGACGTACAGTCATTTTAAGTTAATAAATAAAAATATGTCGTTAAACATAAAAATAGCTTAGAAGAGAATGCGAAAAATGTAACATATTTCCGTACAACCCATATGACAACGTTTTTCTGGCTACTTAAAAGAAATTCTCTTGAGATTACAAGTTTAATATTATATTATGATAACACTTTTTCAATATTTTTATATTGACTTGTCCTATTAACCCATATCAAAATCAAAAATAAATATTAATTAGACCGACATTGAAATATAGGTCAATATTGTATAACTATATACAAATTGTTCCGTTGTTTTAATCTTTATTTACTGTTAGATTTAAACATCAAAGAATTATATTTACTTTTATATCTAAAAGCATACAGTTTAATTTTTATTGGAAAATAATTTATTTTAAAGCGCAAAAATAGAAGCACTACACGCTATATGTACTATAGACAGTTTATTCACTAAGTCTTTATTGATTTTAGTTTACTGGGCCATTTTTAGAAGAACAAATTACAAATAGAACTTTTGATAACTATAAGTTTACACTTTTCTAGGATAAAAATAACGATTTCGAAGATAAATTAAGAGGATACTACCTATAGCTCATTTTTGGTACATTTTAGAGAAAAATATTATTAGAAAAAAGTTTTAAAAGTATTATTTTTTTTATTTAAGAGAGTTATAATATTTATTATTTATTTTGGTCTGTTATATGTTGTGGCCGTTTGGTGTTTGTTTATGATTGTGTTAGTTGGTGTGATTTGTGGCTTCACACCCTCATTCCTGGGCTGGTTTCACACTTGGTAACGAGTCGTGGTTCGCACGTGCTAGCCGGGATGCAAATAGAGCAGTGTTGTGCAGTCGAGGACGAGGACATAGCTGGCATTCTTCTCTCCGCCCGCCTAACTAACCGCTCATTACCGCGCGGGTAATTATGATGGATTAGACAGATCCCAACAGCCTCCAGGTGACAATTTGTGGGTGCGGACGTCGTGTACTAACTAGAGGTTAACTCTACTCTATCGCTAACCAGCTAATTATATGCACAGCCTTTTTCACCACATTATCGTCCATATACAATCAAATCTACTAGTCTCCGTACACATATATTTACGCTTTGTTTTTGAAATATACCTATAAACCACCCTAAAACCTTCTGGAACTCAGCAATTGTTTCAGATAAACCAAAATAAACTTTTTGAATCAGATGGACGAATTATTGTTTGCATGATGAACAACAGTGAAATATGGCGGAGGATCTATGCTTGTATGGGGTTGTATGAGTGCAGAAAGGGTGGGAAACTTAATTTTTATTGATGGAAAAGCGGGTTATTTGAATACGAAGACTAAATTGGCGTATTTAATTGTTATAACAAATATAATATTTTTTCTCGATTTCGTTATGAAAATTTAGGAAGTCAATATATTATTTTATTTATAATATAGGAACTTGTAAGGAATATAAATTTTTTTTTCTTTACTGGTGTACGGAGACTAGTTGGTTTGAATGTATATTGTGAATTTCAATCATACGCATAAAAATTCTAAGAAAGTGTAAGTAGTTCACAACTTCACAACAGTTGTTGGAGTAAATTGAATATGGTGTAGCAATACTTATACAGTTCATTTTCTATTTCTATTAATAAAGAACTGCTTTGAATTGAAATTAAAATGAAATAATTGATTGATATCAATAGACAAATTAATGTTATTCAAGAGATATCATTGCAATTATCTTCATGCCATGTGTCAATAGCAAATCAAATCATTTTGCAAGCAAGTCACTGACGTATTGAAACAAAACCGTGCAGCAAAACAAAACGTAGTTACTGTAGCATGAAATCCATCATTTATTAATTCCCTTCATTGTCTTTGGAAGACGTTTCCAGTGGCCCAGTGGGATTTTGATTGTAGTTTGAAGCATTCACCCGCTACACTTGGCTGTGTGACTGGTTGCGAGCTGACATTTAAGCCAGGCGTACGTACTACACTGTAGCTTGATTAGATTGCCCCTTACGCCTTGCCCCTCATTCTACGGTTATGGTTGTTTCCGCTTTATGTACTCCATTCTTCGGAAGTTATTACTGCCTGGCTATTTTATTTCCTTTCATTCCACAAAATCAACAACAAAGCCATTTCGACGATATTATTTAATAAATTTTATCTAGTTTATTTTTCTTATATTTCAGTAACTTTAGTAGTTAAATTTATTAAGTCCAGTATATTGAAATGGTATATATAAAAATAAAATATAATAATTTATAACCCATAAAATTGTTTCTCAGTTATTATTACTTTTAATTAGTTTAGCACTAAATAATATTTGATTAAAATTTACTACACTTTCACTATCTTAAGACTGTATGAATTTGTTGACTTCTGCCAACTGTGGTTAAAGGCAGCTATAAATCTTAACAGTGTAAAAAAACTAACCCTATCAATCAGAATGGAAAAATGCATTAAATAACAGTTATAATAACTATATCTCTGACAAATAGCCGTAGTTCCGTATGGGGAATCTTAACTAGAGACCACCCTGCAGACTACAGTGGTGCTCAACATGTGTGGTCAATTGTCTTACAAGAACATTACTAGTTTTTGCTCGTTATTGCATTATTCCATAGAATGACATGAAGAATTTGTTTATTGCTGTTGTTTTTATTGCACCGCTTCCTGGATGTTATAAACTTGTTTTAGAAGACTTTATGAGTAGATGATAGTGTCATCTTATTTTTTTTTGGAAATAGAAAGTTGAGCTATGAGTTTTTTGTATAGGAGGAAGATTTATTATTAAATTTAAACGTATGTACTTTTACTAATAAAATTATCGCACCTTTTATCCTATTTAGGAGCGGCTTTTTATGATGATATTCAATTTAAATTTATTAAAATAATTGTCAGTTTGTTTAATAAAAAGAGAAAATTGTTAGAAGTAAATTGACTCATAAAATATGAACTACGTATTTCTCAATAGATTTTTTAAACATTACGAGTTAAGGGAGTTCACTGTCAATCTTAAATCATCCTCCATTTCTTAAAATAAACATTTAATTTATTATATACAGTCAGCGGTCAAATAAATTATAAGTGCAATATGAAATTATGAATTTTTTTCTATATCCAGAATTAATAGTAGCTAGTACAGAGGCCTAATCTTATAGACACATTAACATCAAATATCCCAAATTTTTATTTCAAATGGTAGTAGTGAACCCCCTTAAGAAGAATTTATTGAATTTATAATTGCGGTATAGATTGAGAGTGTTGAATGTTGAAAAGAAAATAAATGATTGAAATGTGTCCTGAAAAATAACTTTTACAATTTCTATTTCTATCTCATCTAAAAATCAAATGAAGGTAATGACAGTTGTGCATCAGCTAGCAATACTCCGCACCATTGAAACAAAACACTGCGTCTATATAAATAAAACATCTGTTGACCTGTGATCGACAATTGTTTCTTTCTCCGCCTATATATAACCGAGCTTGTATGATTGCGCGTGCAATTCCAATTGTGGGAGAGAGAGGAAGAGTGCCGGGAGCGTGCACTCACACACGCACGCGTGCACAGCGTGTGTGTGTGTGTGTGAGCCGAGTTCTCACGCTGCTCTGATCTTTCTCTGAGCATTGACGGATCGACAGCTCATTGCTGAGCTATGCGATATGCTTAGTATGCGTTCGTGAATACAGCTAAGTGGAGATATTTCTAACGGTGTGTTTCAAATTATAATTGCTTTTGTTTAAATGCCTGCTGGAAGATGATGGGAAACCTTTGTTTTTCTCATCGGGAAAATCGCTTATGACTCTTTTATTGCACTCAGTACTTGGAACTCACTGCGCGTTGTTTTGTTTTATTGTCACGACTCACATATCGTTTTTAATTCACGGCATTTCATTCAACTACCTCATTCATATTTACTGATAAATTACATAATTGTTCAATAGCGTGTGAATCTAGTTTTATCTATAAATTATAACAATCATAAAATTATATTTTCAACTATTTATATGTAAATAAATCGTACAATCACATTAACTTTATGATTGTTCTATCATTAAATACATAATATTCTCTACATATATCTTTCTTGCAATTAATATAAATTTAATTTTCTGCGCAATACTTTAACGAACTAGAAAAGTTATTAGCACAGTAAAATTGTTACCTTGCGTATATTGTACAAAAGTTTATTTGTTACGGCTCATTTTATTTCATATCAAGTTTATAAAATATCCCTTTTTGAACAAAATTACAACTGTGGCAATAATAAATTCTTATTTATCTGTCAAAGTGTGATGATATATGTGGTTATGATAAGCATATATTTTTCATGTTATAGTTGTGGATAAAGCATAATATTCTGTTTGCATGTAACAGCACATATTACATGCCCATTGAATAATATACTATTTCTTGCAACTAAATCATAAAATTAAAACAAAAGTTAAAATTGAAACTAGTTGAAAATGATATTTTATTCACTGTAAATAAAATTAAAATTAAAACCAAATTCTGACAGTTACTAATGTTCCGTCAAAAATTTATATGACAGGTACAAAACACGGTTTTCAACAAAGAAACAATGCACCTATTTACATGTAAAACTGACACATACTTTTACAGTTTAGTAGCTTGTAATTGTTAGTTTCCTTGGTGAGAAACAGTTGAAATTAATTACGATTTATAGGTGACTGTAAAAAAATAACTATACGGGCAGTAGTGGTTTAATTTTTTCTGTACATCTGTAAGAAATAGGATTCGATATAGTCATAATGCCAGGTGATAAAGTTACTATTTCCTATGGTCAGGTTTTTTTGTAGCAGGTTTATATTTATGATTCAAATGTAAATATGTTGCGACTAAGTGACAACATTAGGGTGCTAAAGTCATAAGTCATAACCAGTCATGTCAGACAATTGCCGCACACAATATTAGATCAATTCCCCAGATAATGCAATGTAATTCGATACTCAAAACATACGTTCCTTGTGTCATAACTGCACGGGAGCATCAGATGCTAGCTTAGAACAGAGTCGCATTTAGGAAATTCTACATTTCCTATTCAAATTTTGTTTACAACTTCAAACATTTGCAATAAAAACTTAATTAAAATAACTTATTAATATGTTTGCACAAAAAATAACAGTGGTCTATATATAGATAGTGATCTTGATCTCATTTTATTACAATTAATTTGGTAATAACAATGATTATAAAAATTAATGACTACTCTCTTTATTCCGCACAAGAGCAGCAAATCGCTTTGGACATATAATTATAGGACCGTTTCAACATAAAGCCCAAACGGTATGGTCCATAATTCAAAATTATAGCTATCAAAAAATTTAATAACCGCATTTAATTTACTGTCAGATATGATCATAGCGATATTAATAAAGTATGATTTTCAAATAAGCACTTGTAAAAATATATGCAAATTAATTCATAAACAAAAACTGAAATAATAGTTTGTTTGGCTTGGGAAGACAAATGACTACACGTTATGAGTCAATGAATTTTGTGAGTGAATATTGTCTTGCGTAAATGGGTCAAATGGGTGTGGTCATTTTGGGGACCTGTTCTTCACTTCAGATTCTTATTAAATTAAGTTACGGGACGTCCGTAGGAGTGGTATTGTGTTAGACCCACGCAATGCAATATTTTTTGCGTTCTTGTTATAAATAAAGTTGTATTTACCGTTGACTGAAGATTGTAGGAAGATAATGAAAGCCACTCACACCTAACTATTAGAATTTAAACCTTTCAATGTAAACACAAGAATTATTGCCCAGTGTTTGTTGGATCTGGTTCAAGTATTGTTAACATTTGTTAACATTGTCAATAGATAACGGCGATAAATTATAGCAGATAAAAAAATAAGTAGAATTTTGTTGCTTAGATATTTCTAATTATAATTTAAACACTGTTTTCTAACTGAATATTTTTACTTCTATAATATTCAGACCATGTTTCACATAGTTTCAGCAAATTTGATATTATTTTAATATTATTAACCTGTAATTATATTACATTTTAAAAAATTGCTACATAATATGAAATGAAATTCGAGTACAATATTTAGTATACATATTCCATATTAAATTGATAGACAATAGGTATAATAGAAAAGTGATAACGAAGAAATTGTTAATGTTACAGTCTCAGATATTCTAGAAGTTGTAAAATATTTGAAACAATTCATTTTTACGCAGAATTGTTATGTATGAATTTATAACCAATGTTGGCCTAACTAACGATTATCTTTTGGATATGACGATGTGTTTACAATATACTATCCGTTGCAATAACTTAACAAGCAAATATCTTAATGGTAGATGGATTTTTTGACTGATGTAGTAGAATGAGGGAAAAAATTATTGGAATTCAGTCAGTTGAAAATTGGTTTTATTTCTGCTCCAACCGGTTTCAACTCCCTGAAGAAGATCCATGTGGGGTTGAAACTGGTTGGAGCAGAAATAAAACCAATTTTCAACTGACTGAATTCCAGTAATTCTATCAAATCTTATACATTTATATCATAGTATCGAATTTAATAGAATATTATTTAACAAGCATAATATGTAGGCTATATTACACGAGGATGTAATTAAAAATACGAGCGGTAGTGAGTATATTTAATCATCCGAGTGTAATGTAGCCATATTATGCGAGTCAAATACTATACTTTATCTACAACTAACAGGCATATAAAAATCTGATAGTATTTGTTAAATATTCAGTTAGGTGTGAGTAGTTCATATATAGCTTAACGGATGGCGCCACAGTAGCACTTAAATGTCAAAATAACTATTCAAATTGTATTTATTATACATTTATAATCATTTATATTGATATTTATAATAAAAAATATATTATTAATAAATTAACAGTTTATTAAAATGTTATGTGTTAAATTAAATGCTCTATTTATTACAGAAAAGTGTATTGTGTAATATAACATTTCATATTACACTTGTGTAATATGAGTAGCATATTATATGTAGTATCACACGTATAATGTACCCATATTTCAATAGTTGTAGATAAAAAGGTTTTTTGATACTGAATAGATGTGTTTAGGGTAGAATGTAGTAGTTGTTTACCTGTGTCTGCAGCAGTAGCATACTTGACGGCTGCGCGACGTAGGCTTGTGGGGCGGTGTCTCGGGGCTCCGCACTGGGGGCCACCGCCAACGGAGCGGCCTGCTCCGGTTCCGGCTGTACAGCCGCTTGTTGTTGAACCACGGAACCTGCAACCAACCATCCACAGTCAGCACCAGGTCTCTCTACCCTTGTCTACATACCACAGTACTCAACCAGCATCATCTCCATCACACATGGGAAATGCATGCTCCATGTGCATCCTTAACATTACACATCGCAACCAGACTCAACGTTCAGCCAGATCATAATAGCTTTATATTGACAACAAAGCATGCTATGCTATTTAATTTACCTTGCATGGAAAAAGGTTTGTACATAAATGAAATGTCTCAACTTTGAATCTGGCTGCACATGTCAACACCACTACCACTTGTGAGCCAAAGCTCATCCCTCAACACCTTTTATAGCCGAGTATATAGCGAGCTTTATATAGCGCCGTCTATGCACCAGTATATTAAATATAATGTGGAGCGGAGGTCCCAGGGGGCTATGAAATCAGTGGTATTTGCAACCCCGAGGCGTGCCGTAATCAGAACAACCCCTTCCCCGTCTCTCCCGGCCGAGCGAGGAACTTATGGCCCAGAACGTTATTATAGTACGCTGTGACGAGTTGCCAGCAAGCTTTTGTTCCGTACGACACACGCTTTTTTACTCATTATTTATTTTATGTTGCAATAAAATATTAATTAATTACTTTTTATAAATTAATTTACGACCAGCTTCTGATTCTGTCAATAAAAAAGGAAATATCATTTTTTCATGAAATTCCTCTGGAAAATAAATTATAATTTTACAACATATAATTAATCAATTACGATTAAGCGAGTATAATTATTGCTTACTGAGTTTGTAACGCATAGCTTAGCTATAAAGCTGATACGTACTTTTCTTAATCAAACCTGAATTTTATTCTGACGCTTTGAAAAATGAGTTTCATTGGCGCTACAATTTATTTCATAATGGACTGCATATTTTTACATATTTTATATCTTCGTGATATACTTGTAAAGTAGTTATAATAATTGATCAATATATTTTACTTTCATCTTATTGTCTAACGCGGCAGCTAATCAATGTAAATTATCTAATTTATATTTGTCATATTTATGTTGCTTAGATATATAAACATAACATGATAAAAAATAAGTCAATTACTACATAATAATAACCAGTTAAATGTCAACAATATTTCACCCTTTACTTGTAAAAATATACTTGCAAATCTGTTACTTAGTTTAAGGTGAAGAATCTTCTACAGTCGAATACATTATTTAGAATTCCTAATGATATTACACAGTATGAAAAATATAACTTTGAAATTTTACAGCAGTGTGTAATCAAAACTAAGTTGTAGATGTTGACTTGAACGATGTATTCTGTTTGAACGGTTTTATTATTAATTCATTGTTATTTGTCTTCTATTTCTTCTTCAAAAGCAAAACTCGTGTTATTTTATTGGTTTAGTGATTGAAATTGACATTTAAAAAAAAATATATATTAAAAATGTAAGGAATTTCCACTAAAACTGAAGGTAACTAGTTTTAATTTTTGGTGCTAAATTTAACCCTTTTATTAGACGATGTTATTCTTTGTGAATAGGATTAGGCTAACATCTTTCGAAAATTCGGCTGTAAAAGTTTTTCCATAAAATTTGTTTGTGCAAAAGTTAGAGCGTTGAAAGATATGGTAAGTGGCCGATCACAATAGTTTATTATAATTAAAGTTGAAATGAACAACACCCGTGCTGAGCAAGAACAGTAAGTTACTTCCATCCATTAATTTGTCTCAGCACTCAGTACATAAAAGCCAGTTATCTCCAACCAGAATGCTAAATGCTTACCCATTACCGGACTATAATAGTCATATTTTAGATAGCGCAGACTAATTTATTTTATAGGAGCTAGATTATCTGATATTGACTAAAACAAATGAGCTCGCTTCTAAGAATTTGTCAGCGAGGTGTGATCGATCCCGGATATGTAGAATCACGCAGCGTTTGTCATTCAGTCATTAGCTTGGGATTAATATCAATTGTTTTTATGCAGATTGGGAAATGAAATGATCTTATTATAGTTCATGTGTGGATGACTATATTTGAACCACAAAGGACAGCATCGCTTACATTTATACAGTCCTCATACATAATAATGTCAAACTACAAGTACTTTGGTGTAACTGCGGCTTACGATAATATATTGGCGGTTATATTTAACTTTTGACAGATATAGTACACAGTGATAGAAACAATTTTTAGTTTTCTTAATAAGAATTAAATAATTTTTTGTATTTTTTTAAATAAACTATATATATTTGTTTGTACAAAGTATTCATATATACGACAATAATTGAAATAATATATTGCTTATTGTCTTTAAAATATGTTGTATATATTCATATTAGTCAACATTATTTAAGTTCCTACGTTTGTCCGTAAGTATGTTTTCCTACTTACCATATGAATAGAACTCTATAAAAAATAATAATTTATTGTATCTGCCATTAATTGTAAATGGTTATTTTGTTGGGAGAAAATTCCTGGAAAGCTTAAGTATATTTTTATCTTAACGTATGTAGCATGTAGGTGTCTGTTCTGACTTCACGCACAAATCTTTAAAAGAATCATATGAATAATTACTTCATTTAATGTTTATTTAATTATAACTTTGCTAAAATATGATGTTATTAATGGCCACACATAAATAGTCAGATTAATATCTGACGAATACTAAAGTTATTAGAAAAATGTTTGAACAAATATTAAAACATTATTTATGTCTTAATTATTAAGCGGTAAACGTTCTAAGACCTTACATTGCAAAATACATTCTTTAATGTGCCATTATATTCCATGAATATTACTCTTCAGAACACAAAGTATTCAATTGATTATTTTACTTTCACGTATTAATCATTTTTAATTTGCTCATTAACAATTTTACTTGAAGAAGAACATTAAATGCTTCCTATATGGGTATTTTTTATTATTTCGTCTGTATATGAAAAATTTTTGGGTGAAAAACTAAGAATTGTAATTTTTTATGCTCAACTGTGATTAGAAATAAATTGGAGATGTACTGACTCTTCAGTTAACAGACAATGTTGCTGTTTTTATCGATAAGTACCTGAGTTGGAAAGCCGAGTTTCCTAAAAGAAAAGTAGCTTTTCTCTTAATCAAAACATCCAATCAATCTGTTACGTAAACCACACATGAAGTCGTGAAGGCGGCGAGTATTTGTCGGCTTTATAATGAATACACTTGATATGGGATGGGCTACACTAACCGCATGAGGAAGAAGAAAGCTTCGGTCTTCACGGGTAGATGATAGCACGAGAAGATGTGTAGCTTGTAACACGAGATCTATGGGTTTACATATCTTCAGATGGTGTTTGTGTATGTGAAAATGTAATGTATGGATAAGTGGAAAAGGCACAGGCCCGTACTCAAATATAAACATAACATATTCATAAAACTTGTGAAGTACCTTATACCTATGTATGTAGGTATACATCATATTTACTTAAATACCAAATATTATATTTTTAAATGTATTGTATTGGAGTTATCGTCGACGAAAAATTGTCATACACACACGAATATACGAACATCACGGTCAAAATAATAAAATCGTATTCTAGACACCCTATAATCCTAATATTATATGTTGAAAACTTGTACTCGAGAAATGTGACCAAAAACAATACATCCCTCTTCTATATATTGATAGGTAGGAGGTAAAAATGCAATTCTTTTTTAATAATTCTTATGAATTTAATATCTTCTGGAAACGTCGCTAAAATATTGCTATTAAAATGTTTGTCACGAAATAAAGTGCCTTGTGAATATATTTACATATGCTGAAGATAAATATAAAAATGCATAAAACTAATGAATTTATATTCCATTGAAATCCTCCTCTGTGCTGCATCAACAATAGCCGCATAACGGTTCAGAGAATCTCATATGTTCTGCGTGCCATCTTCAAACAATTACCGCTCGGATAGAGATTTAGACTGCAGGCGAGACGCTATAAAGATTCCCGTTTGACAGTGAGAATATAATCTCCGCAGAGACGGTGGAGTAAATCAGTGATTATAGGGATTGTTATCACGCGGATCTGGAGGATTAGGTGTTTATTATACACATTACGTGAGGAAACATGCGTCGGATCTTATCGAACACAGATACGTGATTTTTCATTGTATTACACACCACACAAGCACTGATGCTTACCACTGTATCATTTATTTTAATGTTTACAATGAATGGAAATTACATATGCAGTAATTCTATTTCCTCATATGAAATACGTGATGTAATACGGCACCCAATTTCATACGAGCAGACAGAGACAGGTATTAATGGTGGCACCAAATAAACAGTGCAAAAACATACCAAAGTCTGTATAATTGAAATGTTCATATATTAATAAATTTTTATTTTTATTCAATGATGAAATAATATAAGGTTAGGTCAGGTTAGTTTAGATTAGGTTAGGTTAGCTTGTCAGGTTATGTTAGGTTAGGTTATGTTAGGTTAGGTTATGTTAGGTTAGGTTAGGTTATGTTACGTTAGGTTATGTTACGTTAGGTTATGTTAGATTAGGTTATATTAGGTTAGGTTAGATTTGGGACGAAAGAGGAAGACTTGAGGCATACCTCTGCGAGTATCTATTTAAAAAGTACGCCAGCAGAACGAATTCAATTGTATTTTGATTTAATCAGATGCACACATACGTACACACATTAAATTCCTAAATATTACTGGTGCGCTTTTGCTACGATTTTTTTGTGCGCTTATGAAATGTTTAAAAATCTGAACGGTGTGGTTTTGTCATGCAGTCGCACGAAAAAGTATCTAATTTAGTAATGCAAAGCGAGTACGAAACTGCAATTATTCCAAAAACGTTTATACAGGAACAGTTTTTTCAAAACGTGGTACCTAGAATAGCAACTAATGTCAATTGCTAAATTTAAATTTCAAACTTATAAAAATGCAGGTCTACTGCAACAAATTTCTATTTTAAGTATTTTAACAGCACAACGAATTCAAATGCTTAGACATCTTCAATGGTTAGGTTAAGTTAAATTTGGTCAAATAATCTAATGATACAAAGTGACTAACTTTTAAACATAATAGTTAATGATTACAATTGCTGTTGTAATTATAAATTGAAATTAAAAATAATGTAATGCAGTTTGTAAACCTTACATGAAATACAACAAAAACACATGTCATACAAGTATTTACATAAACAGAACAAGTATAAAATAAAACAGTCTTACAAAACAAACCAAATTAACATAAACAAAAAACAATTGTCAACTTATTTAAATTTGGTGAATGCAATCCATAACGCTCTGAAGGTTCGACCTCAAGAATCAAAATTCGCTCGTGCACAAAAAAATCAATTTAATTTTCGCCGCCCATACAAGCGGCTCCCACGTTTGGTAAGTTCGTTTATTAATAATTTATGTCTCAATCTACTTTCTTCACAGACCCCTAAGTAGGCTATTAAAGCAGTTATGATGAAGTGAGAAGCCAGGACAGATTTACGCCGTGATGTTTGCTGGAATTGTTGTCTCCGGACAAAGTTACGGTGTACGGGTGCTATTTTATAATTATAGCGGTATAAATTTGTACTGATCTACCGCTCGAGACATGTTGATATGTTTAAGGCTGAACAGTGAAATGAATTTAGTTTTATGAGTCTTTGTAGGTGTTTTTATTTTATGTGGTTTAAGGATATGTCTCTCACTGAACCAATATATTATGTAGTGATTACTTCTAATGATCTAGGAAGTTTACTTCTTGACAAGATCATTACTAACTTACTATTTCTTCATTTTTTTATAATTTTGACAATATATAATTATTTATATGATAGTTGTTTCTGTACAAAAAATATTTTTTTCTAGCTGTTGTGCAAATAAACTTGGCAAGATAATTGCTTCTTTAATTTTATGAATACATGTCTATATTTGGTAGTAATTAGTAATTACTGTTAAAGAGAAAAAACACACGTACGTAGAAGTAATTACTTATACATCGCTAAACAAATGCAGTAAATGTAAACAAATACTCAATTAGTGATTTTTGTGTTGGTTTAATTACAGTCAGTAACCACGCAAAACCATGCAACAAGCGTATAAATCTACAATCCTTGCTTTGCTTTCAATTACTGCAAATGAAATATTGGATATTCTTCGTTTAGCTAAAGAACCAATAAAATAGATTGACGCGCGTGGGTACCGAACAATTTGTAATTTGCACAGCGTTGTTTATGAATCCGAGAGGCCGTTATTCGATTGTTGTGTAAGACGTCTAGTTACCGGTGACAACTCAACTGTTTTTATTTATTTCATCTACTCACAGATCGCGTGTTTCAATAGCGAATAACTTACCACTGCAAAAATCTTAAATTTTGTAATAATTTGTGAGATACATAATTTGCATTTCAATTATTGTTCATGCTTTATTGTGGTAATAAATTATTCATATTGATGCATATATAATTGATAATAAGCGCTGGGAATTGTAATAGTAAGTGTCATAAATTATTCCGGACATGCTTATGTACGAATATACATTTTTCACGACACTTATTGTAACACTACAATAATAGCATACTTATTTCTATTTACATATTTTTTATGTACTAAACTTTAACAACCAGATTCATGAAAACGATTAGCCACTAACCTGGATTAGTTACACATCTTGAAATGCGAAACTTAATTCCAGTCCAAATTCGTAAAAAGAATTAAGTATATTATTTAGTATCAATGATAACTCCATTAGTTTGGTGGAATTAGCAATATTTGTACATGATTATTAGTATTTCTACATGTTACAGAGAAAGATTTGTGCTGATATTTGACAACCTAGAAATAAAATACTTTGATTACACTGAGCAAGCTGATAATCATCTACATATATTGCTATTTCCACCAAACAAGTGGAGTTATCTTTGGAACTAAATGATATATTAAATTATTTTTATGAATTAGGACTGGTATAATTAACTGGGTTAGTGGCTTAATTTTTTTATGAATCTGGGTGCAAATGATTTCAATAAATAAAATGAAACAACTACTAATAAGTATGTAAATTTCTTCTAAAATGGATGAAGCAACATATTGTATTAAATTCTTTAATGTGTAAAAATTAAACAGTGATTTCGCTTTTATTTCAGTTAGCTTTTATCAGAATATTTATTATTTCGTTACTAGGTTTACATAACTAGTTGCATTGTTTAGTTATTTTTGTATTCGCGCTTTCGTGCATTGCACGTTGAATGCGCTAATGGGCATAATATCGCTGTGAGGTGATCTCAGCTGCTAATCTCATGTTCCCCGTGGCCCGCGCCGAATGCAAGTACATACAGGGCGCCGGAGGGCGGCATTACTTCCTCTCGTGCACTCGGAGCACTCGGAGTGAAAGTGTTGACCCCGATGCGCCGGGTCACGGGGCCGCCACCCACACACACGCACCCTACCAGGATACACTATGTAAATAAAGGAATGCAGCTTATGGTTATGGTGAGAATATGGAAAATCCTTGCCAACCACACTACCTATTGAGGACAAGTACTAGGAGAAAATCTACTTACTTGCTATTCATTTGCACATGGAAAAATATTCACTTTTACACTTACAATTAAGATTTAGTAATAACAAATATTTACACCCAGATTCATAAAAAAATAGACACTAACTCAGTTAGTTAACATCCTGAATTTTCAAACTAACTCCAGTTCCAATTCATAAAAAGAATTAAATATATTATTTAGTTCCAAAAACAACACCACTAGTTTGGTAAAATTAGTAATATTTGTACATGATTATCAGCATTTCTATATGAAACAGAGCAAGATTTGTGCTGATATTTGACAACCTAGTTGTAAAATAGTTTGATTACACGCATGCGCAACGCATTTATTGAAGAATGGTTATAATCAATTTTTTAATAATTTTTTTATTAAATTCATATTACATTGAACAGAAACTTTATCTTAATATTTTTTTATTTTATAATATAGTAATTAAATATATGTATTTATTTATTTCAGTTCAATATTATTTGATTTTTACAAAGGACAGTGAACTTATGTCAAAATTAATATTTGTGCTGTGCCTTCCTCCTTACAGTGCAATAATAATAAGTATTAAAAATATATATTTCATCTGATCATGATTATTGATGATTACTCTAAAGGAAATAGAAGCCTTTCTTAAATTTATAGCTATACCTTTATCACGACTTTCTCCTATTTATTCATAGATAGTTCACATCAATTTTTCATTACAATATAATACAACAATCAACCTAATATCATAGCATAAGATAAACAGCTCACGCGTAGAAACGTAACAATACTCTTGGGCTGAAGTAGTGATCTAGATACATATCGCGTCGTGACAAATTTTAATATACAGATCAGATCTTCCATTCGCTTCCGAAATCACCAACGTAACAATACTTGCGCTAAATGAGCAATCTATGCAAATATGATTGGGAAACACGATGAATGGACGTTGAAGAAAGAAGGACAATGATTCTAGCGGATTCCAAAAGGAACAACTTACTTGTGCTAGAATTTCTACCATTACCATTCTAAACAATGAGGTTATTTTTATAATTGTGATCCAACCATAAACACAAAATGCAACAAACAAAATTCAAAACTTCTATGTATAAAAAACTTCTCAAATTGTTTTATTATGCATTTTTAAAAAACTCTCGAATCATATACGAAATATGCTAGACTATTTTTTTAAAATAAATTAAATATCTTAAAGTTGACCTGAAGTAATTTATTTACTTTTGGAAATATTTTTGTTAGAAGTGTACTGTTTGTTGTATATTGTGTGTCGTTACTTGTAAATTTTCAATAATATTTTAAAGAACTTTATAACAAATAACTGCGATTAATTTCTTACTGTCTTTGTCAAGTGTACAATACAACAAGAGAACAAAAATAGATAAGGAGTTTTGCCGTGTTTTATCATTTTTATTCTGTAATTGACTGTAGTGAACAGTTTTATCTTGATTCTAACCGTGTAAGAATAACCATATTTTAGTTATCACTGTATTTATCTAATAGAATAATATGGTAATAAAAAATAATGACTCAATGTTTTCTGAATAACAGTAAAAGAAATAAATGTTATTTATTTCCACAGTTTGTGAATAATAAAGAATAGTGCTTATTTTATTGTTTGAATTTATTTATTAGCAATTGTATGTTTGGAAGAATAGTATTTGGGCCAAGAAGAACATACGCTATCGTGTTGGTGGCACACATTAGCGATTCCTTTCTTCGTTCACGCCTCACGGATCTTATCTCCGCGCGTCAACGAAGGAATCCAAGTGTTGCCCAATCGGAGGAAAATTGATTCGACGTCAGTGCGAATGCTACACGTTGTCGGCTCTGCGTAATGTTCAGTTGTTTTCCGAGATCGTATCTCAGACTCAATTCAATTTATTGTAATCGAACTGTATTGTTATTGATAGCCTCCAACCAGAGGACTATGACTAACGCCATGATGCATGAACAAATTATTTCAAACTGGACTCCGTTCTGACTTCTTTGTGTTTCTCTTTCCTAGCTACCGATTTACTTTACTTTTACAACACATATAGCCATTTAGAATAATCAATAATAACAATAAAACTAGTCTCCGTAACGCTTTGTTTTTGAAATACATTAACCACCCAGGAAATATCAAAATATATAAGAGGAATCTTCTAACAGCAAAAGAAAAAAGCTAAATATTGATGTTGAACTCTACAAAATTCCTCAATAGTATATAAAAAGTTTTTTAGAATAAGATTTTTAATTTTTGTTTTAAATAATTTTAAATCTGTTTTTTTATATTTTGTTGTAAAGATTTATTTGTGCAGATTTTGTTATGCCTTACTCTGTGACACATTCTAAATACAAATTTATATTTATTAAGTAATTCTCATTCGTGATGAAATTATAATTTAGCTGGTATAAGCAATTTTAACTTTAAATTACAAATAAATAAATATATTTTCATCATATTTGGGTAATATTACTTGATATTGAATTTATCGAAAACATTGGTTATTTCGAAATAAAAATATGTGTTTAAAAAATTACAAATTATTGTTTCTTTATATTGGATATAAATATGTTCTAATAATACTTGTTCCTGTATTACTAATTAATAGGACTATATTTCAAAAATAATTAAATAATTTTCTACATTTTTGCAGTATGACTAAGAAAACCTTGACGTCAAAATCAGACTTAATTCACATGTAAATCAGTTTGAAAATAAATAAAAATAAACTTGTAAAATGCGTTTAAATATTTTGTAATATTAATTGAAGTTATTGGAAAAACAGGTGTAGATTAAAGCGTTGAAGATATCTATTGATTTTTAATATATTACGTGTATAATATGCCCTATTTCTAATGCACATATTTTAATAAATTAAATCACTGTAATTAATGTAATAATTAATAAAGAAATCGTGAGATTATACAAACATATCAGAGTATATTTCCTATAATTAATACTAGATTCATATGTGAATTATTTACATTCCAAACGTTTCTATTAATAAAAAAATAATGCCTTTTTATATGTGATGATGAATATATTTCAATTCATTATTCAGTGTTTATATTACGAGCAATATTACTTTCATTTTTCTATAACAGTTATACAAAGAAACATATTTAAATCTAATTACTAGCAAAAGAGATAAATGGTTTATTATCAAAATGCAATAAAAATTACCCGAAGTTTCATCACAAAATTAAAACACCAAGTGTCCGATATCCTGAGGTTAAAATAATGATTAATTTTCTTTCTTGTGCAATATGATTTCTTTGCGTTGCGTAATTGCAAGCCCAGCGGCTAGATGTCACTAGCGCCCGGTTTTTTTATTTATTTGGTTGTTAATTAATAACCCAGATTTTCACGCCTCTGGCGTGCGTGTAACAAACGCATCAATTTAGCAAGTAGTGAAATTACATCTGCTGCAAAATTTTTTTACTGGTGAAATATAACTTAATTTATAATTCTAGTTTTAGCTAATGATTTTGTCCTTCGTTCCAAAATAGATCCAGTGAAGAAATAGTGTTGAAATAAGAATTATGTTTATTTAAAATAATAAATTTGTAGTGGGCCATTATATCAAATTATTCAACTGGGGTAATTATCTGGTAATTAATGAAATAGTTATTTCAAACTTTTTTCCCATAGAACTACGATAGAAGTTTTATAATGAAACCTTTAATAAAATACTCTCAAACCAATTAGCCTTCGTACAACAGTAAATGCACTGAGTTCCAAAATTTTTCGTAAAAAAATATATTTTATTTATTACAACAACTAAGTACGACAATTTAGTCTCCGTACAATTATGTTTTGAACCGCTATCATGTCATTGTCCACTAATTTTCTTGGAGTTTAGAAGTCAATTTTATCCAATTTTTCTACCATAAATTGCTGAGTTCAAGAAGATTTCAGGGTGGTTTATATATTTCAAAAACAAAGCGCAAAGATATGTGTACGGAGATTAGTTATAAAAATATTTTTTTGTTTAAATAAAACGATGACTACACAAGAAATAAGCATGTTGTTTTTCTTTAAGAAAATTTGTAATTATTTCACATGATCTTTAATATTTAAAAATATTGACAATTAGTTAGTAATATGTGATTACGTATAGTATTTATCTAATAGCCGTTTTCATATTAAACGTTTGTTAAGTTGTTATTTGTAATTATTAAATGTTAATGATAAAGCCTATCATTAAACAAACATTGCATGATGCATATTAAAAAGATGTATGTTTAAAATATATCCTTAAAAATGATACTCATTTTTTATCTGAACAAAGAAACTATACAGTTATGTTATTGTTTTTTATGTTGTAAGATAGATGTCTACTTTTTTCTTGACCTTCTGTGGTTTGTTCTGTTAAGATTTTTACGTTTTGCAGTGTTCATCAATCATTCTTAATTTTCCAATTGTTCTGGTGAGATTGACGTATATTACTTACAAGGTGTAGTGTGTTCTTTTTTAATAAAACTTTTTATGTAGTAATGTATATGAAAGAAATTTAATGATAGTAGAGAAATGATTCTTAGATTTTTTAGTAATCAAAATTTCCGGGTATGTCATAAAAAGTTTGACATAAATTGCAGTAAATTTAAGTAATCTTTTCCAAGTAGTTATTTTTTGTTATACCACAACTATTTCCAGAAGCTAATGTCGTATGGGAATTTTATTCTTACATTTTTTCAAATAAATTATGTTCTTTACAATATCATATGAAACATTATTAAGATAAAATATTGAATAAAAATATATATTTTTAAGTAAAAGTAAGTGAATGCAGTTCATTAAAAATAAGGTTATATAACAATGCGAATAATAGTTCTCAATTTCGTAACAAGAATTTTCTAATATTTAAAATTATAATTTAGTAATTAGTAATGAGTTTTTTGTAGTCGCGTGCAAATTAAACGCATGGGTGACCTCGAATAAATTATTGGTATCAGCGCGGAGTTTCTGTGCTTTAATAAACAGTCTCGCAGCTTCACGCTACAATTAGAATCATATATTTATGTATTCGGACTTTGTAACTACATGAGAAAAATCATATCTCGTAGATTTCTCACTAGACAGTAGCTTATCACTTATATACTTATAATTATATTTATTATTTTTATACAAGGTAAAAAAAATATTCACCAATAATATTATAGAATGACATGCTTGTTATTTTAGGTAGTACTAAAATAAACTGCAAAAATAAAATAATATTAAAATTTAGGTTAATTCAGTTTGTTTCAGTTAAATTTTGACATAAGAATCTATAATGTTTTCCTTTAGCTACTACTTTGGCTAACTACTTTAGTACTGATTTAGAAAAAAAATATTTTGTGCATCAGAAAACACTAAACAGTGGAAATAATGAAGATAAAACTGTAGTTCTTATATTTATGTTTACATGTAGGTAGTGTTTATTTTATTTATTTTGTGAGAAGCAGTTTCATGACATCATAACTGCAAACTTAAATCAAGATCAGACATTTGAGTTGCATGCTAATTTAGTTGCAGGTTTATTGCATCATTTTTGAATGAAAATTTGGATTATGAATGTATCTTTCGTCAGAATTGTAAGTTTTTGTGTATGTAAAGCAGGCGTTATAATTCCGTATAATTAATTATTATTACTGCGCCAGTGCTCGACTTTAATTACATTACAGACTACTCTCTGCAATAATCGCGGGAGGCTAGAGAAAAAAGAGAAATGACCTTGATGCTCCGTCTCTTTCTACCTTTCCTCCTTCCTCCTTCGATGTGGTTTTTTCGATTCGGCTGATTGAAACAGAAAATTGATTTAATTCGATGTAAATTATGTGATCGTTCCTAGGTACGCTATAAGGAGGGATAAACATAAATTTGTATATTTTAATTGTGCTATAAGGCGGGGTGTATTCCAAGGTTGTTCGACCAAGTATTTTGTTATTTGTTATTGACTGCCTATCAACAATCGTAATTTATGTGATTATTGGTTACAATGCTAATAATTTTGTGTAAATACTACATATCAAGGAAAGTGAAGAAAACAGACTTGTTATTCTAAGAATAATTAATAGTATCTTTCTAGATCTTTAATATTTATTAGATTCTATAAGAAATCTCTAGGGTTAGGTAAACTTGTCAATGTTTCAATGATTTATGTTTTTTTAATACAGATGTCACAAGTACGTATGAATTATGGAAATATTTTTATTTTATTACTATCGTGAAAGAAAAGCTATAAAAAATTAATTTGTAATATTTCACAGAGAATTTATTGAAGGACTTTCATTATACTTCACACATTGTGTTTATTATAAAATTATTTATAACCACAAATATTTACAAAAAGTTGATCAGTTATTCTGTTTAGTTATGGTTCAACAGTTAATTAAATGACGTTAATTAATTGGTTCTCTTTCAATTATGTGGAGCATGGAACAGGAATTCCG
This sequence comes from Stenolophus ochropezus, assembly GCA_035578165.1. Lineage (NCBI taxonomy): Eukaryota > Metazoa > Arthropoda > Insecta > Coleoptera > Carabidae > Stenolophus > Stenolophus ochropezus. Next base: position 363,139 of record JAQOWZ010000011.1, on the reverse strand, counting down.
CTCAATTCATAACAAGTTTAATATCATATTTTAATGGTACATTTTGGCAGGTGTCAGCTTTAACGGAAATTCCTGCATTTTTTCATGAAAAGTCTGGAATATCCACAAAAAATACCACATTGAAATAAGATATTTTAACGACTATTTCAGTCATACATTTATACGAGTCCTCCGAATACAATTTATGGTTAAATTTTATCCAGACAAATTTTCGGATTGCTTTACTTGAGCCTGTTGCTAATGATTAAAATGTCATTTTTGACACTCGTTTGTCTGTTACTTTTCATAAATTTTTCCAATAAATTCATGGCTCTTTTAATATTACTTAAAAAGAAATTTGATAAATGCACAATTTCATAGTTAAGGTTACATTTATAAAAATTTTAAGTTTGAACTGTTGTCATTTTATGAATTTAATTGGTAAAATTTACTAATAATTCCTGCGAAGTAACAACGTCAAACGAACAACTATTTGTAAATTTTCCAATAAATTAATAGTTCTTATTATACTTACGAAGAAAAATCGTAATAAATATATCGTTATGTAATTTAGTTGTGTGATAAGGTAATAAAAAGCAAATGGTATCTGTTGATCAGCGTTGTGTATTTATGGTTGAGTTTAGGATTTACGCAATTGCTGAGAGAGTTGAGCGAGCAGTGAGAACAGGACGCACTTGCGTCTCGTACACGCAATTAACAGCGCACGCGTAAACCATCAAAGGGCATTCCGTGTCCGGCCCGTGATGTACAAGATGTTAGACGTGTCATGCTTTGCATTCTCTTGTAAGTCGTGCACGCAACTCTTCATTTTAATTGAATATCGGTGTAAGATTTTTTCCCTGCTCACTGTGTTACTGAATTTTAATGCAATTATGCCTTGAACTTAACTATTCCCAGAACAAATTCTTTAAGAAAAGAGAAATTGTTTCCGATAAACGTGATTCATCAGCTTTACGACATTGACAAATTAGGTTGCAGCTTTACTTGAAATATTGGAAAAATGGATGAGTAATAAAACATTTTTTGTTGAGAAAATTTACTGTTTATTGTTATTTTATCCTCCGCCTATCAATAGGTATATACCTAGATAAGGGAAGTATTGTTTTTGGTGAAATTTCTCAAGTGTGAGTTTTCAACATATGAGCACGAATTAGAGTACCGAGAATACGATTTTATTATTTTTACCGTGTTGTATGTCCGTGTGTTCGTCCACGATAACTCCAATACCAAAGTGGATGACTATCTTGCTTCGTTCCCTTCGTCATGGTGTAAGTCAATAGCGTATGAGAATAGTAGGTTATGAGCAATTATTATCTCATGTGAAATTATTTATGTGTCAGATAATAATAACATTGATAGTTTCTTTTTAAGGAGCTAGTAACAATTTAATTAGTAATTAAAGTTAATCACGTAGCGATTTATTGTAACAAGGTGTGAAGTTTTTATCTGAACGCAGTTTTTACAAAGTGTTGGTTACGTAAACTAGTAGTAGGTAGCGTATATCGCCTTTCCTTGCAATTTATTCGCTGATGTGAGATCGCTGGTTCCACTTGTCGTATTCTACCTTTTTTATTCTGACAATAATTTTGGTTAATTTATACAAAGAGTCACACACTAACACACTAACGGATCATCAGCGAAAAAGAAAAGATACAAATTAAAACTTTCGCTCTCTGTCACGTCTTTCAACATCAGGTGCTCTCTACCAGTGTCTCCAAAAGTTTCACATGTAATAATCACATCAATTTTGATTGTATAAGTTAAGTTCTTGTTCTTCAGTAAATCTTACGAAATAGAATAATTGCGGCAAGACAAAAACGATTAATTATTATTGCTAATTAATAACTGTTCTTTGGATAATTACAAGTTATAAACAGTAAAAATGAGAGTAATTATTGTTTGTAGTAAAACTGCTTTAAGTTTAAATATTCATAAACGAAGCCGTACAATTAATTTACTATTTCATCGACATAAAATTTATGTTACCATTCTATGTACTTATGATCTAAATAATTTGTAATGGTGTACGCATATCCACAATAAGGTACACTTAAACCAATTGGTCTCCGTAAATTTTTCCTAATAAAATCGAGAAAAAAAAATTTATTATAACAACTAAGTACACCAATTTAGTTTCCGTGCACCTGTAAATTACCTAATTTAAATACAAATAACACATCAGCTAAAGAGTTAAAAATGGAAAACAGTAAGCCAGCTATTCCTGTTAGCATTTTAGAAGCACTGGTATAATCACGAGTGATAAACGACCAGGGAAGCCTATAATGATAGATATTTATTTGTTTTTCGTAGCCTCTTGACACATTTAGCGTTTTTTTTCTTATTTGTTGTACGTCTTCAGATTATCCGATGCTGTACGGCACGATGACGTTATTAAACAGGTCTGCGGCAAGATTTACTAAAATGTTCGCTATGTCGTATGTTAAGCTGAGTTATTTACAGAGTATCAGTGTTAATGTTGATGAGATTTTAAAATCTGGGATTCCGCACTGTGAAAGTGGATTTCTTTGTGTCATACTTGTTTTAATTGACATAAACGTAATTTTATTCTAGAATTTGACATAAATTGACGGTATGGAATGGGGAATCAGCATCATAACGGTTTATTACTCACATTTTTTTTATAAAGTGAAAAAGACAAATTAAAAATTACTAATGATCAATCATTTATTCAAATTGATTAATTACATGATGAAAGATTAGTCAGTTTGTATTTCTCTAGGACATTTTTCGTTTATTATTCATTTGTAATCAAGGATTATTTAGAAAAAATAAATTTCTGTAAATTAATGTGTAATATTCGTTAAAATATAATACTTTAGTTAAAAAAAGTTAACGCCAATTAAATTAGTATATTCAAATTTGCAAAAAGTGACTTCCTTTGGTAATTACTGACGTATTAAGACTGGTGACACATATCGACATGAATATTTAAATTCTACTTTCATTTTTTGCTGATATTCGATATTGGGTGTTACGCGAAACAGTTTTTCTTTCCATAATCGTGGCGAAATATCCAGGGGCATGCTTTTCGTATGAATCACTGGTTCATGTAACAGGTAGCCACGTGGAAACTCCCACAATGTAAATAAATAATCAAATATGTAAATAAAAATAACAGTAACAATATTATGACATTTTAATCCTGATTGAAGATAGCAGTAAACTGCATTCCAATCACCAATCAATATGCATTTTCCCACGGCTGTAATTGTTCATACTTCTTCGATATGCACCTTCTTATCTCTACGTTATTATAATATATTTCCTTCTTAATTAATCTGCTTTATACTTTTTCCTGTTTGGTTTTTGACCACCTTGTAGTGGACCACAGGAAGATTATCTCTTTTCTTTGCAAGTTTATCAGCTTCTCATTTTGTAGGATTCCATTGACATTTCAGGTACAAATTAGATCCGTAATATAAATCAAAGAAACCCAATTTTTAATATTTTGAGATATAAATAACAATTTAGTAAGTGACACGTTGTAATGTTAATGTATTCAGTTTATAAATCTGTCTTGTTGATTTATCTTGTGACTCCTCCTAGCCACCCACATGAGGCCTGATAAGCGATAAGCATCCAACCACTTCATTCCTCTATCAGTTATCACTAATCTCGGCCCACGTATGCGCACAGACTACGCAAATCGCTGGTCGTGTGATAAATCAGCAGCTGTGACTTGGCACGCTAACCGGAGCGGAGTGAGAAATGAGAAGACCCGGCGCTTGTGGCTAATGAGCAGCCACAGCCGGGAACTTATTACCGGAGATGAAGCATGAGTGCACAGCAAATGGAAATAAACGAGGAAATACATTGCCAGTACTTTGGGTTTAGATTTATGCGCGCTTCTATTCTTGCTTACTGGAAATTACTTCTAATGGTTTTGCTTTCCACTCTACCGAAGAACATTAAATAATTATCACTAGGATTTCAATCCAGGATACAAAGAAGAAACTATTATAGTATAATGTACAAGCATGGAATGGTACTCATTTCATACGAGTAAGAAAATTTTTAACATGAGCTGATAAATGAAGATTCCAAGCGAGTTGTACACTATACTTTTTAATGAGTTGTATTTTTGTTATTGCTGCGGATACATGGTATATTGTAAACACATTTTAATTTCCTACAGTACCCTTTGACAACTTTAAGGTATAAATTTATATCTCACAGTTCTGTATCGCATTATTTAATTTTTGTTTTGTATCTAGCTGCTAGGAAATAGTGAAATGAAGACATCTTTATTATTAAAATATAAATGAATTAGGAAAAAATATCGTGATTGTAGAAAAAGTATAGTGTACAACTCAGTTGGATTGTCCATTTCATACTCGTATGAAATGATTACCATTTCATGCTTGTTGTACAAGATACTATTAAAAACTGTATTCTGTAACTGAATGCAGATAAAATAAAGCGATAAAAACTAGGGCAAAAGTATTTATTTTTATTGGAATATTTATTCAATTATAATGCATAAATGTTAACTTATTTCTACTGATTGCCAATAATATTTATTATTAATAAGGAATGCAATTAGTATAATTTCAATATGCATCTTGTTATTAGTACTGATAATTTACTTTTTATAATATGGTATTTATGTTTTTATTTTATCATTTCTTACATTTTTCTGTCAAGTTTATCAAGACATCTACATACATACATAATAATAATTTAAGTGAGATATATATTTTCTTGAATATATGTGGATATGTTACACTATATGAAAATTATAAAAGAATAAAAAAAAACTAAAATCTGGTCATGCAATTTATCGATAATAAAATTAATAACTAGAACATGCAACTAAAGACTAAAGACAGTTGCCTGATTAACTTTAAGATTCAACAACAACCACAACACAAATCATGAATTTAATTAGTTGTAGACCTGAAATGCGAAATATCAATTTCCCTTCGTGTTATAATTATACGGCTATAAATGAAAGAACCAATTTTTATCGTTAATCATATGCAATGCTACGTATAATTTATCTGATATTAACACGTGACATTATTTATTGAGGATAATGTTATAGTTGCTAATTGGTCAATTATCGAACTCATTTTGAGAGGTAAATTAAATATTTATTTAAAAAAAATATGATTTACAGTATTAACGTAAAATGACGAATAATAATTATTACACCTTGCCCAGTTTTTTGCAAGACGAGTGGTAGATTTATATTAGTCTGTAAAATGATTTGGAAGATTACTAGTGCCCTTAATAATTAGATCAAATTATTTATGATATTTGAAACACGTTTGAAATAGAAGAATATCGTAAACTACAAAGAGAAATTAGTTGAAAGAAAATGGAGGACTTCGCATAAGACAATAAATCGCACAGAGTTGTATATGGTAAGCTAAGGAATTCCTAACAAGTGGTATGTACAATTTATTTGCGCACCTACATCTGTTTACAATTGGAATTATTTAAGCTTTTGTTTATTTTCTTTGAATATCATTGCGATAAGCACTCGCACTCATACATTACGTTTAAGTATTTACACTGAGTGTTTTAAGCAGCAGGAAATAATTTGTAAATACTTGGCAGATTCAGTTATTGGTAATCAACTTTTTTATGTAATTTTCCGTGAGAAACGAGAAAGGAGTAATGTAAAAGTAATGATTTTTAACGGTTATATAATGAGATGTAACAGATAGATTAGATTGCGGATCAATTTATCATAAGTTGTATCTTCATTTTCTTTTACATGACTTTTATTTATGGATATGAAAGATGTATTCAATTTGGAGTACAACAAATCAATAAGTTTATTGTTCTAAATAAAGCAGTTACCATTTATAGACTTTTAAAATAGAAACAAATGTATATTAATTACTTTTATTTAAATAATCGAAGCAATTAACAACACAGATAGTGATCTGTGTATACAAATGAGTAGTCATAAATATCGATACAATCTTTTCGATTGCAGTTTTATTGTTGCCATTAAATAGATAACTTGGAAATAGAAATCTATTCTAACTTTGTAATAAAAACTACAGTTTACTAGTGGGAAAGATGTTTTCCTTCATTATTCCATACATTTGTGCAAATTTTTGGAATATACATATATATATATATATATATATATATATATATATATATATATATATATATATTTACGATAACATACACTTAAACCAATTAGTCTCCATACACTAGCAAAAAACAAAATCTTTTGAATATATATACATAAAATAATTTTTATATTATAACTTATTGGCATTTTTATCTGGAGACTGTGGGGACGTTTTAATTGTTGTCTACAATTGTACAATAACTATTCTAGCAGTTTACCTGTGGTATGTTTGGGGACATTATTTTGATAGATTTAATAATCCATTAACTCAAATTTTTCAGCATATTTTTCCAAATTATGTAATTTTTATATCAATCAGTGCAAAATTATTATAGTTACTGATTTCAAGTAGTTTTTGGATTGATAAAATAATTTTGAACCTCAGAAGTATTGTATTGTATAGAATGATTAGCATAGTATTTGATAGGATGTGACAGTGCGGAAAAGCTGAGAATATGCGATGTAACTCACATGCTCAGAACCGTATGATTAAAGCTTATTGTTATTGAACGCTGCACGGAACAATCTCTTCCCGTTACAATGCCGCATCTCTGCGTGCAACAAAGCGACACAACATATCATTGTCGTGTGCCGTGTGCTCACATTTCTCTGGCGTCCGCAGATCTAATGCGAGATAAAGTTATTTACATCGCGCTTATCGTGATGTATGGATCGCAGATTCAATTGTTCAGGGCCCTCGGATCTAGATCTGCACCTGCGCCCGAAGCAGAAACGCATTCCGCGGACAGCGACGATCATATCTCACTGCGCCCCTGCATCCCACCAGGAAATTACACAGATATTGACTTCATTTCAAGGAATTCGCTGTTCCCGAGATACCTAGATTCATTATTGTTGTTATTAACATTCCTCGGTAAGTAAGTAGTAAGTCTTTCTTAACTTTAAAACCGACACTGTATTTAGATATACACAGGGCGTAACACAAATAAATATATTCAATTTAACCAGTCACTATACGTATTTAAGCAGGTTCTGAAGATAACATTTTAAAAGCAACTTTAGGATAATTTGTTGGTGTCTACCAGTCGTTATCAAGTATATAAAATAACAGTTAATAATTTGGTTTAAAAATAAAAAATCTTGTGATCGTAAAATAACGTAGATGGTATTTATTATAACTGCTTTGTGTAAGACATGAAGTGGCTGGCAAAATAAAACAAAATAAAGAGACGAGCGTAATCAGTAAAGATGGTAGTTTGTTTATGACGTACAGCTTTCCATTAGCAGTGTTAAATAATCGGTGATAAAGTAAAGCACGTTGAGTTTTCATCTCGTTGCCAAAAACATCCTTTCACTTCTCATCACGCACCTTTCTCCCTCGCTGCTCTGAGGCTTTGTTATCTGCGCCGAGCCTGCACAATATTTGCACAATGGTAACACCTAGCCTATTACAACACGAGATTACAAGGCATTACAGCCCACGCAAACCTGCCACGCTACGGATGCATTGGCTGGTAATCACACGCATCGAGAACGCTGCGACTTATTCATTTGTCACCTATGCTTCCATAGCCGCTGTTTGTGCAGGGTGGCTACTCTTCAACATGTTTCAGTTCCATATTAACAGTTATTCATGCGCTTCTGCTGCTAATGATATTCCTGACTGTCGTTACCCAGCGTTCATATCTCCGGGTTTCTTTCTTGCGCGAGCGTTCATATCTCCGGGTTTCTTTCTTACGCGATCGTTCATATCTCTTTCAAAATATCACGTTTTTACAACAAATTCAACATTTTTTTTTAATAATCTCTCTTTATATGCAACAAGTAGGGCTGGTGACCCAAAATGAGTGAAGTAGGAGATCTGGGGTTCGATTCCCATTGGTGCTAGCTATTAATCTGTTGTGTTCGCTTACTTTAGAACATAAAATATTAAAAAATATAAATATTAATTTATTTTTTATGTTTAATTGGAATTTTTAATAAGCAATATAAATGCATGTAGTTTTGTGTAAAACGAAATAGTACTTAATGAACACTATAATCATTCTAGAGTCATTCTTTTCCTATAAAACAGTACATCCTTAAAAAGCCAACAACAATGTTATTTATAGTTATTACACTATAAACATCAATAGCATACGAATTTTAGAAATTATAAGTAACAATAGTGCGTAAATAACTGAGCGTGAATTATCTCCTTCTGGATTTAGTTAAAATCCATTAAAATGCCATTCTCTTCCTTAACCGTCTAACATTGTCATGTATTACCACAATGTGCATATTCCCATGCTGAGTGCGTGCAGCCCGCACTAGCTACTGCCGCGGCGGCTTTGAGCAAGATACGCATGCAGTGCGCGGACAGATGACGTCCTGACAACAGATACCACCATTCATTCGCATTTTTAGCACGGGCTGCGCTGACGGCAGAATATGAACTATGATTTATGCAGAGAAACGATGATCGAGTAGGGTATTGTCAAGTCAAAATCATCACAAGTATAGGAGAAAGTATTGCAGACTTTAAACTATTTATCAAACTAACACTGCACATTTCTCATGCAGAAAATATTGCGAAAATCTGTCCCAATAAAATTAGCTCAATTTATAAAAGACAATTTTATTATGAAACAATAATTTCCAAAATTTAGAATGGGTTTCACTTCAAGACGACATATTCCAATAGTTACTACAATACAAGTAAAATACTTATTGTGAAATTTACAACTATGACATGTGTGATTTTATCATATTAGCTACTGTGCGTTCAAGATAACTTGGCGTGTCAAAAGAATGTAAGGCAGTTCGCTATTCCTAAGTTGCGTTCTGTCAAATATTTATTCTTACGTCGATGTCGCACTTCTCCAGAAGTGAAATAGTGATTTTACAAAATTTAGCTTATGATCCATCTTTTCGAAAGTCGGAGCTCATCGAAATTATAGACAAATATAAACGCATAGTACATCTTGTTCAAATGTACTTTAATATTTGTACGTTTAGTAAATGAGGTTATATTCTATTTACTACAAAAGCATTCAATTTGTAAAAGCATTACTTAAGCCATTAAATATCACAAAGCACTTCTCAGTGGTGTAAACAGAGCCTCGCAGTCCTAAAGCTCCGTTTACAACACTAAACATCACTAGAAAATTTATTACCATTCCGGATAGCAAGTATAAAATTAAGAAATAACCATCAGACTCCTACACCTAGCATTCTTTGTCCGTATTGTTGGTATTTTGACTAGGCGATGTTCTGTTTTTATTTTAACGCCCACAATTTTAAAAGATGAATTGTGATGTTAATTGCAACGTAGAATCTACCATAAAGGTAATATTTATGGTCGCTGTTTCGTATGACTACATGAAAATTATTTTTCGTAATTAAACGATGACGCTTTCTACGTATTAATTAAGCTTGTATATTTTCTTTATGTACTAGGAAATAATTTATGGTTTGTGTTTAAATCATAGCTAGTGAGAAATGATATGCGATGTTAACACCGTTGTGAATAATGCTGAATAATTCTACGTGGCAACGGGTTGTGCTTCACGTATTCACTTTATGCATATGTATGCACTAGCAAACTATTTGCTATTCTTTCAAAAGAATTATATTTCAACATAACACTTAGCACTAGTGAAGCAAGAATTAAGCTCAATGATGTTCATTAGTAATTAAACATCCAGTCAAAATATGAGATGTAATAATTAAAAAAAAAAAATATTTCAATAGTTTATCAGCATGTTTAGACTTAGGTCCTCGCTTTCTTCGTTTCTAGTGATAACAATGGAAATGTTGTGCATTTTTCTTCTTACCGTTAGTTACTTTAAGTATTGTTTTTTTTCTAAAAATTTAAGTAAGGAAATAAATTATTTCTTTATCGTTCGTATGGACACACCCAACCTGTGAGATGCATAACTTTTTAAATTTCTTTATCTTATCCTTTTAGTATACAAGACTTTAAGAATTCTACTATTCTATGCTTGTATAATAACTAAACTTTTTTGCAGACTTCTACATCTTCTGGATTTCCATCCCAAGTAACAAATATCCTTTGAATTTACAACAATTTATAATTCCGCCACTGGTGCCCCTCCTTGCTCCTGCCACGTGGCACGCCCTAGTCACGTGACCGTGCGGCGCCAGGTTCGAGCCCGGTGGGGACCTGGTTGTGATTAGTCACGGCGTGTGTGTGTGCGTGTGATTGACGGCCGGGTGAAATGGCCATGGACATTTTTAAGGTTCCGCGTTGGAATGAGTTTAATGGATGCATGTGATATCATACTTATTATAAGACGGAATGTTTGTATAGATGACTGATATTGTTATTGTTATGAGGGCTTGATTTTTTGTCTGCCGTTATTGCATTATTTACAAGTTGTAAATTACGAAATTGAACAGTAATACTCTACTTCAAGCACCACATAAATATATCAATACTCTATTTATATAATTCAGTGACATCTTAAGATCAGACATGTTTTTTATTTTTGGATATCGTAAAAAATTTTGATGACCAAGTTGCCCACATAGTTTTACTCGGAAGTAATTATACATACAAAAATATACTAAATAATAAAGTTGTAGAAGATCCAGTAAAACCATGTACTCAATTTTTGATTCCACCCCGTATGATGTTGATACAAATTTTGACATTTACTGCAGAAATATGATGGCATGTAATTAACAATAATTAGAAAACAATTATGAAATTATTGTGACTGTTGTAATAAATAATTGTTTTTAATGATAGGCCATTTTGCGTTTATTGCGAATCACGATATCATGAACTATCGATTTAGTATTAATTGATGTGAACGAGAACTATTAATTACAAATTATAAAAATATGAATTTATCTGCTTCGCAATTTATTATAAGTTTTACTCGATCAATTAATAACAGGTGTAAAATTGCTATAGCACAATAAATTCTCAAATACTTAAAAATGAAAACTTGTTGAAAAATGACGTAGTAATAAACAATTTATTAATTGTAACAGATTTCAATGATATTATATATAGATGTTGCCGTAGATTTCATAAATTGTCAGTATTTATGAATTTGTATGTTTATTCTAACCTTAATATTGTAATATATGTGTTTAGCCAGTACATAAATAGTTTTCACTTAAAAATATGAAGATTAATTTATATTTATTGCGACACTACTATAATATTAGATTATAGCCATTCAGAATACACGTTTTTATTATTTCAATTTCAACAAAGCTTTTACTTTCACGCTCAGATTTGTATAGTAAAAATATTTAATTGCAAAGATTTGTTATGCGTCATCCACAACTGTTGCCTAACAATAATTTCCACCGGTTTCAAGACGAGCGAAGAGAAAATTAAGAGGACTTATTATTTAGCAGCTATTGCTTCAAAAACTATTAATAACTGCTCAATTTTGCAATACACGAAGTAGGTACTTTTACGAATATAATGTACTATGTTATTTTATGTCAATTTAACAAAGAATTAGAATAGCTTTATAGTAATACCATATTTAGAATAAGTACAGTAAGAATAAATTTTTATAAAGCGTTGTATTAAAAGATTTTCCTGCTTTTCCCTGTTTGAAATTAGAGAAAACCATATTGAGACAGAAATAAATAATTCAAAGCGAAGAAGAAATGTGACAGTAATTTAATGTATATAATCGTTTATTCATTGAAAACATAGATGTCATATCGCTGAGAAAAGAGCATTAGAAACAAAAAGCTAGTTTCATTTTTGAAGTAATTTAAATACATATCGTTTTGTTAATTAATATTAATAACAGTAGCCTTAAAAATATAGTGCAAATTTTTGTTTAAAATAAATAAAAGCGCTTTATAAAAGTTAGCTCATAATGCAGACCATTGTTTAATAGCTTGAGTTCTAATTCATAAATCATTTATTTTTAATGGTTTTATTTGAGCAACTGTAGGTGACACGTTAAAAATAAACAGAAAAATAAAATAGTTATTTGAGCTATTTGTACATTAAAGAATAGATGAATAATGGAAAGAGAAACAGTATTTATGGATAGAAAATGGTCTGATAGATGTCATAACACGAAGAAACATAGCGGTAGAAACAAAGAGCGCACGTTGTAGTCTCGGTGAGCACATAAATAAGGAGGCTCAACACTCAACGCATACGTAATTCATGTTCCCATGCTTAGCGCACGAGGCATACAGATCCAATACTTTCCTATTTGATCCACATGCTACAGTTACCGCATGAATCATCATAAATTATGAATATTAATTGTAAATGAAGGGGAACATTCGCTGCTTTTCTCACATTGCTCGTATTTTATAATCGCAAGCCGGCTCTTTGAAGCTAATCGCTGGAAACGTACAGTCATTAGTGAATATTACGGTTTTGGTATTGTTGATTTGTTATGTTAATTGAAGACAAGGCTGATCGGATGTATCATTACTTTAACTCGCTTAGCTGGGATTACAGTCTTCCATCGTTTTGACTTGTCTTACTACCGCTTTAATCTTCCACTACACTACTTATTTTCCTATAAATCATATAAGCGATAACACCGGGATATTTAACTGAATTACGTCTGATCACAAGCTTCACAATATTCCGGTTTCTATTACTAATATTTCATCTAACTTTCTGATAAGGCAATCTGATGAATTCAAACCAATTTATATAACACTGTGTAACCAGTTTCATTTAGAGACATTATATTACTTAATGATTATTAGTTATACACATATGACAAAAGCGCATCAAATGGTAATTTTTTGTTACAGAAGCGCACCAAAGATTAGGTTAGGTTAAGTCAGTTTAGTTAGATTAGGTTAGGTTAGTTCAGGTTAGGTTAGTTCAGGTTAGGTTAGTTCAGGTTAGCTTAGGTTAAGTTAGATAAGGTTAGGTTAGGTTAAATTAAGTTAGGTCAAGATAGATTACGTCAAGTTAGGTTAGTTCAGATCTGGTTAGTTTAGGTTAGGTCAAGATAAGTTAGATTAGCTTAGGTTAGGTCAGGTTAGGTTAGGTTAGGTTAGGTTAGTTTAGGTTAGATTTGGGACGAAAGAAAAAGACTTGCAGGCATACTTAATATGAACGATATACTTCTGTCATACAACCAAAAACAGATATGTTGTATGAGGTTAAAATTTATATATATTATTTTAATATTACATTTATTGATTTCAGGAAGTTAAGGAAAATATATTACAAAAGAAATAGCAGTGTGATGATTAAGAATGATAATTTTTTAAATATTATTATTCATAATAGTTATTTTATATTACATGTATTTATTATATTACTTTGTTTTTGTCTGGAGGCTAATGTTATTTGCGTGATTGTAAAAGATAATTGATTTCATGCTAGAAATAAATTGTAAAATATATAAATGCAATCATTTTATGTTTTCAACTTTATCATTTGATGTCATCCTAAATAATAATCACATTTTATTTAATTGACGCTTTGACGAGTAGGCGTAAATTTTGAGAAGTAATTCCAACACATGTCCTAGTTAGAATGCGAGAAAAGTTTCCGGTGTGTGATTATTGTCTACTTTCCAATGCAAACAGAGAGACTTGAACGATCCGTCAAGCGACCGCCCACATGTCAGGCTTCAGCAACTTCAAAATCAATAAGACGTGTTAGGAGGAGGGGTGAAGGGAGAGATTTGCATAACTGGTTCTTCATTTCGCCCGGAGTAATTAAAACAAATTACGTGCTCTCCTGTTAATTGTGTAAGACTTCGGCTGAAGGCCTAGCTCACCGGAATACTTTCTTAACGAACATATGGCAAGAGGATATGAGAAAGATGATCTAATGTTACAACTCATTATTTTCTGCCTGTCATCGTATACGAAAAATTTATCTATAAATTACTATAACGACTGTGCCGATATTTATATCCAACAGTGAAATATGGAGAAGGATCTGTGCTTGTACGGGGCTGTATAAGTACAGAAGGGATGGAAAACTTAATTTTCATTTATTCATGGGAAAGTGGGTTATTTCAATATTTTAAAAGAGAATTTAGAAAAATGTTCTCTTGTTCTTATTACAATTTAATTTTTTCCTTCTGAAAATTTGAAATTATTTCTGGCGCAAAGTACTAACTTAAGCAGAAAAAAACTGATACTTTTCAGCTTTTGTTAGTCAGCTGATTATTTGTGGACTTTGGTAGTGTTTTATTTTCCTTATAAAAAAACATAATTATGATCTGTGGTATTTTATTATTCATTTATACTGGAATAGATTATTATTTATTTATATATTTATATTAAATACAGTAAACAACTATGAATACTCACGTAGTTAATCTAGGTTGTAACTGTGAATATTTGTGAACTTTTAATAAAATTTAAACTATATAGTGAAATATTTTGTGTAGGGTATTTAAACAGCTAGTTAAGTTGGAGAACAGGAAATAATGTATGATCAGAACTACTAATGGCGTGCACAATACAGCCATGAATACGCTTGTGAGATTCACTGTATTTGGTATTCGTTCGTGCCGAGTGAAATTGTAAGTACAAGACGGGTGAACGGAATTTTTAACACAAATTTTGCAAAATAGGAAACGTGCTAGGCTGTTGTACTTATACATACATGAACATGAACGCACGTACATTTAGGAGAAGGGGGTATATGACCCAGATGCTTTATAAATAGGAAGTTATGGCAATATAAGTACGCACGGACTTATATGGGCGCTGAATAATATGAAAGATAAAGTCATTAAATTATTAAGGTCGTGAGAATCTCCTTACAAACCTATAAATTGTACTAAATAAATGTACAGATATAAATTTCTGTCTGATGCCGATAATAGACCTTTAACATTTAAACCGTGTTTCACAAAAAATAAAACGTTTAAAATAGACAAACAAAAAGTATCAAATAAAACCTACATAGAATGACACGTGAAAAGGATTTTTTAGTTTTATTAATTATGATATTCTCTAATTAAAGATTAATTAGTTTTTTTACAACAAAATTAAAAATTCTTTTCATATTCAAATTTTCAATGCATGTCTTTTCTAGATTAATTAATTCAAAATAGCATGCGGTCCTTCATTTTGCATTGACTGCAGTTCCTTGTGCAAAATGCTTAGTAATTCCAACAGAATTAATACCTGAGTTGTAATTCCCTAGGGCATGAAATGAAGAAGTTAAAATGAAGTTGGTTTTATTAAAGCAGGTCCAGATCGTGATGTTTAGAAAGCGATATATAATCTTTCGCATCGTGTTAACTAATTTAGTGCATTAGATTTGAAGCACGTACGATGCCCAAAGCGAGAGTGATTTTTTACAAGGATCGTATATCGTGTTTCTGGTCGTAAATCACTCGGTTTGTTAAAACCTTTGGATATTGTTATTATAGTTTGACATCTTATTTGATAGAATTCGATTTCGTGCTGGCATTGGTGTTTTAATATTAAGGTTACAACAGATTAAAATTGTGTTCATGATAAGTGCTTCCTCATGAGCGCCGACGAAAGAAATACTAGAGAAAACACTTTAGAATGCTTTAATTCTTGACTCATTGAAACCAAAGCACAATCCAGAGCAGCCAAATCTGCTCCAGAATGTGTTCTGGTTTCAGCAAGCCAAGAATTAGAGCACACGCTGAAGCGTGCTCCAATTCCTGGGCGGCTGAAGTAGATCACCTTCAGGGCATTTTATATTGGAAGATCTTTTTCAATTAAATTCGCATGTTAAAATATAGTCACATATTTTCAAGATGTATATCTTTAACACCCAGTATAAAGGTAATTAAGAGTGATGATTGATCGTAATAATTGAAATATAAATATTTTATGAAGGATGTAACGCCAATAAAATTTAAAAAGTAATTTACCTATGATTTAAAGCACAGGAATCATTTATAGTAATTTCATGTAATAAAACAATTTTAAATCCCATTGTCATAAAACGGTTGCTTGATTTCCAATTTGAAATTTAAGTCAAGGAAAGGAAGCTAATGAAACATTAGTAGCAATAATTTTTCAATTATCTCGAGATGATATAGTACAAGAAATAAGTGTTCAGGATTCAAGCATTTCATAAGAGCAGAGAAGGACGAATATTGAACAAATTCGCAATAAGTGAAGGTAGTAAAAATGAATGTACAACATCCGCTGATTGAAGAAAGCGGTGGATATGAAACAAATGTAGCATCATGTCACGCTGGAGGCTAGAGCTCGTTCCAATTCCCGGGTTTCGTGTAATTATTTCCCAACGCATGCGTACGTGATGACTTAATGATGCATTCGGCAACGATTTGTTTTTGTTTTCCCGGGTGTCGCAACACTTGGAGCTCATCTGCGTGGGTTCTCCGTGTAGCAGGTTGAGTTCGCCGCGGGCCACAAGTGTTGCAAATATATGTTAATATGACGTGAACATGTGAAGAGCGGGCTTTTGAAATATGTACCAGTTGGTTGAGGAAGTGATTAATTACTGCAGCCATACCGTTCTCTTCTACCGCTGATTAGATAGCGGTGGCTTAATACTTATACCGTTCTGTTAACTACTACTTTGATTTACCTTACCTCAAATTTTCAACTAGATACAGAAACTGTACAAATTATGTTGCTAAATTTTGTAAATATTGTTAAATTATGCTATTAAAACGATACGTTTAATAAGCATGTAGGAAAAAACCTATATAAAATGCTAATCATTTTGAATATTTATTTATATTACTAAAAATTTCACTGTGTAACATAAATTTGTTTTTACACATGTTAAAGGGGAATGTTCAGGCTTTAATGTAATATATGAATATTAAAAATTTAACGCCTACTGTAAAAGTTATTGATGTATATTTCCAACTGCCTATAATTATTTCTCCGATAGTAATACCATATTCCGTGTATGTTTTGAATTAAATTATTATTTTTGTCTTTTTGGTTCGAAACATGGTAACTTTGTAGTACGTTGTATAACATATTAATCACTGAAACTGGATTTAAGATGAACTGTTATATTTAATTTGCAAAGCTATGAAATTGATGTAATTACTGGAAAAAATTAAAGTGTTTTTATAACTGATGCTATCGCAGAAGTGCCAATTTGAAATTAATTGAATATAACTGCAGATGTGCCATGAATCACACGAGAAGAAACATCAGGCAAAGTTGATTAAAAATCCAACACATTTACATAATTTACTTACGATAGTAATCAGGAATTGCATCTATAAACACTGCGCCAGAGCCATTGGCGTGAATGAACAGATGATATTGAATCAAGTTGGCCAATTCCTTGTTTCTGTCTCCATCTTTAGTAGGACCAGTTTGCAAATTTCATATCGGTCATCTGGTCGTAAAAATCCTTCTCCTTACCCTCCTTTCCAACTTAGATATAAAACTCTACTCCTACATGTCGTAAACGTGCAATCAAACACGATTGACGAAATTTGATCGCTTTGGACAATCAAGGAGACATTATATTCACTTTCATTTTCAAAGCCATTTGAATAAATTTCGGACAGTATCAGATAAGATTGAAACAATAAATTTTTGAATAAAATTATATTTGTTTATTAGACCGATCATAGTACAAGTTGTTATCGTAATAGAATCTGAAATATACACATTTTAAATTTATTTTCATTTATAATTTAAGCTGTAACTACACTGCAAGATTATGTTACAAGATGTAATATTACAAATGAACATTTCAAAAGCGCACCAGTATTGTATAATTGAAATATATTAATAAATTTGATGTATCTATTTACTCAAAGATGGAATAAAATAAGGTTAGGTCAAGTTAGGTTAGTTCAGTTTAGATAACTTTAGATTTGGTTAGGTTAAGATAAGTTAGATTAGTTTATATTACTTTAGGTTAGGTTAAGTTTGATCTAATCAGATACACACATACGCATACACACTAAATCCCTAAATTTTACTTATGCGCTTTTGCTTTATCTTCTTGGTGCGCTTATGAAATGTTTAAAAATCTGAACGATGCGGTTTTGTCATGCAGCTATTACTGGTAGCAAATATAAATGAAACCAACATAACCTTACTTAACCGTGCCTAACCTAACCAACAGGTAAACGTCCGAAATACTGGTTTTTCGAACATAAATTTCGTTGGTACATTTTTCTCATTTTGTTTAAAAATTATGAGGGACATTAAATAGTTAAAGATTTGTGTTAATCACCAGTTGTGAAATGCATGCGGCGCTGATGTAATTTTTTGTTTATTTGCATAAAAATATGAACTCATTTCGGTACATAAAAAGCAACGAAAAGCTATTAATTTGACAGCACTCATAAAATTCAATTAATTAAGACTTCTGGTATCGAAGTGCCATACATATTTGGAAGAAAATGAAGAAATAGATATCAGGTGCCCCTGGGAGGAATTTCCGCCCCCGCCACTGGTAAATCCGGCGCACAAGGACATCCCAGACAGCGAGACATTAAAAACGCCTCAAACTGTCACATAAATTTGTTTGTTTTTTGTGTGCTCAAACAGCCAGCTTGATTGATAAAACTACTAGACATGCGTAGTTATTTGGACTCGAGGTTTATGTTTAGAATTTTTAATTCAACTAATTTCTGTGTCCCACCTGAGCTAACCTTGGCTTTACTGCCAATTTAGTCTTGTTATCTCAGAATATTTTAATACGAAATAAACTGAGTTATTCTTTATATTGCTTGGTGACACATGCAATTTCAATATTGTCATTTTTTCCTTGCGGTTATAAATTATAAAAACATAATTTAATAACTTTATAAATTAATAGAATAATAATCCGTTTATAATGTTTTTCTTCATTTAGAATTAGAAAGAAATCAGATGACACATTTTAGAGAAAGTTAAAAGAAAACTTAATTTTGTGACAAATAAATAATGATGTATGAATATTCAAAATAAGAAATAGAAACTGTATAAACTTTAACCTTCTCACCTGGAAACACTGATACATTTTAATGATATTTATTGATTTAAATCTGAAATATAGTTATTTATATATAACAAGGGACTAAAGTATTAAAAAAAATGTAATTTTGTTTCCCTATTTTGTAATTTATATAATAGTTTTGCATTGCAAAATTATTCTTCGAAATACAACAAGTATTTCTAGACATATGTCTGTACATGCTGTCACATAACTCACAGGTCAGAAGGTCAGATAATTATTCATTATTAATGATCATTTCTAATTGGTTTGCTTCTTCAAAACCAGTATCGCACACAGCTGTTTTTACCAAATTTTCTCTTTCAATAAAAATCAGGATTATCTGTTATGTACACCTTTACGAATTCGTTACAAGTCAGATTTGTTGTTATTAATGATTTAGTGAGTAAACAATATTGTCTTTTTACTTTTTCACCGATTACTCAAATTCAAAGTGAATTACAAATGTCTGCAGTCAAAAATTTTGATGTCATAAGATTATACAGTCAAATCACAACTGTATCATTTTGTGTAATAAATGTTGAATGTTTCAGTTGCGTTTAATAATCTCGAGTCTGGCTTTTTGCAAAAAATGATTACAGCTTTCCATTATACAGCAATAAAATGGAAGAGAAATTGCGTAACGTATCGTTGTAAAAAGCGCAGCCGGTTCTGCGAAAAAATAGTGACAATCCCGGGAAATTGGTGTGATAGCAGCTGTAGGCGCGTTGTTAGCAACTAATTTCACAGACCTTGATTAGACAAACTGTTTACACTAAATATATGCATTTAATTGCATTTGTAAGATCAGCTATAAGGGGAAACTTGTTTTTGAGAAGAGCCTTATACAGGCAAAGCTTTAATTAATGCTATCTGTTTTATAACAGTGGACTCTGTCGGCACTTACACACACAACGAGCGATTATATTCCGGAGATATCGATGGCCGGTTAAGATACGAACTCCGTTCAATCGCTATTCACCATTCAAATCACACTATTTTGATAAAGACGCGTGAGAAATTTATTGCGAAATACAAATAACTAAAAATTACAAAATATGCTCTTGTATATACATTTTTACCTAATGGTTTATTTTTTAACATTGGAAATAGTTTTATAATTATAGTTTTGTAAATTTTTGCAATTAAATTGATAAAGTATAGCCTGATATTGATAATATTGGTATCTTAGGATTTATGGCTGAAAAATATAAACTTCAAATCTGCCCGCAATATTAATTAATTTCAAAACTAGCAATTAAAGTAATTTGCATCCCATTTATCGAACAAGACTAATCCATATTGATTTCTTTACAATATCAATCTTCGATACAATAACGTAACCTTGCTATTAATGCAAATTTACATAATAATAGCCAAGTTATCAATACTTCAATAACAATTCGAGACATTTGTGTCGCCGAACTGATACGCCCGCTACAAAAAATCCAAAACAAAAAACCTGTATCAATCAGATAACTATCATCATTATTATGCTATTAATTTCGTTCGAACAGGATCAGAGAAAACGGTTGCGAATTTTTTGGTTCACGGTCGAATTTTATTAATTACGATTCAATTACGGAAAGATTTCTCAAGGTATTTTGTTGTTTTCCTCCACAGTAGCATCCAGTTTTGATATATTTAGTCGTGGAGGTCGAGAAGTATCTCAAATATTCCTAGGTTACTTATGTAATTACTCAGAAGTCATCTTATTGTCGATCCTTATAAATATTTCAAAAGCACGGAAGGAAAATATTTACAGAATTAAATGAAAAACTAGAAAAAAAAACCCACAGTAGTAATATATTCTGTAAAAAAATCTTTATTATATTAAATATTTACTTTTCAAATTAATTTGTATAGAATATTTTTAATTCAATTCTAATAACTGAAATTTCCTTGCATCAATCTAAAACTGTATCGGAAACCGAAAAACAATATCTCCGTTAACTATAAATTGATAGGTGGGAGGTAACAAAATTGTAAGTAAAATAATATTTTATGGTTTGTACCAATACTAAATCAACATTTGTTTCTTGGTTCTTAAAGATTGAAGGCTTGCATGTAATAGAAGCAATTTAGCAATAGGAATTAGTTAGAGTTATTTAATTTAAATTAGATACTGATCAAATGATTCCATTGTGTCTAATTTGTAATTTATAATGTATTTAAGCCGTTCAAGGCGGAATATAAGATGCTAATTCGTATTTGATTTAATTCTTTTGGCAATAGATGTCGAATTAAGCACAAGGACTTTCCTAAAAATCAATTGTTTCTTGCATATTCACATGATTAATTCTTTAAAGTAAATCGTCGTGATGTGGCACACATGAAAACAAATTTCTATCATTTAGTAGCAAATCTGTTTCGTAATAATTACGACCATTTGTCGTATAGGGTAATTACCATTACATAGGATTTATGAAACATCGCGTCCGTTCTTTTCTGTGATGGATTAAACGCAACGAGTTGGAAATCTTTCACGAGTGTGATTCATGTGCTCCATATTCGTAATAGGATTTGTATCGTGCTTGGATCACTGATATTAATCCATCTTGTAACTGAGGCTGCTGCCGTAATTAAGGGACTTGCATCTACCAGCTTGTCTATTATCGGACACTATATCAATCACCACAAACATTTGTTTACTTGAAGATCTTTCTAGACTGGTTTTTAATTTTGAGAAATACATTTTAAATTCCTTTCCTAACATTCATATTCTGATAGTTTTTCTTGGATATGTTTATATTTACATACAAACATATACCTCTGATTATACAATTAACTATGAATCTGATTGTCAAAAGAAAAAAAAAGAGGGTAAGATGGACTGATAGGAGAAATGCACTTTATAAATAAATTTTGTTTTTTAAATATTATTCAATATTATCGAGTAATTGTTTTCAAGACAGGGTAAAATTTTGTTAGTTCAAATTTGCAAAATTGGAAAAATATAGTTTGATTACACAAGATAGTTTCTTCATTTTGAAAGTTCCTTTCTAAATATTCGAAGTTTTCATTCATCAGATTAAGATAATAATCCGTAACTGGTTGTAAGATGATAAGGTGATAATTTGTACATAATTTACTCTTAATTTATATTCATAACCTCATTTCGCGCAACATTTTGTTAAAAATGCATACATGTACCATAAGTAATGTTCACATATTAATGCAGTAACATCCTTATCTAAAATATCTTATAACCTTAATTGTAATAGCACTTTTTATAATAAAACACTTGACATATGAGAACCATTAAATCCTTCAACGAAAATGGAACAAGTACTTTACAAATTTCAAAAAGCAACAAAATTAATATCAGGATCAAGATAAATTATTGAATTATTCTTTAGTGCTTGTGATATAGTAGTTTTAATATTTTATTTAATCATATACATAGATAAATGGACACACCTATTTATATTTTCTTTTTGCAATATTAAACCACTTTATACTTTGTAATACTCTATAAGTACGATGTAATGTACTCAATTTGAAAAGTAATTTTTGCGCGATTTAATTGAATCAAGTAATTTCAGTTATGCGGGTACTCTTTTTACATTAGCATAAATAAAAACTTATTATTGTTTACAGACCATTTAGTAGCAATTTGTGCACTAAGCAATATATAATTACCGGGTAATTTGGAAGTCAAATATATGATTAGTGCAAGGCGGTATGTTTGATATAAAACAGGCTTTAGAAATGCATTCATTTGATTTTTATAGTCTAGGAAGTTGTCTTGTGCTTTTGGTGAACCTGTTTGCAGAATTAATGCGGAATATTTATGTCTACTAATCCTGAATATTTTATTACCGATATTCAAATCCTTGAGAAATATTTTTAACAGTGTTTAAATAGATTAATATATCAAGCTTTATATCAATTTCGTTGTAATAAATATTTAATTATTACATTTCTCTTTTTGTAAGATAAAATCTTTCAATAAAACTTCTAGTATTGAGTAACAAGGTTGTTGTATTCAAGTGTCAAATTTAAACGCGTGTAAACGGTATTATTAAATAATATTTCATCCGTTTATTATCAACAAAATGATACATTTCAAAACTTCAAGAACATCCTGTTGTACAGTTACACAATCCTATAATCCATACTCCCAAATAAATCAGGACAGATTCATTTCATAAATAACAATTCAATTTAAAGATTAAATCTACTTAGCTATTAGAGCTAAATTTATGCCACTGGTAAAAAACACGGATACACCTGATCTTTTTCCTGTAACCCAAACGTTTTATGATTTTGACAATGCTGTCCTTGGTTGCCACTTAAAAATGTTCTATAAAATTCTAGTAAGTAAATTTACAACCAATTAGTTTTATTTCCAATAAAACAGTGTCCCTAAATTTGGTTCATTAGTGTGAAGTTGTATTTTATTTTGATTTACATATCGATATCTCGCATATCTTCATTAGTGGCCAGCCCAACGGATGTGTGTGACAAATAAGGTATTACAGTTGCTCTAGGCTTCGGCAAAATCATTACCTTGCTAACTTGCTAATCAACGAAAAATCTAAGAATATGTTATCGCATTTCCAAATAGAATATACAGACGTTAATATACGTTCTAGAAATGATAAATGTGAGAAAACATATATCAAATTTTTTACTTTACTTATTTTGATCGAACTAGAAGCTAAGTTTATTGGGCCTTTAGGCAGAAAATGATTTAATAGAAACAAAAAAAGAATATATTTACATTTTTTCTGACTTCTGAGACTTTTTTATTTACGTTTTATTTTTGTAATATATAAACCATCCTAAAACTTTGCAAAACTCATTAATTGTTGCAGAACAACCAAAATCTCGAAGAAAATTAGTGGACAGTATGACAAACCGTTTAAGGGAAGTAAATCTAATTGGTTTGGGTGTATATATATACCATTTATAACAAAAATTATTTTAAAAATATTTTTAGAAGAGGAAAAAGTAATTTAATAAAAATTTTCTTCACTACTGCATGCAATAGTGTAATATATAATTTAATTCAATGACTTGACATAACATTACGATTACGCATAAAAACCGTTAAAGTAACTCATATAAAGTTTAATTATTATAAATTATTTATATTATTATAACGCTACTTTTACTTTTATGTGGAAGATGAATTATTTTTCTACAAAGTAAAAACGTACATAATATATGTTTACATTAGAGCTGTACGGTTCCCAAAATCGACCACAATAAATAATGAATTCAAACGGCACGGCGCTCCCATTTATCATAAAATGACAAATATATTCAACGTAGCGCCAATTTTTTACACGGTTGCATTTACAATATAAAGCACCAAGTACTTAAAATTCAGAACCATGCAGAATTAAGACATAAAACAAATTCAAATGTTAATTAACAATTAAAAAAAATCCATTTAGTAGTCAACCTATTTTATATCACAAACAACAAGGAACAAGGACGTGCTAGAAAAAATATAACTCGTCTTTTCTTAATTATTCCTCTAATTAAAATAAATCTGAGAAGTATGTAGCACCTTTCATTAAGTAAGGCGAATTATTTTTGATTTAGTTACATCATCAAAACCTTCAAGAAGACTTTCAATTTTAACTTTTAAATTGTATTAATTACACACATTTTAATTATTATGTGAAGAATTCCACGTATTTACCTTTTTGTCTACATTTCATTAATATAGAATGTTGTTCTATTAATACTATTATACATTTCAGTATATTATATTTCAATATACGATTATTTACATTGATATAATTTTTACATATTTTAAATTAAATGCGTACCTTCAATTTAAATCTCAGAGATAAAGCGAAATTAATTCGCAGTTATTTTCAAATAAATTACGTCTCATAAATAATATTGCAACAAAAAGTAAAGTATAATTTACGCTAAAAACCTTGCATCCTCTCTCTTATATAAATGGAGCATAAAATTTTTAATTACAAAACAATAATAATTAGACCGTTTAATAACTAATTAAGTGCTTTAAATCTGTCAGTGGTAATAACAACGTTGATTTAAATCGATCAACTCATGGTAATCAATTGTAACAAGAAGCAAAAACAATAAATGAATGACAGATACAAATATTAGTCTGCTACTGATGACTTATCCGCATAAACAATTGTCATTTTAAACAAATTTTGAATGTTGTTTTAATTTTGACTAAAAAAAATATTAATGGTTGACAATTTGGATAATTATAAATTTCTACAAATAAAACTTTGATATTTAATTTTAAATAAATTTACAAAATATTATATTCAATTCATAATTTTATTTATCTGCTAGTAGAAAACCAAATATATATTTTTTTAATATTAAATACAGCAATGTAGGTATTTATTACTAAATCGAAATCTTTTTCACAATTATATTGATGAGAATTTTTGGAAATTATCTTTACGGTCAGTATTGGGTAATAAGCTTAAATTATAAAATGTGTATGTGATACTGTGGTATGTAATTACTGATACGAAGGTGATGAATGAATGATTCAAGAAAGTGGTCAAACTTGAACTGATTGATTGAAAAAATCTATCCTCCTTGCTTAGTGGACCGGAACATTTATCAATTAATTAGCAAATTCGCGCGTGGTACCCGTATCAGATGTAATACTGTTATGATAGAATAATGAAACGACTGAGAGTTTTTCCGCCGCATAACTTAACTAATTACAAACACATAGCTGTCAGTGAATAATTATTTGTTGCCAATTAGATAAAAACATTCATGAATATGGCAAAGTCCAGTTTTTCTCTTTTCGATCGCCGTGGAGTATTGGTATGTTGGTGAGATTGAAATCATGCTGATGACAGTTAATTGGAATTATAATGAAGAAGTAAGACAAAGACGAGTCATAAATACAGATTAGCTTGAATATGCAATACATTCAAGCACTCATGATGACATTGCTATATACTGTTACTTGCACATATATTTATGTAAAAATATAGACAGGGGAATATTCTATAACGGACATTTGTTTATATAACTTCTTAGTAATTCTTGCATTTACATAGAAGATAAAATATGTACAATCAAACCAACTTGTCTGCGTACACATATCTTTGTGCTTTGTTTTTGAAATATATGGGTGGGTTATTTGAATATTTTAAAAGTTGAAAAAATATGGTAAATTATGGACTTAAGGGATTCTTATTTCTTTTAACAAGTGCTACTACATATATTGTAGAATGGAGTAAAATTTAAAGTTTAAGGGAAGTAATTTTAATGAATGTCATTTCAATAGATCATTGATTCAATATAATTTTCACGTGTACAGAGGTTTCAGGGTGGTTTATACATTTCAAAAACAAAGCGAAAAGATGTATGTACATCATAAAGCATGTATTTTTTTGTCTTTACATCTTTCATTAAATCACATCATTAAATGAATTAGAGGTACTTAATGTAATTGTAGTTGAGCATATGAAGTTATTATGTAATATTTTGAAGTCCTTTTAAGGTTAGGTTAATATGAAGCTTAATTACACGCATGATGCCATTGAGTACATAATAGCGCTTTAAGTCAGAAATCGTCATTATGAAATGCACACTTGTTATCTGAGTAGAATAAGCACAGGATATCAGTAATCAGTACCTGTAGCAGCAAAGAATAACTTATTAAATGGCGTTTAATTCTCACACGCTAAAGGCGTTACCAATAACTATTAATGTCAAAATAATATATATTCCCTTTTTCTTTCATGGGAGTTTATTCCACGTTTACTTTTTGCTTTACGTTCTCAACTTTCCAGTTTATTTTTCATTCAGCTTTATTATCTTAACACATACGTATACTTTAATTCTAAAAATCAACAAGTATTGGGTACTGTTAATTAGTAAAATCGTATTCTAAGGACTCTAATTCGAGCTCATATGTTGAAAACTCACACTCCAGAAATTTGACCAAGTAAAAAAGGATTTTTATTCCTAACCAATTTGTAGATTCAATGCTTTTGTTTGTAGTTTTGTGCTAATTTGAAACGGTGGAAGAATTTCCAGGTATGGAATATGGCGATTAAAGGTATAGATTGCCTCCATTGTAACGAGGATGTAGAAGTAGTTTTATTTCCCATATAACGCGAAGTAGGGACACTTTAAAGCCTTGTAGTTAAGTTACGATTTCAGTAAGTGGCTGTGCTGTACAAGCCATTAACTCATTTAAGTTTATTATCCCAGCTGTAGATATCTCCCGTATCTGTGATATCAGTGCGATATGCACTTAAATTTTACCCAATGACCTTTCAAAACAATTGATTTTCAATTAAGTGATCCTGTCAATCATAGTGACAATGGCAAGCTAATTTCATTTTTAATTTGATTTCCCATGTAGATAAATTGTTTCCTTAGATATAAGTGCATATTAGCATAAAAAACATTGAACAATACGTTTCACTATAGAAATTTTCAAACAAATGGGTGCAGATAAAATAAATATTAGAATAAAAAAATACAATTTTGTAGATTAAAGCTATAACTCAAACCAACTAGTCTCTGTACACACATCTTTGCACTTTGTTTTTGAAATATATAAACCACCCTGAAAACTTCTGGAACTCAGTAATTGTTTCAAATGAATCAAAATAAACCTTTTTGGATCAGATAGACTAATTATTGTTTGGAAAAGGAAGAATGAACAAATGAAATTAAAAAATTATGCCCAACAGTGAAATATTAGGAAGTAAATAAATAATTTTATTTATAAATAAATTAATGTAGTAAGTGTAATATAAAATTTATTTCCTGTATATACATATATCCAATAAAAAACTCCAAAAGAATAAAATACTTTTTTCCTTTACTGGTGTACGGAGACTATTTGGTTCGAGTGTATATATTTATATCATTGACACAATAATCTCAAAGTTGTGAAATCTGAATTCCTGCAAAAGTATTTTCTAGAAATGCAAGAGAGTCTGTATAATATTATAATAAACATAAAAATTCAATATGGAAAATCCTTTTGATTCATAGCTATTAGCGAATATTAATAAATAATAATGTATTTTTTGTCAAATATAAGTTGAGATAACATGTTAGTGTACCTAGTTAATTTGCATTATTTATAAAAATAAATTACAAATTCTCTCCAGACATATCTGACGTCTGTCCCCACTATAAGCTGGTCGAAACAAGATAGCTCATTAACCTTGGAATTATGCAAATTATTTGATCACCATAAGCTGATAAATACCTCGAATGCTCTAACCCAAACCGAAAATCTCTACACAAAAAATAATTCACCAAACGAAATGTATATTTCCTAACAGAACCAGTTTTCCGGAAAATATGTTCCGTTAACTTTCCATTCGAGAATTACTGTTTTATGCTTTTTAATGGGATGATTTTTTGCATCAATTATAACTGCATCTAATCGAGAGATTGTGTTCTATACTGTGGAATAATTTCGTTCACTTTTTGCTTGGAAAATATATATTTGATAATTAAGTGCAATGAAAAGAATTTATTTAATCGTCTGGTAAATTATAAACAGCGTTTAGCAAAGAATTTTCTTGTAAAAACACGTCCTTGGATTAAACAGTATAAAGCAGCATTAGAAAATGATGAGTACTAGTGAGGTAATTTAAAATTTGCAAAACCAAATTGTTTAAAATAAAGGACATTGATTCTTTTTGTGCATATTTATTAGAATAATAAATTAATTTTGCCTTTTTTGAAGGTTCCTTATTATCGTTGCATCCGGGTTAAAATTTTACTGTACCCATGATTATGTTAATTTGAAATTCAGCTATAAATAATACTGAAATCTAACACAATTTAAACTTTTGGATTCAAACCTATATGTAAGTTTAGTCAAATTTGTAATAAAATAAATAATCGGACGTAAATTAAATTAAACGAACTATTATTTTGTTGGATGCCACGCTGTCTAGATTTGAAACGTTACTACCTTATTAACATACTTTCGTCCTCATCTCTGATTAAGAAATTTAAATAAACCATCAAATTTATGGATTTTCAAATGCATGGGAAGATAAGATAATGCGAATTTCACAAAATGATATTCCTTTCTTTGGAAAGTTGCTGGCAGGTGTTTTCAATATCTTTTATAGCTTAAAGAAAATAATAAATCTAAAATAAAAATATTCATACTCAAGGTTGGCGTATCTTAAATGATTTAAATATATTATTAAATTTCATTTTGCTGATTTTACGATAATTGTTCAGACGTAAGGTTTTGTTTTTTATTTTCCTGTATTTTTATTTATAAGTTGTTTACGACGAATAAACAAATATTTTGCATATGTAGTAATTATGTAATGGTGCGAATAAATTTGCATAGTATTTCTGTGACTGTATGCGATCTTAATAGTTTTATAGAGTAGTCTGTCTGCTCCTTAATAGGAAGTGCATTTAATTTATTTTTACAGTTTATTGCTAATTAGTTTTTTAGTTGCATAAAATAAAACTTGCTACTGTTTAACCTATATGCTTTAAACAGAAAAAATTAATTACTTGGTGTCAAAATATCTATTAATTATTGCATGTTAATAATTGCACCTTGCATTAATTGTTATTTTATAATTTTAGTTTTTATACAATCGACGAAAAATGCAATGTAATCATTAATCAATATTTATGTTTGTAAGAAAAACTATTACGATTAAAAAATTGTTGTACAAAGTATTCTCTAGTATTTTTATAATGTACACTCAAACAAATTAGTCTCCGTACACTAGTAAAGAATAGTAAACGAAAAAGTAATTATATTTTAAAGGATTTTATTGAATATATACAGGAAATAAATTTTATATTATACTTTCTATATTAATGAATGAAATAAGAAAATAATTTTAACCGGGCCAATAATAAGTTTTACCTAGCAAATTATAATTTTATCTGCAAAATGAAATCTAAACGTTGAATAAACAATTATAAGTTCTGTACTATGTAAGTTTCTGCAAAATTGTTGCAATTTTTTATGTGGTGTAAACTATACCGCAAATAATTCCAGAAATTTCTCACATTACCTTGTTGGATGTAGTAATTGAAATCTCGCCGTTATATTTATTTATGCATCAAGATACTGTGATAAATATTTATAAATAATATGAATAATGTAAAAACATAATTGGCGATAGTAAATTATATATGCTTCATTTTTCAATTGATTTTTATATTAAAATACAAGTATGAGAGTGTTATTATAGCATTACATTCTACATATAAATTGTTATAAATTCCTCGATAATGAAGAATAGTTATGATAATTTAAATAAATTATTGTTATCACTCCTACTTTGCGGTGCTTAGAAAAACAGCTAGAGAAATAAAATCAAAAAGTTGTCTATATTGCATAATAACATTGCACATAATGATTATTTATATGTCTTTCATCTAATTTGTTATACTTATACTACAATTAGTGTTGTCGTCTAGACAGGACAAGACGACTAAGTCTACATTAAACAGTCTCCACATTGTTTGAAGACTCTATATTAACCTGTGCATACGCTTTAGAAAAGGACAGATAATTTTTCGGTAGTGGTTTATTAATCTAGTGTGTCAAAAATTGTCTAGAAAGTCTTGTCTTGTCTTGAAATTTCAACACTAGCTACAATTTAAGAAAATTGCAATTGAATTTTAAGAATAAATATTTTAATTTGATTTTAAAGACTTGAAAAATCCTAATTAAGGACACGATTTCTGTGTTACCATTGTACAAGTCAAGGTTTTCGAAGAAGTCAACAGTAAATATACATATGTAAAACTCTTAACAGTTGAATCGAATGTTTACATTAACCTTATTTTAGATATATACATATGAGGACCGAAAATAATTTGATACATAAATATATTACATTTTGTAATAAGATGAATTGCCTCATTTCTCATACTTGAACGTTGTGAAATAGTATTTGCGTTAGTGGATATGATTGGAATATTGAAACATTTGACATGATAATTCGTACACCACGTAACCCGTATTTGTACCATTGTTCACCAAGATTTAACCTTTAATCTTTAACCTCTAGTACATTAGATTTGTTCTTGAAAAAGTATGTATAGAATAATTTAAATAATTCACAAAAAAATATTTTATTTGTTTCTAGAAAATAGCATATACATATGTATGTATATAGTAAGAAATAACACTCACATTAGCAATGGAAGTACACTCACTCGTACAAGTCATACACCACAAATAAACAATCTTCATTTCACTATCACTTCATACCTCCAGCACTGCAACATGACAACTGATCCCTCAAAATACAATTCTCATATTAATAAGTCATTTTATATAATCTTTAAATATTAATTAATTAATTCAAATTAAGTTGCATCATGCTTCTAGCAGTTTTATATATAAATAAATTTTTAAGTACAACATACATTCTACTATCATTATCTTTGGAATAAAGGTGAGAAATACTCAACAGACTATTTAAAATGTTATAAAGTACTTAAGTTTTTAAGGTAGTACTTTTTAGATTTAGATATTCGCAGAGGTTTTCCTCCAAGTCTTCCTCTTTCGTCCCGGATCAAACCTAACCTAATATCATCTAATCTAACATAACCTAACCTAACATAACCTGACTTAACCTAACCAAACCTATTCAAACCTAACCTAACCTGAATTAACCTAATCTAAAGCAGAAATAATCAACAGACTATTTAAAAACTTATTAAGATAAAATTCAGACCTATGTACACATTTTAAGAAATGCAAGAAAGTATTAGTTCAAGTTGATCTAAATATTTAATATGTTATAATAATACATTTAATTTTTTAAATGAGTATTAATTCGCTGTAATTTATAGGTTGATGTCAAAGGTAATAGGTTAGTAATTCAAACGATCATTACATTATTGTTATTTCTCGTACTTCTCACAGCAAATGTAATGTAAATTGTTGTTATTATATGACATAAATATTCTACAGATCATGTCTAATGAGTAAAAATCTAGTTTGAATGGTTGGGTCACATTACGATCCATTTGAAGTCTGTCATTACCTAGCAACAGTAAGAATGTATCCCTCCATTGAATTGCATATTGTTATTGTTATTTGCAGCACAATAGACACTGTATGGAATAAACAGTTCTCTTTGTTGTGCAACGAAGTCTCGCTCGATCTCAGCTTCGTTGTCTGATCGCCTGTGATACATTTTATTTAGCGTTTCGTAATGGACTAATGCTAAAGCTTGTTCTTAATACAGCCAGCTGATAAAAGATGAATATTACTTTAGAATAACGAAAAATTGCTTTGTTAATGTATTTTATTATTTACGTGGCCTTCGAAAAACACTTTTCAAATTATTTTTATTAATTAATTCTTTCTAGTTGTTTGTCACGGCGAGACTATAACAAAAGAATGGGAATGTTTACTAAGATTGACACATTCTCTGAAATGTGAATAATGTACGTCTCTAAAAGGAATGATCATTTCAAAATGCATATTCATTAAATTTTCTAAACTTTGAGAGTCTAATAATAAGAACAGAAATTTAAATTAGTATTTACATTGATGTCATTGCATACAATGTGAATCGTAGACATATGTAACTAAACATTTTAAAAGAAAACTGTACAACCAAATGTTATTATTTCCTTGTACAAAGTAAAGGAAGTATTGTAATTCCGAAAAATTTCGGTTTTCAGGTTTCAATAGAAATATTCATTTTGACTTTCTTTGTTTTTGAGCGATTAAAATAATTTTATGTAATGCAATAAGAAATGTGTATAATTTAGCGTACAAGTAAGTCATGTGGTGTCCACATCAGATTTTTGTATTATATATTACCTAATAATTATAGATACTTTGAGTATTGTGTATTTTGGGTAAATGAACTATTACAGTTGTATAAAATAATTTATTAAAAAAGTTGCAAAACAAATAAATAAATTTTACTATAAAATATAAACAGTTATAAACAAACATTTACGTGCAAATTGCAAAGATATGTTAATAAAGTAATAAATAAATAAAGAAAAATACAAGAATTATACTAATCCTTGCGTCAATGTAATACTACGATTTAAAATCACAATTAGTTTTTTCTATAAAAATTGGTTAACCACTGTGTTCATACCATTTAACGGTTATTATAATTAACTATTAAAAAATATTTGCCAACCGTGTTTTCTTCGACAAAAAATTATGAATACGTAATCCGACACTGGCGTTCTTAAGAAACCAATAAAAATTCAGGTTAAGTGGATCTTTTTTCACTTTCGCCCGCGAGTGGAGGTAAGTAACGAGCGAGGTTTTGTTCTGGTGACGGCGGCCGCTGACCGGTTCCCGGTTCCTTGAAGCCCGGGCTTCACCGAGGAATGCTTCACGAATTATTTAGGAGAGATTGACACTGCACAGCGTATCCAATTCCATGGTCAGCGGTAAGTAAATATCGATGCGCTCATTTCAAACATTTTACATTTAATTCTGTCGCTTTATTATCCAACTTTTACTAATTTCCAAAACCTATAAGCCCATATAAAAATTGTGTAGAGTTATAACAAACCAAACAACAGTATTAAATCGAAAATTGTGTTGACAAACGTGAGATATCTCAAAAATACTAATTTTTGTGCCCAAAATTTTAGTTTTGTGTAATAGTGTACTTTGATAGATCTCGATGCACTGATTTCAAATTTTCAAACGGAATTTAATTATCTCTTTTCGTTCCTGAGATATTTGCTGTCAAAGTTGCACCTCAAAAAAGTGTGTTTTTTGGCTATATCTCCAAAATGAGTAGAGATACAATCTCAACGATTATACCAGTCGATTCTACGGGAAAAGTTACGTAAAGAAATGTTTTCTTTGCATATACGTTCTTTGGACCGATTAGGTGAAAAATGAGAAAATTGAAAAAACCTAAATTTCAAAATTTCTCCGAGGAACTTTTTTTCTCCAAAACTTTTCATTACGAGTACTTAGACTTAAGTAGATACTGATGTGCTGATTTCAAAATTTCAAACCGAATTGAATTATCTCTTACCGTTCTCGAGATATTCGAATTCAAAGTTGAATTTTGGCAAAACCTAAAAAAACAGGTTTTTTAGGTATATCTCTTGAAGGGTTAGGTTTACGACTTTGTGGACCGCACCAATCGATTCTAGGGGCAAAATTACATAAGTGTACCAATTTTTAGATTTTTATTCCAAAGAATACAATTTGTAGAAAGAAAAAACGAAAACGGCCAAAATCGAAAAAAATGTCTGATGAACCCCTTGCGATTTTTTTTCGATTTTTGGCCATTTTCGTTTTTGCATTCTACAAATTGTATCCTTCGGAATAAAAATCTGAAAATTGGTACACCTATGTAATTTTGCACGTAGAATCGATTGGTGAGGTCGCCGAAACTGTAAACCTAACCATATAAGGGGTATACCTAAAAAACCTAATTTTTTAGGTATAACTTTGAACTCAAATATCTCGAGAACGGGAAGAGATAATTAAATTCTGTTTGAAAATTTGGAATCAGCGTATCTAGGTCTTTGTAACAAAATTATAAACAGAATTTTTTAAAATTTGAAAATTTTTGAGCTAAATTTCGATATTTTCAAATATTTTTAGGTTTACGCAAAAATACAGCATCAGCTGCTTTGGCAATTACTTCCCCTGTTGCCATACTAAGTAAATACTTCGATAAATATAGGAGAAAATTTAAAATTTACAGTTTTTAATTTCTTTTTCGATTTTTTTTCATTTACCTATTTATGAACGAAAGGATGTAAATTAAGTTTTAAGTAATACAAGATGCTAAAATATATGGATGTGTTTTGCATATTCTTTATAAATATACATAATGTTTGTACTTTAAATATTTATTATTACGCGTTTATAATTATATACATACAATGTATATACTTTTTCTCACAAGTTTCTCTCTTGGTATTCGTACTTTATTTTAATACCAATTTTAACAAGATAGTTGTCTTGTCTTATATTTTGATTTTTTTGCTTTTAATATTATTTTATTATAGTTCCTTTCACTATTTAATTTTCGTATGTAAATATTTATCCTTTGTACTTTATTGAAGTGCATAATGATTTAATATCTACATAGGTAGAAAGGGTGATAATAAAACATGAAATATCGCTCCATATTTTACAATATTCCTATTATAACTACCCTTTTATGTGAATACGTCTAATAAACTATTAATTTATTACCAACATCTCTATTTTTTAATGACGTGATTTAATATATTGGCGAATAACAGCGAATAAAGTGATATGTAGTACTTATGAAGGCGTGAAGAATATTTACAGATCATTACATTTGAAAGATTGAACATAAGAACTTCATATCAAGCTCCACTCACACGCATATTAATCTTACAGTTCACACATGATATTTTGAGTTTATAATTAAATTAAGCAAGGAACAGTTAAGTCGGTCAGCATCACCTTGTTGGAAAAGGATGCACGCGTCAACTTTTGCTCAAACCTGACAGCTTGGCATGCGCAGTCCGGCTAATTGGATAGAATAGAGTCAATGTTAAACGTGTCCACTAGACTTACTCTGCAATTTGTTTGTGTCAGATTTTACACACGAAAGTTTTTAATTGCAAGAAAAAATTACCGAGTTAATTTAACGGTTATTTTTAGTAACTACTGATGAAATCCGCGATCAGTAATCAACAACGTAAAATTCATAATTGATTTCGTACAAGTTGTAGCTTGCATTATATATCTCACCGTGTAAACAAGTATTGACCTAGTATTGAAAGTATAACAAAAAATGAAATTCATACAAAAAACAAGATGAGATTATAAGCTTCATTTCACACTTAAGTTTTTACTTAAATCTGGTAAATTGTACCAGCTTTTTATAACTCAATAACAGGCAAACAATAGTATTTCTTTTTACAATTGACACGGTTTTCAAATTGAAAGCAATTCATTTAACAAGTAAGAAGTTTTTTGGAAATAGTTTTTGGCAATTACAATATAGTAAATAAAAGCATATGACTGTTATATAACAAACCAAAACAGTGACATATGAAAATCTAAATTCATCTTGACAACAAAAACATGAAAACAAATTAAATATCCTGGAATTCATTTATAACTTCTTCATAAGAATTTCAGTGGTATGTGTAATCTTGGAAAATAAAACTATTTTTATAAATAATATATCATTGAAACATTTTTTCTATTTCTCAGTATTTCATGTAATAATAATGAACATTTTTTCATGGTATTAACAAGCTCTTATATTTTTTTTTTTATAGTAAGTATGAATAAATATTGACATTGTTGTATGTTGCAGTTGGTTGAATGACACAATCAATAACGAGTTAAAAATGAATGAATGAAAATAGAGTTGGAAATTTAATATTTTTATGTTCCTACGTAACTATTATTATATTTAGTAATTGATATGTTGCAGTGCGTAAACTCGATATAATTTTTGCGTTATCAACAACGTCACCCATCAAAACCTCCCACAAAAAATCAATTGGTCTTGAAAACAGTGAGGCCGTTCGATTATTTTACAAATATAGAGACAGGTCGTGGTTGTTAGTGTGCCGAGCTTGCGCACAGTCATTTGTCGATGGCTGCACGGAGTTTGCGTGCAGGAAAACAAACGACGTCTGCTTAGGGCAGGCAGTATCCAGGCAGCTTCGAGTGGCACTTGTTCTCCCGGAGCATCAGGTTTATGTGATTATTGCACAGGTTAGCACACAGCAAGGAGCTTTATGTTTCGCATGTTTTATGCTGTATTTCATTGCGAATTAAAAGCACAACGTAACACTCCTGAAGAAATGGATGCTGTGAAGGATTTATGTGTTGGCGGTGACCCAAAAAGCCACAACTTTTTGTGTAGTGATAATAATTGTGCATTCACATTCCTCTTAATATTGTTTCAATAAAATATTCAGTCTATAGCAAGCTATGATACGTTAAAAATTGTTACTTAGATGCCATATTTCAAGTAACAACTTAATATTTAAATGTTTAAAATTAATTAACAAGTCAATAATAATCAAATGATTCATTACTTGATGTATACACGTAATCTGAAGATGACAAAATCAAGATATATTTTCATGGTCATTATTAAAAATATATCTTCAAATAGATCCAATTCTTGGAAATAAAATTCAAAGAATCTTACCTCGTAGGTTCCTGTGTCGAAAATTGGCAGAATTATTCTTTTTGGAACTAATTGCAAAGTTTTGCTTTAGTCCCGTCAAATTAAATCCGTTTCGGCACAAATTTAACCACGTAACCGTAAAAATCTGAACGTATTCTGTACATGAAATGAAGGTTATTTGTCGTTTAGTTTGGATTAAAAGCACATTTGACGTATAACTCACGAAGGATATGTAAAGAGAGTACACTTGGGTGCGTTATAGTTTCTCTATAAGAGAAGTAAGTAGTAGATTTACGTATTTCCTATCACAGTAACCACGATCACAATCACAGGTCTGGTGGCGATGCTCACTCGTGCACGTTTCGTGACGGAATCCGCGGTCGGCGGCGTCACATTGATCAGCTGTGGGCCGGCGTCACGGCCGTGACGTCAGCAGTGACGTCGGCGCGCGGATCGTTACCGCACTTCCGACGCCGGACGTCCGTCCCCCGACGCCCGCAGAGGGCGCGCCGGCGGAGGGACGCGCAGTGACGTCACCTGCAATCGATAGCCCCGCGTGGGTGGCAACTCGGCACAGGTGTTCTCTCCACGACACCACAACTAACGCATAATACACCCCACTTTTTAATAACTAATTTATTACTTTTTAATTAATTCAAAACTCTTAAACCAGTATGATATTCTTAATGTTTTTACCGGTTTCAGAATATTAAGCTTTTGTTTACGTACACATAAGTAAACAGGGTAACTAAGTCACAATGATCACAGAATAGGTTTATACAAAAGCGACAGTAAGACAGATAAATGAAAATTAGAGAGAGATGGGGAAAGACAACAAATTTAAAGGGCTCATTGTTTAAAATCTGAAAGTTTCGTCACATCTTAGGGAGAGATACGGGAAGTCAACAAATTTAAAGGTCCACACAATGCTCCAAGGTCATAGAACTGAATAGGGTAACATGAAAGGTACCGACAAGGAGTGTCGCTTCTGTTAGTAACTATTCTGTGGCTATGGTAGGTACTGAACAGATTTGTCAAAATAACGTGGAACAAATGTATAATGTAGCTGTCATATCAACCCATACAGACTTGATCACAAAAACGCTACTAATAAGAGAATTTTATAAAATAATATTTATTAATAACGTGAAACCGGAAAACTCTTGAACAAACCATGAATGTTATGTATCATTCCAGACCTTAGATGTCTTAAAAACCTCGCTCTCTGAGCTCGGAATTCAATTGAAACAAACTGCAATTTATTTGAACTGTTTATTCAACCAAGAAACTAACATTTACAAGCTATTAATCTATAGAAGTATCTGTCAGTTTTAAAATTTGGTAGTATCATCAGTAAAAATATTTATACTTCGCTTATGCCGTAAAATACAATTACCGGGTTCAGGATATTAAGCCTTTATTTACATAGACAATATTAAACTGGGTAACACCAGAAGTTCGGGAAAACCGTTTTTTTCAAGTGGTGTATATTCAATAATAACGAAATAAATTTTATTGTATTTTTATAAACTGGAAGAATTTATTTTAGAAAACGATATGTGAGTAACATGGAAATTAATTCCCATTTTATAATAATAAATTATTGTTTCAGTTTTTGTATGAATATAAAGTAGAATTTTTTCCAAGTTCTTATCATTTTACTTGTACTTTATATATGTTGTATACCATTAATTTTTATAATCTGTATTGAACATACAATTCTTTACTCATGCCGTGATATAATTGTCTAGTCTTTAAAATAAGTTTTTATAAAAATAATCCAAACTTTTTTGTGTAGTTTGTTCGTCAATTTTTCTATTCTAAAACAACTAGTTATTAAATATATACATACAAAACTTTTATTTATCAATGATTTTATTAATCTACATTTCCTGCGAACTTAATAAACTTCATAAATAGTTGGATTCCAATGAATTAGCATTGCTTCCCAAGTTTTCTGCATTTCTCTGCGTAATTTCATTATGATTAAATAAATGCTACAAGTAATTCCAAGAATTAGCATGAATTATGAAGTATTTTTAACAGAGAAATAGAAAGCATTTATTATTTCTTTAAAAGTTTATATGTGAATAGTAGGTGTTAACTGCATCCAATAATTACAATATAGAAATCAGGCTGATTAAAATTTATTGCAGGTAAGTATTCGTATTTTGAATGAAATTTTGTTTATCAGGCCAAATTGAAAGGAGAAATTTTTACGAATTCTGTTGTTAAAGTTAATGAACTGGAACTAAAGGCGAAACTGATTGCAGTTCTGCAGGAAATAATAAGCGATTGAGATATCCAGGCTACGTATGGAACCATTCTTTTAACGCTATGAATTATTGTTATGATTTAAATTTGTTTACAATAAGCGTTTCACATTTTCATTCAAGTGGAAAATCAGTCATAACCCTTCATTTACCAAACCAAGCCAGAATTATTCATGTGTAGTTAATGTTATTATTTATTTATTAACGATCAAATAGTTTATTTAGATATATTGTTATTATCCATAATTACAACGATTCTATTTTTTAAAAGGAAAAACATTTGTAATTCTAATTGCTATGAAGAATGTAAAATACACTATTTATTATAGAAATAACTAATATCTATTTTTAAAGTACCTTAAGAAAATTTCAATACATGCGTATAAATACATGTCAACGTTTCCTAGAAGAACGTATTAAAGAGCATCGTATTTTGAATATAAATTTAAAGTTAAATATAAATAAGAAGAAGTACTACAAGTAAAAATAACTTTATTAATTTCAAAATCAAAAAAAAGTTTGCCAATCAATATAAATACAAAATTTAAATTGATTTCAATTCATGAATATTACAAAATTTGTGCGTAAGCGAATATGATATTAAAGGATGTAAATAAAAATATATTTGCTTGTTTTCGTATTTTTGCTCACATATTCGATAAATAAACGTTTTAAATATATATTACTGGGTGAACTCATTTGCTTTTTTAATTTTGAAGTATACATTTAAACCAACTAATCTCCGTACATATATCTTTACGCTTTGTTTTTCTGAAATCTTCTGGAACTTATAAATGGATATGAATCCAATTGAAAATCGCTGTGATCTTTTAAAAAATGTGTAAAACAAGACGCCCAAAGAATATAAAATACTATATTTATGGTAGAAAAATGGGTTAAAATTGACTCCCAAACTCCAAGAAAATTAGTGGAAAGTATGATAAACCGTTTAAGGGACGTAATTCTAATGAATGACATTTCAAATATAATTCGTTCTACATAATTTACAGGTGTGCAGAGACTAAATTGGCGTACTTAGTTGTTATAATAAATATAATTTTTTAAAAAGAAAATGTTATAAAATAATATTTATAATGTCTTCAGTTTCTAAAACCGGAAAACTGTTGAACAAACCACAGATGTTAGGAATTATATCAGACCATAAATGTCTTAAAATTCTTATTCTACGAGCCCAGATTTCAATTGAAATCTGCAGCGGTATAATATTCCTAACTAAATAACTATTTACTGGTCACAAAACTTATTTACAAAAAAATAAGGAAAATAATATATTCAATACCCTTATTATGTATTATGTACAGTAAAAATAATAGTGTAAGAGAGTGTTAGTAGTAGGGTTGGTTTGTATTTGGGTAATCTTAGGTGGAAGTGAAGCGGGCGATAGTGACCGAGAATCGATTGTGTGACCTCGGCGGATTAATCTAATGCCGTTAAACTATTTATACTCCCACAAGCCACAGGGCGGGGGTGGCTTTCCTGCAGCAGAAGCAACCCCAACTACTCCGCCCTTATCGGAAATTCACGAGATATTGTCTACTCTACTTTATTTCCACATTTATTTTTGTGCTTTCGATGAATCTGGAAATATTCAATTCAATTCAGGATATTATACCAGCTGTAAGTATATCAATGCCGAATAATACGCCTACGCATCGAATACACATTTATGTCAATTCATTCAAAGATACAATAGTCAACATCTATAAATACCTAATTTATGGAACTCCCTATATTCTATTCACATTCAACTTATTATATTCATAACTCAATCGCTACTACATTACAATAATTACTGAGAATCTCTCTAGGTATACATGTATTTTATTGCTTCAAGTATAAAAAAAAATCATTAGTTAAATATTAAAATAATTCTAAAAATGATGAAGATATGACTTATTCATGACAGGATACAGTAACTATCAAATGAATAGGTACTGTAAAATGGAAAATATTGATTATTAAATTAAAATTAAAATTAAATTATTATTTTAAGGCTTTTACAACACCTTTTATTAATAAAGTACAGGATGTAAGTTTAATAATTCTCTATCTTTTCCCACAACTCATAAGCAGAACTATATCATTAAACGAATAATTTATTATTAATAATATTTTATTACATTTACTGTATTTTAATGAAAATACTTAATAAAATAAAAAAAGCAAAACGAATAAAACACACAATAACGTATTCAGCAAATTCAAAAGTGTAGAAGTTCCTAATAAGTAAATTAAATGATATTTTATGACTTTAATTGTCATATAACATAATTTTAAAATATCATTGTTGATTCACAGAAGTATTAGATGATGTTTTAGGTTTTAGGCGTTGTATTTTTCAAACTTTCTACAGTGCAATTTATTATCAAGAAAACAAGATAAATTCTCAAGATAATTTCAACATTTGGAAAAGGATCCTGAACTTTTGATCTATATTAACTTATAGAAAAATAGTTCTCGATACTATAATTTTCTTCTATTAAAAATACAAATGGTAGTGTTTTTCAGGTTGGCTCTTTTTTATTTTCCAATAATGTAAATTATTGACCAAATATAGGTACCTTGGTCTACCCACCCTTATATCTGGGCCTGGATGACAACAATCATGTAGGGTTGTAAACTATTGTGGTATGGTGAAATTTGAGGTAAAAGCATGTCCATCCAGCGCTTGTCAATCAGTGGATCGGTGTGCAGCCCACACACAAGCGCACGCATGCACCGCACACGACGCGCGATTGTCTAATGTTTAATTAAACGAACGGCGCTTCTGTTTTGTTCGCCCATGCCTCCGTGATACATATTCATACGCGACGCATTGTGTTGCATGTATGGGACTCGCACATAATCACATGATAAATGATACTAATTTATTCTTAGAGGTGTTGGACACATGCGATGGAATTTAGGCGCAAGGTGTTGTGTGTGGGTTTGCTTTTCTTCCTATATGGCTGAATAAGGAACTGCAGGATTCATATTCTATGCATTTTCCTGTCACAATTATTTACAAGCTTTGACAAATTGCACTTTAAAAATATTATTTCTATTAGGTACTACTGTCAAAAATAAAGGTCTTATAATGTTCCTATACTATACAAAGTAATACTTATTTACCGGTATTTCAATTATTACAGTGGCGTCGACTTTTAATATTTCTGTCGGTTGCTCAAAACATAAAAAGTATATCCTATATAGTCCAAAAATCAGAAATGCAATTAATGTCATTAGAGCTGTTAAAGAAATTGGGAAATTAAATATATTTTTAATTCAAAAGAGCAGAAGCTATGAAAAAATAAATATCAAACGTCAAA
Organism: Stenolophus ochropezus; assembly: GCA_035578165.1. NCBI lineage: Eukaryota > Metazoa > Arthropoda > Insecta > Coleoptera > Carabidae > Stenolophus > Stenolophus ochropezus. The sequence goes on along the minus strand of JAQOWZ010000011.1, from coordinate 320,489 downwards.
ATCTGCGTTTTTCTGACTAGATTTTTTAATTATAACGAAAAGAATGCAGATTTTGACATTTTTTCATAAGTAAGAGTAAGAGCCATGAATTTATGAACAGTAACAAGTGTCAAAAATAATACTTAGAGTCAATTTTGACACGAGTTGTCGTAACTTCGCAGAAATTACAAGTAAATATTACTAACTAAATTCATAGCTCGAATTATATTTGCTTCATAATTTCACGAATCACAACAGATCAAAAATAAAATTTTGGTATGAACAAAATGTATCACTATGATACTGAAAAACTATCTATGGCCATAAACTGAAGCATTCTGATTGGGTAAAAATGACGTGTGTTGAATAATCACTAATATTTTTTATATTCTTATATTCACAATACTTATCGAACTAAATATATTTTTATAGAAACAAATTGATTTATACTTGACTAAAAAAACGGTAAAGAAAAGCAATTTTGTATAACAATGTTTTGAAATTATCAATAAACCTACTCATTATCTGATAATTTATGATCGTGGGATAATCATTACCAGTACTGATTTTATTAATACCTCCATCTTAGAAAAACGTTATCGGACTGCTCATAAATCAGTTATGTTTTATGTTAAACAGATGAATAAATACAGATAAAAGTAAACAACTATTGATTTACGAGATCTAATCCTGAAAAACATTTTATTAAAAACAACAAAATATTGTATCGCAAGATTTCAATTACATGCTTTAATAAAAGAGTCAAGTTTAATGAAGGATGAAGGTAGGTATAATTATAAGAGTACTGGTATTTCAATTGCTTAATACACCTAACTCTAAGTCAACCGGATATTGAATGAAATAAATCAATAGTACTATTACAGCGCAAAACATAAGTACTTTAATTACTACATTGTTTCACAAAAACAACATCACTGTGTTAATAATTATACACATTTGCGCCTTAGAACAAACAGAACGAAAATTAACAATTTCATATTTACAAAAAAAAAACTAATAATTATTAGTAACATTGTACCAGAATAAATTTAAAACTTTTATAGTTACATTTATTGAAATAGGTGTAGTAACAATTTCTCTGTGGAAAGTTGTTATAAATAAATGAGAATCATTTCCCGAGAGCGCTTCGTCGGCAGTGTGCTGCCATCTAGCAGGGCGGCGCGGAATCAAAGTAACTAGGACCGTATTTATGGAATATAATCTGCCAGCTAGATCATATTGTGCAGATATTATTGTTATTATGTTTAAGAACATTTCGCTTTCTCATCACGAAGTGCAAGTTTCGATTTTGGAGCGAATTAAATAGAAAGTTTTGTTCCGACTTCAGAGGCGGATTAAGCTCAAATCTTGTAGAAAACTCTTACATATACCTTTTTCTTAAATGCTTGTTTCTACAATAATCAATAAAGATAATAATTCTTACTAGAAAATATATATAACTTCCCTATATTAATAAAAAACTTCTTAGTACTTTAAAGTGTAAAGAATAATGAAACAATGAAGACTAAAAATAAAGTTGTAATTATTTTTTAAAAGGTGTATAAAGTGACAATATTTTGGACATAAATATTACCACAGGAATGACTATAAAAATAGTTATTTTTAACAATAAAAGAAAGAAATATGGAAATAAGCAAATTAACATTTATAAATGTTTTACTAAACCATAATGTGGACACTTGACACTTGAAAAAAATCTTTGTGTTTATGGACATATCTGTTACATGTAAGACAAAATACTGTCTCCTTTGGTTGATAATATTTGAAAGTATTTCGCATAACAATATTAGGAAGTATTAAAGTGTCAAATATATCTTTATAATTTTCATTTATGTTTATACCTTTGTTATTTTACGTAGTGCTAAAATAAACTGCAAAAATATAATACTTTAATAGCACTATTATTACTATTTTGTAGCACATAAAGATTAATTCAGATTGACAGTTGAATCCATAAAGTTTAATTTTGACGTAAGAGTCTGAAAAGTTTTACTTTAGCTACTTCTTAGGTTAACTTCGCGGAGAGATATTGTGTACTTTAGTATCGATTTCGAAAAATATAATATAGATATATTTACTTATTTTATAATTAAACCAACTAATACAGTTATTAATATTGTTATGTATTTCTACTTACACACTTTAAAATTTATATTTATAATTTCCTATTTTAAATTTATATATAAATATTTGTACTTATGTGGCAATTGAAAAGAATTTCAAAATAGTTTTCTCGTACAAAGAATTACGCATTTCCTGTAAATCTTACGTAAAATGTCGAAAAATGGCAAACAAATTAATTATTAATTGAAAGTAATAGTGAAATACACGTTTAGAATTCGTCTTAAAATATAAATAGTCCCACGAGAATAACACACAAATATTAACAGTGAATAGTTGCCAAAATATTCACTTTCAGTAGCAGCATTATAAAATAATTACTGCATTCAAACATTCAATGCCAATGTCGGCGACAGAGTCGGCTAGATAGCCACCCTGCGCGCCTGACAGAGACGCCGCTAGTAGTGACGTCCCGGAATCAATGACGTCGGTATGACGTCACGGCCCGCATGATGATGGCACTGGAAGTCTGACGTCACGTTGACGTCATACAGGTTATTGCGAGACGTTATAAATATCCACGGTTTTCACCTATATTGAGTGCATCTCGCTCGCACCCACACGGACGGGTATGTTGTGTTTCAGGTTATCGACGTACGAGAGGAGAGCGTCACGACGCTCGCACTTTCTCCCAGAGAGGCGCAGGTTATCACTCTCTCCTGACAAGTTCACAGCTGCGATCAAATCCATGTGTGATTAATTCGTCTCATATATGACGGATTTATTTTCAGTATTTTTGTTACATATTACGCAGGTTTTAAACATTTATCAATTTTTTAGTTATTAAAAAAATTCTGGGTGTGCCTTAGTACCAGATATTTGTAATGATATATTTAAACCGTAAAACATTTTTCATTTTTAAAAACTTATTCATTTAAAACTTCAAGATCGCGATAACGGTTAAATTTATACAATGTATCTATTAAAATTAAATGGAATGTTTTGTTGTATTGTAAACATTTTTTTGTATACCTAATTAACATTTTCCTAAATTGGTTACTTTAATTACATATTTCTAAAGAAGTTAAAATTAGAGCACGTACTATATAACTAGTACTTAGACAATTTATTGACTAACATAGATAATCTAAAAGCAATTTTCAACTAAAACTGAAACTATAACCGAATATTTGTATTTTAGTTTTTTGGAAATAGTACTTAACTTTATTAACATTAAATCTTCATATCATGTATCTTAATAAAATTATTTATTATATTATAGAACTCGGGGTTCCACAAGGCAGCATACTGGGTCCAATTAGATTAAAGAAGCAATCATATGAATATGAAATTATATAAATATATACAGTTATGTTTGATTGAGTTATATATTCAATTTTTTTTTTGTCGTGCATAAGTTATGTGCTTGTATAAAACCATAAATAGCCTTTATTTATAAATGTGTATTTTTGTTTTGAGAAATAGCCGTTGGATTGACGGGCACTCATTTCATGTTCCGGTGGTGCTAGTTGACGTGTGGGCCGCTCGGTGACGCCAGCAGCGCCGAGCGTCCGCACGGCACACGTGGATCTTCATTCATTGTTGTCATGGCAACGTGAATACGCGCGTAACTCACGCTCGATCAGCTGGTCCGGACTCCGGGCGCTCCGGGGGCCCGGAAGTACCGCGGCTCCGGGGTTTTATATTTTCACGATTTTTTAAGCTGCTGCCTCAGCTACATGAATAATGGATTACATTATAAGGGATCTTTTAATTTAATGGACCAGTACATGTGGGTGTTATTGAGAATTAAATAATAAAGTTCAAATCAGGTCGTTCATATTTTATTAACAGCTTCTGAAGATATTTAAGTATTTAAATACTGTTTGAAAATGCAAGTAAAAAGCCATAGAACAAAAATAGTTTTTTATTACGCAGATGTAGAAGAAACCAAGTTAAGATAAACATCATTTTTTTTTCCGAAATCGTTAAATTATTAATTAAAAACATAAATAAATAGCATTATGTGTTTGTAAAACGTCAGCTAGCTATTGAGACGAATCTGTAAAGTTTTACTTTATAGCTACTACTATGGCTAAATTCGCGGAGTGATATCGTGCACTTTTATTTTCTAAATATACTATACAGAAACGCTAGTTGTAAGGTAGAAGTGTTTGTATCAATCCACTTTACGATTTAATGTTTTAATGTATGCGGATACGAAAATAAATTATCATTGGCTTCCTTTTGTTTTGTTATTCACGGCCTTAATATTTGTATAATCGTATGCAGCACATAAACCACCTGTTCCAAAATTCACCCACTCACATATAAACGTATTATTCATTGAATTTACGAATAAATAATCCTAATGACGCTCTGATGTTCGTCATTGTTTATTATTAATATTTCGGTAAATTATACATTATTATGAACATTAGAACGTCAGTAAATGAAATTAAGGGTTTATAAAATTATATTTGTGGGTGTAATTCGGCCGAGTTATTACGTAGGCGTGTGAGTGTATGTACTCTCATGTGGGAATTACGAAAGATATTTTTTTAAAAACTTTTTATAAATGGTATGAATTTTTTAATAAATGGATAATGTAACAAAAAGAATCTATAAAAAAAGTGATTCATTTTGAAGTTATATTATTATTATCATCAATGAATTATTTATTTTTAGAAGACATTTTATTGAAAATATTATATATTTAGATTTTCTTGCTATTAATAAATGTTAATAAAAGGTAAGAAAATATTTTCGCAAGCTATTTATAAAAGAACTTAAAAGTTGTACTTACGTTTCCCGCGTTTCGCGAGAAAAAAAGAAAAGCGTTTACGTGACATCCGGTGTAGTATGTACGTCATTTGTGGAAAAAATAAAGAAAAGAGAATGGTTGTTTATTGGGTTTCCATCTCGTTTTGGATTATTTGCCGAAGCTGCAACTGTTTCTGTCTCCGAGTGATACGTGGGCCTGGCTTGCTACCACGCAGTCTTCAGGTTCAATCTCAGTCTATTTACGGAGTAATTATTTTCTTCTTTTTATAACGACTGGATTACTTCGAGGGTTCTCATTAGTACAGGTGGGAATAATATCATTACTAGAATATATCTTCAAACTAGAATTAACTACAAACTACAAGCATAAGTAAATGTAAGATTTGGAGAAGTGTTTACTATATTCTCTACTTCGTTACAGTCAAGGAAGGTGGTGTTAATATTTTACACTTGACCTTTTCATGAAGCTAATTATTTTCTTTGTAATAACTGTAAAATTGATCAAATCAAATGACATTTTTCCCGTAAAAACTGTTTAAATTTTTATTTGATCATTATATATTACTTTTAGTAGTAATTTTTAAATAAACTTTTTATCATATTTTGTTTCTTGATAAATTTATTTTCATTTTCATTAAATGTGAGACAAGGACTTGTTTCGTGGCATATTTTAATTGCATTTTAGTGATTAACCAATAGCAAAATTATATATGAGGAAAAGTTTTCTAGTACATGTTTAATCTAGATATGTTCACCGTATCATCAGAATTTTGTTTTTGATATTTCTATTGGTTGTAGAATATACCACAACGAAACAATGTATCCAATAAAAGTAAAGTTCAGTATAATGGTGGTTATCAACGCATGATGTGCGGTTAACAATCAAAATCTTGCGCAAGAATTATCATTTGTTTATTTAATAAGCATATAAATTGCGCGCATTTAGTACTAAATACTATTGTAGTTTGGTTTCCAAAATGTTATTGTAAAATGTAGTACAAACCTGTAAAAAATAAATGGAAAAGTAATAGCTGTTTGTCAGTAATATAAATTGATTTGTCAAAATATTTCAAAAAAAATATGGGCATACCACACGCGAAATATTAAACTATTATAAAAACGTTAATAATGCAAAAAATAATACGAGAGTTAATTAAATTAAGTCATTATGAACTTTCAAATTTCTTATTTGACAATTAAGGTTTTTGCTATTAAACGTTGTCAAGAAAATAAAAAGGAACATGTTAGAAAAAAAAATTAAGTAATCAAAATTAATTTTGCCTTTCGACGTACGTACACTGCTATTTTTATTTACTTTAAGTACTTGCAGTCCTATTGCTGTGTCTCTAATAGCAACAACAGTTTGTGATTTATAAATATTTTAAAAAACATCTTAATGTTGAACTATGTTGTTCATTTTCATTTTGATTATCTAGTTTTATTTTAAACGATCTAAAATTCTCCTTAGTCTTCTAATAATGTTTACAATTTGGCGTCTAGTTTCTTCTATGTTCATATGTTGAAAATGTGTTTACAATATGATAATCGCAATGTAGTGGTGAATGTAATCTATATTAATCGGTTGTCGTGCTTTCGCCCTCGCTAAATACGGTCCAAGAATTCAGCGTGACTATTGTTGAATGAGTGCAGTCACGTGAGCACGTGAATCCGCGCGTGATGCGTCCCGACGCTCGTGATCGCCGTCGCGATGCTGCCGCCGCACTTTGTCAATCAGGCAGTTAAAATAAAAATGTACCAATACAATTATTCTCGTTAAAATACTTATTTATTATCAAATTCAAACGTCTAAAAAATTCACTGAAAAGTATATATTTTATATATTAATATTATTATTATTAATCAATGAACCTTCTCGAAAAATAAATATAGGGGACCATGAATGAACCTTAAATACTACAAATTTTAGGTTTTTAGCATAAAATTGTGTTTATTTATCCGAAATAATAAAAAATACACATTTTTGGGGCCAAATTTTTGATTTTTTAAAATAATCCATATTAATAGATGTCCATGCGCTGATTTCAAATTTTCAAACCGAATTTAATTATCTCTATTCGTTCCGGAGATTTTTGATTTCAAAGTTGGTCCTCAAAAAAGTGTGTTTTTTTGGTATATCTCAAAAATGTGTAGAGATACAATCCTAACGATTGTACCATTCGATTCTACGGGAAAAGTTACATAAAGAAATGTTTTCTCCGCATATACGTTCTTTGGAACGATTCGGTGAAAAATGAGAAAATCGGAAAAACCTAAATTTCAAAATTTCTCCGGGGAATTTTTCTTCTTCAAAACTTTTCATTTTCTGGACTTAAGTAGATATTAATACGCTGATTTCAAATTTTCAAACCGAATTCAATTATCTCTTACCGTTCTTGAGATATTCGTATTCAAAGTTGAGTTTTGGCAATACCTAAAAAAAACGGTTTTTTAGGTATACCCCTTTAAGGATTAGGTTTACGACTACGGCGACCTCACCAATCGATTCTACGGGCAAAACTACATAAGTGTACCAATTTTTAGATTTTTATTGCAAAGGATACAATTTGTAGAAAGGAAAAACGAAAATGGCCAAAATCGAAAAAAACGCCTGATGAACCCCTTGCGATTTTTTCCGATTTTGGCCATTTTCAGTTTTTTCTTTCTAAAAACTGTATCAATACGAATAAAAATCTGAAAATTGGTACATTTATGTAATTTTGCGCGTAGAATCGATTAGTGAGGTCAACAAAGTCGTATCTCGACCCATTTCAGAGCTATTCCTGAAAAACTGATTTTTTCAGGTGAAATTTTGAACACAAATATCTCGAGAACGGTAAGAGATAATTGAATTCGGTTTGAAAATTTGGAATCAGCACACCTGTATTTACTTAAGCCCAGAAAATAATTAATTTTGGATACAAAAAGTTTCCGAGCAAAAAACTGAAATTCCGGTTTTTTCGTTTTACTCATTTTTCACCGAATCGTTCCAAAGCACGTATATGCAAAGATAACATTTCTTTATGTAACTTTGCCTGTAGAATCGACTAGTAAAATCGTTGAGATTGAATCTTTACCCGTTTTTGAGATATACTCAAAAAACACACTTTTCTGAGGTGCAACTTTAAGAGCAAAAATCTCAGGAACGAAAAGAGATAATTAAATTCGGTTTGAAAATTTGAAATCAGCGCAAATACCTCTATCAAGGTGTACTATTTTCAAAAATCAAAATTTTGGACCTAAAAATTGATATTTTCTTATTATTTCGGCAGTATTTGCAAAATTTAATAGTGAAAAACTAAAAAATTGTAACTTTTATGCTTGGTTGTGATTGGGCATAATTTAAAGATGTAGAAAGATTAAAATTATTAATTGGAAATATTAATTTTTATTTTTTTAATGACTCATCACTTAAACCGACAATGATTTTGTACCGTATACCGATTTATAACTTAAAAAGTAAAAGATTTTGCAAAACTTTGTGTGTTTCTTTAAGCTAAAATTAACATTGTATAATACATAGTAAACTGGAGTAAGTTAAATAAATACAAACAACAGTGGCTTTTAAAGACCTGTTTAAAAAAAAAAACTTGGTATAAAATTCCTAACGAATATCAATATATATCAATTATAATTGTAATAAATACTTCATTGAGGCAAGCAGACAGAAAAACAAAAAAATAGTATTCAAATTTTAACACAGTCTAAAATATTATGTAATATTTATCATAGACCTAAGGCGTTCGTGTCTAGTTTCATCATAAACTGTAAATCAGTATATCTCTACGTTTTCGTTAAAGTAGTTTACGAGTAATTAAATATATATATACTACTAGATAAAATCTAAATATATTTTTATGGTTTTGTTCAGTATGAGCAGCTTAACATTACTCAAAATTAAAGTGATAAGTATATCTTGTATTTCAAGGAAATAGTAGATTATTTCCAAATATGTTAATAATAAAATTTTAATAATTTTTAGTAATGAAAGTTCTGGAACGAAAGTGACCCTGGTGCAAAAAATGAGTTTTATTTTGCGCTGGAAATGTTGTCGATTTAATATGAAATATAAATGGCACAGTTTAGCATGCATCTTGGATGCATGCAAGCGTCAAACATTTGAATAATTTCAATCTCATCGAGTGATGCAAATTTCAATTTTTCATTTAATTTAATTTGAAAATGTGAAGGTGATGCCGTCCCCTCATGGATCCGGATCGCTCGCAGGGAAGGCTTTCCAGAGCCTCGAAAGTAATTGTTCTCTAAGGTTATGTATAGCGATGTGAATGCATTTTACTTTTCACTAAAAAATCAACCGGCGGTAAGATGAGTTACCTTGAAACGGTCCGAGGAAAAAACCGCGGCTTTACCGTTACACTTAGCCGATTATGTACCGGTCGCTACGCATACCAAGTCAAAATTCATTATTACTCTTTTTTACCAAGATTTTTGGAATTTTAAGCACTTTTAATTTGGGGAATTTGGTATAGTAAATTCATTTTTTGAGCCTGAAATTATATGCTTCACGAAGTGGCAAAACCGAAACACTTTGTACGTATTCATTTGAAAAGAATTTTGTATACAAAAAACTGTTTTCATAATTTTTACTTCTCGACATTTAGTAAGGTATTGGAATCAATCATGCTAAAATATTATGCCATTAACTTAAATTTTATAGTTTAAATTTGTTTCTACCTAACCCCATTTAACTATTACAAGTATTTAATGTGGCAGTTATATTAATGAAGACTGAAAATATTTTAAAAATAATTATCGAATACTCTAATCGGAATTGTACTAATACTATAAGTACAAATTATTTTAATAATTCATTTTACCATGTCAACAGTTCGAACGGATACTCATATATAATATATAAATATTAACAATATATATTAGAATGTGGTAGTTTAAATATGTATGTGTATTCATGAACCTATTTCCTTATTTTTATAATAAATAGTTTGTATTTTAATCGCAACAATTATTTTTATAAATTATTTAAACAATAAGTGTATTCTGTAGTGTATATAATTATTATCTCCACTTTTCTTAAATATAAAGGAAAAGGTGTGAAAAGTCTACATATAAATAGTTAACAAACTGGTGTTTTTATAAAGATCCCATGCGGATATATTTGTTTGGAAATTTTATGTTTGTTGTCATGATATACGGAAATTCCGTTTTGCCTACACTATATATCTTAGTCAAGTATGATGACTGTACACTCTAATTTTAGTTGGACTATTATGTCACTGAATATTTACTATACTTGCAAATTAATACTCTACGCATACATGGAAAATTAAATTATAAAGTACATCTCATCCAGGTCTTCTCCTTCTCGGAAAATTTACGCGCTATAAATAATGAATACGATAAATATAGTTTTTAATGGGTACTTACAATGTAATATTTATTAAGATCCTAGTTTAAAATTAAAAATACCTAAGTTATTACAATTTCTTAGGCTAGGCTAGATGAATATTATTAAAAATTCATTTAGAAAATGAGATAAGATTTTTAAAAATATATATGTATTAAAAAATACCGATTTAATAAAAAATATTTTTATGGTCAATTACATAAATATTATTTAAATTTTAAGGTTCCTTAACGGAATAAAATGTCAAATGAAGTTTCAATACTGCTGTCAAAATTTCGATTAGAATTTTAAGTATTGTTTAAAATTAAATAAAATATTTTCTTAAAATATTTTTCATTGTTTTTACCTCCCGCCTATCAATATATAGATAAGGGAGGTATTGTTTTTGGTCAAATTTCTCGAGTGTGAGTTATCAACATATGAGCACGAATTAGGGTCTCTAGAATAAGATTTTGCTATTTTTACCGTGATGTCTGTATGTCTGTGTGTGTGTGTGTGTGTGTGTGTGTGTGTGTGTGTCTGTGTGTGTGTCTGTGTGTGTGTGTGTGTGTCTGTGACGATTTTTCGTCCACGATAACTCCAATATGATACATGTAAAAAATATAATATTTGGTATTTAAGACTTATATTCAAATATGATGAACTGATTAGATTTTGACTACAATTGGTTAACCGGAAGTAGTACTTTACTTGAAGCTTTAAACCGTTTTTCCTAAAAAATACCTATAAATAACATATTTTCGCAAATTTCGTCATTATAAATACAAAGATTTTTTAATTTTCTACCGATCTGCATAATTACGTTTATATATGACTTCTAGTTAGATAGAAAAAAATTATATAAATTGTAATAATTTTACATATCGTTTAGGCTGAGGAATTTCGATAAAACAGATGAGTTATTCATATGTTCACAAAATTTGACATATGATGTCAAATTTGATGTAAGTAAGTGTAAAAGATAAAATAAGTAAAAAATGAAGTAATTTTATTGTAAAATTTAAAAAGATGGAAGAAATATATTAGGAATGTATCTGCATGCGTGAATCAAAGTAAGTTCAGTTCCGGTTTTAGTAACGTCAAAAATAGCTGTCATATTGGTCATACAAAATTTATGAAGGAAATTTTAGGTATGAAATGAATTAAAAATATTTTGAACTGCAATAATAAACTAATTTTAAAACTACAAATTAAATTTATTGAAAAACTTATATAGAATATATTAACTACGGTGGCGGGAGGTATTGTGTTGGACACACCAGATTTTTTTTTTTTGTTGAACGAATTGATTACTATAAAAATAGGAAATACCTACATATATGAACTATATGGGTAAATGAAAAATATAAGTAACGTTACTTATATTATTTTGAATACAGTTACATAATAATTCACATTGCTGTCAAATTTTTTTTACCTTATATAGGTCATATTTCAGACAATAGTATATACAAAATACCTATTTAAAATTAAAATACTTGTTTCATTTTTTCATATTAAATCATTTGAATTGTATCTATAAAAAATAGTACGCTTGTAATCATATTGGAAAGAAATTTATTACAATTTTTTTTATAATTTATTACCTAAAATTTTTAACTGGAAAAATTGTACACAATTACCGAATATTATTAAATCTGACACAATATTTTTATTAGGAATACGTCTTCTTTTTCTATATAGTATATAAAATATAATTTTCTACAAATTATTAAAAATATTTTATTATTTAATAATTTAAAATTTAATTTAAAAATATTTTTATTAGTGATAAAAATGAATAGTCCAGTAATATTAGCGCGAAATAAACGAGAATTAAGTTAGACAAGTACTTGTTTTAAATTCACGATATCTATCACCTTATCCATTTTACATCTATCACGAAATAATTTTCAAATCAAAGTTCATGTTAGTGAAAAATTAAGATCCTCATTCTCACAAGAAAAATTCTCCTCACGAGCTTAGTCAAACAATCTCGCTTTCTCCTGAACATCTCGCTATCGCTTTGTTTGGCGCGTTGTCACGGCGACCAAATAAAAACGTAAATGTAAATTCGCCATCGGACCGATAAAAACAGCTGTGGGTGTTAAACAAATGAGAGCCCATTCTTAGTTACACATGACATCAGTATCTACATACTCTTCCTCCAAGATTCTATTGCATATTGTTTAAGCTACGAATTTATCTTCTACCATGTACTTGTCACACGCTCTTGCGATTTTTTCTATGGGCGAGTAGGATAAATTAGAGGTTTTTGTTGTGATTTATAAGTTAAGTTTTTAATTAATACTTGTATCTTGAGAGATTTATTAGTTTACATCTTTCTCTGTGAATACGAATACTGAATATTCAATACACGTAAGAAGAAGCACGAGATTTTTTTCCATATTGAAATTTTAAAAAGTAAATTAACACCGTACAGTTTAAATATTTAATATGTATCTGGTAAATATTGGACTACTTACAAGAAAAATACACTTAAAAATATACATTATGTACAATATGTCATATCGTCCGAATTAATTTGAAAATATTTTATAAATATAGATAATACGTTATTATTTTTTCACTTTTTTTTTTATAATATTGACGAAAATATACATACGTTTGTTACAACATACAGTGTGTGCAACGAAATGCGGAACATAGGACTTTAATATGAGATTTCAAAAAATTGCGAATAGATTGAGAACAAAACTGCAAGAGTATATACAGTTGTTCGAAATTAAATTCTACATCAGATAAGATCATAATTGATGCAACAGCACATCTGCAATACGAGATTTATTAAATATAAAATGTAACATTTTCGTTCAAAAGTCAATAAAAAAAAATATCTGTGTCATTGTGACAGTAATGACATGTAATTAGAGATAATTGAATTTGACATTATTAAATTATGTTATAGTCTAAAATTAGTTTAAAAATGTGCCGCCCGTAAATATAATAAAAATTAACACTTTTTTGAAGTTACATTTGTAATAATTTTCTAATATTGGCATATTATTATATAAAAAGAATATAAATTCAACTTAAAATACAGGCAATAAGAATTACAATTTAAACTGACAGATAGATATTTACTTTTATTTTCATAGCTGTTTGATTTTTAACGAAAATATTACATTTTATATTTAATATAGCTCGTACTGCAGATGTTCTGTTACAATAATTACGATCTTATCTGACGTACAATTTAATTTTGAACAACTTTGTACTGTTATAGTTTTGGTTTTACTTTATCAGGACAGAGAATATCCGCAATTTTTTGTTCCGCATTTAAGTTGCACACCCTGTGACTAGGATAATTTTTTATATGACATGAGAAATAATGAGTGTATATTTTTTGGAAGTAAACACAGCTGTTAAACGAAGGTAGATCGTGCAGAAAACGGTGTAATGTGTGTAGTGAGTAATGTGATTTGTTTTATTTACCGAGCGCAACAGTTGTCCGTCGCAAGACTTTTGACGCGTGGTCGCGAACTATTGTAACGGTACCCGGTGAATTTAGGATTAGACCAGCACCAGAGCATAAAGCATTAGTAGAAGCGTTAGTTCGCGGCAATGCTTTATATAGTGAATACATACACTTCCTATTCCGGTATAAACAAGGCTGGCTGGTATTGTTGTTGTTGTCAGTTCTAACAAAGTCCACCCGGTGCAGAATGCGGTGCTGCAACTGGTATCGCATGACGTTTCATGTTCGGCTAGGGGAGTTTGAGGCGGTTGCGATAGTGGTACATGGCGGGACGGGACAGAACACAACAAGGATCACCTGGCTGCAGGGCGAGCGCCGGAGGGCTGGCCTCGGCGTCGAGTCGCTCCTTGGAAGGTCGCGGAGACGCCAGCCCGAGCAGCGAAGCGAGGATTCTCATGCACTCAACCACACTGCACTCCACAGCTCACTGCTCCAAGTCTCGCACGCTACTAGCCACGTTCCGCGCGCGTACCACACACTATATCCCCACAACTAACGTTCACTTTAGCAAGTGACGTCACGCCGACACCGCGCACCGTGACGTCACCCGGCGCCGGCGAATCCCGAGCCCGTGACGTCACCGCGGCCCCCTCTCGCTCTGGTCTGACGTCATACCCTCAACCCGCATCGATCCGCGTCGCGACGGCATTACCTTGGCCTTCCATGACCCGGGATTTCCTTCTTCACACACCATTACATGACCTAATCCAATGCACTGCTTTTCCATGGGACTTTTCACCCACATATGACTAACAAAAAACCTAACTACAGTTTTTCCTTTACATCTCTGCTTCCAGTAATCTTTTCCGTTTACACAATATCTAAAGTAAAATGACTGGATTTATAATTTTTAAGTGTCAGAATTAATTCTAAAAATCTGTACTATGCCTTCGAACTAGAAATAAGTAAAAAAATAGTTATATGTATATCAAGGGACTTATTATGCATATGGAATTTATTCTACAAGGCGATAGCCGAGAAGAATAAAAACCACGTGAGTTATGAAAAATACTTTAGTCCTTAATAAATAAATAGCATTGTGTTTGTAAAACGACAGCTAGCTATAGGGATGGGGATGGCTGTGTACTGTCAAAGTGTCAGATTATTTCTTTATAATTTTCATTTATGTTTAGACGTGCTTAGACGTCGCCTGTATGAAATCAGATAAATTATTATCAAAGGTAAATAATAAATAAATTCACCAATAATATTATAGAATTATATGTTTGTTATTTTAGGTAGTGCTAAAATAAACTGCAAATATACAATACTATGTATTAAAATATAGCTTAATTCAGTTTGACAAACGAATCCACAAAGTTAAATTTTGACATAAGAGTCTGTAAAGTTTTACATTAGCTATTACTTTCGCTAACTTCGCGGAGTGATATCGTGTACTTTAGTATCAATTACGAAAAAAATATATCTATATAATTTACTTGTTCATTAGCTAAATGATAAATTTTAAAACAGGGTAACTAAATCATAATTATATCTCAAGTGAAACATACCACGGATATTAAGAATCATACCAGGCCTTAGATGCTTAAAATCCTCACTTTTCGAGCTCGGAATTCAATTGACATCTGCGATTGTTATGATACTCATAACTATCCTAGGTATGTATAGCTAAAAAATTAAAACTTGCTAAAACAATATCTTCAATATTAATGTCAATTTTTATGTTATTACAAATAAAACAACAAATATTTTAAATTAAATAATAAAACAATTTTGTTCTGATAAATTGTACGAAAAGAAAACACCTAAGATTGTCAAAGACTGTAAATAATAATTGTTTTATTACTTAATAACAATTTGAATTTTTTATTTTTATTTATTTATTATATTATTACACAATAACGTTAAATATAATTAATTTACATTGACCTATTAAGAAGAGCGATTAAATGAGATTCATACTGCTACTTTCAACTTTGTTAGCTAGGATTGCTAAGATTAAATCAAAAAAGTTTTATGAATTTCTGTTCTACAGTATGTCATTTGCTGTCATTACCTGTATGAGACAATAGAGTTTTATTGATTATGATTATAATTTCACTATTAATTACATTTCACCTACGTGCAAGTAACAAAAAGTACCGCAAGTAGATATTACACGCACGGTAAAAGATTTTTATAATTCAAGGTAACAACATATTGAAAATATTTCCTACAAGATGCATAAAAATGCATTCCACAAGTGCGTGTGTAAGTGGCATGTACTTATCTAAGTCTGAGCGTTTTAAAGCCAATGGAAGTTTAGCACCTCCGTACTAATTTTAGCACATATATTCCGAATATTCTCCTGCAGTACTTGGCCGCGTGAATACACGATTCAACTCATTATAGTTTCTAATTGACACTATTTTTAATTACAAATACGTAGACAACATAAAATATACACAATCTTGGCATAATATTCTATGAATAGTTTGTTTATTTTATCAGTGTATTTATTGTGATTATGTTAATAATAAAATATATTCTGAATTAAACTCGTGAACGTCATTTTGTTGTTATTTTTGCGACACTGACACTGTGGTTCTATTTATAAAAATATTCAATTTTAAAATGGCTCCTACGCTTTCGGAAAAGACGTCATTTGTATTGTATTGTGCTTTTGATAGATTAGTTGAGCACCGAAGCAACAATTTCAGAAGCACACAATGCATTGCAATCGGATTATTTTCTTTAATTCAGTATATTTTTAACTTTCATTGAATTTATACGACTGCTATAGATATTCACAGCTATTAATAAGATATTCGTTATTGAACTTTACAGATTATCTTTAATAATAAAATGTTATCAAAACCTACAAATTTCCTGTAAACGAAACTTAGATACAGAACATTTTGACTGTAAATCTGTAGTCAATTAATCATCTTTATTTTCTCATTCATATATAGAATATGTTATCTAATTTAAATCCGGTTAAAAAGTATTACAATTATTCACTAATTTCGATGAAAATGAAATTATATTACAAAATTAAAATTAAGTTAAGTAAGATACTATGTTATCATTATTTGTCGCTATAAGCGGTATGGTTATAAACGTATTTTACTCTTGTTTTGTATTGTTTCTTCAAATGTTAATTATTTTTTACAATATGTTTCCTGTTCTACTCTCTCGAGATGAAACAAATGGAAGCGTAGGTGTTTCTAGAAATTTATTTAAAGATTAATTGTAATTCTTGTAATACATAATTTAATAAATCTTTGGAATTATTCTTGAAATTATCCATAATTCCTCCGAATTGTTCTTAGATTGTATTAAGTTAATTTGAAACCTAATATTTTATGTTTTATATCTTTCTATATTTGTTACAACAGCTTATAAATTTTCCAAGGTTAAAATATATTAATATAACACGAAATTGTTTCAAAATTGACAGATCCCAAGGTTAAAGAATATGCACTATTTGTATTATATATATTTCTAATATCGTAACATGCGTAACAATGTTCTAGATAAAAGATAATATCAATATAAATAAATACAAACATAAATATATAGTTGATGATGAATAAAAGAGTTATATACGTATTTGGTGTGAAGTAATACATGTATTTGTACGTAGATGCGGTCTGCATACCTAAGATGATATTGGTTTATGGTTACTTATCTTGTGAGGACGTATCAGATAAAACTATCTTACTATAAACTCATACTTCCGATGCTCTAAAAATAGATTGTGTGTTATACGGCAGAAAAACCCTAAACAAACTTATGGAAAAATCATTCTAATACATAAAAACAAAAGCTAATACTAACATTTATTGTATGGTCTGTGTCTAATACATATAGAATACGATAATGTACCTAAAGTACATTTTACTATAAAATTAAAAAATTGTATTTATTTAAAAATAAAAATAAAATAAATTATTAATCATCTATTATATTAGGGTATAGTTTTTTGCTTTCCAAAAACAATGAATCTATATATGTTATACAAATTCCTTTGATGTTAAATATAGATTGCTTTTTATATTATTTCTCTAATTCCAAATATTGAATTTGATGAAAAGGTTTCCTAAAAATACATACATATGAATTATTTATCTACATGTATAATATATTATCAAAATACCTTTCTATTTTCTATATTTTTAGGATATATTAGAAGTTCTATTGTTATTCCCTAAAGTCTTTTTTTAATATACAAAATTATTATTAAATCAAAAAGTAAATAATACTAGTACCGGAAGTTTTTTATACTGAATGTCATTTTCTTATATTAGGTTGAATATTTTTTCATGGACACTTATTACTGTGTGGAGAATACACCACAGAACATGTGGGAAGTAGAATTGATTGTATTTGTGAGTAAAACCAAATGACATGTTAATATATTAAGTGAATTAGTGTATGAGTGAATAAATATGAGTGTTAGTGGTGTGTTGAGAATGATGGGAGCAATCAGTCACTTCCTACGAGCGGTGGTTTCTGTTGCTACCCGGGCGTGCGGGGGCGTCGGCGCCGGGACGCGGACGCCCACGCGCCCACCTGTCGCACGTGGCGGGGCGCTGGAAACCCGGAGACCTGGCGTCTCTTTCGGGCTGAACGACCTCATACTGCACGGTTTTTAAACGAGAACATTCAGTCACTCAAGTTATAGGAAAATAATAATACTCGATTGTCAATTTATTTAAAAAATTAATCCATGTCAAGTTGAGTCATGATAAAAGTTACAATATAATTTTATTTATTTATATAGTAAATTATAATATAACATTTATATGGTGTACATATATTCAATATAACACTTTAAAAGAATAGAAATCTTTTTCTGTTACTGGTGTACGGAGACTTATTGGTTTGAATGTATATACCTACATATAGGTATATAATATTTGCATTTAAATTTTCTTTTTCTTTATGTATATCATTCTGTTTTTTAAATTCTGCAGCATTTACAAATGATATAATGTTAATTTCTACACATGAGTAAACGAAATTATGGTATTTGCATATTTTTTTCTACAGGAAATTAGAATAAACGAAGTGAAGAGAGCATATAATATGCAAAATAGTTCAGAAAAATTTAATAGTACAGTAAATCGCAAACGAAATATGGGAATATGATTTGATAGTTATTTTTAAAGTAGATATTAGCAGTGCGAATAAAGTTTTATCTGAATATTTGCATTCTGGAAATATTTTAGGAATCATTACCTATTCTAATGAAAAATTTAACATCCTAATCTCAATAGACATTAAAATTTGATACTTAGTACATCACATAGTGCTTGTACGTGTAATTTATTACAATATTTAAAGGTTAGAGTGCTGGCGTAGGAGTTTGAGAATCGTTTTGACATATGTGGTGCGTTCTGTGCTGAAACTGAAACTCGGCGGTTTGCTGAAGTCTCCAGGGAACTCTCAATGTTGCTCTCTCTTTCATTTCATGTCAACTAAATTTCTTAAGAATTCTGAACTAGCTAATAATATTAGCACACATTTTAACTACGGGTATGTTAATACTTAGCGTCTTGTTATACTATTTCTAATTATTATATTTATAGTAATTATATTTTGAACTTACAGTAAAAATCTCAAATGTAGCTCGGCCTTTGTTCCTCACCAATAGTTGTCTGAAGTTTGTTGAGTTTGGCATGAAATGAAAGCACTTCACAATTGACAAAATTTTGACAGGTCGATCAGTTATTGTTTTTTTGTAATTTGTATCATACGACTGAACTGAACAAGTACCCGAACTAAACTGCTCATTTTTATAAAAGTTAAATGTATATATAAATGTTTATTCAATAATCAGTTTAATTAATAACTTTTAATATTACGTAATTCTCCACCTACAATTCATTTGTCTTAACACAAACTAATATGGCGGCAACATTTATTCTTCTTTCGACTTTTGAAGACATCAGACGTTTGGTGAGTACTTTTTTTTTATTTTATTTGACACAAAATGATATGATTATAAAGTGAAGTGAATATAAAGTGATAATTGATTTATGCTGGTAAATAATATATTAGATATAATGAGATACTTTTTCAGAAACAACTGACAATCAACCATGATTACTATATAGTACTCTATAATATTGTAATATAGATAAATATTCAATAAAAGTGTTTTATTTTATTACTAAATCATACCGTTCAATTCTTCTTAATTCCAAATATAAAAGTTTAAATAGAAATGAATATGACAATATCAGAAGCCAAATTTCAAAATGCTTGAAACTTTTACAGATGGGACTAGCTTTTAAGTTAAGTTAGATTATGTTAAATATTATTTATTATTTTTTTATTAACTTTTTGATTTTCTCATTTTACGAAATAAATATTGTCTAACTATATTTTATCCCTTAATATAAACTACACTATTGTAAATATTAGATTCCCAGTATCGTATAACTTATTTGTTATTTCTTTATCAATCTGTATTTCATCTTTCAAGTATTCTTTCAGTTCATTGTATTTTTCTATATTTATCTATTAACACTTAACAAGAACTACAAGAAGTTCCGGAGAAAATGAGAGAATGTGAGGTACTCAGAATATCGGAAAATTGCAGTGAGAAGTTTCTTAATATTGAAATAACCACGAGGCATGTTTTACGACTGAGAAGTCTGCCAGGAACAATATACAGCAGGTATTTCAGTGGATTTTGTATTATTACTGTTTAGTAGGATTTTAGTGCGTATGTTATGTGCCGTTATTGCGAAATGTTCAGATTTGTGACGCCTTGGAAGTTTATCAGCACGTAAACTATTCCGAATTTCAAACGAAAAATTATTGCGATTTGTCGAAATTATTCCACTTATATTATAATTGTAATTATTTTTTTAATTCTGAGTTCTAGAAAGAAATATAATTTCCAGCTAATTTAAGTTTCATTTAAGAAAAAGAAACATATTTTCTGTAATTAATAGTAAAACATGTGTTACATGTATAAGATCGTTTTCATTAAATGCAAATAAATAGTTAATCAATAGTAGTTCCCACGGTTTAATAAGTAATGTTGTACTTATTTCTAATAGTTAATTACATCATATTATATATCTGCCTACTGTTTACTACTACACAAATCTAATTATATTAATACGTGAACAAAGAAACTTATATGTCATATATTTATCTTAATTTTGTGAAAAATAATATTAATGTGTTTTTTATACGATTTCATTAAATTAAAAATAAATTTAACATAAACAAAAACAAACCTCAGATTAAAAATTACCGGTTTTTTCATATTTTTTGATAACATCATTTTAAGTATTTTTCCGCTTGGTTTGGAAAATTGTGGCAAATACAAAAATGTCAACATAAACAATAACGTAAATGTGCTATAATTAAATTTTATCTAAATACAAATTACTTTTAAGGAAAACAAAATATACGAGTATATTAAATTATGTACTGACCAGTCTCAATTCATAAAAAGTATATTATTTAGTTCCAAAAATAACTCCACTAGTTTAGTGGAACCTAGAAGTAAAATACTTCGTTTACACGCATGAGCGAAGCATTCTTTGAAGTATAATCCATTTTTTTTAATATTTTATAATGTACTAATTATTTTTTTTAACTTTCATCTCGATCTTCCACTGGAAATTGTAAAAATCAAATAATTTTGATCTGAAATAAATAAATACATATATGTATTTTAAAATAAAAAAGATTAACTTGAACGTTTCTGTTCCATGTAATAAGCATGTAATAAGAAATGATTATAACCATACTTTAATTAATGCTTTGCATATGTGTGCAATCAAAGTATTTTAAGTATTTTATTTTTAGGTTGTCAAATATCACCACAAATCTTCCTCTGTATGATTTAGAAATGCTGATAATCACGTACAAATATTTATAATTTCACCAAACTAGTGGAGTTATCTTTGGAACTAGATAATATACTTAATTCTTTTTATGAATTGGGACCTGAGTTAGTTTGATATTTCAGGATGTTAACAAGAACTAATCTGGGTTATTGGCTAATTTTTTTATGAACCTGGGTGTAAATTGCTAATAACTACATATATTATTAGTTTTATTATTATAATGAGAAGTTATAGTGTTTATTTTTTATATTTTATGACTTACAAGTAGCAAATATATTTTAAAATATAGTTGCAAAGTCACTGATTAATAGAGTAGTATGTACTACAAGTTCCGATTGACTGAAATTGGTGACAACGGTTTAAGAGTGTATGGCGAGCAAAGAAGAATGGCGAGTTGCGAATGAGAGATCAGAGACAGTGTCCACACACGCACACGCAAATTGTCAACGTTGCATCGGGATATAAATAGGCGGTGTAACAGTTGTGACGTTCATTTGTTTCCTTCCGCACCAGCCGTCGCGACGGGCGACGTGGTCGTGGTGTGCCATGCACCACCTCCAGTAGCTCACATCGCCCTGTTTACGTCTCTAGACATTGTTTGTTTCTGTCTCTTGCCGCCAAAACAAAATATTTATCCGCGCATCAAATAAAAATTTTGGACACAAAAATGAGTATTTTTGGGATATTTCGCCGCATTGTCAACACAATTTTTGGTTTGTTTTAACTCTATACAACTTTGATATGGGGTTATAGGTATTGAAAATAGGTAAATAAAAATTAAGGAATAAAGCGACAGAATAAAATCAAAAAGGCATAATAGAATGGTAGGTTTTGAAATCAGCGTATCGATAAAATCTAGAAAACGAAAATATTTTTAGAAAAAAAATCGTTCTAAAGCATTTCTCTACAATATATATACTTTCTTCTTTTTATAAGTGAGTGTATAAAATTAATAATTGTTATATCATAGCTACCTTACTGACAACCAATTTTAAATGTTTTATACTACTGATTGATAATATATATTTATTGATACTGATGAACAATTGATTTATTAAATTTTTTTTTATATTTTTTAAAAGTTTAAATAAATATACAACTGATAGTAACAATTATTATAATTTTAAATTTGATAAATAAAATTTAAATTACAAATACGAGTAGTTACGCCTTAAGTTAACAAAATCATAAATCTCTGTTTGGATATTATGTTAACATTTAGCTTATGAAGAACGCTTTTATTTTGTTTTGTCGAAAATGTAGGTGGGTGCTTTTCGTTGGGCTTACTTAAGCTGCACCTCTGGGATATTAACCTTTTTACATATTTGCATAAAAGAATACCCAGAAGTGTCTAAATATATCACTCTAGACTCTACATGAGGCAGAATAATTAATATTCTAATATTAAATTCTATTATAAATTATAACCTTTCTTGTATCAATTTTATTACGTTAAAATTATGTGAAAAATTACTACATACACTTAAACCAAGTAGTCTCCGTATACCAGTAAAGAAAAAAAGTTTTCTATTCTTTTATACACGAAATAAATTTTATATTATAGCTTACTATACTAATAAATAAAATAATCTATTGACTTTTTCAATTTTTAGTAATGAAATCGAAAAAAATAATTTATTAGAGCAACTAAGTACGCGAATTTAGTCTGCAAATTATTAGTATATTTTTAAGGCCGAAAATACCGGTAACCGTTAACAAAAAAAAAACATTAACCTTTATTTTAATAATATCATTTAGCGAATTTTTAACTATTTTTTGATCTATTTGAATATTCTACAATTTACATTTTATTTGATAATCATAAAAATAGGTAGTCTCTTGTCAGCTATAGGCATCCAGTTTACAATTGAAAAATGACTTACAATTTTCTGAATGCATATATTAACTTTTGTGAATATTCGTGTTTCATTTTGTTACCGATTTAAACTAGGTTCCAATTTGAAAAACCGGTTTTCGAACTAAAACCCTTATTATTATAATGTTCTTAATTTGCATTAACCGTTAACCAATATTTTTTTCGGTTAAGTACATGCCCTGATTATATTGTACAGTTATTGCTAAATTCTGTGATATGTAACTAATTCTTAAACATATAAATGAACACGAATTAATGTGAAATCGTCAAGATATATGAGTGGGATTGAATATTGGTGATATTACTTCAAGTGTACAAAATAAAGCCGGATTAGAATATACGATTTGTCTGTAATTGACAGTTTAGAATTATTTTGTGTAGGAGGCGAGTTAGAGTTCATACATTTCAAATAAATTATGAATTGAGATTATAGATTTGTATATAAAAGACAACTATATTTCATTTCAACCTCCCACAGCGTTTCTAGAACATTATTATTATTTGAATAATTTTCTTACACATACGAATTTATTTTCATATACCGGTTAGACATGTATTGATTTTCCGTGCGTTTTGCATAGTTCTAGGTGTATCTAGGAAACTGTTTTCCGCGATTTGTTTGTTTTAATGTTGCTCGCTGAAGCTGAAAATAAAACAATTTGTGATGGTTGATTTCAGCTACTCGCACACAGAGAGCGTGCTGAACGTTTTGGGGTAGGTTACGTAACAGGGGTTCCAAACAAATTCATTTGACCTTTACTCAAGTTCATGTTCCAGAAGTTTCCAATGTATTGCTTTACGATATGAAATTCAATTACGACGTTAATAAGTTTCAGATTAATTTAGCTACATACAAACATTTGGTTCAGAAATTAACCGGAGAATTTATATTTTCAACCCTACATACAAGATAAATTAATTAAAATATCGTAAATTTACACACACTAAAACCAATTAGTCTCCGTACACCAGTAAAGGAAAAAAGTTTTCTATTCTTTACGATCATTTCAATTTACAGGAATTATATTTGCTATTGTCGATGACAAAGTAAATAAAAAATGTTGTTTCCTGTTATTAATTTGTAAATTTATTTAAAGTCATAGAACATCAAATAACGTAAAAAGCATCAAAGAAGAACCAAACTTGAAATTAAAAATTGTGCCTGTCTTTGATAAATTTTTAAACATAAGTAGACCACTAGACATTTGAATGAGTATGAAATGAGTTATGTATTTTAAGCATGAAAAATATAGGAGACTGGTGCTTTCATAAATGCGTGAAGTTGGCTTCAAAGACTAATTTTTAAATTGTTTCTGTGATTTAGTATCCAGTTGGTATCAATTAGTACTAGTAGTGTATTTCGCTTTACGTAACATATTAACTATTTAAATATTTTGCACACATCTTCCCACTAGCATCAAAACACATAGATTTAGAATTAAAGACATGTTTTACTTTTTATAAAAAAAAATTCACGCCAACTAAAGTAAATTAATGAAATAATTTTTAGGGATTTTATACTTTACCTCTTGGAAAAAATTAAACTATTTAAAAAAATATTTGAAAATTAATTTAATATTCCGTTAAAATTGCAACAAAAAAAAATTGTTTAATTTAGATACTATATTATATATTTTTTTAAAAATCAATTATTTAATTCACGTGTTCTGCATTTGTTATTTAACATTCAGGGGAAAAATCGTGTGTGTAATGTTACCACATGGCAATACTCTCAAAAACTACTAAATTTGTGTCAACTTTACTGGTATATTATTTTGAATTTATATCGCAGAAAATTATTGCACTAACATGTGATTTTTTGTCAAGTTTACTTTGAAATATGTTGCAGTAAAATCGTGTTATAAAGACATCGAAGGGAACACATAAATTTCGTTGCTAGAACTGGAAGTCTCTATAACCGATAAAAGTAAAATAACGTTGGCGTATTTCATCGTTATAACCAATTTGTCGCTATAAGCAGTATCGTTATAAACGGATTTTACTGTAGTATTTTATTGTTTCTTTAAATTTTTACTTATTCTTTACAACAGTTTTGCTATAATAAATTCTACTTTGGGAAACATGTTTTTGAAACTATAATATATCATTTTAAAAAAATCAAAAAAATCTGATATTTATGCAACACTAATATTTCTATTTCAATTTGTTCTTTCAAAAAAATTAAAAAAACTTGGTTTAGGACAACATTCCAAAAAGTACATCTATTTATTACCAATAACAACAATTAGGTTAATTTCGACTTCAGTACAAGAATATTTCGTATTTATTTGCTTATCTAGCAGGAGAAAATTAAAAAATTGTTTATGACCCCATTCCAAAAAGTGTATCCCCTATTTATTATCAACATTACAATTGGATTAGTTGGATTTCACTGCACCAATATCTCGTATTAGTATAGGTCGTGTTAGGTTAGCGGTATACAGAGTCCCCCTTCCTGGGCAGTGATTTGGTTATCCAGCAGGAGAAGCAGGCGGGTCAGGGCCGATTGATTAGGTAAGCGGTCGGGTTGTACAACCCCCAGTGACGCAGTTCAAGGCCACGTAACTCTCTGCGGGGGTGGCAGCTCTTCCAACCAATATCAAACCATCAAACAATACATCCTTTTTTATATCTACAGTTTTTTCTAGAATATATTAAAAACTAAGATTGGAAAAACAATTTTCGCAATATTATATTTTTTAATAACGCTTAAACAATAATAGGCAGATCATTTAATCAAGCACAGAACCTCTTCCATATTTCACTGTTGGGCATAATGTTTTCTTTTATTTGTTCATTCTTCTTTTTCCAAACAATAATTCGTCGATCTGATCAAAAAAAGATTTATTTTGTTTCGTCTGTAACAATTACTGAGTTCCAGAAGGTTTCAGGGTGGTTTATATAGGTATATTTTATACGAATACAAATGTTTCTAACAATTTCTAATAATAATAAAGTGATCAATGTAATGAAGCTTATAGTCTTGCATCCTGATAAACATGTTATATGCTATGAGAAAGATTATGTGACGTACATTGTTGTTACCTGCACTGCTGTCAAATATAAATTGCATTCAAATGCCAGTCAAAATGTCGATATTATCTCTACATATGTAAAAAGTGTATTGCATATAATTAATGTACGTGGTCAGACTTTCATTGTGATTTATTGATCGCTGATCGATAGTGAAAGAAAGTAATGTAATAATTTATATTCAAAATTTGCTGCTGTCATTTACATAGATATTGTAATTGTATATTGTAATTTAAAATGAAAATTAATTATAAATCACATAGGATATTGGTTTAGTACAACTTAGACCTTGCTTATTAATTCAAGTAGTAGGTCCTAGATTTAAATTTCATAATCCAAACATATCGATCCAATAATCAAAATTTGTTTCTGAGAAGTCTAATACAATTTAAATTCCCATGTACGAGTAGGTAGGTTCACTATATTTTGTATGTATAAACAAAAATGTGCATGCTTATAAATAATGAATTTGTTGGAAGTTTAAATTAATACGGTAATAATATCTCTCTCTGGAACAATCTGATTTAGCAGTTTTCGTAGACTGTGCGAGTAAACTAGTGCAATAGAAGGAAAACTTGGGTGACGTCGGCACGATCCCACGACTTGAGCCCTGTTCTAAAGTGCCGATAATGCTCCGCGGCCAATTATTATAAAGTTATTACGGCTCAACGTCATCAGCCGCTCATGACGTACAAGGAGATGCATCGCTCACTATTTTTAGAACCGGAAATTCAGGATGTGCTGGGAAAATGTGACATTTCTTATTCAAAGATTGCGGATTCACGTAATGTAATTTCTTCTGTTTCATATATAAAAAGCACAGCAATAAGTAAAAAATATTTTTAATAGGTTAAATAAGTTAGATTTCTCCTACTCAAACTGAGAAAAGTGTAAAATGTAGGAGTCAAATCACAGCGTCACCAATTAAATAATAATTATTAATAACTATTCTAGCATTTTTTTAAACTTTTAAAATTATATTTAATATAAAATATTGTTTTTACTGATGGTCAAAATCTCATTTTTTTTAAACTACTTTTGCGCAATTGTTCTCATCCCCAATGAATTAATCAAAATCTGATAAACAGTAGTACGAGAAAAATTTAACTCTTCCCTAATCTTTCAGTACTGTAAATCTGAAAGCAAAATATCTCAAATTCTGTCGACATTTTTATCAGTCGACTGTTTTACATCTAAATATGCCCAAAACCACCAAAAAAATTAAATGCTTTAAATGAATCACTCCTTATAACTACATAATCGTTCACAGAAGTTTGATATCTATGAATATCACTGTTCTAAATACTTGCTTGATAATATTTTTAAGAAAAATAAACAATAAATTGCCCTTTAATTCATACAAGTGTCAATCTTATGTAACTTTTATGTAAGTACTCGTATACTACGGGATAAAATGTTAATAAATAATTTAGTTTTCTTGAGATAACTCTTTCACAAGTCGTTATGAAAGCGAGAATAATACAATTATTGAACTTACTAACCTTGTGTAAGATGTAAAAAGACGTCACAGATTTGCAGTTCTTTAGGGCAAGGGATATATTATGTAAAATTTTCATTGGACGTCAGATGCAGACATGAACTTTCTTCTGGTTTCATAAGATCATTGAACTGACAATCGGTTGCTTTTCTTTACTTATATATTCTCGCAATCTCAATACTTGCCATATATTTGTAATAACTTGCCAAAAAATAAATTCTAATTCTAAGCAGTCATACTAGCATACTTCAGCTATTTGATTACAACCATCAAATATCATAAAATTCATAATAATCAGTGTGTGACTTAGCTCACGTTATTAATTTTATTTTTAGAATATTTTTTTTAATGACATTGAAAATATTTTTTCTGGTATTACCAATGAGTGTTAAAAGAACAAAAGCATTGTATTACTTATTGTGTATTACGTTGATTACACATACGTGTGTTATACAAATAATATCCAAGCAAAATTATTAATACATAATACATTGTCATTTTCATACAAGGAATAGTGATGATTACCCGAACATGTAATTTTGGATAGGATTTCCCGTCTTGTGAGTTTCAACTACAAATTCACTTGCAATTCTCATGCTGTGGTATTGTAAGTTCTTTGTTTATTTTCTAATCTGCTCGTATGATTCACGCGAGATTACGATTGATGTGGATCCGCATGAAGATTGTGCCTAGACTGTTTATCTGACTGAGATAATAAATATTTGAAGCCGGGAATTCACATTATCTGATAAAGTACAATTTTTGTAGATGTAGGTGATTTTTTCAAAACCAACAGGAAAATAAATCATATAAAATTAGTTTGTATTTTGTATGCAATAATTTAGTAATCAATGTTTTTGAAGTATTTTTTATCCATCAGTTGAGATTTTAATATTTTATTTAATTGTAGCGGAAATTTATATTATCAATAAACATATAATAGTTTCATTACCATATTTTACAGAATGACAGCAATGTATTGAAGGGTTTATTTTATAAGTAAACATATAGAAAATACTCAGACTCGTCACATTTTAAAATCAATCGTACCCAAAGCCTAGTAGGTTGATCTTTTATATTTTATAATGCAGTAATTAATTTCTTTTCAGATTTTTAACGTTCATCTCGATGTTCCACATATACTTAAGTGTTTTTAGGATAACATTTCAGGATGTTAAAAACTAATCCGGGTTAGTGGTCAATTTCTTTTTTTATGAATCTGGGTGTAAGTTTTTGAACATAAATAAATAATTTATAATTTTTTTAATAAATATTTAATATTGTTGCAATCTATGTTACATAAAATTTATACCGTACATATAGTAATGATATACTCTATGTTTACTGATAAAATAAACTACTGGTAAAAAACTGTTGTACCAATCTGTTATTAACTTTCCGAAATTTTCAAATAAATTCCGGATGTCAAAACATATAATATTAACAATCTGCATAATCTTTTAACATAAATGACTATACAATTTAGCAACTGTAATCAAATTAGCAAAGTATATAAACTTACTTATATGCAAAAAATTATAATATTTATTTCATATTTATGTCCATCCATTTCCTGGTAACATTACTGTTAAGTAATTAACTTACAGTTAATTTTTATGTATTTTGTCTGTTTTTTTCAAGCGTAGGCGGATATTTTTCCGCAACATCATTGTGGTTAGAAGTTTGAATTAGTGCATCATGTCTGGAAACATTAAGTTACCTGATGAATGATTATGGCGAATGATTCAACTCTGTTTAGCACTTGTGTGGTTACTTTGTAATTTTTATATCCCCAAATCTGAGGAGTATGTAGTGATCAGCAAATTTTGTTGTGATTCATTGTGATAATAAATAGTTATTTATTAACATGTGAAGGAGAAAAACCAATAATAAATATGTCTATTTACTTATGAATAATTATTAAAGAACAATTACTTGACACGTGGTAATGAGGATGTAGATAATACTTTACAATGAGTTTTTTTTAAGTCATTCAATAAATTATTTTATATCCTGAAATTAGAGCAAAAATAGATTCACTGCAGGTAGCATTCTTATTACAGATGCACACTACGCCTACTCAAATATGATTATGCTTTCAAAATGTAAATCAGCTGTTTGTGAAATTGAATGAGAAAGAAACTAATGACAACTATATTTTTAATTTTATGCCCAAAAATTAAATCTAAAAATATGACATATATAGGTATCGAAATTTTGTGTAACTTGTTTATAATTTTATTTTGTTACAATGTTATTCGTTATTAAGAATTTAAAATGTCTGTGAATAATTATCGAAATTAAAGATTTTATTTTTGTTGAAATCTCGAAAAATGTAATCTAAAATGTGTATAATGACGTTTTTAATTCACATTGCATGAGTTTTGATTACTTACAAAAAAATTGCGAATAAAACTGTAATGTATTTCGAACTAAAACCGTTATTTTTATTTCTCTATATGTATATGGGTTAACTGTAAACCAATATTTTTTCGGTTACATGCTTATTAGAAAAATAAAGACGTTTGTTATATTAAAACTATTATTGTGATAGTAATTTACTGTTTTATTACTTATCATCAGTAGTCATAGAACTCAGAATCAAACATTAAGTGATGATTTATAGATTTAGCATAAAATTGTAATATATGCCCATGCATAAGGAACTGTCTAGCACTAGTATATGTAATCCTGTGGAAAAACATTACGCGTCGTAAAGCTGGCGAAATATCTGAAAAGCTAATGAATTCCAGTGAGATAATAGTTTAGCATTACATATATCACTGCAAACAGTTAGAACAATAAAATGCAGTGTCATTCCTCAGAGCCAGAGAATAGAGGCTCTGGTTGGTCTGTCTGTTGCGGTCCGTTGCTTTACTTAATAGATACGAATACCTCGCAGCAGTATATTGGCGAGATTAAAGAATTGTCTATTTATAGTTGGGTTAATAATGTATTTTGCGGTTTTTATAATGATTTATTGCGGAATTCACAACGTTCATGCGTTGTGTACAGAGTTTTATTCCCCTTTGTCTGTCTTCCACAGCAGGAAGTGCACGAGAACCTGATTTAGATGGAACACACATGTAATTTCACCTAATTCATGTCTGTATATTTTATAACAATGTATGGTACACGTGCTGCACTTGCAAGTTTATAACTAAATGGGATGTAATAAAGAAATTATGAATGGTTGTAGAGATACATGTTAAGAATGCTCTAACTTCTTGCAACCTTTTATTTATTTGGAATTAGACTACCTTAGGGAAAAAGACATACACCCAACTTATTTCTATTAATCAACAAGATTAGATGCACAAACTAATAACTAAGCCTAACTAAAAAAATAACTAAGCACTAACTAAGCCTACTTGATTGCAATTTTGAACACTTGATAAAATTTATTTTAAACAATATTTCTCTGGAATTAATGACCAGATTTGAAAAATTAAAAAACTATTCAAAAGAGAATTTAAAGGTCTTTCAAACTGTTTCATGTTTGACACCCTTTTCCATTTAAAATTTTTGAGCTGCAATCCACCCCCATTTTAGGGTTGAAGTTATGCTATTGATACTAATCCATTCAGTTTTCCCCTTTTATATTAAAATTGACGTGTTCGTGCGTTTTTTGCAAAATTGATATAAAGTGGCCAAAAATTGCGCTGATAATTTTCATTGGGCCACCCTGTATATAATATATGATAATACATTGTGTACTAATACACAAATACTAATAACTGATGATACATTTTACTATAAAGACATTGTATGTAATAGTAATTCAAAATGTCTTACCTTTCTTCTAACATTTCTATCTTTCA
This sequence comes from Stenolophus ochropezus, assembly GCA_035578165.1. Classification (NCBI taxonomy): domain Eukaryota; kingdom Metazoa; phylum Arthropoda; class Insecta; order Coleoptera; family Carabidae; genus Stenolophus; species Stenolophus ochropezus. The sequence continues at coordinate 288,738 of JAQOWZ010000011.1, read as the reverse complement.
AATTTTCTGTATGCCATTTTGTACTTCTAGTACAAATTAGTTATCTACATATTCCAAAATTAATACTGAATCACTTTTTCACATTGATAATATTTAAATATAATAAAATGTATGAAATAATTAGTCAAAAATAAAGAATGTAGTAATAATTGGTAAAAATTCTTACTACATAAATTCTTGTTTTACATAATACATATGCTGTACTTTGCAGTTTGCAAATTTATACCTGAGTAAGATATAATAAAGAAATTACGAGAGGTGCAGATTTATAGCTAGTAGGAAATGTTTCAGTTTTGACCCTTCTAAGCCTGAAGCACCGCTAATGATGATGATGATAATGATTATGGCGAAGAAAGCCGCTTCACAGTAAAATATGTTAAAGAAGTTTTGCAGAACATTTAAACAAAATCATAGTTCGCACTCTATGCTTGGTATCTCGATTTAATATTCACTCTAAACTTATAATAAACTTATAATGTATTAAAGTATTATACATATAGATAAAACAAGAAATATAAGATATGTATAGGTACTTCAGTGACTTCTATCATCACTGTCGAAATGTAAAAAATATAGTAGGTATGTCTTGTCAAGAATATTGTCTTTAATAAAGTTCAACTTTTTGTTTCATTTTCTATTAAATTAAATAATTCACGTAATTGAATTCCTTCTTATTTCTCTATATGAAATATAATAAATCAGTGCGCGGTTTTACTTTTTGTAACAAACCAGAAGTATATACATGGCAATGACTAGAGTTATTTTGAACTATTTACTATAGTTGCTGCACTAGTGCTATAATGAAGATCTTAATGAAAGAGGATGATAAATGATACATTTGCAGCTTGTGCATCCGTCGTTTCAATTTGAAATATGAATCATTAGAGTCACTAACAACTCGGATATTATATTAATTATTTATGACGTTACAAATCATTCCACGAACCACGAGGAAATATTTCTTTTTCTTAAAATACAATAAATTGTATTCATTCAATAGATCTATTAAGTTAATTTTACTTCTCATCCACCGCAAATAGTAATTATATTCGTGATGACTTTAGATTTTTTGGAATAACCACTACCTTGAGATTTCTAGAACTAAAAGAAAATATAAAAAACATTTTTTGTTGCACTTTATTTAACCTTATTTCGTTTGAAATTGAGATCATAATCGTAATTTAATTTCCATTTTTAATGGATCATCTTTTGAATATTTATGATTTTTAATGCCACAAAAAAGTATTTACAAAATTGTTTTTACAAGAATATAAATTTTTAAATTGTTATAAAAGGTAATATTGAAGGATCATTTTCTTAGAAAATACACAAAGTATAAATCAATTTGTATTTCCCAAATAACCAGACAGTTGAATAATTCAGTTTATATGCAGATTTTAAATTATAAAAACAGCATATGTTTTGTCCTTGATAACTACGTCACCATTGAAGCTATTACCAAATAAAACTGCATGAAATATTTGTGGTTTATAATCTATTAATATAATTTAGACAAAAACAATGCGACTTCCGTAGTCTTTTATAACTGGAACAACAACTCTCGTAGAATCTGTGTTTTTTCGGAATTTCGAAGAGAATGACGTAGAATTCTGCCGATCACACTTCCACCCGCGTGCAGACAACGTGCACACTTCACTTGTTTTTACTGAAAATAATTAATCTGTCATCGGGAGTGCTGTTTACGGATTGGAAGGCATTACGTAGACGGAGACTACGCTTAGCGCACGCAGTACGCGTGAGACTTGCGAGTACGGCCCAAGATGACATAACCAACAATATGCACTAACTTTTTACAACCCAAAAAAATCTGCACTAGTTATGTAATACGAGAAACATATGACTGTTGCTAGAAATAGGTTTGTTTTTCTGCGAAACGCACTCTTAATAAATTAACATCTCTAAATTTTTGTTCTTGTATATTAATTTTCTATATGAATTTTTTCGTACTTGGAAGTTACTAAAGGTTTTAAATGAACTATGCTAAATTTAGATATAATAAATTGATTAATAGTTCAATTCTCAGAATAATATATTTCCAATACATACACAGCTCTCAGTAAAAATTAATTTGTATTTGGTGTAAATTCTTTATAAAAGTAAAAAATCTTTGATTTAAAATAAACTATTAATTTATTTTTTTTATTATTTTTTTTAATTGTTTTTTTTTTATTATTTTAATTACTTAAATATTTAAAATTTGTATTTTTTTAAGTATTTTTTAACTGATTAATCAGTTTAAACTTGTTTCAAATTTATAAAAACCGTTATTATTATGACGTTCTCTATAAGGGTTAACGCTCTAGGTTTAATAGAAAAAAAATGTAGGTTCATTACAATAAACCAAATACGACACTTTATGATTTGATCGTACACATATAAAAATATTTTATTATTTTATCATTTTGTATTTTAATTAAACTAAACTATGTTTTTGGTAATGAATATAATAAGAAAATAATGATTTCTTAAAAAATATTAACTTATACTTTTGTATTGTTTTTGTATTCTCTAATAAATTAAGTGTTTGAGGAAACAATTTATAAAATGATATTGTACTATTTATACTTGATAACATTATCTTAGTATGTAACGTACTTCCCAAATTAGCTATTTGTTTGCAAACAGTTGATACAGACGTGAAACTCCCAGTTTACGATAACTAATCTACTTCCAGTTTATTATTAAATTTATTATTCATTCTATTCCCACGGAACATTCCCAATAAGCGATAGTGTTTTCCCCGAATTTCCTCAGTATTCTGAGAATTCCAGGCGTATCGGACATCCGGGCAGTCCCGACCACAGCGGAATACCTGGCCCGGAGATTTCCTTCCGCCTCAACACATGTTATGAATGACATGAGTCACACACTGTGCGAATCTACTCCCGCTATGCAACGATTATGTTTTCGCCAGAAAGCCTATAAATAGATAAGATGATTTCATCACAAAAACAAACGGAAAGAGTTGTAATGTTCTAATTTATTACTGTCCTTCGGTTTAATTGTACTTTTTGTTTGTCAATTTGTCATTTATTCGGCAGTTTCAAACAAATAAACTTGGGAATAATAAAAATAAAACGACAGTCACGCGCGTTTCATTTTTAATGGTTGCGTTTTAAATTTACCAATAAAAATAATAACATACAAAACATCTTTACTAAGAAACAGAATTAAAAATGAAATAATAACCAAACGTCTAATAAAAGTTACTTTTTTTCGAAATCGATACTAAAGTAAAACTTTACAGACTCTTAGGCCAAAACTTGGCTGTACGGATTCATCTGTCAAACTGAATTAACCTATATTTTAATAGTATTATGTTTTTGAGGTTTATTTTAGCACTACCTAACATAACAAACATATTATTCTATAATATTATTGATAAATTTATTTATTATTTACTTGGCTATTGTTTTATTTATCATTATATAATCTTGGAAAGGGTATTTAATAATTTAATAAAGTAATATGAAATGAGGTGACAATTTGTTGTATGTATAATATATTTATTTTAAAATTTGTCGTTAAATATTCGACCTAAAATTCATTCACATATTTATTCATCAGTTAAAGTAATAACAGACCAGATTGGAGATTTACATAAAAAACATATTACAAGTAACATGACCGCTAATTTAAAAATTCGTGGCACATTTATCCTAAATAAATAATTACGGACCACACACATTCTTTGAATAAAGATATTATAAAAATGAACTTCCATATAAAGAAAATAAGCTTATTATTGGTAGATTATGCACATTACTACATGATGAAATCAATTACTCATATCAATGTTATAATCGAAAGAAATAACTATTACTGTTTTATAAATTAGCATACTTCAAGAAACAGATTGGACTTATTATTAGACTCGTCATTTTCTCAGGAAGATATTAGTTTACAACAACAAAAACACAGAATGAATCGTATGACATGAAAAAAACTTGGCAAAAACATAAATACTAGTGCATATTTCATATACACATCTAGCTTCTGTCATCAGACATATATTAATGTGTAACAAGTGTTTGTTTTTCATTCATATGCATTTCTGGAGGGGATTTCATTGAATAATATGATGATTAATAAACACAAAAAACATATAAATGTTTTTCTATGCACTGCAAAACAAAAAAAATTATATGTCATAACGATCGTTTGAAGAGATAGGTGCTACCAATAAAGTATGTCACAGACGTATAGACCACCTATGAATAGGAAAAGTTTCTGAAAAATGTGTTAAATTTATTCAAATATTAAAAACAGGGTATGTAACCCAAAAAAATACTGGTTAACGGCTAACCCTTATAGAGAACGTTATAATAATAACGGTTTTAATTCGAAAACAAGTTTTTGTAAATTGGAAACCGGTTTAAAGCGTTAATGTATCTGTTAAAAAAATTAATGAAAAAATATATTAAAAATATAACAACAAACATTATATCGAAATATCGAAAGTCATAAAAAATTCGACTAGTGGTCGAATTCTTTGTTACTTCATTAAAATGAGTAGTCTGTATCTTCTATAGTTCTCGAGGAAGTAATAGTGAACACGTGTTGAAATTTATTCAGTAAATTTAAAAAACACGCAGACTTACAAGACTTGGAGTTTTTGTAAGTAGGAGGTAGTCGAAAAGCCTATAAATATGAAAATATCTTTCCAATATTGTACTTAGTACAGTAATAAATTCCATGGCATAGCATAATTTCTCCTCTTTTACGTCCAATTTCACTTGGACATTTATCAAACGAAGCAAATTTATTTGCTCCATAAGTCACTGAACAATTTCCCTGTTTTCTGTAAGTTTATGCACTTGGGTACGGTGTAGAACATAAAGCAGGCTGTGCCAAACATGGCCACGAGATGAATTTATCTGAGACAATAAGAGAATTTAATGAGGCAGGGAGTTTATAATGCCAGCGCTCGGCGACTCGGGGATTTATCGTAGTTTTGTAACAATCAGTGCGATTTTCGCCATATACGTAAGATGACAACCAGGCCCTAGGCTGCCGCTATTTGCATAGGGAACACGTGTAGCACAGAACTTATCTAAATTCGATCGCAGAGATTGTGCTGTGCTGATGTTTGCCGATAATCCTTAAATGAAGATTGACATTACAGATCAAATACATTACGATTTCAATCTACACAACATTCAAAAAAATCTGATGTATCCAACACATTACCTTCCGCCAATGTAGTAATATATTCTATATAAGTTTTTCAGTACATTCAATTTGTAGTTTTAGATATTATTTTTAATTTAATTTTTAATTCATCTCAGACCTAAAATTTCCTTCATAAAACGGACATACAGACATCACGGTAAAAATAGCAAAATGGTATTCTAGGGATCCTAATTCGTGCTTATATGTTGAAAACTCACACTCGAGAAATTTGACGAAAAACAACACCGCCCTTATCTATTTATTGATAGGCGGGAGGTAAAAACAATATATCAGCCCACTCCCTCTACAAAGGAGTGTGTTTTTAATCAATTGGATTTTTACTACACATAATTGTAGTAGCTAAATAATTTAGCATAAAATAAACTTAATTACTATTTACTAAACATAATAAAATTAACACTTAAATTGAATTATTATTTATTATATACATTACTTAACAGAAATGCAATTTTAAAATGGAAATGAGAAAAATATAAAAAAAATGAAGAAACCTCCATAAATGACCATAATAATAGAATTTATGATAATTTAATGGCAAATTATTCGCATCCCGTGTCTACAATGTTTAAATTAACTATAAAAATTAGTATTATAATTACAATATATGTTCTAGAGAAAATAATAAATTTGGGTACAGGTGTACGAATACGAAAATTCCGATTATCTCACCAGAAATATTTATAGAGATTATAATTCGAGCCGGAATGAATACATTAATTCATTTCCAAGCTGAAAAACCGAATTTATGCGACAGTTATGACCGAATCTCCTCAACTAGTTTAGCATCGGGGAATTTATTAAGTTATAAAAAGTATTTAGCATCACGTCGCGTCAATTTTAATCGAAATGCTAATTTGTTTCCTTGTGTTACTTAACATCCAATAAAATAAAACGTTATTTATTTTAAAATGCAGTATAATTTAGCCGGATTGGTTAAATACGCAATTCGCATTCATAGTGGGCGATGATTCCAATGCCAACTCATTTCTGTGATAGTCTTTTATGAATACTTTAATCATACTTCTTACAGTATTAAAAGAAGATTTTTCTAAAGCTTACACTCGGAAAATTTAGCTACATAATAATGTAATTTACATATATTATCTAATCGATGTTGAACAAATTAGATTTTTCTTAATTGTCTTTACACAAATTTAATTTTTTATTAAGTATTGCAGATATACGTTTAATAATTTAATAAGGCGACAGGAAATTATAAAAATTATAATTTATTTCAAGTACAGAGTTTCCTTCACATATAGTAAAGTAATAACAATAATTACTATAACACATTTCTATATTTTATGAATAACAGGACGAATAATTCTACCAGACAAGCAATAAAATTGTAGGTAGGTATGTATTTTATTTCACGCATTATATCAGAATATAATAAAGAAGTATCTTTTACGATTTCTTCTAATTTATTATTATAACTACCTATAAATTATTATTTTTCCCACGGCACAACGTTTCTACGAGGAATTAAGCTTCTACATATGTAAGTTCAATATAATTCACAATTAAGTGTAATTTTGATAGTCAATTCAAATTTGAATTACTTTTACGTATTTCGGAAAGATTATTGATATCTGAAATAAATGACGCTTTCTGAACTGCAGCTGAAAATGTTGTGAAATTTTTAAGAGAAAATTTGTATCTCTACCTTTCGCTAGTGATTCTGCGACATGAGACGAAACCAGATTTTTGTTTTTCTAGATCTAGGGAAATTGGACCTTCTTTTAGGTTATTAAAATAAAAATAATGTTAAATTATTGAAATTCGTCAATTTTACTTTTTCGAGACGAAATATTTCTGGAGGAGATTCACGAGATTAGAGACATTTCTACCGCGTAGTGTGCGGTGAGATTGAGTTTGGTACCACACTGTCCCATAAACTGCGCTGACGATGATGCAATGTAAAAAGTCTTCCGCGAGTCTGAATGAGGGCGTCATTACAGACACCGCGTAGCCCGGCAGCGCGAGTAGAAAGTGCGGCAAGAAGCGCATCTTCGCCGCACCAACGCGTAAGCGAATAGAAAAAGCGCGCCGATGTTACGGTAGGTAAAGGTGCTAATTCTACGTGTTTGCTTAGCAAATTTAGATTCAGCATTTTTGAAAGTAGTAAGACGGTGTTTGAAGAAACTGTTATGTGCATTAGAGGAATTTGTACGCGTCTGTTGATTTATTGCTTTTCTCACGGATCAGATTCAAACAGATTAAAATTTATAGTAATCATGTAGGCTGTAAGGAATATGAAGTGATATAGGTTCTTTAGTTTTCAAAAATAGGACTTTGCTCTTACGTATGCAAAGATATATTATTATCATATATTAATTAAAAGTTTTGTAACCTATTTTTCTCTTAACAATATTGAGAAATCCCCTAGGTACTGTTATTGTAATTGAATATCAAAAATAAACAAATATAAATAACATGATATTACTTTGAAGTTTACGTGGTATAATGATAATTTTTAAAGGAAGTTAATTTTAGTTTTCATATTTTTATATGCTTTATGTTAACTATGGTATATGGTAAACCAGTGGTTCTCAAAGTGGATGCTACTATTGCTACTATTTTCCAGATATATCTAATAATAGTTTTGACTGGATACGTTTTGAATTTTCATTAGAATCCTTCTGGATATTTATTCGTGATGTCTGTATCCTACTTTTTATTGAGTGTTGATGAATATATAACTAGTACCAAATAACATACATATTTATTCAAATTTTCACTGTTCTATAGTTGTGTTTTGTGATTATTAATTCTAATTTTATATCATAATAATAAATAATCTTAACTTACAATTACCTTTTGTTTAGCGTGTAGTGTTGCCCCATTCTCATAGATGTAGTTATAGGTGGTGATGGTAGCGGATGGTGTGTATGTTGATAGGTCGGGGGTCTTAGGTCTCGGGCCGCGTGACTGGACGTCGGAACCGCTGCTCCGGGTTATTAATGGCGGCATCTCCGGCATCGCAGATGTGCCGATAGCTCGCCGATCAGCCTGGAATACACGATTTATTAGGCACTTACGCGAAACCAAACCTCCCAGTCTGGTGCATACTGCCATACGTTTCACGTTTTTAATTTATCATTCTAATAATTATTATGATGATAATGTGTACCTGGGGAGGTTAAATGCTCTGAAATGTTAGTACGATTGTGTTCTAATTGTCTCTGACTAATTTAAATATCGGGACCTTATACTAAAGATGTAAATCTGATGTGGCCAGTAAAACAGGTAAAAATTCAAAAATACCCATTTTTGGGTCCAAAATTTTTGTGTCTGAAAATAGTCCATATTAATAGATGTCCATGCCCTGATTACAAATTTTCAGACAGAATTCAATTATCTCTTCTCGTTCTCGAGATATGTGAGTTCAAAGTTATACCTAAAAAATTAGGTTTTTTAGGTATACCCCTTAAATGGTTAGGTTTTAGGTTTCGGCGACATCACTATTCGATTCTACGAGCAAAATTACATAAGTGTACCAATTTTCAGATTTTTATCTCGACAGATAGAATTTCTAGAAGGAAAAAACTGAAAATAGCCAAAAATCGAAAAAAATCGCAAGGGGTTCATCAGGCATTTTTTTCGATTTTGGCCATTTTCGTTTTTCCTTTCTACAAATTGTATCCTTTGGAATAAAAATCTAAAAATTGGTACACCTATGTAATTTTGCCCGTAGAATCGATTGGTGATGTCGTCGAAGTCGTAAACCTAACCCTTAAAGTGGTATACCTAAAAAACCTGTTTTTTTAGGTATTGCTAAAACTCAACTTTGAATGCGAATATCTCGAGAACGGTAAGAGATAATTGAATTCGGTTTGAAAATTTGGAATCAGCGCCTCGGTATCTACTTAAGTCCAGACAATGACAAGTTTTGGAGAAAAAAAGTTCCTCGGAGAAATTTTGAAATTTAGGTTTTTTCGATTTTCTCATTTTTCACCGAATCGTTCCAAAGAACGTATATGCGGAGAATACATTTCTTTATGTAACTTTGCCCGTAGAATCGACTGGTTTAATCGTTAAGTTTGTATCTCTACACATTTTTAAGATATGTTCAAAAAACACACATTTTTGAGGTGCAACTTTGACAGCAAATATCTCAGGAACGAAGAGAGATATTTAAATTCCATTTGAAAGTTCGAAATCAGCCTAATAATCACTATCAATTTTGACTATTTTCAAAACCCAAAATTTTGGACCCCAAAATAGATATTTTTGGATTATTTCAGCTACAAATGAAAATAATTTCAGTAAAAAACTAAAAATTGTAATTTTTCATGTTTAACTGTGATTGGAAATAACTGCGGGAAATAAAGTGGAGATAAAATGGGTGGTAAAATGCAGGAAGGAAGGCAGAACAGCGTCTCGCGAACAGGTGTTGCATCGCTTCGCAACATTTCGCAATTTTTATAATCGTAATTATGATGGATGGATTCGTGCTTCGCCCGCTGTTCGATGGAAAATGTATTTATTATTCATGTTGACTGCATCGGGATCTGCAATTTACTACTTTTATTCTACCCATGACTAATTTGATAAATTTTATGCCTGACTTTACCAGCATTTTTGCTCACCTAGTGCATAAACTTGCTTGATATTAGAATAATGTTGCAACATCGACGCTGGTATAAATTATGTTTTCAGTGCCATTTGTTTGCTATAAATTTTCCAAAATCATTTGTTATTTACAGCTTTTATTATAAATCTTAAGCTCCAGTTTACTGTATAACAATAATATAAAAATTGCAGTTGTAAATCAAACACGCGTTTCGACAGAGAACTGCAATGTTGCTATATCTAAATATTAATTTGGTCTATTATTCGTGATCACTACTCATAAATTATATTTCTTTTCGGTCTTTCAGGAATATAAATTTCACCTTTTTATAAAATAATTCTATACCAGTTTATTGTTGTAACTATAACTTAAGTATCATTCCCATTTTAATTTCAGTTTTAATTTTATACAGGGTGAGTCATCGAAACGCCCTTCTTCGATATATCCGTTGTCGTTAGAAATACAGCATAAATTTATTAACAGAATTTATTAGTCCACTCAAGAAGTATAACGCTATATGTTCCTATCAAATTGTTAAAATATTTACAATAAAGTTAAAAATTACTTAGTTACGAAGTTTACAACAGTTTTTTCATAATTCTGTTAATTTTGAAGACATTATTATTTTTTGTCATTCTGTTTCTCATTTTATTTATTTCTTCTGGCCTTATAGAGATTGCTGTATCAAGCCATATTTAATATATTCTAACATTGATGCGACTTAGCTTTCTATTTTCTGCAGCATTTTCAATTTTGTACAAAAAGTCGTGAGAAATATAATAATATCTAACGGTATTGGATGTATCTGAAATGGCCCTGAAATCGAGGTCTACAACATATTTTATCCCGCATTTTACAAACATCCCGATGTAATGAATACTCTTTTATTATTTAATATTTATAAAGACAGACCTAGGTCAATAGGTCATGCAAATTTTCAACACTTGTAACTCATACGATTCTGGTAAATGTCAGAATTGATTTCTGAATAGATATTTTGACAGGTTTCAGATAATTTCCGTTAATTTAAACTTATTAAGTCGAAAGTAATGTTACTGGAATTAAACAAACATCAGATATATAATTATGATTAATGAAGATACCTATAAGAAAAATTATTCTAAATGTACTAATAGAATTACACCGGAAAATATTTACAATTCACATTACATTGAAATCAAAAGAAAAAAAATAACGTACACTATAAAAAACTAACACATGAATATAATATATGAATTTCTTGTATTAAAATCATTAACTAAACTTGATAACTTATAAAACAAAATGATTATATTTTTTAAATATATATGTAGCTAACTTCACAGTAATGAAGCATAATCACAAGAACAGCATTTCACAAATTTTTTGTCTGCGAGTTAAAACTTTTTCTTTTTTATTTGCAGCACCTTCACTTTTCATAATTTATTACACAATTTCGCAGCTTAATCGTTGAGTTGTGTAGGAGATATAAGATTTCATACGTGTTGTACGAGTACTGTTGCCAAAATATACAATTACACGCAGGTGAGAGAGATGCAAGTGGTTAAGTATTCGCAACGTTGCGGATGTACCTCGGCTTGCTTTGTGAAACGGTGATATATGCAGTAGGGATTCATTGGAAATTTTACATAAATTCAGATTAACACTCAACTTCTGTACGGTGGGTAATTTATTGCCAGTTACATGTAAGATGTTCGTGAGCAAGTAGGTTTGTTGAAAAGACATAGAGTAGGGAAAATAATCATTTTAATTTAAATAAAATAAAAAAAATGCACCTAATAGATAAATTATATATTTTTCAATAACTTATGTTTATATCATTGTAAATGTAAAATCACAAGATTCTTTGCCATGGTTTTTAAAAAAAATTGGGATACGAAGACATAAAAACGATTAGAAAATCATAATTAAAATGTAATGAAATTAGTGCAAAAATAATTTATATATCTCAGTTGTATTTAATTAAATAATAAGAAAAATTTGAGATGTTTTACTTATGAGCAACGTAAACGTTGTATGAAGCAAATATTTGTTTTTTATAGAATCAACTAAAATATAAATTTGGGATGAATATAAAATACAATAACATGTTTAAAGAACGTGGTTATATCAAGAAACAGTGATTCATAAATCTGTCGTGCTGCCACTGTCTTCGATTTAATACGAACATAAATTTTTGAAGATATATTTTGTGTTTCATGCATGCAGTAATTGTACAACTCAATATGTTGCTGATAATTTATCAGAATGAAATTGTCATTGTGAAGTGAGATTTATCCCTGCAATTTTATCTGAATACCTGTAGTAAACACGAGTTTTATAAATCAGCTTTCTCTACTTCCTGCATTTTCGCATCTCTGTAGTAATTTATTCGATTACAAATCGCTGCTGCACATGACAAATTATCGTCGGGATGGCTGTAATCAGCCGTGCCGTATGATCTCCTCTGCTTCCTCAACAGCTGTAATAAGCTACAATTAATGTGTACCATTTACTCATTAAATCTTTTTATTAATTACATGTCAAAAAATGATTTCAACAGCTATGCCCATAAATTGATTTATAATATTTGAATGTATCAAGTTATGATTAGTTCAAAATTTGATTATAAACATGATTACAATAAAAAAACATGCAACTACTTCTGATATAGAATTCATTCTACAAAATTTGAAACATGTAAAACAAGACACCTAAAGAATATAAAAGAAGTACTACATTTATGATAAAAAAATGGAGCTAAATTGACTCCCAAACTCGAAGAAAATTAGTGGAAAGTATTACAAATTGTTTAAGGAAAGTAATTCTAATGAATGGCGGTTCAAAAGATCATTGATTCTTTATAATTTACAAGTGTACGGAGACTAAATTGGCGTACTTAGTTGTTATAATAAATATAATATTTTTTCTCGATTTCATTACAAAAAATTTAGGTAGTCAATACGTCATTTTATTTATTAATATTGTAAGTATAATGTAAAATTTATTTCGTGCATATATATTCAATAAAAAAATTATTAAAAGAATAAAATATTTTTCCCTTAATTAAATACAATTTCCAATTATAATCGCGAAAGAAATGTAGATATGAATTCAGGTATTCTGTTAATGTAATATGTAGTCTCACATTCATCACTGAAATGATTGCTGCATGTAATAATTTCACACTTAAATCACAAAATTGGATTCTCCGTTATAATTATTAATTAAGGCTTGGATTGTACGAATGCGCGGTTACTTAACCAATAAATGAAAAGCCTAATAATCATTAAATAGCAATTTAGATGCATGTAATCACGAGCACTAGCACATCACCATCCACTTCAGTCCGAACAGAATTAATTTAATTTTCAGTCATTCATCACTTCGTCTCCTCACCTTTCCTATCAGAACGAAGTCACGACGGATATATTGAATTTACTTATTAAACCATCATTTTTTCCGAGAGAAATTAATTTAATGCCATTTGACAGTTCTTTCATACAATGCGTGATTTGAAATTTCAATGCGTGAGAAATCTATTACTTTCCTCCTATTTCGCCAGATGTCCGTCAAGTCGGCACTAGCTACATTTCACGTACATTAATTTAATTACAGGTTGTTGACAGTTCCTTAAGGGTATTTCATCATTTCAAAGATCAGTTTTAATAATTAGTAAGAAAAATGTAGTAAAACATTTAAATAAACATTGCGTAAATGTTTCTCGAATTTGAATTGTGTAATAAACAAGTAAACAGTTGTTATCTTGAGTATGTTTTAAATATTTAATAGCATGGGTAAATTATCCTACTAAGTCGTAAAGCTATGCTAAACAGCAAGCTGATAATTTAAACCGACGTGGGCGTAATGGAATTAATTGAATGTTTATTACAAATTCCTCAAGAGGACTTGAGATATTCTACAACATATTTGTAATTGTTACATGTAGTCAAACAATTTCATATATTGCTTCGTACATTTTATATTTTTAAAAACATATATAATTTGTATTTTAAACATGCATATTAATATAAAAATTTGTTGGTTTTTCAAGAACAAATGAGGTCATTAATGCATATGCAATCATCACTTACTAGATAGCGATAATTATAACATTAACTTTTTCTTTTCATTTGACTTCCTTAATTATAACGTACTTTTTATAAGCCTCGAGCTCAATCATATCTGAGCTAGTTTAGTGAGGTTTTGATGTATACGTCTAATCAATTTTTTTGACACGGCACATAGATTACTTTTAATAACAATGTATCATAATTCGTAAGAACTATGATACTGTCAAATTACATTAATTCATTAACGAATGACATTCGGTTTTTGATATATCTATTACAACTAGATTCTGTACCAAAGGCTAATCAAGATTATTTCATGAATAAGTATTAATACCGAGCGCTTATTTTATTAACAAACATAATAAGTAATATATCTTTACAGTATTCAAGGTGTAAATTGATTGACATAGAAAAAATGTTAAATATACCACTATATACCTCCTTATTAACATCCCAATTCATAAAAATAATTAAGTATATTATTTAGTTCCAAACATAACTATACACTAGTTTAATGTATTTAGCAATATTGGACAATATAATATAATTAAAATCGTATTATCTTTTTTATTTTAGAATTTAGTAATTAAATGTATGTATTTATTTATGTAATTTTAAAATTATTTGATTTTTACAATGTCCAGTTAAAAATCAGAAAAAAAATTACTACATAATAAAATATAAAACATCAACGTATAGTCGTTGTGTTCGATTGATTTTGAAATATGTCGACTCTTACAAGTATTTTCTTTGTTTACTCATACAATAAACGCTTCAATACTCTATGTTTACTGATAAAATAAACTCACGGTATAAAATAATTTGCAAAATAAAATGTAGCATACATTGTCATGTTAAGTATTTCTGTAAAATGTTACATTTATGTTATTTCACAACATATAGGATAAAATTTACAGGGTGCATTGTATATCACAAACCTTGACTACATTATGAGGTTGAATGTTTTATAGAAGAGATTATATTGCATAAATTCGCAAAATATCATGACTGACCAATGGTCAGCAGATGTTTCTTTACGACTAGAAATTATAAACTTTTTAATAAATTACGGGCTATATGTATAAAGTAATTATTTTTATATGCAATAAAATGTTTCTTTTCTAGAGAAAATTTTTATAATACTAATAGAAAAATTAGTAACGTGATATACCTTCAAAAAATGATGCAATTTTGTATTTCATCATATTGTGAATGTTAATAGTATTCAGTTTTATAGTCTATTTTTGACACTATAAAATTTCAGTTTAGATAAAAATGGAAGTAATAAAATTTTAATAGTTTTTGAACATTGTTACTTTCTTATAAACAAATTAGTTCTATAAATTTTATTTCAATGTAGTGTATTTAATTGCATACATAACAATGATTTAATTGACACTTATTATCGTACTATTAGTTAGATAGCGATATTTTATTGAATATTATACAACACTACAAATTAATTAAGAACGGTCAGAATAAATTTCTAGTAAAAATTGATATTACAAAAAATTTAGGACATCAATACATCATTTTATTTATTTTACTTACTTTATATAAAATAAAAAAAATTAAAAGAATAGTAAACTCTTTTCCTTTACTGGTGTGCGGAGACTAATTGATTTGAGAGTATATGCATTTACGATTTTATAGTCTTTTATAGTATTTGAAGTAAGATATTTATTTTGTCTTATCTTTACACGTATTGTATCACCGTCTATCTACACTTTATGTGTACTATAAAATATTTAATTTATTTATTTGCCAGATTATTAAACTTGGATTCGATATGTAAAGTAATTTTACATAAATATTTGAAATATATTTATTACATATATTTATGTAAATCAATATATTTATAGCTAGCATACTTGCATAATTAATGTTCTAATAATTTATTTCTCTAGCGATTTGTTAAAAAATATACAACAGAATTTAATTCTCATAAGACAAAATAAAAGTATGGTCCTCAATGAATTAAAGGGATACTATATTTAAATTTGTTCCGGATATACTTCTACATTATGATAAACTTTCTTTTTTATCTCCCGCCTATATCAATATATTTGTAGATAAGGGAGGTATTATGTATTGGACACGTCAGATTTTTAATAGTACTTTTTGTGCTGTTTGCGTTTTATAAAACAACTATAAATATTTTTTATTTGAAGATTGTATGCGATATACTGCCACTCCTGATAGAAGGCGGTGATATATTTAATAAAAATTATATTTTATGAAGCAATATAATATATCTTGGTAAAATTATATAGAAAGACTGCAGTTAGTTATTTGGAAACATAAACTTATCTTGCGTGATCATGACATATTTAAAGTAAATAATTTAGTATCCGGAATATACATTAAATGTAGTATCATGAAAATTTGTAAGATATGTCTGTTTAATTTATACAAGTAGTAGTAAATAAATTTGACCACACACAGTTGGTAATGATACATGAATCTGCTAAATAACATGTTTATGGGCCAATAGTAAAATTGCGCCTACGTGTCTAACGTGTGTAGGTGAAGTACCTGTCTGTGTTCATTCAAATCGAATTACAAATAAAAGTATAATTTATTCGAGAATTTGGGTAATGCGTTGCTACTATTGTATCGCCCTCGAGATATTAATCATTCTACATCGTATGAATAGAGATATGCATATGAATGGCTGTTGTGTGCCAATATGCTCTAAAAATACCGGGTATTAGTATTAGATGCTTTATTTTGTTAATTCGGCTAATACCATTATGTTAAAATAGATTTGTGTAACGTATAACATAAACAATTCATTTGCATTTCAAAGCTTGTATTTCTAATATTATGTCATAATGAATAGTATATAACTATACAATCTTTCTTTATAACAGTACTGTTTTATGTCTCACGTATTGTGTATTTAATATCAACTCAAAGACAAAACAAAACAAAAATGGAGATTTAATTGGCCTACTTAGTTGTTATAATAAATTTAATTATTTTTTCTCGATTTCATTACAAATACATTGTTGTATTTGTAAATATTGTAAATTATAATATAAAATTTATTTCGTGTGTAGGTATGTATTAAAAAAAAACTTTTTTCCTTTACTGGTGTACGGAGATTAATTGGTTTCAGTGTATGTAGGTACATATAATTTAGGATAATCGAAATCATTTTAAATTTCAATTAGGATCACTACATTAAAGAACAAGTTTGCTTTAACAAGAAAATTTTCAGTTAAATCTTGTTATTAAACAATTGTTTTACATCTAAAAACTGACAACTATATGTCAATTTTACATACTATCGCAGATGAAATATGTATATTAAAATATATAAATCACTAATAAATAGTGTTATTACATAGAATACAATAATAAATTGTATTTAACAATTTAATTTACTTTAGACCTGTGCACTGAAAAAAAAATATATAGAAATTTGACATAGAAAATACAATATTGAATTTATTAAAAAACATTATAGGCTATCGCAAAAAACCTTAAGTAATGAAATACATAAAGTATTAACTGGTATTGTGATGTCGTCAATCACATTCAAAAATCTTGATTTCTCATAGAAGAGTATGTGTGTCAAACATGATCAGCCGATGCAACAACTAACTCACCAAAAGTAGGATCCTAAAGTGAAATTCGATGCAGGTAATTTATTGGTAGATGCTTTCAGCAGAGATATACAGCTCTGCATATTACCGAAACGCTAGTTTATTTTTTCCTCTTGCAATTTTTGTTTTGAAAGTTTTCTCGAATGAAATTTATTATCGGTTCGACATCGTAACGCAAGTTTTATAGCAGGGAATTTGTCCGAGCTGAATGAGATGTTGGCATAATCGCGTGAGTGAACAGAATTTGTTGCCATGGTTATAATCCTAATATTTATTTGAATGTTTCATAATATGAACTCGTTTGTTTTATTTGGCAGTTATAATGGGCTTCCTTGACCATATATTCGAAGCTGGAATTCGTATGTGTTGTGTTTTCTTAATTTCTCCAGTAGCAAACAAATTTCGACATTGCAATTTATTTTTAAATCGGGCAGTGGAATATTCCAGTTTATTACTACACCTAAGTTTTCTATTTAAAAATTGTAAAATAAGGTACATTCAAAAATAATATTGAAGTAAAACGTCTTCTTATTTATTAAATTATCTATAAATTTTATGTGATTAAACTTAGAGTTCATTTTCTTCTTTTATATGGAAATCTATTTTATTTTCATAAACGATAAAAGTATTTGTATAATATATTTTGATTGAATGAATTGAATAATTAATAGCAATGGCATTAATTAGTATTAAACCTGAATTATCCATCCTGTTCGATGTATTTATAACTGGTTACACAACTGTATTATTTGAAATGATTTATGCTTTCATTTTCAAAAACTTCCTTGCCTTTATTGTGTCTTAAACAAGTGAATAAATGCTAATCAAATAATCGTGAATTTATAGCTCCATGAAAAAGAACTATCAATAGGACTGGTTACTTTCATTTCGCATTTATTCCTCTCGGTGCAATGTTGCTATGAATCCATTCTTTCATATGCAAATCCAACAACGCAGCGATTGATAGAGGATTAACCAGTTTGTTTACACAGCAAATTATTGCGAAGTAATGCACTTTTCTCTTCCTTTCTGATGTAATAATATTATGGGTATTTCATATATTGCCATAATATACAGAATCATACATATATCTTCAGACAATTAGAGCAAAAAATATATTCGAAATAAATTTTATATTATACTTACTTATATATTAAGAAATGACATGAAATAGAGGAGAAAATATTATATTTATTATAACAACTAATTAAGCCAATTTAGTCTCTGTATACCTGTAAATTATATAGAATCAATGATATTTTGAATTGCCATTAATGAGTATTACTTCCCTTAAACGATTTGTCATACTTCCCACTAATTTTCTTAGAGTTTGGGAGTCAATTTTACACCATAAATGAAGTAGTTCTTTTATTCTTTAGATAACTTCACGCCGGAACCTACAGACGTCACAATTTTTACAAATTTTTTTTTTATGATACTTTAAAACGGTATTATATAACATAAAAGGTAAATAAAAAAGAATTGCATCATATAGAACAACAAATTAGACATGGTAGGTTCGATTTAAACAAAAAAAGGTTCACTAATTTTTTTGGAAGACCTCATTAACATAAAATGTGAATAAAATTCCGAAATTCCCTTGCGGAATCCTAGCACAGTACAGTATTCAACATGTTAGATCTTGTCTGGATACCACGCGTCGACTGAGCCAATCCAATCACGCATTTCGTAGGAACAGTGACACGTGAAATACGAATTGATCTGATTATCGAGCTTACTGATGACCCCAACTCGATTTAATAAGATTTGTTCCTGCTATCAAGATCTACATGTGTTGAATACCGTTAACCTAGTTGCTGCTTGATCGAAGATTTGCTAATTATTTCCAAGGCTACTAACTGCTAACTAATTCGTGGAAGTAGGGGGTGTTTTAGTACAAGGTTTCTTGTCGTAAAGGCTCCATATATTTACTCCCATGTCGTATAAATAAAGAAGCTTGTTATCATGAGGTCTAGTTCGAAAATAAATCTTGTATAGTTTGTAGCTAAAGGCGATTACCAAAATTTAACACATTAAATACACCGTAACAAATCTTAGTATTGATTGATTTATATATTAAGTAGGATATTCCATGTCACTAAATGCTAATAAATTTGATTTAATTATTAAAATATATATCTGTTATTAACATAAATTGTTGGTTAATATAATATTTACCTGTTTGGAAAAAATTCATTTGCAATGATATTTGATATTTTTAACTATATTTCTTATTAAAGACTTCCGTGTACGCTAAATTATACGAGATTATTCTACGGCTAATCATTCTTTAACTTCCATTCGTTTCTTCGAAATTTCATTCAAAATGGATCATCTTTTAAAAATTTTATTAAAATGTTTGTTATTGCATTACACAAAGTTATTTTAAACGCTCAAAAACTTGCAAAGTAAGATATACTCGTATTGTTTTATTACCCACATATTTTTCACTGTTTCCCACGAGATATATTCTAACAGTTGTCAATGTTGTCAATTTATTAACAAGAAATCCAAGAAATTAAATACTTCACACATAAATTAGAAGCTAACTATAGTTATTTTGAGATGCCGAGCTAAAAGCAAAAGAGTTTGTGGGCGTGTGACACACAATTTTAAAGCAAACTTTAAATGAATAAAATAATAAAAATGAACAGAAATTAAAAAATATATCATTAGAGAGACATAGTGCGAAGATTCAACAATTTGACAGTGTTTTATTTATTTTGAAAATGTTAAGTTTTAAGACGATTTTAATGATAATACTAAACAGCATTGTAGTATATTTTAAATAGTAGTACTAAAACTGCTTAATTAGGAGCAACAAATTTTGTCATATAGAAAAGAGACTTCAATGAGCAGTAAAGAAAGTAAATTTAAAATTCAACACTTATAATAGAGATACTTATTATTGTTATTGTGAAGTGAAAAATATAGTAAATAATAGATTATAAGGTTGAAGCAATACTAGCGTATAATCTTCTTTAACGTTAAAGTAAGAATATGAAATGTTGCAATTATAACCACAAAATAAATATCGCCCTTCCCTTTATTGCATAAACCACCTCTGCATCTATCTTGAAACTTAATTCCAACAACAATAACAATAATCAAAGATCTCAATTATATCCAGTTCAGTTCAGAGCGTCAACTTTCTCGTTTCTCAGCTAAAAGCCGTCATTCACGAAAATCGCCAAACGTATCAAGTATCAATTAAGACTGAAAACAAAACACTTACGCAACACTATCGAACTCATTACAATCAAGAGGGCTTTGGCTTGTGAAATCTCCACTCGACAGTCGACATATTCGTCAGCCGCGAACAAATGCCGAGCGTGTAAAAGCCTTCTCTTGTAGCGAGAACAGATAACAATCGGATCTTAGAACGCCTTGCGCAATTTATCTGCACTGTCAAAATGCTCACATGACATATGGAAATAATTAAAATATTTTATTGTTTTTAACGGTGATGTTCTTTTCTTGTTAGATCTTACAACTAATGGAGGGTTATACAACGGAATAGGTGTGATATATGGTTCATTATACGTTTTCCAATTTCCATAACAATGTAACAAAAGAAGTCTGTTGGCGAAACATATCTAACAAATAAATTATTACTAAACTAATATTTCATTTTTATTGTACGTCAATTTAAATTTTGCTTTGATGATATATTACTGGTAATTTATAAAAGTAGTTTAATTAATTTTATTGACTTTATACTCTAATTCAATTTAAAACAAACTCTTGCTTCATATATTAAAAATTACGAAATAATGAAATTAATTCTACTTGTCATTTATTTTACACCAAATGGAAATAGCTGGTTAAACTACTACAGTCAGAAATAAACATTAATAACTTTTTTAATAGATGTTCAATTTTTAAAATTCATACATCACATTAAAGACTGAACATTCCTTTTTAATATGTGTGAAAACAAATGTATGGTACACAGTGTAATTTTGAGAAATATAAATAAATATTCAAAATGATTTTATACAGCCTTTTTCTTACATGGTTATTAAACTTAATATTACTCTTAAACCATATGACACAAAAAATGTATTTTTACTTGTATTATTCTTTATAGTACATTTATAATTATATATTGTATCATAATTGTGCAACATGTTCCTTAGTAATTTAAAGTTAAACTTCCTCATATTCAAAATCGTATTAAAAGTACTGTCTTTTTATACATTTATTTTATTATAAGTGGCTGTACTTAAAAAAGTCATTATCTTTCATATATATCAAGAAATTAATGATGATCATTTTAAAGTATCACAATTATTTATATGAATTTTTATAGAATATATTCATGTTCAAAGTGAACTAACTATAACTATTTCTCCGATAATAAATAAAAACTGGGGTTATATTACCTTAAAAAATGAAGACGTGAAATCTAGAGTCTGATTGTTCACTAGGTCCACTAAAGCACTAGATAAAATCAAGTAAAGATATACTTATTGTCCGATAATATACTCACACGCACTAAAAGTACATCACAATTTTATAAACAATCTATGTTTCACTAACACATCGTACCGACAACACGACACATCAACAACTAACTCGTCAAAACACAATTCTTGTATTAATAGTACACTTTATATAATCTCTAAATATTAATTAATTAATTCAAATTGACTTATATCACACAATTATTAACGCTGTTTATAAAAACTAACAGAGTTTACCTTAAATTTTGTATTTTGCGCATACCCCTTCAATCGTGATGTCACATACATAATGGAAGTTACTTCATCCCATTTATACATAGCGCGCAAATCCTCTATTTTCTGAATCCATTTTTCGTTTGAAAGACTTGTATCTGAAGGATCAAAATAAGGTATGGTTCTACGGCTTTCTGGACGGACAGAGTAATTAGATGGTTGAACTGAGAATTGTTTTTCCTGCATCCGTTGCACATTATTCGGTAATAGACTTCTAACTGAACTTGCGTACTGAAAATGTTGTTCTAGTTTCGTTATCCAGCTGAACATAAATGTAACAAATATCCGCACTGCTCGAAAAGTTATGTATGTAAATCTGAAGGTTAAAGGTGTTCAGATCCCACTTCTGAAATGTTAAGTATACCTATTTATTAATTATTTTAAAATACAATTATGAAAGAAAATAACATTATGGTTAACAAATATATCTCCCAGTCGACGCTCCCTTCTCGGTCATCTAGTTCTGGGGGCCTTCTGGGCTGGACACACTCGAAATCTGAAATAAACAGAGATATGAGAAACTCTTCGCTCAGTGAGTGATCAGTACCAGTTCCTAAACCTTGAAAGAGAGAATAGGTGAGAGAAAGGATATAGGTAATAGGATGGCAGCCTCCGCAAAGTACTGCCCCACACCCCCGCAGTAAGTGTGGCAGTCCCAGCCGAACTGTAGACTCTTCCTCAACCGCAGAAGAGGGGATAGCTAAACCGCAGAATAGCCCTGTCTCAACACCGCAGCGTGAGCACGCCTCAACCAAACCTGGTATGAGGTTGACAGCCTCCGCAAAGTACTGTCCCACATCACCGCAGCGAATGTGGCAGTCCCAACCGAATTGTAGACTCTTCCTCAACCGCAGAAGAGGGGATAGCTAAACCGCAGAATAGCCCTGTCTCAACACCGCAGCGTGAGCACGTCTCAACCAAACCTGGTATGAGGTTGACAGCCTCCGCAAAGTACTGTCCCACATCACCGCAGCGAATGTGGCAGTCCCAACCGAATTGTAGACTCTTCCTCAACCGCAGAAGAGGGGATAGCTAAACCGCAGAATAGCCCTGTCTCAACACCGCAGCGTGAGCACGTCTCAACCAAACCTGGTATGAGGTTGACAGCCTCCGCAAAGTACTGTCCCACATCACCGCAGCGAATGTGGCAGTCCCAACCGAATTGTAGACTCTTCCTCAACCGCAGAAGAGGGGATAGCTAAACCGCAGAATAGCCCTTTCTCAACTCTCGACACCCTATACTCAACACACGCCTCAGGGGAGGCCATTCTAGCACACACACACGTATATAAAAACTGAATGCTGACACCCACCTTTTACAAATGATGAACACTCACTATCACTATTGAATACCACTGTGCTCACGTCAACAATCAAATCACAACTGACTAAATAATTAAATAGCTCCTCTCTTAAACATACCTGCTTATGTAATTCGACTCTATCATTAATAAATTTTATACTTGCATAATACCTAAATTTGCCGTTAACAGTTCGGCCATCCTGACTTTTCCGCGTCCTCGCGGACTAATCTACGATGCCGTGTATATCGTCATCTACCTCGCTTACTTCACTATTGGACGACGCAGATATTCCTTCCGGTTCGACATATGGCTTCATTCGGCCTATTGCAATAACATTACTATACTTGCCTCTTTTAGTTCGTTTAGAACCAGGTAACTCTTCAACTAAATATCTGTCATTTGGTAGGACTTGCCTCACTTGAAAGTGTCCGTCAAACGGGGCTAGGAGTTTCTTACTACCCCCTTCAAATGAAACTTGTTTTTTAATTAATACTAAATCAACTTCTTTATATGGTCGCCCTTTGCACCTGTCTTTGTCGTAATTACTTTTAATCCGTTGTTGTTCGTTTAATAATTGTTGTGCCACTTTTTGCCGAGTATCAGTCGCATGTATGACTGGCTGCTCTGGTTGAACTTCGGTGCTCAAAATTGCGTCACTAGTAGATCTAGGTCGGTAACCGAATAAAAGCTCGCTTGGTGTTTTCTTAATTGACAAGTTTACTGCATTATTAATTGAAAATTGTACTTGTGCCAATTTTGTGTTCCATTTGTTTTCTTCTTGTATTGAAGTAGCCGCTAAGATCGTGGAATTTACCCTTTCACACTGACCATTATCGCGTGGTGTAGCCTCAGCGTTCATTATATGTTTAATGCCCTTTTCCCGACAGTAGTTCATGAATTGCTTCTATGTAAAGGCTGTTCCTCGATTGGAAACTAATCTTGTCGGGACTCCAAAATTATTAAAGATGTGCTCTAAAAATCTTACAACATGTCTTACTTGATGTACATTCTTCGGTGCCTGAAATCCGGTAACGGCTTTTATTTTCTCTGCTCCAGATCTAACTCCATCTCGATCAATCTCAAATCCTAAATAATTTATGCTGCTCTGAAAAAAGAAATATTTCTTCATATTCAGTGTCAAGTTGTTCGCCCTAAAAATGCCGAACAGTGTCGTCAGCCGCTGAATTCCCTCTGTAAATGATGATGATGGACAGATGATGTCATCTACGTAGGTCATGGCGATGGTGTTACGACATGATCCTAGAACTTTGTTGATTAGCCTCTGAAAAACTGATGGTCCATTATTGAATAATCCAAAAGGAAGACGATTAAACTCATAGTGTCCGTCTGGTGTTACAAATGCAGTTTTATACTTTGAACTCTCGGCGATAGGCATCTGGTAGTATCCTGTTTTCATATCTAAAGTTGTGAAGAACTTCGCTCCTTGCAACCGATCCAATTGGTCATCAATTCTTGGTAAGAGATATCGGTCTTTCACGGTTACTTTATTCAAATGCCTGTAGTCGATACACATTCGTGCTTCTCTGTTCTTTTTCTTCACTAGTAGAATCGGTGCTGAAAAGGGTGAAGTTGATTCGCGTATAATGTCGCTATCCAGAAGCTCTTGTACTATTCCCTGAACTTGTTTTCTTTCTGAAATTGATAATCTGTACGGCCCTGTACGTAATGGGTGTGTCATCTGTCAGTAAAATATCCACTACAGTCGCATTCGTGCATCGAATATCCTTCACAGTTCTTGCAAAACAATCTCTGCATTCCTGCAATAGACGTATCAGTTGTTCGCGTTGATCCTCCGTAAAATCGATTCCTTCATTTTTCTGCACTTCATTATTATCAGCTTGACACTTCCATCCTCTTGCTACAATTTTATCCTTCTGAAATATTATATCCGTATCTGATTAGATTTACACATTCCATATCCTGGTCTGCTTCTACAATTGTTCGCGGGAATACATGCTCGTTTCCTTCAGGTGTTCGTATGCTTAAATCTACAAAAAGTTATCCTTTGTCCTCTACATAGCAGACCACACGTCCTACATGTCCTGGAGGTACAACAGTTGCATGTTTGGTCCAGATATTTACCTTCTTACGGGGTTTCGCTTCGATTTCACTGAATGGTGAGTCGTTTTTCCTGTAAAATCTTAGCCGATTTGAATCCTTGTAAACAACTACCTCCGGTGATTCTGTGAAAGGTTGTCCAACAATTATATGTATGGATTGAACTGTGTCTGTTACTATGTTGAATACTACATCTAGCTCTACTTCATCAATTTTCAACTTCTGAACTTCAATTTTGCCTAAAGTCTTCACACATCCATTCCCGAAACCACGCAGAGTAACTGTTTTGTGTTTGTTGAATGGTAATTTTAGTTGTACTACTGATTCCTTCATATTGATGCAAGCAGACCCCATATCGACGTATGCTTTGACTCCTGTTCCATTTACTTCAACATCCATAAAAAAAATTATAATTTCCATTTACCTCCGCAGAAGTTACTAAGATGTTCCTTTCTGGCAATTGTGGTTGTGGCTGTTGTTGACGCTGAACATTTAGATGTTGACGTTGTTGTGGTTGGTGGTTCTTATTTCCACTGAACTCACCTCCATTTCGTCCTACGTAATTCGATGTACGTTGCCGTTTGATGCCACAATGTGCGCGTGTATGTCCCAATTTTCTGCAAGTAAAACAACGGACGTTTGCCATACCACCATTGTGATGCTGGGTAGTATAGAAAGGCCGCTTGTTCTTTTGAGAAATTCAATGTAAATCGCGTTTATGGGGAACAGACAGGCTTCGTGTAGATACATTATCCTTGACCGTTTTCAAAAATAATAAAAGAGACTCCGGTTTCTTGTAATCTCTAGAAAGAGCAGCAGTTTTGGTGTTTTCGTCAGGAATTCCACCAATGATGCATGAGACGGCCCTTTCTCTTGTGATGTCACAAGCATTGAGTAGCGCCAGCTTCTCATAGTAATATTGCAACATCGGTTCATCCGGTTTCTTATTGCGAGCCATCATTTCTTGAAGCAACTGAAAGTAATTTTTCTGTGACAGAAATGCCTCTAACAACATAGTCTTCCATGTTTCCCAAGAATGATTTATTCCTTGCAGACCTTTATACCACGTTTGCGCATACCCCTTCAATCGTGATGTCACATACATAATGGAAGTTACTTCATCCCATTTATACATAGCGCGCAAATCCTCTATTTTCTGAATCCATTTTTCGTTTGAAAGACTTGTATCTGAAGGATCAAAATAAGGTATGGTTCTACGGCTTTCTGGACGGACAGAGTAATTAGATGGTTGAACTGAGAATTGTTTTTCCTGCATCCGTTGCACATTATTCGGTAATAGACTTCTAACTGAACTTGCGTACTGAAAATGTTGTTCTAGTTTCGTTATCCAGCTGAACATAAATGTAACAAATATCCGCACTGCTCGAAAAGTTATGTATGTAAATCTGAAGGTTAAAGGTGTTCAGATCCCACTTCTGAAATGTTAAGTATACCTATTTATTAATTATTTTAAAATACAATTATGAAAGAAAATAACATTATGGTTAACAAATATATCTCCCAGTCGACGCTCCCTTCTCGGTCATCTAGTTCTGGGGGCCTTCTGGGCTGGACACACTCGAAATCTGAAATAAACAGAGATATGAGAAACTCTTCGCTCAGTGAGTGATCAGTACCAGTTCCTAAACCTTGAAAGAGAGAATAGGTGAGAGAAAGGATATAGGTAATAGGATGGCAGCCTCCGCAAAGTACTGCCCCACACCCCCGCAGTAAGTGTGGCAGTCCCAGCCGAACTGTAGACTCTTCCTCAACCGCAGAAGAGGGGATAGCTAAACCGCAGAATAGCCCTGTCTCAACACCGCAGCGTGAGCACGCCTCAACCAAACCTGGTATGAGGTTGACAGCCTCCGCAAAGTACTGTCCCACATCACCGCAGCGAATGTGGCAGTCCCAACCGAATTGTAGACTCTTCCTCAACCGCAGAAGAGGGGATAGCTAAACCGCAGAATAGCCCTGTCTCAACACCGCAGCGTGAGCACGTCTCAACCAAACCTGGTATGAGGTTGACAGCCTCCGCAAAGTACTGTCCCACATCACCGCAGCGAATGTGGCAGTCCCAACCGAATTGTAGACTCTTCCTCAACCGCAGAAGAGGGGATAGCTAAACCGCAGAATAGCCCTGTCTCAACACCGCAGCGTGAGCACGTCTCAACCAAACCTGGTATGAGGTTGACAGCCTCCGCAAAGTACTGTCCCACATCACCGCAGCGAATGTGGCAGTCCCAACCGAATTGTAGACTCTTCCTCAACCGCAGAAGAGGGGATAGCTAAACCGCAGAATAGCCCTTTCTCAACTCTCGACACCCTATACTCAACACACGCCTCAGGGGAGGCCATTCTAGCACACACACACGTATATAAAAACTGAATGCTGACACCCACCTTTTACAAATGATGAACACTCACTATCACTATTGAATACCACTGTGCTCACGTCAACAATCAAATCACAACTGACTAAATAATTAAATAGCTCCTCTCTTAAACATACCTGCTTATGTAATTCGACTCTATCATTAATAAATTTTATACTTGCATAATACCTAAATTTGCCGTTAACAAAGCAAAACATTAATTCTATTTCAAAATGATATTAAAAGTAGGTTTCTAAGAATTGTTACAAATATATACAAATATACACAATTATTGTGAGTAATAGAAAAATATCTTTTGTGCTTTATGAGTCTATTTATCTATTTGCTAATTCTAGATGTGTGTAATCCAGGAAAATTTCAATTTGTTTTTACTAAAGTTTTTATTCTTAATTACATATTTATTTTTTACAATGTGAGTTCATATATGATTCAATTGTTAATGTAGCTGCCTATGACTAATTTAAGTACCGAACGTCTCGTAATTTGCAATTATTAATTGCTTATTTACGCATTAGTTTATCGTAATTTTATCTCCGCATCTTATAGGATTGCACGCTTTGAAACGAATGAAACGTCAAAGTAAATTGCTAATATTTATACAGTAATGAACGAGGCCTACATTAAAAGTGTCATTTATAACGGAGTTGAATTAACACATATCATATAAGTTAGTTGGATTTTTTCCAGACAAATGCTTTAAGTGTTATCGCATCTTTTGGTACAGAAGACGGTTTCTTAGTAGTAAGGTAATGTTACCTCACTAGCATTCGTATTCACATCATTCGGTTATTTATTTCTCATTATCCAGCACCCATGAAGATGAGAAAGGTAACAGACCCGCTGAAAGGACGATGATAGTATGTTATGATTCAAAACAATTTCTTCAAATACACTCAAACCAACTTGTCTGCGTACACATATCTTTGCGCTTTGTTTTTGAAATATATAAACCACCCTGAAACCTTCTGGAACTCAGTATTTGGTTCCGATAAACCATAATAAACCTTTTTAAATCAAATGGATGAATTATTGTATGGAGAAGGAAGAATGTACAAATGAAAACAAAAGAAATATCCTCAACAGTGAAATATGGAAGTGGATATTATAAATAAGTAAATAAATCTACCACATATTTCTTGCATTTAACTGTTTTACTATAAAATAAAATTATATCGATAGATATTTTTATTCGTTGATGTTGATTTTCACGACTTTTATAACCTAGATAGCTGTATTAAATAATAATTAATGTCATGTAAGACTTTAAATATGTATATTATATTTTTTCAGCCAGACTAAAATTTGTTTGTTTCGAATATCCGGTTTATTGTGACGTCAATTAAATCCTATTAATACAAAAGAATTGACGTTTTTTATTATAATATTTGTGAAAAATTTATATATAGCTCATACATAAAATTTAATCAATATGCAATTAATTGTTGCATAAAGATATTAACTGTCAACGGCCAATGTAAAAAATATGATATTAAAATGTTTTATATGTGAGAACAATTAATAAACTGAATGAAAAATGGTTAAATTTAAATAAATTAATTCGAATCAAAACAATACATTTCCAATAGGAAATATCATACCTGATACAATCTATAATTATTATTGTTTTCTCAATACAAAAAAAAGTTAATACGAAAATTAATAAGTAGCACTAGTCTGTTTATGCATTTTAAAGTTCACATATAAAAATGCAATACCCGGACAATAATAAATCAAATTTATGTTTATATAATATGTTCTATAAAAGTATTATAATATTTGTTAAAGGGTAAACAAAAAAATATGTCGTTTTAATATTGAATATAATATTTAAATTCCATTTAACAGTTAATAATATGTAATATTTATGTTATTAATTTTGAGTTTCCTTAAAATATAGTCAATTATTTTACTTACATATGTACTTTGAAATGAAAAAACATCTTCGTTATAGAAATAATACAAACAGAATAACTTCTTGCACGATTTTTCATTTTTAGGTTTAATCAATAGAGTAATGAATAATATGAGACCCGTATTTTTTAATTTTTCCCCAAATTGACTGAAAAAATGAAAAAAATTAAAACGAAAAGGTGTTAACATGTACCTATACAAAACGATTTCCAAATTTTATAAATATCTAAAAATTGCCAAATAATTACGTAAATTTATAGAGAGATATCTGCTATAACTATAAAAATTAGTATGCAATCACCTTCTAATTTATTTTACTGTCATCTCTTTGAGATAAAAATCAAAGTATCATCTTCTTTCATTAATAAATTCTATCGTCAAAGTATTAATTATCAAATTACATGCTACAAATCACAGGTGATCATCGTCCAACGCAAGAAATTCGGCAGAGTACGCCGACTATGAGTTTTTCGTCGTAGGCGACAATAATCACATAGTCCACATGGAGTAGTAAATTATGCGACAGGTAGCTCTTCCGTCTCCGTCCCACGCCATAGCCACCTAGATCGTGGAGATGACACGGAGAAAGCAACACTTTCCCCAAGGCGCATGCGCTCAGGATGACAAATGTCTTCGCAAAAACCCTCAGGTGTCTTCCGGATCATATGAAGATGTGTAATTTAATTGTTTTTGCAAGTGAAAAAGATTAATGTTAAGTGTTGTTCTAAAGCTAAAATATTAGATAAATAAATATTATATAAATACACTTAAATATAATAGTACTATAAATATTTGTTATAGTAGAGGCATACATATATGAAATTCACTTTCGGAAAAGCCGATTGGCCCTTATAAAGTTTTATGGGACTTGCGGTAATGGTTCTTTTAGGCAGGTCCTTTCTGTCGTATGATGTTAAGGGCCGTATACCAGAATTTACAAAATGTTTCCTAATTATGTATCTTTTAATCTAGACTAAAATATTCAAATAATAATGCATTTTAAATAACGTCTTCTAATTTCAGTTCGAAAATTGAGAAGAGATTAAATTGTTAAAATAAATTCAATCGTAAATTTTAAATACATACAGTATTGATACAAATATAAGAAAATTTAATTTTATTTATATTTGAATTTCTAATCCTATGATACCGCCCTGTTCTTACTTTTCAAGTGATATCTTTGAGTTGGGATAATTTATAACTCCTGACCACAAAGCTTCCCACCCCACCGTAAAAGGTTGTAAAATCCGCATAAGTCAGTTTCATATACATCTACTTCTACTATACAATGATTTTTTGTAAATATATACAATGAAAGGAATATATTTCATCTTCCTTATGTGAAGCACAAAAAATGTAATATTTTACAGGAATTTCCTTCGAATATGGTTGAATATTTTTCTTAACAAAATAATTTTCCTCACAGTTATGATTACGTATCTAGGAACATGTTTAATTTATGGACATCTTTTTTTGAAACATTTAAATTATGCTTATTTCACGTAATTTAATTAAGAAATACTCATATGTCAAATGGAACTAAAAAATCTATAAGATTAATAACCCATATTTATTTTCAACCAAATTAAAATAGTCTTAAGTATACGATATTTAAGTTTTTATATGCATCAAAAACCACAATGCTAATACAAATTTGTGCAATATATTTGCAATTTTACGATGATAAATTTCACTGGAACAAATTAAAATTGCTAATTGGACCTTCATAAATTTTTAAATTCTGAAAAAACTCAATCTGAATTTAAAATAAAGTTGTAGTTGTACAATTTCCAAATAAAAAACTTTGTTTAAATTTATATACAGTGGAAGCACATAAACACTCACTTCTGTGCTGTTTCGGTGACACATTTCACCGATAAGACCCGGAGAAGATAAATTCGCTCGAGAAAAAACCCGTTCTTGAAAACGCATTGTGTTTCCCGTACAGCGATTTACATTTTAATGGGCAATCATTGCGAAATAGAGATAGAAACCGTGATAGATAAATACATAAATATGATTCTACGACTTTGAGTGAGAATTGTATATTGTAGTGGAGTTGTTCCTTGCTAACATGCG
This sequence comes from Stenolophus ochropezus, assembly GCA_035578165.1. Taxonomy (NCBI): domain Eukaryota; kingdom Metazoa; phylum Arthropoda; class Insecta; order Coleoptera; family Carabidae; genus Stenolophus; species Stenolophus ochropezus. Next base: position 256,777 of record JAQOWZ010000011.1, on the reverse strand, counting down.
ACTTTGTCTTGAGGCAAACTGTTTTGTATTAATATATACTCGTAGGAGTTCATTATACATCGCATATTTTTATAATTGTGGGAATTTATACAGTTACATATGTACATGTATAAAAAATTTGTTATCTTCACACCTTACTGTTATATTTATATCTTTATTTCTACTTCTTATTAATTTAAAGCTGCCTGAAATACGGCTGTCTTATTTCTGTAAGTGTATATTATCTTAAAATGGTTGTGAGTTACACCTTTAAAAATATTATAATTCAATTCCTTGCGTCAAAATATGTATGTAAACAAATTTTCATTAAAAAATTCGCAGTAGTACTGTCACAATTCTATTTTGAATGTCAGCCAATAGGAATCCATCTGACCGATAATAATGCGCGTCTAAGGATATACCGGGGATCCTGAGACGCTAGCACTCAGTCCCGCTGTGCGGGGCGCCGGGGCGGTAGTGGGCCTTTAGGCCTCTGCCCCGTCTGGTGGTCTGGCTAGATCGCCTTCCAGGACATCTCATGTCCCGAAGGTGGTCTAGTTCAGCCGGCCGGGAATTGGAGCACGCTTCAGCGTGTGCTCTAATTCTTGGTCTGCTGAAACTAGAGCACATTCTCAAGCAGATTTACCTGCTCTGGATTGTGCTCTGGTTTTAGTGGGTCAGGAATTGGAGTACACTTAATTGGTTGCTCTAATTCTTGACCTGCTGAAACCAGAGTACATTCTGGAGCAAATTTACCTGCTCTGGATTGTGCTCTGATTTCAGTAGGTCAGGAATTGGAGTACACTTAATTGGTTGCTCTAATTCTTGACCTGCTGAAACCAGAGTACATTCTGGAGCAGATTTAGCTGCTCTGGATTGTGCTCTGATTTCAGTGGGTCAGGAATTGGAGTACACCTAAGTGTTTGCCCTAGTTCTTGACCTGCTGAAACCAGAGCTCATTCTGGAGCAGATTTACCTGCTCTGGATTGTGCTCTGGTTTTAGTAGGTCAGGAATTGGAGTACACCTAAGTTGTTTCTAATTCTTGACCTGCAGATTTAGCTGCTAGATTTTTACGAATTTATGTTATATATAACAATTAAAGAATTCATGTTTGGGGAACATTCTAATAATAACTTAATGATAATAATATTAGATTTTTTCTGTTTTTATTTATACAATTACTTATCGTTAGCATTATTAGAAGGTTATTAGATGGTGGCAAAAACTGTATTGTTGGTATATTAATATGTATTTGAATCACGACAATGACAGCTGCTACAGTTAATACATAAATATGATTCTACGAATGAGTATTGTAGGATACATAAATTTCCCTGAAGGCATTCTGTTTTATTTTAATAAATAAATAGTTATCCATGGATCAGCTTGATGTTTTTATTATGGGAATTTATGTAATTATGCTTAGTAATATTTATAATTACTATGATAGCGTAACATCTCTCGTAGTGAGAGGGAAACTACTGTTATTAATCGTCATAAGCCAAGTTTTATGATATAAAATATAAAATTTTCTATGAATTTATGTCAATCAACACATCTTTCAACATGTGGTGAATTATGAATAATTGGAAGTTTCCTGGAATTAATAAAAGTAAGAATATAATTACACTCAAATCAACTAGTCTCCGCACACATATCTACGTTTTGTATTTGAAACATATAAACTACCCTAAAACCTTCTGGAACTCAGTAATAGTTTCAGGTGAACCAAAATAAACCTTTTTAGATCAGATAGACGAATAATTGTTTGGAAAAAGAAGAATGAACAAATGAAAACAAAAAAAATATGCCCAACAGTGAAATATGGAAGTGGTTCTATGCTTGTACATTTCGTTTACACATATTTAATAAAAAATTTAAAATAATATAATACATTTTTCCTTTATTGGTATACGGAGACTAATTGGTTTGAGTGTATATCACAGTACTTCTCAACAAATAAAGAAATAATAAATAATGTCATTAACCTCAACTTATAGCTCTAACAGTACAGTTTAATTTAAAATACAAAAAATATTTTTACAAGAATTTATATGTCACACTCACAATATAACTGCCATGATCATTTGAACGTAATATATAGTACATTATTATTTGTTATTACACATATTGTAATCTGATATTAATAGTAAATTAAATAGTATGATATTTATGTTAACAACCATAATTATGTAAGTAATATTTTGAATTAAGAATTAATGTGGTAAACATGATATCTTTTAGTGACTTGGTGGGAAAAGTCTTACATTTAGAGAAGAAATTGCTTATTAGGTTAGGCAGAGATTTCTTGTGTTCCGAGCTCATGTTGTACAGACAGCACGGCTTGTAAGCAGTAATTAACACGAGTGAAGTCTTACTCCAACAAAAAGCGCAAAGTGCAGAAAGAGCAGTTCCTGTCGATTATAAATCAGCGAAGAAATTCCTATAAATCATAATTCAAATCCGATAATCACACAATTTAAATCACGGCTCGTGTTTGTTCGCTGCCATTTAAATCACGGGAATGAATGCACATATAAATGATGCCTAAGTTGTCGGCAGACCCGTACTTATGGTTTTTACACTTGGGCTGTCTACTATCATCAAACAGTATTCAAGAATATTTGATCCAATTACCAATTTCATTAAGACGATACATTTCCGACTTCGGTATAATTTACACACATCAGATTTTTATTTAATATTCTAGAATTTAAATGTGTGCTTAATTTTTATTGAAACTAGCAATCCATTTTTAGTAAATATTATTAATTAATATAGTCATGTACACTTCTATGAATTCATAGCTTTATGAAATAATTGCTTAAATAAAAAATATATTGTTGCACATAATATCGCCTTCTAATGTTTTAAATACACATTTTACAAAAATAAATATAAAAACTTATAATGTAAATATTGTATCCAGTACTTTCCATGAAGCCATTTAGAAGATAAACAATAATTATCTTTTATATATTTAGAAGGCAGAAGCTAAAATTAAATATATATATATATATATATATATATATATATATATAAGTAGATATGCCAAATGGACCAAACACATCTTTGTCTTTCTATTCAGCCAGTTTTCTCATTTCACAGAAAAAAAAACAGTTTTCTAATAAAACAACAGCCAGATTCGACATATTTGTTCAGTTTTGAGCTAATCCTGTCTTGTGAATCTCACTGTAAATTTGATTTTAGATATTTGTAATTGTAAGTAGGTACCCTTTGACTCCGGCCCTGGTCTGTTGGGGCCTCCCGCGATGGCAGAAGATTTTCTCGTCTTGCAGATTTGTTGATGTTGGTGCTGTCCTGTTTCCTCGGTCGCACGGCGGTGTACGTGGCGGTTTTGTTCTGCAGCTGGTGATAAATCGGTTTAAACGATGTCGTGAACGGGATATTAAGGAAACGGGGTTGCTCTGCTCTGCAGATCTCGGGTTCGTGGATTGTGTAGGATTGCTGATAACAACAGCCTATATTTATAAGCCAATGTATTTATGAACTCATAATATCTTTATCCGTACATTTATCTCTACCGCTATTTCAATATATTACTGCACTATTTATCTGGCGAGAGGATAACGACTTTATTTTTTAAAAATGTGCAAAGGAATATATTTTAATGTTAGGTTAATTCAGTGTCACAGATGGGTCCGTAAAGTAAAATTTTGTCATAAGAGTCTATAAAGTTTTACTTCCAAAAATATATTCAATAAACTAGTCAAAATGGATATTTTAGTTGAAACCTCAATACCGAAATTTTTCGCGATTACAATATTTCCTTTACTATGTACAAGGAAGTAAAAAGTATGGAAAATATAAAATGCCCCTAATACGCTTACAGACAAGTCATACATTTTTGCAAAATTATATATTTTCGAAAAGAAAAACAGAGAAAAAAGTTATATATCTTTATTTATATTTTATTTCCAGGAGATACATATATACAGATAGCAGAGTTTGTATTTAGCATTGATAACTGTATTATTACCCACAAATTTATTTTCCTGTAACATGATCTTCATGTCCATCTCACAACGTTCAATTCCGATGCGAACTCAACATAAAGATGGTAGTTGATACATACACATTGTCTATTTACTCTAGCAACGGAACCAGCTTTCTATCTGCGATGCATACGTGCCGTAGTGTGCCAATAAAACCCGCTATCTGATGATGTACATCAAGTGACGACCACCTCCTGCAGAAGTAGAAACCGGCCGTATCACATTGTCATGCAAATATGGAAATAAACGCCTACCTTTCGTACTTAGATACCCAAGGGATTTATTACAGAATTGAAGAATCTTATCTGCAAATTCTAAAACAAGAATTCTAAACAAATACTAGGAGACACTTGGAATCTGTTAATCGTATGTCCAAGCAGAAGTGTGCAATTTTGATGATTATCTGAATTATTACTATATATTCTGGAATGATTAATAAAAACTACAGATTAACACCCAGTCTACGAATCGAGTAAATAAAGCCGGATACACAAATGTGACAATTCATAGTGTATACAATGCTGTAACCAAACCGTGCTACGCTGCTGCAAGTGTGTTGTCGGCCTTATAATTCTTAATTAATTATTTAGTGAGGTATTATGCGAGATTATACAAGACTTTGTCATTTAAATACAAAAATTCACACAATTGAATTAGTATTGTTTTGTGTGTGCGTGAAGACGGAACTTTTGTGTTGTGATAATATGTTGAAGAATAGAAGCGAATGGGTAAATATCTCTTATTTCTTTATTTAGTCATCTATATTTTAATAGTAATTTATCTAGAATTTAAAAAAAGTCCAATTATATTTATAGTTTACATTATAAAACTAATATTTCAAGAGTAATTGTATACATACTAGCCTTTATCCTTTATTATAAAGAATTATTGTTAACATGATATGGTGATAATAACTAACATTAATATATTGCAATTATGACTATAATAGTTTAATGTATATGCTATATATGTAATATTTAACCATATCAAGAACATGTGCCGAATACTAATTAGAGTTTAGATCTTCACACCATTTATTCTCCACGGACATTTCTTTTCCTTTTCTCAGCACATTACTTATTGTAACCACACAACTGTAGACATAAATATACCATCTACAACGTGTTATTTGCTATCTATGTTCAATTAACATCTCCAATCTTCATTCTCCAGTAGCAAAAACAGACAACTTCAAGAATCTAATTTATTACATTCGTAAATTACGATCTTTTTTGTATTTTTATTAGGAATTTTATATGTGATTGATTTTATTGGAATTTTAATTGTATTTGGAACAAAAAGCAGAATGTTGTGTATAAATTAACAAGTATTGTATTTCAAATATGTTTTTGCTTGCTGTACTAATAACTATAATTTCATATTTTTTTTAATTAAAAATTATTTAAATTTAAATTATTATAAAAATAAAGTAACACAGTCGGTTCACCCTTATTTTTATTTATTATCTTAGAAAAAAAACATTTTTTTATTCTACTATAAAAGTAATATTAATTACAGGAAATATAAAATAATTAAAGTATTTTTGTGATAAATGAAAAGAAAAAAGAAAGTATTTATATAACCCCAAATGAACATTGTTGTAAGATAGAAAACTGTAGATACGTCAAATCTCCCAACAAACGAATTAGATATAATGATGATATTCTATTGGTGTAGGCTCACTATCGCGACAGTTGTGATAAATTCGGCCACCCTGTCTGGACCGAAACATCTGTGATTCACCGAAACATTGAACGGTAGCCAAGCGACCGGTCCAACAAGAATCGTGAATTGGACCATCAAGATGACAGTAATATATTGAAGGATTGAGAATATAAACAACCCAAATATATTATTGGACGATTGGAAATTTAAATTGATTTTCCTTTTGGTTTATTTATTGTTTTCGGATGATGGAGATTTTGTCAACAAGTAAAAGTTTTATCCTTTTAAGAGAAACTTCAGTATAAATCATTTCGAAAACAAATTATTCATTTTCGCTTACGGAAGTATTGTTCTTTTTAAAAGCATGTTACTACGTATATTACACGTTTTTAAATTACGATGCGAAATAAATTTAAAATACCTCCGAAGCCAAAAAGCTTTCCTTATAAATTTTACTTCTTCTCTTACCAGAGCTGTATTAGCTTGTAAAAATTACCATTGAGATTTTACAAAAATATTGGACAGTAATAAAAATATTTGACAGTTCATATATTCATCGTACCTACACCTATTTTGGATTTTAAGTACAAGTAATTTGAATGGTTGTATATCTATAATTAATGCAGCTGTCAAACATCTAAAGTAATATATTCTGGCGCCAAATCTTTTTGACGTCCGAGTGACATTACAAATGTTTGTACATTTGTCACATAACAATGATATAAGGACACGTTATGCTAAGTACTACATAGTAAAACAACTTTTTGCACGTATTAAATAATAAATGCAATAAAAAACAATGAAAAATAAACAAATAATTCCAAATTAACATAAATTGCAAACCGAAAACATCAATCTTGTCGAAATAATTCGTCGGGAAATTTATTGTATAGCTATAAATACTCCTTATTTACAATTCTCTACTCTATCATTTAAATAAATACTTCCTTAATTAGCCGTATTAAAAGTACAAAATATTTGTTTTTGATATCGATACTAAAGCATATTATCATTATAGAAATATACATAAAACAAACAATAAATAATGAATATTATAATTTAAATTGTTTACCAATAAATTATTTTTATTGTTGATCAAGAAACATTCGCGTTCTTATTATTATTTATATGAACCTGTGAATGTTCATTTGAAATATGCAATATAAAAAAACATTTAAATAAAAGTCATTATTTTATCTTATATTCTAATATGAAAATAACCTTTTAATATATTGAAACATGGCTTTTTACATGTAATCCATAAATCAAAAATGTTTTTATTTAAAATGTAAATACCTATAATAATAAATGTTAATTTTCCAGAAAGGTAATTTTTCTTTGTATTGAAATATTAACTGTTTTTTAACATTGTATCTATTGTTTGGTACGCCACATAGTATATTAATATTATTTTAGTACCACTTTAATGTAGATATAATTACTATAATTTCAATTTCTCTTTTAAATTGAACTTTGTGAAATTATATTATTTTACGAGTGTGACTAATAGTGATAAATGGTTTTAGAGATGATGTAAATTAAATTGAAAACTCATTACTTCAAACACTTTTTTTGTAAGCTAATTTGTCTATAATATTTAATAAAAGTAAGAGATCTAATGGGAGGTAATTTTGAAAATAAATTTTCGACTTAGTTATCATAAATTTCAATTAGTAGTGTGAAAAAGTTCATAATTAATGCAAGTTATTAATATGAATGGACGAAAAATACGAAATTGGTTGTAAATAGCCCATAAATTCTACCCTGTATATTTATGGGTAACAGTTGCAATAAATAAACTTTCCATATTGAGGTTAATACAATTAAATATGTAAATACAACGCGTACTACTTATAACATGACAATTGCCATTGGAAAACTTGTAGTCACGTGACAACTATTATGTTTTGTTTGTCGCTTTTCCGCGCTTTTCTCGACTTTGCGGTGAATAAATATATCAGTTGTTAAAACAAATGTAAGTAATTGTTTCCCTACCACAATAAATAACAATTAATAATATTTAACGTGACTGTGCATATGTTATTGTTTCTATAATTTATTGGTATTGTATGTAAGTATAATTACTATTATAATTTAGAATGTCGTTCTCATATATCAATTTTAAACTAATAATATGCTAGTTATAATCGGAACGGACAGATGTTTGCCTAAAGAAGAGAATATTCTTAAAAAATATCACATATCACATGGAAAATAAAACAATATACAATATATTATAATAGGTAATATTTCTTGTCTGTCTTCCACCTACAAAATGACGCCTCTTTTCAGAATTTTTTTTAATCGTGTTTTGTATATCGAATTTTTTTATTAAAAGAAAAATATGTATGCTTCTAATAATAAACACTTATTTAATTAAATTGTACAGACATTTAAAATTGGTTGCCAGTAAGGTCGCTATTATATAACAATTATTAATTTTATAAACTTACTTTTAAAAAGAGGAAAATATGTATTTTGAAAAGAAATGTTTCCTCTGCAATCCTCTTATGCCTTTTCGAATTTATTCTGTCGCTCTATCATCCAACTTTAATTTATTTTCAAAACCTAGATACCCATATTAACGTTGTGTAGAGTTAAAACAAACCAAACAACAGTATTAAACCAAAAATGATATTGTCAAACACGAAATATCCCAAAAATATTAATTTTTGTAGCCAAAATTTTGATTTTGGGTAATAGTGTACATTGATAGATCTCGATGCGCTTATTTCAAATTTTCCAACAGAATTTAATTATCTCTTTTCGTTCCTGAGATATTTGGTGTCAAAGTTGCACCTCAAAAAAGTGTGTTTTTTGGCTATATCTCTAAAATGGGTAGAGATACGATCTCAACGTTTATACCAGTCGATTCTACAGGAAAAGTTACGTAAAGAAATGTTTTCTCCGCATATACGTTCTTTGGAACGATTTGGTGAAAAATGAGAAAATCGAAAAAACCAAAATTTTAAAATTTCTTCGAGGAACTTTTTGTCTCCAATACTTTTCATTTTCTAGACTTAAGTAGATATCGATGTGCTGATTGCAAATTTTCAAACCGATTTCAATTATCTCTTTCTGTTCGTGAGATATTTGGGTTCAAAGTTGAGTTTTGGCAATACCTAAAAAAATAGGTTTTTTAGGTATACTCTTTTAATGGTTAGGTTTACGACTTCGGCGACCTCATCAATCGATTCTACGGGCAAAATTACATAAGTATACCAATTTTTAGATTTTTATTCCAACGGATACAATTTTTAGAGCGAAAAAACGAAAATGGCCAAAATCGTAAAAAATGCCTGATGAACCCCTTGCGATTTTTTTCGATTTTGGCCATTTTCAGTTTTTTCCTTCTAGAAATTCTATCTGTTGAGATAAAAATCTGAAAATTGGTACACTTATGTAATTTTGTCCGTAGAATCGAATGGTGATGTCGCCGAAACCTTAAACCTAACCATTTAAGAGGTATACCTAAAAAACCTAATTTTTTAGGTACAACTTTGAACACAAATATCTCGAGAACGGGAAGAGATAATTGAATTCTGTTTAAAAATTTGGAATCAGCACATCGATATCTACTTAAGACCAAAAAATAAAAAATTTTGAAGACATAAAATTTAGACACGAAAAATAGAAATTTAGGTTTTTTCGTTTTTCTAATTTTTCACCTAATCGTTCCAAAAAACGTATATGCAAAGAAAACATTTCTATATGTAACTTTGCCCGTTGAATCAACTGGTAATGTAGTTGAGATTGTATTTCTACTTATTTTTGAAATATACTAAAAAAATACACTTTTTTGAGGTGCAACTTTGAGAGCAAATATTTCCGAAACGAAGAGAGATAATTAAATTCTGTTCGTAAATTTGGTATCAGCCTAGCTAATTCTTTAAAATATATTACAAACAAAATTTTGTAAAATATGATAATTTTGGAATATTTTCTGGTTGACGCAAAAACACACCATCAGCTGATTTGAGAATTACTTCCCCTGTTATTACTACATACATAAACTATTATATTATTAATTATTAATATTATAAACTCACTTTTAAAAAGAAAAAATATCTTTTGTATGTAACGATACGTCAAGATATGATTTTAATATACAAGTATCTAATCCGTTCCCATTTATATGAATTTGAAATTTTTAATAGCAACATTTAAATTCTGACATAGATATGGATTTTAAAAAATACCACATTCCCACGTTATGGTGCTTTTTAAAATACAAAACTAAGTTTGGACGTTTGCGATGTCGAAGTCTCGAAGTAATAAAACACAAAACATAAATTGAAACTTTATAACACCTTAACTCTTGAAAAGATACCCTGCATAAGGATCTCAAATAAATGTCATAGGCTAAAGAAATAAATAATAAATATACGAGAAAATATGAAATTTACAGTTATTAGGTAATTTTTACAATAATTTCCAAGTTTCTTTTTTACGGCGCCCCCCACATCTTGCGCCCTTCTGCCACACTTACCTTGCTTATAATAATATGCACAAAAATAAAACAAAAGCAAGGAAATACCAATTGACATCGATTATCGATCGCTAGATCATAGACTAATAACATGTAAAATAGGTAATGAATTATAATTCGAAAGATTTACAAATATAAACATTTGAAGTGTCACTCATCTTGCATTCCTGCTAACATGTGAAACCATAAATCCTGCTGATCAGATATCCACCAGCAGGAATAATCTCACATTTGTTCAAGGCCTGCGCGATAAATCAAAGGATTTAATTCCTATGCGGAAAACCTCTCGTAATAACAACATTTTATTATCCCCGTAGAAAAATCCCCGATTGCTTTTATCACGTGGACGTGAAGCCACTACCACTAGGTGTCTCGCCACTCGCTACTTCTATTCTCAACTATTCTCAATAGATATGATCGGAATTTAGATTATACTTTCTATAAATGTTTTCTTCGTCGATGATTGGCTTACGGTATTTACGTGTAGGTATACATTCAATTATTTTAGATGTGCTTGCGAATCGAAGATGGCGTACATCAAAAACTATGTCTACCTAACCTATCTAAATTAAATTAGTTTCATTCCTAATCATTTTTCATCTAAGGAGTTTTCTAGATGTAATCATTACTTCAGATTGCACTGTATTTATTATTGATTCGAAATTAAAGCCGTGATTTAAGTATAAATTTCTCATTTATAAATTATCTGATCTAATAAGACATTACTGTACAATGCAACGTTTGCTACAAAGAGATAAATCATAATTTATTGTCATTGCTTCTATGAAAACAGATTTATCCAATTATTATAGTTCTCACGGTATGTCTTCCAGTTTTTATAATTTATTACATTTTTCATTATAACAGTAACCACACCCTTCATACATAAAAGACATTGATGATATATTTATATCGGTCATATGTATTCATGAATTTTTTTCTGTATGGATAAAAAGACAATGCAAGTGTAATTTACACATACTTACACTATTTTCTCTACTTACAATATATTTTTAAATAGTAACTAACCATTTGTTAACAAGGTATGTGACCATAATTAAATTTCAATATATCATGTCAAAATGGTACAAATTAACCTAAGTTTACAATAATATAGTTATTAGCAATGTACACCTAGATTCATAACTCTAGTCAAAATTCATAAAAAATATTAAGTATAAAGTATTTGTTCTAAAGATAACTACAATAATTTGGTATATAAATGGAATCTAAACGTTAAAGTATTTTTATTTTATAATGTAGTATTTATTCATTTCAGTTCAAAATGATTTGATGATTTAATTTTTAGAATGTCGATTTACAAAAAAAATGGATATTTTATATGTAAAAATCAAAATTTTGTCACATAATCAATTTAGAAATTAGTAAGAGAATGTTTTGTCCTAGTTACTAATATAAATTTACTATTTATTAAGTTGCTAACAGACTTGTCATCTTTTCAATTATATGTAACCGTCTTCTTTAGCTCCAAAGTGTAAAACAGCCTGTCATAACTAGTAAAGATCATTTAATTTCTCAGTTGGTAAGCATTTGGATCAGTTCTGTCATAACACTGCCTCCTGCTGAGCGACAGCGACAGTTGCTAGGCGCGTCTAGTCTCTGGTCCATTTCGCGATTCTGAATCCGATTCTTTGATCATTGATATGCTAAACGTTCGCAACAGTATCACCGTTTCGCACCGTGTTGTAATACCCGAATACTTAATAGAGTTATAAATTGCATTGCGTTGCAAGATTGGAGAATGGAGAGCAATTTCAGAATCGAAATGGAAATCTTTTTTATTATATTAAATTACTATTACGAGCAGTTTTTATTGCACGATTATTCTTGGTCTCATATTAAACTTATAAGACATTAAAATTACATTTAAATAAAATGATCTCAATATGACTTGAAAACTATAATTATTTTTTTATGATTGCAGTGATACGTGCAAGCTGTGGAGGAATATAAGGTCTCAGGTTCGATTTCTACTGTCGCTAACCATTCACTAAATATGTAAGTAAAACCTGTTAAAGAAACAAGTACCTTTAGAACTTGAAGTATTATTATATGTATCATTCATATTCATATAACTGATTAGACATTACCTCCATTTTTATTACCGTTTTTGATTTTGTTTCGAACTCATAAAAGATTAGTCACAACTAATAAAATTAGTCCCAAATTTTTATTCGTTGTTATAGCAATATTTGTAGATGATTTGTGGTGATATTTGACAATCTAGAAGTAAATACTGATATTTGTATATTTCACTGATTAGATTTTTACAGTGTCCAGTGGAAGATCGAGAGAATTCTGTATTTCCAAAGCAATTAAAAACGAACTAATTCTGAATTTAGCCAATATTTGGGCGACGAAAGTTAAAGTAGGAAAAATTGTAACTAATATGAGAGTTAACTAACTACGCAATCCCACAAAATTTATACCAATTATATTTGGAGTTAGTTAAACTAGAATTTAATGTTTTGTGAATCTGGGCGTATATGAAAAATAATAAATCATAATTTAAATTACTGAAAACATAATAAATTAAATATTAGACAAAATATATTTGTGGAAAAAGTTACATTGCTTATGAAAACACAAAAATGTAAACTAAAAACTATAAAAACTTCTTATGATTATTTATGATCCCTATTTATTGTTTTTATCAAAGAATAATTTGAAATTGTGACCATAACTACTACTTGTGCTCTTTGACGTATATAAATATTTTTTCGAAATTAAAACTTATAATGGACATACATAAAGATGAGGTATTTTGATACCACGATACATTAATAAGCAATATATGTAATTATTTTTTTAAAGGTACAATTACCATACAAATATTAAATTTATATGTAAATATAAGGTTAAGTTTAATTTGAAATATAATTTATGGTTTATCCCATTTAAATTCTCATTTATTCATATCACTGCGAGCATTTACCCTTCTTAGGTTTATGATCTTAAGCGAATCAGTGTATTTTATGTCATTCCTTCGGGCAGTCTTATTATTTACTTTCCATTCACACATAAAAACCATATTAAATAATAAATATAAAACTCATATTGACATTTATTGATCTATTAAGCGCAATTAAGGCTCATGAAGTTAAAATGCAAAAATGTGAACGATATTGTGCAAAAAATAACATTTAATGTTAGCTAATTCTAAATCAGCTGGGTACCAAATTTATACAAGTGGGACATCATAAATTTAAAACTGGGATATTGTTACGTCATCAGTGTCTACTAATTTCAGTCATATAATATAGAACCTCTTCCATATTATACTGTTTGTTTTCATTTGTTCATCTGATTCCAAAAGGTTTATTTTGGTTCATCTGAAACAATTACTGGGTTCCAGAAGGATTCAGGGTGGTTTATGTATTTCAAAAACAAAGCGTAAAGATGTGTGTACGGAGACTAGTTGGTTTGATTGTATATAATCATTGATTTCATAAAAAATATTAATTATTTATAGAGTTATTAAATCAATAATTCTTTTTAATAACAAATTAATCGGAAGTAATTAAATATTTCATATGATCTACTTTCAAGTACCATTCGAAAACAATAATAACATATCACTGTCTTAACGATTATTTCAACACCTTATCAATTCATCTAAATAACGTGAAAAACAGTAGCAGAATAGCGATATCCAAAAACTTAATTAATACTCAGATAAACGTTATCTTTCCATCTGAATGGCTTCTTACACATCTTACGGCCTTAATAAATCAGCGCATGTTGGTTCGCGAGCCAGTTATGGTTATGTGGTGAAAATATATCACTATAATTGATTTTTTGTGTAATGTTAGCAGGTAGGTGAGACTACATGTGCAAGTAATCACATATTATTTTTACGCACGTTTCGTAATGCATTCCTACACGTATGTAAATTATGCGGAATCTTGTAATTAATTCTTTAACGACTTTTATCAAACATATTGTAAATTTTGTTTTCGAAAACTGCAGAGAAAGTTTTCACTATAAACAAAAATAACTACAAAAAGAGATAATTAAATTAGGCTATTTTACAAATACACCAAAAATATGTATTTTTTGATTATTTCAACAGAATAAATAAAAATTTACGTTAAAAATTTCCTAGTTGTATTTTTTAATAGTTGCTACTTGTACTAGTATAGCATATTGCAGAGAAAAAGATATAAATAAATCATAATCAGTACTTTAATGAATACGGTTGAGGTTATAATAAAGAAATGTATTTGCACAAATGATTGGATATTAGTATTTCATCACAATTCCATTTTCCAATAGAACAAATTACAAAAGTAGTGCGAGTAACATTATAAACTAATTTCGCACAGCAGCAATTTTAATTCAATTTGCATTGGATCATAACTGACCTTAAATTAATTCTTAATGCCCAATTCCATATCGTGGAAGTACGTGGTTCGAGTTGCGTAATCAAAGAACTCTGCAATCGCCGCGCGTTTATCACTACCCCAAGGCCCAGAATAAAGACTTTTTAATAACAGCCGTCGCTTGGAAGGCATTAGTCCGTATCACGATTTCAATTAGCCAACTCACTTTGATCACAAGCGCCTGCACAACAAATTACATCGCTTTAGTCAAATAGTGCACAAAACGAGAACAAACTATTACGTGTCATCAGCTTCACTCATTTAATACTCATTAATCAATTACTTTACAACACGATTCTATTTTTTATTTTAGACTATGCTATGCTTGCATTTTTTTTATCTTATAGTTTTGCACATTCATTTTCTAAACGCATAAAATATAATACTTCATGCAAAGTGACATACATAAGTCGGAAACATGTAACATCATTAAGTTCGTTGTTCACAAAAACCTATAAGTACGGAAATAATTACAACATAAGTTACTGCTAATGTATCTTAATCTAAAGAGTCGAAAGGGAAAGTCTGAATATTCATTTTTTTTAAATAATAAACGTAGATTCAAAAATATTTCGTTTTGAAAATATAAATACAATTTTTATTTCGTAATAAATTAGCATTTTAAATTTTTACTGAAAGTACATGTAAGTACTGTTGGTAAACGTATTATTAATTTATTATTTATAAAATGAAAATGAAATTTATAAGTGAAATAAAATAAAAATTACTATTTTCTTAATTTTATTAATCATTTAGCTATGTACAATGATTTTTAATAGACACCATTGAAAATACATATTTTTTATTATAATTAATTAAAATCATTAAAGTATCCGTGGATTGACTTAAATTGATTATTAAAATAATTAATACTTACAATATTAGTACAATTTCATATAGAGTATTTGATATTTTTTTAATAATATTTTCACTGTCAATTGTAATAATTATAAATGTCAAATGTTTGTTTGAGTAAATATTAATATTTATGTAGAATATATGTAGCTAGTAAGTGTTGTTGGCTTTGTGAATTGCTTTGGGTATAAATTTTGTTTTGCTTTGATAATAATCATAGTATCTGACATAGCATAGTTGTATTTTTGTTTGGAAAGTATTGTAATCCATTATTAGCATTAAGGAATATACTCATCGCATGGATATATGCATGTATACGTTGAGCATATCTTGATGAGATGTTTTGTGTTTGTAAATGCAATGATTACACCAACACACACATTACTGCTACACAAATCATCCCACGTATAGCTCTGTATATTACAAATTCCAATATTACATCACATTACAATTCAATCAGAAAATGCATAAACCATTCCCGATGGCATCTCCGTACTGTGTGTATCAGATGCAAGTAGATCACGACCACATGTGACTATCTCTGTTGCTCGCCATTGTGCCATTACCGGAATATGTCTTCGCTGTAGCGGGTCTTAATCATTCCTTATCGTCCGGGATCTGCTTCGTGCACAGATATGTATCTCTGCTGCTGATCACATGCATGGGATTAGACGGGATGAATTTGTAGCTTACCCACCACTTTACTTATCGCATTTATATATTAAGGCCCCTTTAGATTTAAATTGAGTACTATCAAACAGCAAATTGGTTGAAATATTATATACAATCGTAAAAGTTTTGAAAAAAAACCTTGGTCAAAATCCAACAATTTTTGGTATAAGATATTGCACCATTTCTGGTACTATAGTAGTTTTTATTGAAATATTTGAAATCCAAGTATCGTGTTTATAAAATATTATAAATTTCCATTTTAAAAAATATAACCTGTTTAAAAATAAATTAATAATTTAAAATTGTTATTTATATGACACTAATAAGAGTCTGATGAATGTAAGTATACATTTTTTCAAGGATTTTTTCACAATAAAACGTAAATAAAAAAATAAATTTTATTTCTTAATGCGATGGAGAAACAAGGAAGGAGCAAAATCTTTGCTCGACGACTTAAACTTGACAATATTCAAAACAGAATAAGATTTAAAAAAAAATATTAATATTTCGAAAAGTTATGCATAAAATTAATCAGACGTTGCAAAAATAACCTGATTTTTCATGTATTATTTGATGCAATCAAGTAAATTTATGTCTAATATATTCATCTGTAAAATTAGAACTAATGAAGTTATATAACAGTTTCGATTTTGATCTAATTTTTTCCATGTTATATGTGGGTATCACAAAAAACATAGCATTCGCAATTTAAGCACAAGGTAGTATATATCACAAGTGTGTTTGTTTTGTATTATAAATGTCCGCTGTAAGAAAGATGTAGAGAAATACGATTTAAAATTACTTTATTGCATTTTCTAAATTTAGTAGTGAAAAGGCATTGGCTATTTTATGCTGTATTTCAAAATACGTTGCATTCTTATTTAATTTATAACTGACAAGGTTATGGTATTTTTTGCAACAATAAAACTTAGGTAGTTTATGAATATCCTAGTATATAAATTACATTTTTTGCGATTACTAAATTTCTCTTGTGATAAATATCTTATCAAGGGAACAATCCAGCATTAAAATCCTATAAACATGTATTATATAAGAGTTAAGAGACTAGTAAATAGAAATGCAGTTTGAAAACGTTATTTCAAAATGGCTATAAAAGCCAGGCATAACATAGTTTGCTGACATGTTAATTATAGAGGGAGATAGGTATCAAGGTGTTTTAATTACTAAAGACTACACCAATAAGGACTTTAATACTCTTAAATGCTTTACCTTCTCTCGTGGTCTTTTCAACACATCATACCTCACACAAATGATACCTACTTAGATAAAATATTTATCCTAAATTCATGTCTATTTTTATGTAAATATACTTCATTAACTTTACGTCTTGACAGTTGTAAAATTATAATTACTTCGTTTTTATAGTAGGCAATAAAATTATTAAATAATTAAAGAAAGATTAATAGCTTGAAATCACAAACAAAAAAAAAAAATACTATTTTATAATTATCAACAAATGTACTGTGAAATTTCATTGTAATTTTGTGATAAGTATAATTTTTTAAGCTACAAGGAAACTTATGTGAACGTTGGCGCGAAAAAATAATAATTAAAAATTATTAAGAAAATGTATTCGTTTGTACTATTAACAAGACTATTATAATGTTATAAAATGTTTTATGAAGAAAACAAAGGCTTACATAGTAATTTTGTAATATTTCATCCCAAGCTATTGTAAAATGAAGACTTTATGTCTTACTGATTATGATATGTTTAAGAAAGAATATAGTATTCCTCACCTTTAACACTATTTAATAAATCGAGTGATAATGTAAGTATTTTACTAATAGCCTCACGATTTTGTCCCAGCGAAGTAAAGTAGGAAAATTAGCTGTTTATAGTGCTCGTATATATCGGGTAATCGGTTATAACTTTCGCGACGCGGTTGTCGGTTCAGAAGTGCCGAAGATATATGTTAAACAAGAAAGCCGCCGAGACAAATGCCTATAGCGTTGCCTGCAATTTATTGTTTTTGTTTTAGCGCAGAATAACCGGGTCTTGAATAGTTTCTCATAGTTCCCACACTGTAATTTGAAAATACTCTACGTTGCCTGCGTTACTTGATACTTGATATAGATTTTATCCCACCGCTATGCGAGTCTTACTTGTTTGAGCATCATGAACACGAGATAATTTCCATCATTTGTTTTATAATAATACATCGTATGTAGGAAGTACAACTGTACCGTATCAAAGATTAATTGAATGATAAATACTAACTACATACTAATTTGTTTCATATGTTATAATTGTCATTGCAATTTTAATTTCTCTTCTCTCCTTTTTGTATTAGATATGTATTTCTTATTGAAAATATAATGTCGAGTCATCTTGTCTATGTAATATTTCATCTCCAATTTTCATGAAATTTGACAAAAAGTTATTACTAATAATGGCATCTATCCTAAGATATGAAACGAAAGAAAGTGAAAGAATGATTAACTGTAGAATTATCTTTTATACAATAAAATAACTATGAACATTTTTTTTGTTAGAGCATAAGTAGTAGATACTTAATTAATATACTTGATGACAAAGTAATAAAAGTTAGTTATTAATATCTTGAATAGTTTCCATAGCGAACATATTTGTTTAATGACAAACGTACTACTTAACTAATTATATGTATGTCAAGTTTATATTTATTGTAATGTAAAAATCACCTTGCAATTTATGTCCTAGATATTTAGATGTCATATTGTTTGGTATCTAATTTAAGATGTTTAATTTTTTATATATTGCTATAAAAATATTCTAAAAAGTAAAGTTTATGATGTGAACGAGGCGGATTATGAGAATGGCATACTTACATCTTAACTTATTTGGCTTGGTGGGCAGTGTAACGAAATGCATTAAATTACAGATTTGTTCTGGTTTCGAGTTAAGTATGTTGTTTTGCAAAATTACCTACTTTGCATAGAGAACAATGTATTATAAATCAATTAATTCCTTTATTAATTTCACGTAATTATGAATTTCCTGCTTTTTTCAGTAAATCATTTTTGATAAGATTAAGTTGCAAAACCAGTATTAGGCTTGCATATCGTATAACCTTACGAGTTGTATGCGTATAATACGTTTGCAAATTATTCTCTAAGGTGTAGATTAATAGATAACTTCGTAATTTAGAATATACAAGCAATATTAATTTCATCACTTCATTCAACAACTTACACATATGTACATTTATTCTTCAAATTTTTTATAATAGAAATTATTTTTTTTGATACCTATAAATTTGTTTTATTTTAGTCCCATAAAAGAATTGCAAAAATAATAATGGAAGGACAAAAATATAAAATCTAGAAAGTTTCATATCTGGGATTTATGATATTGTATTAACACGGAATTTGTGATATATTTATGCAGGTGTTATAGTTGAGTTTATAGAAATAAACAGAGTACATTTTGTGACATTTAGATTTAAAATCATTCTTTTGAATATCATGAACGTATCTTAGAATATTATTAAATAAATATTCATGCCAGAATCTAAAAAATAATATTGCGGGCAAAGAATAGTATGATGACATGTGAATGTGATAGGAAAACTGTATTTAATTTTAGTAAAAAAAATGAAAATTTAAAATTGTATCGTAATATCTTGGTAAAGAAGTAGAAAAATATATTGATATTGTGTTCTGCACTACATCTCTGAATTTATTATTTTTATTATTTATATTACCATAATTAACCAGTGTCGTTAAAAATGCAGTTAAAGGTAAATGTTGCAATAGATTTTGATGTAAGTTTATTGTTGAGTCATTAATATTATCAAAATAAAGAACAAATCTGGCCATAAAAGCAAATATGAGTATAATTTTATAGTGAATATATCACCTAAATTAATTGTCACAGCAACAAGATCCTAATACGGAGTAAAATTTAACGACTGCGCCACTTTTACTACTATAAACAGAAGCAATTACATAATGCACAAAGAAAATGAAAATAAATGACCCTTTCTACTGTGGTATTCAGTGGGGCTTAGCTTAGTGGGTAATAAGATCCGAATCGATCGGGCTAAATCAGCGCGTTTTCTCAACAACTGCAATTGTTCTATTTGTCGTGACGTCGTGGGAGAATATATGTGTATGCGAACGCCGCATGTAGTCTGACCTTTGCAGTAACTAGATTTCAAATGCCCCGGCCCATCGCGGGATGATAACTCTTACAAAACCATGTCATTTACTTACGGTTACGCTTCACGCCTCGCTTCATTTTCCAACCTCCTCACCTCAACCAATTCGATTAGATAACTTTTATCGCAAGCTCTTCGTAATAAATAATAAATACATTATTTTATGCATCATTTCATTCAACGCTTCTTTACCCCTGTTTCTTACACAAAACTACTTCGTTCATCTATTACTATTTATTGCATTATATTTCTATTTAGTCTGTTCGGCTGTATGGATCAGTCATTCTTAAACCCGAGATAAGATAAAAATAAAGGATGAAGAGTAAAGTAATAAAATAATAGAGTAAATGACATGAATTTAAAAAATGAAACTTGTACAGTAGGTAGTAATTTTATAGCCAAATCACTGGACAATGAGTATATATCTAATATTCAAAAATGATTTAATAAATGTAGTACTATACTAGGTCGCTGCTGATCACCGTTGTGGTTACGTATTATCGTAAACATGCATAAAAATACACAAAAAGTATTTTACGAGTATATTATTTTTATGTCCACATTAAATATAATTTTGCTCAACCAAAAAGTAATTGAAAATCTGGCGAATATACAGCTTCAAACTTCGGATTTAATTAGCGTCATAACTTTTTCGTATTGAATAAGAGAAAAGACTAAACTGTTATGAATACTTGCGAACACCTTAACCAGTCATTCCAGTAATAAAATAAATATTCCTCTTTTTTACTAAGACAAGCGGAGCGAATTTTGACATGCGTACATTTCGACAGCGCCGCTTACCAAAAAGTTGTTTCTTCGTTAATAGGCCCATTAACACAAGCCATAAACAGCATTGGCAACGATCAAGGAATGCAGAGTTCCTTAGGAATTGAAGTTCATTATTTTTGCTTCGTTAAAATTTTTGAAACGGGAGTCAACAGTCATTGTAGAACCAGCATCGAAGTTTTTCACATTACTCTTAATTTGTAGTTCAGTATTCTACATTAGAACAGTAAAATACTTTTAATTTTTATGTAATTAATAGTATAACCTCTGTATTAAGAACATTGTTCATATTAAGAATGTTTTGTTAATTATGGCATAAAAACTAATTCTAATCAGGGACAAATCTATATGTAACATAATGGCTGAATCAATGAAGATATCAGAAAATGAATATAGGATAAGAATGAACCATGACATAGAAAATAAATTAGAAGAGGAAAATATAGTGAAAAAAGTAAAAGAACAAAGAATGAGAAACAACATAGTTAAGAGAGGTGGACGAAGACCTAAAAGAAGCCGGTATTAACAAATGGAAGAAGAAACAAGCGATTTAATTAATAAAGATAAATCTTGATTAGTTTCCATATTCGTTGATAGCGTTATGTTGTTTCGATTGTAAACTGCAGAGTGTGACAATGATCTGTTGGTATAAATCCTTTAGTTTCTCTTACCACTAGGTCCTCGTACTTCCTTAAGCATCGGCAGCCCGTCACCTCGGGATAAAAGTGCGGCCGTGTCGAGGCAGGGAAAGCCGCACGACCGGCGCTCAGCACGAAGTTATGGGTTCGCCTAGCCAGGGATCCCGCAGATATACGCCGAGATTAAATACTGCCCGGCACGAAGCCGCTAGCCTTATCAAAACGCCTGCCAATTCAGTTTTAGGGGAGTCAAAGCAAATATTCACTTTGTTTTTTATTATTGTATACAAAGACCGGAAGACAAACTGTGAACAAATATAAAATTTAATCCCTTCATTGGAACTACTTTTAGATTAATTTGGACAAAAACAGTTACTAGTTTTTAGAGTAGTTGTAGAGTAGTTCCAAGTAGTAAACATGACAGTGACTAATTTTACGGACAGTGATTTTGTAGTAAATACAATAGGGCAAGAATTAGAACATCCTTCTCAAGTAGTAAATATTACAGTGACTACTTACTTTGAACTAATTTAATTCGGACACGAATTAGAGTATTTCAAAGTGAATGAGCACCCATCTCTCAGGTAGTAAGAGGGTGATTTTGAACTCGTGAAAATAGGGCAAGAATTAGAGTACTTCACAGTGGGTGAGCACTTTTCTCTCAGATAGTAAATATTACGGTGACTAGTTTTTATGGAGGGTGATTTTGAACTCATGAAATTAGGGCAAGAATTAGAGTACCTCACAGTGGGTGAGCACCTTTCTCTCAGGTAATAAATTTTACGATGACTAGTTTCTATGGAGGGTGATTTCTAACTAATTAAATTGGGGCAAGAATTAAAGTACATCACAGTGAGTGAGCACCCTTCTCACAGGTAGTAAACATTATGGTGACTGATTTTTACGGAGGGTGATTTTGAACTCGTGAAATTAGGGCAAGAATTAGAACACTTCACAGTGAGTGAGTACCATTCTCTCAGATAGTAAACATTACAATGACTAGTTTTGTGGACATTGATTTTAAAGTAAATAAATTAGGGTAATACTTTACAGTGAGTGAACAGTCTTCCCTTGGTATAAACATTATATAGTGACTAGTTTTTACTGTCATGTCAGGCAAGAATTAGAATACTTCACGAAGTATAAACACCTCTCATTTCAATCGTAAGCGGTGTGTCAATTTATTTGTTATTTATATATTCAATATAAAGAATTGACATTGGAATGTGTAACAAATTTTGAGATCTGCTAATAATAAATAAATATGTCTTTAAGCCGGATATGAAATGAAATGTATTTTCGAGAATGAAAACTCATAGAGTATTTATACCTCGATTACTTGTCCGCGTGCTTGTCAGAGGAACAAAGTGTCCGGTTTGTTGTATTCTCATGACGTTGTTCATGCCCTTTGCATCAGAGACTTGTTATTTATGAAAACCAACTTTATTTTTGTTTCCTATTTTTAAAATATTTGCTTGATTAATTATGAACTAAAGTCGGTATTTATACAATTCACGTCAGATACATCTTAAAATACGAGCATCCATTGTATTGAAGCTGAATATCAGTGACGTCAAAACGTTTGTGCAATAATATAAATGAGTACATAAATCTCTGCTAGTAGAAATAAAGTTCAGGTTCTGTTTTTTATTCTAAGAATATTAATTTTATGATAAATTACAGTTATGCAATTAAAAAATACTTTATGAATTCGCTTGTTTAATTTTTTTATTAACGTTTTTATCTAATACAAACACAGTATGAGTTATTAATAAGTGTCATTTTATTTTTTCTATTAACGAATACCTATGCAGTAAAAAGTTTTTGTAAAACTTTATCAAAAGGAAATAAATCTTTTTTGTATTAATTTATTTTCATATTATTGCATTTATATGGCAATATTGTAAATAATATTAATTAGATTATAGATACTCATAAATTAATATTATAAATATGATATTTTTTGCAAATTCCAAACATACCAGTTTTTATCATATATTTTATTTTTTATAGAATTATAGTTCTATTAGTTGTATATACGTGTACTAATTACTAGTAGTTCAATAAAACTAGATAAATGTACATATTTAATTTTCTTTGATCTAATAGATTGAGTGACAACTTCAGATAATTTTCATAGTAATATATACTTGTATTTAAATTGGTTACACTGTTGTATAGGGTGTCCATTTTAAGAAGCTAACCATTGGAATCTCAAAAACCGTAAGAGATATGAAGTCGGTTAAATTGGGGCAAAGTTGCCGCATTAGTTGCCCATTTTAATCATATTTTGTTTTCAGGAAAAAATGCATAGGTCGATGGATACGCAAAAAATTGATTTTGGATTATTTACTTTTTGTATGATGAAGAATTTCGAGTATTAGTTCGAAAAAATGTAAGTTATGCTTTTAACAAGTTTTTCTTTTTTTAAATTATTATATATTATTATAATCAAAATATTGATATAATGTGTAAATTATTATTTAATATTTTATATTTATAAAATTACTTCATTATCTATAATTTCTCACTTTGAATCTCTTCCGATCACAATTTTACAATAAATAAACAATTTACATCTTATCGACATGGACAAAAACAAGTTTAATTATTCAATATTCCTAGGGTATTATTATAGAAGTATTTCTTATAGCGCCTTTTTTGCTTAGTGTAATATTCTAGGCGCCTCAGTTATTTTGCGCTTGTAATAGAATTCATATCACATACTAAAAATAATTATTAACTGTAAAAAAGTGTTAGTGATATGATTTTTCTGTTGGAGCAAATATACCTTGCTAGTTCTCAAGGACGGACATAAGAATTTCATGCTTGTTCAAATTGTGCTGTAGTTTTTAATACTTTTTTTTCCTTGTTTTTATTTATTTGCTAGTGTTGGTTGTTTATGAGTTATACTGCAAGCTATTTCTGATTTATGCTCACATGGGACAATAAATACTATTTGATTATTAGACATTAGTTATTAATGAGTGTTTACAGAGATACTTATAAATTTTAATAAGATACGAACAGGTGTTTGTTGTAGAATATACTTAAAATTAAGAAACTGTAAACGAAATAAAAACATCGCTGTATGTTTCGGAATCCACTGTTAGATGCAAGTACCTTGTTCATCGTTGAAATGCAAGTAAAATGGAACTTATCTTGATTTCATTTACCTCCCGCCTGTCAATATATATAAGGGAGGTATTTTTTTTGGTCAAATTTCTCGAGTGTGAGTTTTCAACATAACAGCACGAATTAGGGTTCCTAACGATTTTTTTTTACCGCGATATCTGTACGTCCGTTTTTGTGTCTATATGACGACTTTATGTCTCACCTTACAGTACAGCAGTACTGTCAATACTAAAGCAGAGGTCTTTACAAAATCATCACTCGTGAAATTACACTCGTTTTGATTTTCGTCGCAATAATTGGACGTGACCACAACAACATAAACTTCCTGTATAATTGTTGTCAATGTCACTGTTGGTGGTCTCAAATAGAAAACTGTCAATCACTCTCGCGCATCTAATGCAACAAACAAGATAAAGGAGACAGCAGCATTATCGTAAAGGATATATTACTACAGTGGCGGGAGGTAATGTGTTGGACACATCACATTTTTTATTAGACAGGGGACTAAAGAATTAGACACTTTTGTCTCTGCTACCTAAAGATCTTTTGTAAATTGACCTTTACTTAGGTCCAGACTTTTTGTAAAACTTAATATTGCTTCAGGAGTCATTTTCCCGATCTCAGTATACTTGGTTCTTCTTAGAGTTTTTGTGAAACTTAATGTTGTTTCAGGAGTCATTTTCCGGTCTCAATTTGCTAGTTGGTTCTTTTTATGAAACTTGAACAATATCAATTTTCCAAAACAAAACGACTCTGAATTATACCTAATTAGTAGATAAAGATTGATGGTAGAAGGATTTTTCTTGACTGGTCAATTGATGAAAGGAAAGAAAACTACTGGAATTCAGTCAATGGGATAAAATTTTATTTCCTCTCCTGCCGGTTTCGACCCCTTTGATAAAGATTGAGTTGCTGTTTTGGCAAGTCTAGTTTGGCTTCTTATGAAACTTCAACAAAGTCAATTTTCTAAAACAAAACGATTGTGAGTTATATTAGAAGATGTTATGATTGAGTTTTGGCTTTGGACAGTATGTGAGGTAGTTAAGAGACACAGGTGAGCTGAGCGCCTGGCATGCGTTAAGCACACCAATTACACTCGGCGGAGAGGTTAGGTAGAAGTAATATGGTTGGCGCACACACGCGGTGTCGCGTCCGCTCCAGGCGCTGTGACATTGCAAAACCAGCCAGCGTTAAATCACCCAGCGCTGCAGTAACGGTCAGCTGGCCACGCCCACCGCCAACAATGTCATGTGTGGAAACTGGGTTACTGCATGCTCATATTGCCCACTACGCTTCATCCAGACCAACATGTCCCAAATCTACGGTTTTACTCATCGCAGACAATAATTGAAATTGTTTCTTTTTCGATGTAGTAGTTTTCCTTTAATCGATGATTAAGGTAATGGGTACTTTAACCAGAGGTGAAAACATCGGCCCTTAAACTCATAAAGATATGAAGAGATTGGTTTTCTAGCAATAACAAAAATAAGAGAAGCTTGTACCAATTCTCACAATCTTAGTGGCATATGACAAAAGAGCACCAAATGGTATTTATATATAAGTATATATTAAGTTGATGTATCTATTTACTCAATAATGGAATAAAATAAGTTTAGGTTTGGTGAGTATAGGTTAGGTTAAGTTAAGATAAGTTAGGTTAGGTTAGGTTAATTTAGGTTTGGTTAAGTTAGGTTAGGGTAAGTTAGATTAGATTATATTAGGTTAGGTTAGATTTGGGACGAAGTACTATTCGCGAGTAGAACGAATTCATTCTTTTTTTTTTATCTAATCGGATGCACACATACGGCCACACAACAAATAATAAAAATAAAATGCAGATATAAAATTCAAAAATTTCTGTATGAATATTAAATAACTAAATATTGGGATGCAGTTTTGTTAAGGAGTTAAGAACAAAGAAAAGGAAAGATGACACTACAATACAATAGAAATAATTAGATATTAGTAGAATATTTTAAGAAAAAAAAAGAAAAAATTGAAATAATCTAATGTTAAAATAAGAAAACTCGTAGAAAAGATATGGAACTAATAAAACCTGGACGCGATTAACTAATTAGTGCTTCTATCAACTACTGAAATATGACTATAAGAAAAAATGTCTAAAGAAAAGTGATTAACAGTTATATAATAATTTTCTTTAATCTTCAGCAACTAATTTGTTTTATACATTGAAGACACAATAAAAATTAATATTAAGTATAGTGCTAGTAATATATACATTATAAATCTCCCAAGAAAGTTTTCTTGATTCACACTGCTCGAGTAAATTAATTGGAAGATTGGAAGGAAGGAAATAGTCCAGTTTGATTCGTAGCCGGCAAACGGAACACGTTTACCGCGCTACCAGTAAAACACTGCTACTTCCGGTCACGTGACAAACAGAGAAATGGCGACAGCTCATTTCCACTCCAAGTAGGCGGTGCGAACACCTTAGTAGCTTCTCATAGGATTGTGCTAAATAGCCTATAAATTATTTTACTACTCACGCCGCAAAACTGCATACTCTTACCTACTCGTATAATGTACTCAACAATATAATACTGCAGTAACTTTCCACTTAAATCATTGGTTCATACATACAGTGGCTCACAAAATTATTCGTACACCTAAGTTTTATATTTAAAAAGTGAAAAATGGAGTACTTTCAAAAAAATATTGATGTATTATTGACGGGATCAGATTCTCTTATTTTCCAGAAACAAAATGCAATAGCCAATTATGAAAAAAATATTATTTTTCTTATGTTAATTAAATAAAAACAAAATGTGTATAAGAACTAGGTACACAAAATTATTCGTACACTTATGAAATCTTGCATATAACGAGTCAATATTTATATTTATAAACATGAAACATCTGTGATTGCATAATTATCATTTGTCTGAGTATTTTGTATAAGATTTTTTTAAAAATAGTTCACAAAAATAAGAAATTATGGTAGTTGAAAGGCGAATCTGCTTGAAATTACTTTGCCAGTGTAAATCTTTAAGGGCAGTTGACAAAATTAAACGAAAATCGCAGTAAATGTTGAGAACCATATAAGTAAATATAAAAATGAGAACCAGTAGAAAAATATTCACAGTGGAGGCCTTAAATTATTTTTAAGTCATCGGAATAAACTATATATTGAGCGTTAAGTGAAATCAAACCCTAAAAATCCCCTGAATAAATTAATATTAAGAATAACTAATTTTTTTTGAGGGTCTATTGGAACATAGACTATTCAAAGAACTTTAAGAAATTTTGGTTCTAATGGTCTTATAGTAAAAAGTGGCCCCTATAATTCCAAACAAAATAAAATAAAGAGACTTGCATTTGGAAATAGTACATTAGCACGGATTGTGTTTTTGGAAATTGATAATTTTGCGGATTTGAGTGGAATGGCAAATCTTTTGATTGGAGAAATCCAAATTCTGAGCTTAATAACTGCAATTTATGTAGTACAGTGAAACACGGCGGCAGGATCATATTAGTTTGGGGATATGTAGGAGCTAGTTATGACTATATGGCCATTAAAATCAAAATATCTTAGAGTTCTTCGAATAGTCTATGTTTCAATATATCCTCCAAATATTTCAGACATATTTTTTGTTAATTTATTCAGGAGTTTTTAGTATTTAATTTCATGTAATGCTCAATAACTCGTTCATTCTGCTGATTAAAAATTTTCTTACGGTCCCCAAGGCAAATATTTTTCAACTACTCCTCATTTTTATATTTACTTCTAATGTTCTTAACAATTGAGAACAATATTCATACAATTTTGACAACCTCACTTAAAGATTTATACTGGCAAAGTCATTTCACGTAGATTCGTCTTTCAACTACCATAATTTCTTGTTTTTGCGACCCATTTTTGAAAAAACCTTTTACAAAATACTCAAACAAATGATAATTATGTAATCACAGATGTATTATACTTATAACTATTAATATTGACTCGTTATATGTAAGATTTCATAAGTGTACGAATAATTTTGTGTACCTGTTTTTTGTATGCATTTTGTTTTTATTTAATTTACATAAGAAAAATAATATTTTTTTCATAATTGGCTATTGCATTTTATTACTGGAATATGAGAGAATATGATCCCGTCAGTAATATATCAATATTATTTTTAAAAGTACTCTATTTATCACTTTTTAAATAGAAAACTTAGGTGTACGAATAATTCTGTGAGCCACTGTACTTAAATTTTATGAAGAATACATTTTTATGTTTAACTTGTATTTTTAATTATTCTTATAACTTAGGTGATAATAATTTTAATATTTTCAAAAATGGTGAAAGATTTAAGAATTCCTTAAACCCAATTTTTCAACACCGTTTTCCAATTTCTCTTTTAAAATTAAGTTTTCTGCACTCATACATATTTCACTATTAGGAATATTTTTTTATATTGATTTGTTCATTTTTACTTTTCAAACAATAATTCGTATATCTGAAAAACGTTTATTTTAGTTTATCTGAAACAATTACTGAGTTCCAGAAGGTTGCAGGGTGGTTTATATATTTCAAAAACAAAGCGTAAAGATGTGTGTAACAACACTAGTTGATTCATTTTAAAAAAAAAAAATATATATTGTCCCTGAGTGCGACCTTTTAACAACTATGATAAAACAAAAACGAACCTAATTTGCATTAAATTTAATTAATAAATTGATAACCTAAAATTTATATTAATTAAATTAATTTGATAAATGTGTGTTTGAACATATTTTGATAAAAACATAATTCATATTTCAATCTAAATATTTCTATTAAAAATTGCAATTTTTCTTGTTGAGGTTATGTCCTTAAATGGTTAAAGTTATCCTTCAAAATTAATGTCTTTATTAAAACTAATTTCATATATTCGATATCACTTCATGTCGTCACATTTTCGTTGAGATACATATTTCTATTATGAAAGTCCATTTCCATATGAGATATGTATTTAATCTTTAGAAAACATCGAATAAATTAAAGAATATCTTAACCGAAAAATCATTAATTATAATTCGTGGCGCAAATAGCCTATATATGTTTTAGTAGGATAGCAAATTATACTTATAAATCAAACATATGGCATAATTTATTAATAAAAATCAATGAAACTTCATGTTCTAACACGATATATATATTGAAATTGGATCAAATTATAGTTAATATTTTATTAGCTAAATATTCCTAACACGTGCAAAATTCCAACTTTAAAATTTCCTTAATTAAATATTTGATTAATAGAAAGAGTTATAAACATATTAAATTTTATTGAGATGAATTGATTATCAAGTGTACAAAATATTTTACACCAGATATTTTTGGAGTTAACAGTAAAATTCAAGTAAAAATGGTGCTGAATAAATTCACTACTTGATTTAATTTGTTTCTAAAATTCGTGTGAAATTAAAAAAAAATATGAAACATATGACTATCTGGTAATAAAACAGCAATAACATAATTCTCGGAAGTTTATAATTGACGTTGCAAATATTTAAATACAAATGAAAAATTCTCGGTAATAATAATCAACTGTTAAAACCTATAACACTCAGCAAACATTAAAAATATTTTTTTTTCGAATACGATACTAAAGTACAGGTTATTACTCTGCGAATTTAGCCAAAGTAGAAGCTAAAGTAAAAGTTTACAGACTCTTATGTCAAAAATTAACTTTACGGACTCCTCTGTCAAACTGAATTAACCTACATTTTAGTAGTATTGTATTTATGCAGTTTATTTGAACACTACCTAAAATAACAATGAAATCTTTTTATATATTGATGAATTAATTTATTATATTGTATTGGAATTCTTCAGGTGCGTGAAGTTAGCAGAATGAAGTAAAGCACTAACGAAACAATTTATATACAAAGTTAGTGCCTCGTTAGTGCTCTTTGGTGCTTCTTCAATTTTTCTAGCAAGAATCACCATGCCGCTACAAAAAGCATTCGACTTTTTTTCCTGCCAAGTTCACACTAGCAGGAACTTTGAAAGATAAATTAATGAACTTGGTGTCAAAAGTTAGTGCTTCGTTAGTGCTCTTTAGTGCTTCTATTAAAAAAATCACAAATCATACTATATCGCTACCAGGAGCATTCGACTGTTTTTCCTGCCAAGTTCACACTAGCAGGAACTTTGAAAGATAAATTAATGAACTTGGTGTCAAAAGTTAGTGCTTCGTTAGTGCTCTTTAGTGCTTCTATTAAAAAAATCACAAATTATACTATATCGCTACCAGGAGCATTCGACTGTTTTCCTGCCAAGTTCACACTAGCAGGAACTTTGAAAGATAAATTAATGAACTTGGTGTCAAAAGTTAGTGCTTCGTTAGTGCTCTTTAGTGCTTCTATTAAATTTTTTTTTATTATTTTATTTTTTATTGTAATAAAATATCAAAAATTATTTTTATTATTTGCAACTTTTTTGTTCATTTTGTGCTATTTATTGCTACAGTGTATTACTTTTGTGCTCATCTCCTACAATCGTCATTATCAAAATAATATGAATACGATATGTTTACGTTTGCTCATTCATAATGAAAAATTTAAAATTAATATAGCAGTAATTTTTTCTGGTCTCGTTCCATTTATTGCCTTATTTTTAAAATTTTTTATTCATTTCGGTTTATTATAAGTAAGCTGGAGGAAATATATACTATTCAATTGATCGAAGAAACCATTACATTAGGTACCTACTAACTATAGCCATATATTTAGCCTAATCTTTTTTAATTGTTTATTTTTATCAGAGGTTGAGACAGCATTAGTTTAAAATTATGGTTTTCTTTAATTTTTATGTTAATATTCATATTGCATTGTTATTTTATCCAACACCTGCTAATAGCCTTACCATTTTTATATAAATAAAGTAGCTCATAAGTCATTAGTGGGTTAAAAGTATCTTTTCTCATTGCTTATTGTTTCGTACCTATAATAGTATTACCTATTACGTTAAGTAAGCTTATCTACACTATTTTTATTATTATATGTTAAATTCAATTTTAAGTGTAACAGTAATAGTGTAATAGTTACTCACAAAACAATAAAACGTTATGTAGTCACCAACGAGGCAATTATCAGGGCCGGATAAAGGGGCGGGCGACACGGGCGGCCGCCAGGGGCGCTAATTTTTTAGGAGCCGAATCAAAAAATTAAATAAATTTTAATATCAGTAATATTTATTGATTTATATATTCAAATTGTTTATTTTGTGCAAAAAATTTAAGGTGCATTTACAATCGAAGCTAGCAAGGTCAATTCACCCAATCAGAATGCAATATCACTAAAGTCACGTGCTGCATCAGGTGATAAACGTCAAACTCCTAGAGCTAAACATTGTTCACTACATAACTAATTATTAAATATTTTTCTACTCAATAGATGGCCACTGAATCTAGCCACTAAATTTGCTTTTCAACTCACTAGATGGCGGTCAAAATATTTGAATTTTTAAAATCTAATGACTTGTATACGCTTATGCCGAATTTGTGGACATCTTTAAGAATATTATTAACAATTCCTGTGACTGTTGCAGCTTGTGAACGTAGTTTTAGGAAGTTAAAACTTATTAAAACATACCTGCGGTCTACAATGATAAACGAAAGGATAAATAATTTGGCAATTTTGTCTATAGAACAGTGGCGGACTGGGAAATTTAGACAGCCCGGGAAATTTGACAGTGACCGGCCTCTTAAAAGCTAATCTCACTTTTAGTTATTATGGCAAAATATTACAAAATAAATCAAATAATGGAATATTATTAGTGTAAACATTTCACTAATCGTAAATGTATTTAATTTTTTATATTATTTAGGAAACAAATAACTTTCACAGTTGTCATTTTCACCCAATCAGAATGCTTTATTTGATGGCCATAGGTAGTTTTTCAGTGAAGAAATTTGATAAAACCTCAGTATCGTCGTCATGGTTACATTTTGTTGATATCAAAAATTTTATGGTTGAACTGTTGTCATTTGTGAAATAATCAAGCAAATATAATTCGAGCTATAAATTTAATAGCTAAAATTTTCTCATAATTCCTGCGAAATAACGACAACTCGGCTACATGTCAATTTTGTTTGTCTGTTACTACGCAACAACTATTCGTAAATTTTTCTAATAAATTCATGGCTCTTATTATATTACTTATGAAAAAAATAAACGGGGCGTATTTTGTAACTCAGTAGTTAATTTTTGACCAGTTGTTAAAGTTTTTGACAAATAAAAACAAACATTAGAAGTGATGTTTTGATATTTTCTTCAGTGCTATCTATTTTCATTGGAGAAAACATTTAGCAATTGGTTAATAATTAACCACTGAGCGACAGAATAAGGAGGATTATTAAAAATTTGAAATAAATAAACAATTTAACATTTTAATTACTTTTATAAAAATAATTGAAAATGAAAAATAATTAGTGATATTACATAGCTACAAAAAGAAAACATAATTCTGTATACATAAATATATTAACAATATTATAATATTCATTTAATACGGAGTAAAATTGATATTTATATCACAAGAATTAAATTATCGTTCTCTTATATATGTATTTATATATAAATGTTTTGACATTATTACAAGTATCAGTTTATTAAGTGTTCAAAATGACTACCACCAACTTCCATACAATAATAGAGATTTAGCTCAAAATGTTGTCATACGTTCTGCAACATTTGTGGAGTAATCTGACGACTCTCAGTTACAATACGTTGCTGTAAATATTCTAAAGATTTGGGTAACGTGGCATTAACTTTAGACTTCACATATACCCAAAAAAAGAAACGGTAATAGATCTGGCAATCTTGTTGGCCATTGTCAAAAGAATTGTTTATTTAGTTTCTGTCATTTGTTTAAGCCTACTTGATTGCAGTTTTGAACACCTGATAAAATTTGTTTTAAACGATATTTCTCTGGAACTAATGATCGGATTTGAAAAATAAAAAAACTGTTGTAAAGAGAATTGAATTGCCTTTCAAACTGTGTCATGTTTGTCACCCTTTTCCATTTAAAATTTTTGAGGTGCAGTCTACCCCCATTTTAGGGCTGAAGTTATGCCATTGATATTAATTCATTCAGGTGTCCTCCTTTATACTAAAATTGACGTGTTCGAGCGTTTTTTGCTAAATTGATGTTAAGTGGCCAAAAATTGCACTGATAATTTTCATTGGGCCACCCTGAATAAATTATACTTTGATAATAAATTATAACAACAGTATATGCAATTTTTACAGCAGGTTTGTATTGTGGCACAATTTATATCACTCCTGACCAATTTTGAATCTGATTCATTATCGCTTCTATTATCTACTTTGTATATATCTTGCATAGATATTTTCAAATTCTCCCATTTTGTTATTAGTTAAGGGACTTCTTCCCGTAATACAGCTGCAGATGCTGTATTACAATGCTTTATTAGCAATGAACTTAAAATTTCCAGACTGTTTTCTGGACAACCAAGCTGGCACTCTATCGTTCACGCATAGGTACAATTATGTACATAAGACACATCATATTCGTCTTACTAGAACGATAACATTTCGTATTTTCATTCACTCATGCATCTATTTGTTAAAATTTACATATAAAAAATTAATTTATTATCATAATAAAAATATCTGATAATATTGACCGGCCTCGGTACCTCCGGCCTACCGGGAAAGTTCCCGGACTCCCGGCGGCCCAGTCCGCCACTGCTATAGAAAATGAAATTGCGAAGAACATAGACATTACAGATAATATTAAAAATTTTGCCGATTTAAAAGCCAGAAAAAAATATTTTTAAATTATCTATATTTATTCATACCTTAGTACAAGTTTTGTTATATATATATATTTTGGTTTATAATAGTGTCAATTATTGTTTAATAGTTTTGTTTTTGTTTGTGAAAAATATTTACTGTGATTTTTATATTAAAGTAACATTATTTAATAAAATATATTATATTTGTTTAAATTAAATTATTTATTATCTTTATAAATATAATTATATTTTTGTTATTTTTTTATGTTGTAGCAATATTACTTTTATTTTCTAAACAGTAAAATTATATTATACATTACGTTATCGGATAAAAAGGACGCCAAAATTTTTTTCAACCGGGGCGCTCGAAAATCTAGATCCGGCCCTGGCAATTATTTCAAATTAGTAATATTCGTAGTCGGTATTCTGATCTACTTCCTTTTTATTTTTGCATATAACATCAAAATTGTAACTGCCTATTGTTATTGTTATATCACTGACTGCCTAAAAATTTAGAAATGTATTAGTATTATACAAAAGAAAAAAATATATATTTTACGCACAACTGTATTGTAATTGTTTAATTACAACGTGGTTACCATGGCGGTAAGTTTTACTTTACGCCCTTGGGCGGTAAAGTAGAGAAAAATGCCCATGGGCGGTAAAGTAGTAAACTCTGTTTTGTTTGCTATTGTTTATAAAGTCAAGTTATGGTGAGCGAGGGAATTAATTTATTTATTAATGTGAAAAATACAATTAATTTTTATTTACTTATTAATGTGAAAAATTAATATTTAAATAATGGAATGAAACTCCGCCAGCCGATTTATTTAATTGAATATTTAAATTATTTATTTCGTTCTCCTCCTGTGTGACTGTAGATATATTGCTCGATGTACTTGCATTAGTCTTAATATTGAGAATTAATCTAGCCGTCTTAGTTTTTGATTCTACAGAGTCTTCTAGGTATCCTTCTGCAACCTAAGTACTTTTTCAACCCCCATGCCTTTTTACAGATGTTATATCTGCTCCACTATCTGCTAGTAATGTCGCAGATGTTCTGTGAAAGGTATGCCCAGTATATCTCTCTGGATCAGGAAGCTAGAGATATTTTTCAATAGTTTTGAGAATAGCTCCGAAAGTATTTTTACCCACAGGCTGGGAAGTGCTGATTTTATTTCTAAATTGAAGAAAAAAAACGACGATGGATCAAATTCCTTGGCCGCATAGCAATATATTTTCTACAAAGCTCCAATGCAGCTATTTCGTCATCTACTATACTAAACTGACGTTTTTTATTAGTTTTTGTATTTGGTATGGTCACAAGAATGACGGAACCCCTGTCTTCTACATCGTCTATTTCAATATTTGCGAGTTCTTCTCTATGACAAGCTCCATATATACCAAATAATAAAGCAATTTACAATTCAAAACATCATAATGTTTAATTCAATAAAATTTCAGAATTTTAATAATTGTCATACCTTAATCATCAGATATGAGCAGTCTAGAGATTCAGTCATAAATTTTATTATATTATTTTTGGACAACACCATAGCTTTCTTTGGTTCATGGCCAATACTTTTTTTTTAAAATGAAATTAGCTTGTAGTAAGTGGTAATATTCACATTTTTCTTAATTATAAGCATCTTTTTAAGCATGGAATATTTTGAAAAAGAACTGCATTTGTATACTTGAGACCGAAAATCGAAAAATTTAAATTATGTAACAAATGTGCAAAACATGATTGTGTTATTTACCAGTTGGTTAACATATGCCAACAAAACAGTTTCGTAGATGGTTTCTATTTTTTTTTACTGTCGTCCAGTTTTCCATGTCTTTAAACTCTTTTTTATACCTCTCTTGTGATTTCTTGGGACACAAATCCCCCAACGTTTCTTCAGCTTCAGCCAAAATTTCGTTTGGAATCTCCATGTCGTACACAATTTACTAATTTTTACGATCTTTGTTTACATATAAACAAAATTTATTGTTTGACACATGACAACATAATATGAGTCTTTGTTACCATCGGCACCTTTTCCAACGTTTTTAAAATTTCGAGATAAAAATAATTATATATTCTTATGCAATTGTGCGTAAAACGTTGTACATACCTCGGGCCGAAAGAGATTTACGCCTATGGACGAATAAAAGCACTCCGCTACGCGTCGGGCTTCAAATTTCGTCCGTGGGCATAAACATTCTCTTTCTACCCTCTATACGTAAATAACTATTTCGAAGGATTAGTAATAACAGTTCGGCGAATAAATCAATTAATACATATTCACCCTAATTCTGTAAGGAAGTTGCTAGCTCTTAGCAACGTTACTAACATCATCAGCCAATAACAATAGCAGATAGGTACTAAATAAAATATGGAAATGACAGGTTTTACAATTATTTCTACAGATCACAATTTTTAATAACATTGCTAAGAGCCAGCAACATCCTTAACAGAATTAGGGTGATTATCTATGTATAATAGGAATATAATACAGTAAAATTGTTATTATAATACTAAACAAACGTAAAGTATTATTATTTTTTCAATAAACGCACATTACAAAAAATAAAAATAATTAATTTGAATATAGGTTTTGGCGTTGGAAGATATAATTTATTTTCTCAATCTTTTTATATGTTTTAATGAGAAATAATTGAGAAAGAAATAACTTAATACCTACACATTTAAAAATTAACATTGGTGATCCCTATAAAAGTACGCTTATTCCGCGTGAATATTGTTACAATAATTTTATTTTAGAGTTGACTCGATTATTGAAGCAAGAGATCTTTTGAAATAAAAATGTATCTAATTCTTTGATTTACAAAAAATCTTATTTGTTACTCGTATCAACAAATCTTCAAATATACTCGTATAACTCGGTATAAAGAATGTGTTCCTAAACTTTTATGATACTTTTATTATATAAATTTGGTACGGCGAACACATTATTTTCCGCGTTTTTATATATATATATATATATATATATATATATATATATATATATATAAAAGAACCACCATTTTACAAGACTAATACAATGAGCAAAAAAAAAAATTTTTTCGACCAATGGGTCTCAAAATACGCGATACAACTTTCTTATTTTAAATGGGAACATATGTTTATTTTTAGGTTATTCGATAGAGTATTTTTTTCTGAATTCAACGATATAAATACATCATATACTAATATAACAAAATAACTGAGAAAAATGCAGGGTAGATTTATTTGTATTTTATTTATATCTGGCTGAAATAAGAGTGCTTTGGATAGAAAACAATTCATTTTCTTCTTAAAACTGACAGTTTAAGAAAATAAAATTTAACAAAAAATAATCAAACAATGTTAGACAGAACATTAAGTCTATGTTTTCTAACCATAGCACTCTTGTTTCAGCCAGATATAAATAAAATACATATAAATCTAACATGCATTTTTCTCAATTATTTTGTTATATTAGTATATGATATGTTCATATCGTTGAATTCAGAAAAAAATACTCTGTCGAATAATCTAAAAATAAACATATGTTCCCATTTAAAATAAGAAAGTTGTGTCCCGTATTTTGAGAACCATTGGTCGAAAAAATTTTTTTTTTTGCTCATTGTATTAGTCTTGTAAAATGGTGGTTCTTTTATATATATCATAAGCTTACTTAACGTAATACTATTATAGCTACGAAACAATAAGCAATAAGATAAGATACTTGCAATCCTCTAGTTATGTGCTACTTTATTTATATAAAAATTGTAAGGCTATTAGCAAGTGTAATAAACCGAAATGAATAAAATTTTTTAAAAATAAAGCTATAAATGAAACGAGATCAGAAAAATTACTGCTATACTAATTTTAAATTTTTCTGAGTGAATAAGCAAACGTAAACACATCGTATTCATTTTATTTTGATAATGACAATTGTTAGAAATGAGCACAAAATTAATACAATGTAGCAATAAATAGCACAAAATGAGCAAATAGTTGCTAATAATAAAAATAATTTTTGATATTTTATTATAAACTTTATAACATACTTTCGATCAACATAAATTAGCAAATGACGACTGCTTCTTGTAGCGACGTAGTGTGACTGTTCCTGCTAGTGTGAACTTGGCAGGAAAACAGTCGAATGCTCCTGGTAGCGATATAGTATAATTTGTGATTTTTTTAATAGAAGCACTAAAGAGCACTAACGAAGCACTAACTTTTGACACCAAGTTCATTAATTTATCTTTCAAAGTTCCTGCTAGTGTGAACTTGGCAGGAAAAACAGTCGAATGCTCCTGGTAGCGATATAGTATGATTTGTGATTTTTTTAATAGAAGCACTAAAGAGCACTAACAAAGCACTAACTTTTGACACCAAGTTCATTAATTTATCTTTCAAAGTTCCTGCTAGTGTGAACTTGGCAGGGAAAAAAGTCGAATGCTTTTTGTAGCGGCATGGTGATTCCTGCTAGAAAAATTGAAGAAGCACCAAAGAGCACTAACGAGGCACTAACTTTGTATATAAATTGTTTCGTTAGTGCTTTACTTCATTCTGCTAACTTCACGCACCTGAATTCTTCTCATACGTCTGAAACAAGGCTGTGATCACGTACGGTTTAAACATAAATGTGCATGTACCATAAAAATGGTTTTAGCATTACACCTGCAATTAAACTATTCAATTACAGATCTCTGGCACACGCTAAGATCACTATCGTGTCTCGCATGCACACACACGGCACGCACTTGTACTCACGTTCTACTCGTTCTGCACGTACGCATCTCTCGTCTGCTCGTTCATATGCGAGGCTGGACTATGTTAATCACAGTAATTAGTAATTAAGGTAATTAAGAGCCACTAGATACAGAAAAACCAGTGGAAAAATTTATGACACTCTACGCAAGATATTTGCATATTAATTAAAATTTGGATATTGCAATAGTGATGTAAGAAGACAGGTGTGATTTTTTGTTGTTTTGGGAGTATTGAACGTCCTTTCTGGTTGGGAAATATGACTATGATTAATGGTTGATTGATTGTTTATAATTTAATTTACTAATGGACTTTGCACATCTTTTCTATTCAGGTTATGTTTTGGATAATACACCTGCTATAAATGGATATGTTTTGTAATAAACAGAATCTTCAATTACACTAAACATATTTCATCCATATCCAAATTTAGATTTTTACATACACTCAAACCAACTAGTCTCCGTAAACACATCTTTACGCTTTGTTTTTGAAATATATAAAATACCCTGAAACCTTTTGGAAGTCACTAATTGTTTCAGATGAACCAAACTTAATTTTTATTGATGAAAAATGTGCAGAAAAATTATGAGTAAAACAAGGCGCCCAAAGAATATAATTGAACTATCTACATTTATGGTGGAAGAAAGGGGTAAATTGATTCCCAAACTTCAAGAAAATTAGTGGAAAATATGATAAACCGTTTAAGGGAAATAATTGTAATGAATGGCGGTTCAAAATATCATTAATTCTATATAATTTATATGTGTACCGACACTAAATTGGCGTACTTAGTTATAATAAATATAGTACTTTTTTTCGATTTCATTACAAAAAAATTAGGAAAGCAATACATAATTTTAGAAAAAATTAAAAGACCTACTTCCTACATTTTTTTTATTGATTTATTAAAGTATTGATATTTTTTATCTGATACTAATGTTGATAATTTTTATTTGATATTTTTTACGTATATTTTTTGTATTGCATATTTTATTTAAAGATAAACTATCTGTATGAATAGAGTTCGAGAAAGTCAAATCCGTGTTTATTGCATAAAAATGGTGGTGCGATTTGATGCCTGCGCGATTTTCTCTAATTTATGTATCGATTGGAATCCACGGGATCCAATTCAGGTGTTCGCAGCCATATACGTGCCCAAGTGTCGTTCGCGCTGAATTCAAAATGAAAAGTGTGTTCCACGCTTCGATTATTGCCGTATAAGATTATAAATAAACTATCCAACATACGCGACATATTTATATGGTCTCGTGTTGCACTCGAACATGTACATTATTCTTTATTTGGTTTCCACTTCACAGCCACTAAGAAATATTGCTTTGATCTGTGCGAAAATGTAATGCAACAGAAGATGTGATACGGTTATTTGAAATTCATCTAAAATTGAGACAGTCAGATTCAATAGTTTTAATTTAAATAATAAACAATATGATGTACCCAGTAAATAACAAAAAATCCTGTTCTAGGATCTTCAAAACGTGCTTATCCATTGAATACTCACTATCCGATTTTTAGCATGATTCCAATACCTCTCTTACTGAATGGCGAAAAGTAATAATAAGACAATATTTCTAGAAAATCTTGTAAAATGATTTAATCTCTTTAGCTTTTATATAACAAGATTCTCAAAAAAATTGTTGTTGACGAAAGGTCAAAGTAACAACAAAATAAGGTTATTTCTTGATTAGGTTCATTGATGTTATAGAAACTATTTATATTTTCAGGGGTATAAATAAACAAAAATAAAATAAATTGGCACTCCCAACAATTTTAATAAGCTATCATATATTTATATATTTTATTCTAGCATTAAATAAACTTTTTGTAATTCTTTAGTTAAAGACTTGTAAATTTATTTCTGTCATAAACTAACAACTAATGAGAAATTTATATTGACAAAACAAGTTCAGTAAAATTAACTTTAACTAACCTCATTATTCATGTTAAGAAAAAGCTTATCAAGATTAAATTTTGCCAATTTTATATGCTGTTTTATGTTGCATATAAAAATGTACATAAATCTTATATGAATGCATAATGTTTTATCAACTCTGGAATTTTATGTGATTATTACATAACTTCAAAGAGAAACTCCTTGCACATCCTGTAAGGACAGGTACCGGCTCTCGCAATTCCTTTGATTATATTTAAATTAGATGGAAAAATCACTGACCATAAATTTCCAGGTTTGACGCGATCATTTGTATTGCGTTGACAGATATCGTTCCAACTCAATGCCGATGTCTGTTTTTTTCTTCGTCGCACGTGCAAAAAATATTCTCTGTGTTCTTTCCTACTGGTTTCTTTTTAATGCTGATATAAAACTATGTGATGAGGAATAAATTATCATGTGGAAAACGGGACCTCATGTTGAGGTATGAATTTTAAAATGATCTCACTCCAATTCCAAATTCATGTTGTGTTCGAAATTATACAATTGGTCATTTTTAACCAGGGTTGCATTGACTTAAATCACTTGATTTAAATCATATTTCAATAAGATTGAATTTTTTCTTTTTTGAGGAATGATTAGACGTAGAATGATCTCACTGTTAAATAAGTCAAATAAGATTAAATGAAATACAACAAAAAATGCATATAATTTAGTGTACAAACCTTCATGGAAACTTGGAGCATTTTATAAAAATAATTTTTGCTATTAAAATTATAAATAAAATAATTTCCAAATAAGGCGCTGAAATTTTTATAGCAGAATTTCATATTTGTAAATTAATACGATCATATATCACAATACTTTTTGTTGTAGATGTCAAATTTTTTTAATATCGGTATTAAATCATTCTTAATAGCTATTGTTTTTCTTTAAATTCCATTGGTGGAAGCAGTTAATTAATCAGTTTAATAAAATCCGTAAACTAGTTTCGTTGGGTCGTAAAACGAAATATTATATACAGTTGTGATTTTAAAAATCTATAAAAACAAAATTCAACTTTTTTTTTGAAAACCTTGAACGGTTGTGGACAAGTTTTGTTGCGGCGACAATAAAAATCAAGGATATGGAGAAACGCTACTAACACAATTCCATGTGTCTGATTTCACATCTAGAACCGTAAGGAAATTTCGGGGACTTTTCCATTGCTTTCTTGTTTTAAATTCGGCTCAGCTTTTGAGAATGTTTTCAAAATCCTGCTCCAGGTCAGACTACGAGAAATTTAGAATTGACAGTTCTGACAAAAGTCTACGGTCAAAATTTATGCTTATTTTATGTTTATTTCAGTGTGTCAGTTTTTATACTTCTCAAACACAGTTATTAAGATATTGAAGTATTTTGTCTTGATTTTTCAGAGCTTTGTTTGTTATATAATAGTTAATTTATTCTACAAGCCATATAAGTCTGGATTATTTGTATACAAGAATAAATTATAGTTTTTCATAGCATATATTTGTTCCGGTAAACAAATATTATAATATGATTCCTATTAGATTTTTTTTATCATGTTTATAATTCGTCTCATATATAGAAATGAATCGACGCGAAAGATGTATTTTTGTTCATTGGCAACCAATAAGAGAAGGTACCACCCGTTGAGTTTAAAAATTAAAGATTAAAAGAAAAATACTTGTGAATGACCAAATCGATGTAAGTTATTCCTTTTTATTTGAAAAATGATATATACTCTGCTAATTTGCACATCAATGCACGGACAGATTGAATGCATAATAATGAAGAAAATAATAGCGGTGGTCTATTCTGGTACTACATACTGTATATGGACCTATAAAGATCACTTATTTAATAAAATATTATTTTTCTTTAGAGGTTCATACAAAAAACTAGGTATGGACAATAATTCTTATTTTTTTCTTTCGTGTGTTTTATGATGACGTTCTTGTTAAATTATAAGTATGTATCACCATTTCACAATAATTATTTTAATGGTATTGAATTGACTTTTCCTTATATGTGCATAATTGATTATTTTTTTAGCAGTATTTACACACAATCATCACTATCATCAATGTTTAGCTGATTAATGTAGTGATCTCATATGGCAATTATAAAACTATTGACATACATTAGAGAAAATTAAGATTTACACAAGTTTAAATGAAGTTAATTGCGCGACATCTCACTAATTAAATTAATTGAAACGAGTGTCTCGAGACAAAACAGCAGCGGACAATGGGTGTCGGCGATGTGCTTCTGTTTACATTACGCCATATATGACCCAAACTGGTTTTACGATGTGGAGAAATACATTTCAATTGAGGAATTTCAACCATTCTCTCTATATTCCAAGCGGTGCACATCAAAGACGAAGATTTATTTTTAAGTATGCTAAGTATAAGTGATGGCTTTTTTCATTTCTCGAAATATTTGATGAAAAGATTTCAAGTAGCTTGATCTTTTATTTTATCAAAATTAAATATGTTATATATGCAATAAACTGTAAGAAAAAACATATTTTATTATGGTTTGACGTTGGAAGATTTTATATCCTGTATTATGTCCCATTTAATTAATATT
Source organism: Stenolophus ochropezus (assembly GCA_035578165.1). Taxonomy (NCBI): domain Eukaryota; kingdom Metazoa; phylum Arthropoda; class Insecta; order Coleoptera; family Carabidae; genus Stenolophus; species Stenolophus ochropezus. The sequence goes on along the minus strand of JAQOWZ010000011.1, from coordinate 212,970 downwards.
TTGATAATAAAATTTTAATGATTAACACTCCAGTACTTATGACATCATTTTTAAATAAAAAATGCAAGCTACATACCAAAAACAAATAAATCAATCACAACATCGCTATTCGTTTTTTCTTTTTAGATGCAAAATAATTATTTATTCTGCATCTGTTTTAATTAAATGTTTTTATAAATCTGAATATAATAAATAATAGTAGTAAGGACAATTCTAGAAGAAGATACGTTAATATAATTATTAATCTTAATTCATAATCAGAATCATACTACTACAGTTCTTCATTCTTGACTGTCTAATGCAACAAACAAGTTAATAAAAAAATGTAAAAAGAGGACAGGCGAGAGGTTATGTATTGACTGTATCAGATTTTTTTAAATATATTTTACTTGTACTTATAAAATTATTAAATGAATAATAGTATAACCGATAACAAAATTCATAATAAAACATTTGTTTATAATACATTTACATAGAGGAAGATTTATTGTTGTATTTTAATATTTATTTTCCTCATTTTCATTAGGTGAACCAATAACATTAAAAATATTAATCACAAAAATAATGTTCATATGTCTCATAAATTTAAGTGTAATATACGCCCACACTGACAGTTATTATAAAAAATTCAATTATTTGAAAGAAATATAGCGATAAAATCTAGTATCTATGTATTTATCTAAGCAAAGCAGAGTAGATGGCCTGAAAGAAATAGTTGTGCAATATATTTAGCAGCAACTAAATTAGATCTCGTCTAAATGCTTGACACACGCACAATCGTTTTGTGCTGTCGGGAATAAATCGTCCGAAGTGATAAATACTTGCGCCGTGATTGTGCGAATGAGTTTAAATCATATTTCTTTATAGCTAATTGATTCTGACTGTGGTAGAAATGGAAACACCCGTTCATATATTTCACGGGCAACCTACGATCTCATGAGCGGTAATTAATGTGCTTTCCTTCCCCACATGTAATTAAGAAGATATTTATGACACCAAAACAATTGTTTATATGCTTGTTCTTATTTAAATTGTCTCATTGTTATGTAATCTGAATTTTAATTTATTGCTGACAAAATTTAGAGCGGTGTAGCACGTTCATAAATTGTGAAGTAAATTATTTCTAACATAATATATTTATATTTTAACTAATATTTATTTTTCTAGAAAATTTATGGGTGCAAGTTGTTACATAATTTTGCTCAATTTAAAATTTTAATCTCTTTTCTCTCTAATTGGTCTGAACAAGAATTTCTTCTATTTATAAAACACTGTTACGGATCAGATTTACTAGTTCTATAAAAATTCTCTACCTGGAATTTTGTTAAACCGGAGTACAAACTCCAGATATTTTTAGTGATCTTTGTTACGAATTCAAACGATGAAGATATTTTGATGATTCTTACATAATACTGTCTATTTTACGATGTTGTGTAGTTTTTGTTGTAACCAAGCCATCAATCCCTATCTTGTCTTCACGTCCATCCCATACATTGTGCCGCTCGGCAGTTAGAGGGGCACGCGCAGACCACACATGGACGTCCGGGCCCCTCGGCTCGCATCATTTATAACCCGGACTTAATACGCGTCTGTTCCGAGCTGAGCGATACTGCTGCACCATTCGTCATCCGGAGGTGCTACTTGTTGCTTATGACTTCCGATAAGCACACAAGTCATTGGATACGTACCTACATGTTGCTACTTATCACGAGAAGGAAAAATGTGCAAATTGTGTGGTTGCCTGATAGATAACACACATGTAATGCTCATTTATCATGCCTGCATTATCAAACTTTTCTGGAGATTCTGGATATTTATAAATTTGCTTAGAAGGTTTGTCCGAGTAATGACGTTTTATATATTTGTATAAATAATCTCGAAAAAAATGTACTACGGTCACTATAAATCAACAACCTTTTCTGAATTTGTATGTTACAATAAAAATGGCTCTTAAGGCCGTTTTACACTAGACTATATATTGGACAATAAATAGTACAACAAATGGTACATTATCTTGAACCAAAAATTGTTAGATTTTGACGAAGATGTATACGATACTAATGCAATTTCTTGTACAATATATTGGCTCTGATTCTGCGCACTTTCCTTGAATATGTCAATGTGATAAGCAAATTAACCAACTTTTATCGGCAGCATAAACTAGCTATTAGTTTATTCTCCTGTCATCCAAGATTTATTCTCTTGGTAACGCTAACAAGATATTGAAAAATTCGTGGTTACCATGAGAATTTTTTTAACAGACTTGTCAGACACTTTTCAGGACATTAAAAAATTAAATAGTTTGGAACCTATCTATTTGGCAATGAAATGCAAGTAAAAGAAACATTGTCACGAATCAAATACCTTAGTTAAGTAATCTTAAGATATAGTTTATTATTTAAAAGGAAAATTATTATAATAATATTATATAATAAATTATTTTCATTTTGCGTATCGCGACAACATAATCCTTAAGTAATATAAATTATTCAAAATAAGTGAAAACATCAGGCATAAATAATATAATTTAGGCATTTATTAGTAGTAGGCGTAGGCCGGAACATTTGTCACGAAGCTAATGCTAGTTGTTTAGCATTAGCACAAATCCAGAGAGATTGAGATTTGCAGGCGTGTTACAGATCTGTGCGAAACTGATCCATCATCTTCCCACTGAGCTGGTGGGTGTCTCCCACGCTCAGATTCCGGGTTGGATTCCCGGGATGGGCTTGGTGCTTCATACCACACTTATACTTCATGTCTTAACAGTACAGCAGTGCTGTCAGTACACAAATCGTGCTCTTTACAAAATCATCCCTCGTGAAATTACACTCGTTTTGATTTTCGTCGCAATAATAGAACGTAACCACAACATAAATTTCATGTGTAATTGTCATTGTCACTGTAGGTGGTCTCAAATAGAAAAGTACTTGGCAATCATACTCGCGCACAACCAACACTTATACTTTATGTCTTACATGTACAGCAGTACTGTCACTACTTAAACAGAGGTCTTTAGAAAATCAACCCTCGTGAAATTACAGTTGTTTCGATTTTCGTCGCAATAATAGGATGTGACCACAACAACATAAATTTCATGTATAATTGTTGTCATTGTCTCTGTAGGTGGTCACAAACAGAAAACTGTCAATCATTCTCGCGCATCTAATGCAACAAACAAGATAAAGGAGACAGCAACATACTCGTATATATCGTTTTTTTTTTCAATGGTCTATAATGTGCCATACAGTACATACAACTGTAGTAGTCTCGCCTACCAGTGGCCCTGTACTGTACAGAGATATAGTTAACCAAGTTCAAAACTGCACTGATCCAATAAGCTAGGGGCGTAAACCATAAATGGATAAGCATTCTATCAGTAGCGTTGGATTATTTAATAAGAAATAAAAATTTTGTAAATATTTATATTTTAAAATACTTTACTTACTTAGTGGAATTGATATGCTATTAACCAGTTTATCTTCCATAAATCTAAAGAAATTAAAAACTAAAACATGGTTTATTCCATTTTAATTTTAACTGGGGGTAACTTCTCTTATTGGTTACACAAAATATGTAGGAAAATACGATGAACTATAGTGATATTATACATTTTGAAGAGATAGACTTTAATTCCTACATCTTGTGGGAAAAATTGTATGCGTCCGTGTAAAGTACGAATAGAAAATACAGTAAGAAGCGTACAAGGAAATGAATTTAGCCATAATGGCTGCGTTCTTGTAATCTCGAGTTTTTACGCATCGTAAAATGCATATGTTAACGTTTCCGGTTTCATGTCGCGGCTGTTCATTTGTCTTTTATTCATTTGTTGGGAAAAAACTAAATACTAACTTGACAGCAACTATGATCTCATGACTGGAATTCATTTATCTTTATTACTTTAACTTTACTCTGAATTTGCATATTTTTTACTCAGACTTGTAGGAGTTGCTTAATTAATTATGTGTGAAAATAATAGTTTCTGTTGAAAATATAATTGGGTATAATTGTTATTATCGGCTAGTCAAGCCTTTGTAGGAGGAGTGTTATTAATGATGTACTTTATTAATATTTTGCATGACTTTGTGTTTACAACTTTATGAGACTATAAAATGTGAGTTGCTTCTTGAATTACTGTTTTATGGATTTTTAATTACTATTCTTCCATTTCTGAATTTTTAATGTTTTTACTAATTTTACGCAAGAAATTTTATTGAAATAAAATTTTCTTGAAACAGATATTAAATCATACTCCCTAGAAGAAAAAAAAAGCAATTATACCTTTACTGTTTCTTATATATTTATTTTATCTTTTTGTATTTTACAATAACTGTAATAGGAGATATCAAAAAAATTTTAATATCTGTATATACCCTTAGTTTAATTTAATCTCAAAAAAAGAATTTACCAAACCTTGTTTTTTTATTATTTTAACAAGATGTTTCAACCCTTTTACTTAACATTCGTTTCATATATTCAAACTTCCTAACAAGTTGTTTCAACACTTCTACTTCCTTTCGTTTCATATTTTCAAACTTCCCTTCCAAATGGATCATCTTTTGCAAAATTTTATTCAAATGTTTATCACTATTCTTTATTGCACTACACAAAATTATTTTTATCGCTCAAAAACTTGCAACGAAAGAGTTGTTGCTACATAATTCTTAACAAATATTGACGTTGTGAAATGAAAGCCAACTAAATTAGTATTTGTATTAAGCTTCTGAGGAGCAACCAAGAGATTGCAGGACAAAACGAACCCAATGTCACCCATTTAAGTTACATGAACCTGTTATTTAGATATGCAGACATCACAGCAATGTGTAAAGCAAATATGGGAGACAGGAACGATGTGTGATTGTTACGTTTACCCTATAAGATCCTGATATTTAGATAGGTAGTTTTCAGCACAGGGGTGTGTAAAGCAAGTAGGGTAAACGTGAACGACGTTTACCCTATGTTCCCTGTGGAGAAGTAATTGTGCGTGTAAAGACCTTGAGAGTGATGAATTTTGAAAGCAATCCTAATTAAAGTGCGGTAAAATGTGTTTCCACACGGTGCAAATCGCTGGCGATTTCATGGCGAGTTAGGCAGTTGAAATAGCGTGAAGGCTCTTTACATGTCACCGGCCGTCGCATACTGCGATGTATTGGGGAAATTTGCCCACGCTCTCTTGTTTTTCCTGCACAAATAAATAATCGGCCGATATGTTCACACTACTATTGCTTCTATTGATTTAAAGTTATGTAAAGTTAAATTTTCACATAAGAGTCTTAAAAGCTTTAACTGACTAAATTTTTAGGTTCTCGAGATTTTTCAAGGTCCTGATAAGTGTCTGATAAATCGCTGTTAAATTAATCCTCATGGTAACCAGGAATTTCGATGGCTCAATATATTGTTAGCGTTACCAAGAGGATAAATTTTAGATGACAGGAGGACGAACTGACAGCTGGTTTCGGCTGCCGATAAAATTTAGCCAGTAGGATAAATTAACGAAGGTGGTTTGAATTTGACCGAATATAAAATATTCTGAAGCATTTGTCAATTTTTTTGGTAATCTTATCAAAATATAGAATTAGTACAATGTACAGGGACGACGAAGAAGAATTAATAGATTTTATTAATGTGGTGTATAGGAGACTTTACGTTATAAGATGTCAACCAGGTCTTTTTAAATTTTAGAGTGACCATGATATTTTTAAAATAGATTTAGTAAAAATACATTTATTACAAAATATAGAAAGTATTGATCGGTTTTCTACTAGCAAGTAAATAAAATTATGAATAGCATATAATAAAATTAAATTCCAAAATTTTATTTACAGAAGTTTTGTAATTATTCCGTTGAAACGTCACCGATTGAATCTGTCAATCACTGATATTTTGTTAATTAATAATAATACAATATTCAAAATATGTTTAAAATGTTGGTTGTTTACATAGTAATATAACAAATATATGTCAAAAAATAAGATAAATTCATATTGAAAATCGTTGTAATTACCATGGAGTTTTCTTGCCAGATAAATTTAATCTGTTTGGAAGTTAACAGGAAACTTTGACAGACGATTGAAAAACCGGCCGTAAGTGTTTACGAGTACGTGCAAATTTGCTTCAGACAAGGAAAACTAAAAAAAAAATTGTGATAAGTATTTTTTTGAGATAATTTTAATAAAGTAGACCGGGAAATTATATCTTGTTAGCAATGCGGGATAATCCAATTTACAACTATATTTCTGCATATTTTCCTTTCGTTTTCTATTAATATAAACATTGAATCTCAAACAAAAGATACTCTGTGCACATAAAACAAAGCCGGGAATTTTCCAAAATTTTTTCACATTTCTAGAAATTTGATTTAATTAAACGTTAGTGGTGTTGGCGGTGCATTTTATCATAGCCTACTGTGACGTTCTCACCACAATCCGCAAAGTAGAACTGGCTTATGTCATTGTTTTTCCGCTTTTGGGGAAATTGATGTGTAATTATAGACATGAAATAATAACAAATGCATATCACCGGAAGAATGATAATTGGGAACATGAATTTAGTTGTTGGGGTTTATTGGCGGTTTCAGACTTTTTCATTGTCTAATAAAAATTTTCATGAGCTAATTTTAGATAAAATGCAGATAATTAATTTTCCTTAATAACTAATTATAGATTTTAACATGATCCCTATACTTCTTTTACCTATATTGTCAGAAATAAAATCACTTAGAATTTTCTTGAATTCTATTTTTTAATTTTACTTGGTTTTGAGTGAAGCTACAGACTACAAGGTCTGTACAGTCGCTGTACGGTAACCCATCCAATTGGACGAGAGACAAGGCGACCTAACCTGACCTGACCTAACCTGACCTGACCTAACCTGACCTGACCTAACCTGACCTGACCTAACCTGACCTAACCTAACCTGATCTAACCTAATCTAATATAACCTACCCTAACCTACCCTAACCTAAACTAATATAACCTGACCTAAAGTAATTTATTTTAACTTAACTAATGTAACTAATCTAACTTAACCTAACCTAATCTCACCAAACCTAAACTAATATATACTAAACTATACTAACCTAACCTAATCTAATATTATCTAAACTAACTTAACCTACTAGAATATATCCTAACCTGACCTGATCTAGCCTAAACTAACCGAATCTATTTTAACCAAAGTTAATCTAATATAACCTAACCTAACCTAACCTAATTTAATTTAACCTTACCTTGTCCTGATAACCTAACTTAACCTAATTTAATATAATCTAATCTAACCTTATGTTACATGTTTTTCTGTGCTTACTGAATAAATAAGGCTTAGATTTTTATATAGGGAAATATGATTTAGCATGCATTTCCATGATTTAGCAATTCATGCTCGTAACAATTCCACTGATGCTAATACCGCAAGCACAGGTCCGTAGTGCACTAATTCCTGCTGCAGGCGGCAGGTACGTGTCCTTGCGCCCACAGCAGGAAACAACGCGGACAACGGCTCGTCACTCTCAGGTGATACACATGCGCTTCCGCGTTCAACTGACTCACACCTCACAGCCTCACACCTCAACTCAAACAGACAAGTACAAGTCATTTATACACAACTGAATACATAAACTGAATATGTTTCGTAGTACATTACCCTAACACCCCATAGGGTTGCGCCACTTTGTTGAAAGTTTTCTATATTCCATTTTTATTGTTGATTCATCTTCTTTACTGTTCCAACTGTTGATCGCATTGTATCCTTTTTTCTGCTCTCTATATATGGCCATGCCATCTCATTCTTTGTTTTTATTATTTTTTTAATACAATTTCTTCTTATAATTCTTGTTTTATTTTATGATTCATTTTTATTCTATATTCAATTTCTGATATCTTGATTGATTCTAATATTGTTCATAATACTTTTCGTTCCATTCCATCTTTTTAACCTTTTTACTTCCTTGTACAAAGTAAAGGATGTATTGTAATCGCGAAAAATTTTGGTTTTCAATTTTAAATGGAAAATATTTATTTTAACTAGTTTCAGCGTTGCGTTTATACGTACGTACGAATAAAAAATAACACTTATATAAAATTTCCATAAGATGATCCCTTTCAAAATGAAATTGAAGAATGATTAGCTGTAGAATGATCTCACTATTAAGTTAAATAAGTTTAAATGTGCAACAAAAAATTGTCATTGAATTATTGCAAATACATTTAATAAATATTTATAATAAATTAAAAACAAATAATTCCCTAACGATTTCCAAGTATTTAAATTAATAGAAAATTTAAAATCAAAGCTGAAATAAATATAAATCAAATTAATGTCTTCGTTACAATTTTGTATCAGTTACACGTTGTGGTCTAGTGGTCTAACCACATACAAACACTGCATACTTTATAAGTTTATACCCGTTTATGAAACAATTTAAATTTAATATCCGTAACTTATTTGTATTACACATAAAACTAAATATTATTGTCATTTACTCGTAAAAAATTATATCAGGAAGTAAAATAGGATATGTTTGATGTAGGATTCATACTTAATGACAAATTATTTTGCGGTTTAATAGGTGATCTGAAATTAATCATTTTATACGCAGAAGGATGTGAAAAAGTCAGATAAAAAATTGGTGATTTCCCGTTCAAAATCATAAGAAAGAAAAACGAAAAAAAAATTACCAATAGAACAGTAACATTTTTAACAATTATATGTAATATAAAAATGTTTTTCCCTTTCATTGTATATTCATACTTTATATAATGTCCATTTTACTACCAATTTAGCAAAAGCTATAATCTCCTTTTGGTGTATCCTTTTACGTCAATAAATATCATCTCTATAATAATATACCGAATTAATAGTTTGTCCATATATTTAACTTTGTTATAAAACTAAAATTTCTAAACAACCCATAAACTAAATTCCACCTCACCATTTAAATGCGTGATGTAGACATTAAAAAGATATAAAAGAAAGAAACCGTGTTAATTTTTGATTAAAAGTATAATGATGCGATAACGGTCCTTCCAAAAATCACAGATTCATAACTCATAATTTTTATTGGCGTACTCATTATCATAATCCAAAACAGCTGGGCTTTTATAAAAGACAACAATTAATAACTGCAATAAAACGCAGAAGATGTAAACTTTTCGGGACATTCACTTAATTAAAAGAAACTAGCAAATCGAAATTGAAAAAAATTTTCGAAACAGAATTGCCATGTTGAGATGTTACTTTTTGAAAATAAATTATGAATAGTAACAATATAAGATTTAATTTACGAACAGTATTGTTTAATTAATTAAAAAAATTAATATTTATAACGATACTTTACAAGCAACCATAAATTATAAATAATTTATTTCATATCAATAACAATGTCGTTCTTGTAATCCGATAAATTATAATCTGTCAATATTTTATTTTGCATATAAAATCTAATCTAACAACATTCCACTAATAAAAATTGTTTTCGCCTTCTGTCATTAGCTTTATTTTTTCAATACTTTACTGAAGACCATTTTAGACTAGCCTATAAATTGTACAAGATCTTGCACCATTTTTGGTACAATTTAAATTGGTTAGTATCAAACAGCATATTGGTTGAAATATTGTATACGATCGTAAACGTGTTGAAAAAACAGAACATTCAATTTGGCTATGAGCATGCGTATATACCTATGAATTTTGTGATCTCAAGCGTTTCTAACTTTTATTTATTTTTATTGTATGTAGTGTGGTTATGTATTACTAGCAAAATTGTAAGTATTCCAAACTTTAAATGTAAATGAATTAGTGGAAAATTTTACATATCACATTGACATATTCAAAGAAAGTGCACAGAATCAGAGCCAATATGTTGTACAACAAATTGCATTAGTGTCGTATAAACTTCGTCAAAATCTAACAATTTCTGGTACAAGATATTGTACCATGTCTTGTACTATTTATTGTTCAATGTATAGGCTAGTTTAAAACAGCGTTTAGTTACTTTTATTATTCACACCAAATTTACTTATTTTTTTCGTCTACGTGCACATATGATTTTTGTAGATAACATTACTAGTAAACAAAATAGAAAATGTTACACAGATGTAGGAAATGTCGCAGTATTACAGTATCTATTATTTCATCGTTTACTACATCAACTAAATAACCCCTTGATTTTTCCTCCTGTAAGGCAAACCAAGATAAAAAATGCCATACCAAGTCGTATCATAATTTTAAGAACCTATACTCTGATAAACATTAATATTTGATGGATATTATTTGACCTTTATTTTCTTCCGGATATGACACATTCCTTTTAGCCTCTAATACGATAAGATGGTTTCGGTTAGATATTAAAACCACAATATTTGAAAATTAATTCTAAATATCAAAGGTATAAGGACTTAAAAACCACAAATAATGCAGTTTTAATGTAGGTTTCATGTTATGAATAGTAAATCATTAGCATATAAAACTTTGGTCCTTGGATTCATAAGTGATCTAATTAGAAATTTTTGTATAATGTGAGTCATTGATATTAGACATTTTTACATTTCGTCTTAACGCTTACATTTTTGTAAAATTGTTCTATATTTTTAATTAAGTAAATGTAATGTCAAAATCTACACTTACAATTATGTAGGAATACTAATAATTTATTTACCTAAGCGTAAGAAAAATATCCGTTACAATTTTGAATCAGTGAAATGAATTAGTACTAACAGTATTAGTTCAAGTTCCTTTTAGAGTATACGATAATTATTTTTACAATATTTACAAATTGAAACTATTAAGTTTAGGTAATGACAATATTAAATTATTATTTACAATATTCTGTTGTATTCATAATTAAGATCTACATGAAAACATCACTTCCAGTTTAACAATTAACAACAAAATCTAATCAGATCTAATCTTGAGTGCCACAATGATATACCCAAAATTCAACTTTTTTTTATTCACTAGTATTTGGAGTAATCGTCACGACATCCATCTATCCACACATACGGACAGACATCATCGTAAAAATATTAAAATTGTGTTCTAGGGACTTCAAAACGTGCCTGTCCGTTGAAAACTCACTATACGATTTTTAGCATGATTCCAATACCAAAAATCAGAAAAAAATAATAAACTATTTATAATATAATGAATAATCAATGTCATTATTTAAAATAGTAAATTCCTTTATGATTTTCAATTTACTAAAATTATGTAAAAGTATTTTGAAAACAGTTTTTCCAATATCAATGAAAGTGATTCCTCGTAGCATTCTGTAGCCAATACTTCCATATCGGTAGCACGCACGTAGGAATTTAATCTCAGTCATCATTAGGAGAAATGTGTGTTATTTTTATTGCGTAAAGTATCTCTTCTTGCTACGCACCGCCATAAATAATACGCATGTGATTATGTATTCTACTAAACCTCCCAGTCGGCTACTGTGTGTCATGTAGTTAATAGATTTTAAGGCGGTTCCGATATCAAATTTAATTGAAATTTTTAAAATATGATGATAGGAGAAGATAAATTGATATGCATATTCGTGATCGGCGTGACATAGAAAAGATTTAATTCGTAGAAATTTAATTAATTATTTTTATAACACACTTTTATATGTAATAATATTTTAAATATTCGATGGACGCAATAAAAGAGTAATATTTATTTCTAAATTTATAATTTTAAATTAAATTTTTAATATTTATATACGCCAATTTAGTCTCAGTACACCTCTAATTATGTAGAATCAATGATCGGTTTCTAATACTTTCCACTAATTTTGTTTGAGTTTGGGAGTCAATTTTACCCCATTCATAAATGTAGTAGTTCCATTATATTCCTTGGAGGCATTTTTAATTGTTGTCTACAATTGTACAATAACAATCAGTTTAAATGTAGTATTTTTGGAGTCATTACTTTGTTAAAATATTTAAGAATCCAAATTTTCCAAATACTCTTTTAAAATATTCAATATCCCACTTTCCCATCAATAAAAATTGTTTCCCACCCGTTCTGCACTCATACATTTTCGTATACACTTTAAGATTGAAAGTTCTACGAAATAAAATTGTTATTGTGACAATGACGTTAATTAATATGTAACACCAATTTTTATTTATAACTGACGTTACATTTTATGCATAATTGTATTATCTTCATTATCTACTCTTTTATGACGTACTATAAAATGATTAAAATTGACGTTGTTATTTGTAATTTATTTCCCGGATTTTTGCGGCAACTTTTCAGATTATTCGTACGTTTCACTTTTTATGTGCTATAAATATAATGTATCAAATAAATATCATTTATCATTTCTGTAATTATGTTTTACTGTAAATAAACTTAAGAATATTATCTTTTTTTATTCTGGGAAGATGTAGGTTGACAATATTTCTTAATTTATTAATCTATAAATTGTATTGTTCTATATACTCCTGTAATGTTACTCATAATAATAAATAACATTCGTGGGATTTATCGAAAATCTGATAACTTGTAGTTAATCAGAGTTATAAATTTTCCAGAGGAGAATTCATTAATGTACTTGGTATTAAAACGCCTACAGACCTTATTATTCCAACATAAATTTCAGTGCTTAAACTAAGTCTTACACTTTATTATTACCTTCGCCTACATTCAGAAATTTCAGATTCTTTGGTAGGATAGTAAATGGTAAATGCATTTCAAGAAGATAACACATTTGATTTTAATAAAAATATTTCATAGTCTTTTCTGTTATATAAATAGAATATAAGAAATTTCTAAGAATAGGTGTTATAAAAAATATGCGTGTAGTTATTAGTTACAATAATAATCAACTTATTACAAGTAATTAGTAACTTTTTTCTTATTTATTTATTTACTTACGTACATAAAATTTATGACTTTTTATTACATTATTTATCATTTTTGCAGAAACATATATTTAAGTTTTTACTTTGTTTATATAAACATTTATTTATAAACTCCTTTGTGAGTCATTTTACGTAAATAATTTTCCAAAAATAACGAAACTTTATTTGATTTTTTAATTCAAGTCACACAAGTGATAGATACAGCGATGGTAGTAGTAAATAGTAACAAGACTTGTGATGTAAGTGTATGAATTCTGCAATCCACGGAGGTCTGGTATTCGTGTCCTTCTATGTGTTAGTCATGTGGTCGCTGGCCTCATAAATTACACATTTTTTGTGATAAATTTGCATGAAACTCTACACGAATATAAATCTTTAAAAGTGCATGCGATTTCCGTTAGAAAAACAAGTAGCACAGAATTTTTAAAACTTAACAGACATGTTAGATGTATACATATTTAACATGATATCTTTTGTTCCAAAAACAGATATTTGTCAGTTACATGGTGATTTGGTACTTTTTATTGAGTATCTAAAAAAATATTTTTTTTACATATTTTTCATAGAAACTGAAACTATGAAAAACAAAAAACGGTCAGGTTTGTCAAGAGTGTTGGTGAAAGAAAAAATATAATTAATAAATGTTAAGGTACTATAAGTAATATTGTAATAATATCTGGTTTTAGACGTAAGGAAGTATAAATAGTAACACGGTTCTTAGACACTTTCGGAATAGAGGATAAGAAAAGAAAATTTTGCAGTGTTATTCAGATAAATGACAGAAAAAATCTTCCACATGAATTGTTATGTGGTTCTTCTATACGTTGAATATACGTAATTAAAGTATGTTTTATGTTCCTCTGTAATAGTAATGGGTAATGGGTTAATGTAATATTACAAGATAAAATTACTTTCTCATTAATTATGTTGTGTAATATTCAAATTACATTCATATTAATTCCAGCTGATGTATTAATTCAGGGATACATGTGTTTATTTAGATGTAATAAGAAAATGGTTTGGTATAAAAACAAATAATTCGGCCACCTTCAGGCGTAATTACTATCCAAACTTAAAATTAACTCGTCCTTACACTTCACTCGTAGACTCAATCAAATTACCTCATTTCATTCCTTGCAACATGACCGCCGGCGCGAATATCAAACTTCCTAATAACAATAATTAAACGACCGCCATTTTGACATGTCAAGGAACAGAGGATGTATTTTCATCATTCATTTTTGCCAACGTTTCAATATTTAATTATATGAAAATGAGTTATTAATAGCCGTTAATAAGTTCGTCCTCTTTTTAAAAACCATCACTCTTTATGTTTTACAAAAGTAAATTTAATATTTCATTTAATGATTTCATATTATACTTACCATACCACATATAGGGTGATTCAATAGGAGTTTCATCATGTGAACGCCTTCTAATTTCTAAACGTCAAACCGATTTTGACATTCGGTATAACAGTTCTCAACTATAGACGTGGACAATTTTAGTGATAGATAGATACACAAACAAATAAAGCGTTAAAGTTGTGGAAGCATACTACAAAAATGGGTGTTCTAAGAAGAATGCATTTCGTGCATTACTTAGTAAATTCGGTGTGCATAATCGGCCTTTAGTGCGCACAATTTTCAATATTGTGCAGAAATTTCGTGCTACCGGATTAGTTGTAGACGTAACACATACAAACCGCGCGCGTTCGAACCGCTCGGCTGACAACATCCCTGCCGTATGTGAGAATGTTTAAGAAGATCCGATTAATTTCAACCGCCATCATTCGCAGCAATTGGGTATGACTTACTGCACGATGCAACGATTTTTGACTAAGGATTTGCATTTGCATCCTTACAAAATTCAAATTACTCAACAATTGCAGCCAAGAGACCACGCATATCGTCGAAATTTCATTGATGGATGCATCAACAAAAGGAGGGTTTTTTGAACAAAATCATCATCAGCGATGAGGCCAACTTTTATCTCTCTGGTTGGGTTAATAAGCAAAACTGCCGCATCTGGGGAGATGAAAATCCTCGACAGGTTGTTGAACAACTCTCCTTTCTCTAAAAGTCAATGTTTGGTGCGGATTTTGGTCAGAAGGAGTGATTGGGCCGCATTTTTTTCGAAAACGAAAATGGAAACACCGTAACCACCGGCTTTGCTCGCTATTGCAACATGCGGACCAACTTTTTCTTCAACCGTTTAGACTTACTTGATGAGGGAGAGCTCTGGTTTCAATAAGATGGGGCAACACCGCACAGAACTCGTGCGGTGTTCAATCTGTTGCATCAACGATTCGACAACCGCATTATCGCGTATGGCGCAGACATCAAGTGGCCACCAAGATCTTGCGATTTGACCCCCTTGGACTTCTTCCTCTGAGGTTATTTGAAAAGTAAAGTCTACAGGGATAGGTCACAGATGCTCGAAGACCTGAAAATTGCAATTCGGCGCGAAATTGCCTTGATTGAGCCGGGAGATTGCCAAGATGTCATCCAAAATTACGAAAATCGGATCCGTGAGTGCTGTGCGAGCCGTGGTGGCCATATCCTTGGAACACTCTTTCACGTATAATTGTCATGAACCAAACTAACAAAATAAATTATCATTCCGAATATTCTATCGTTTCCTTAGATTTTATTAGCACTTCTCATGATGAAACGCTTATTGAATCACCCTTTATAATAAGTTATAGACACTCAATCCAAGTAGTCTCCGTACACCAGTAAAGGAAAAAGAAATTCTATTCTTTTAAAGTTTTTTATTGAATATGTACACACGAAATAAATTTTATATTATAGTTACTATATTAATAAATAAAATGATATATTGACTTCCTAAATTTTTCGTAATGAAATCAAGAAAAAAAAATATTATAACAACTAAGTACGCCAATTTAGTCTCCGTACACCTGTAAATTATGTAGAACCAATGATCTTTTGAATCGTCATTTATGAGAATTACTTTCCTTAAACGATTTGTCATTCTTTCCACAAATTTCCTTGGAGTTTGGGAGTCAGTTTTACCTCATTCTTCTACCATAAATATATTAGTTCTTTTATATTCTTTAGGCGTCTTTTACCAAATTCTTTTAAAATGTTCAAATAACCCACTTTCCAATTTTAACAAAAAATAAGATTTCCTCCCCTTCTATACTCATACAGCTCTATATTTCACTGTTGGGCATATTTTCTTTGTTTTTATTTATTCATTCATTCTTTTCCGAACAATAATTCGTCCATATGATCTAAAAAGGTTTATTTAGGTTTATCTGAAATAATTACTGAGTACCAGAATGTCTTAAGGTGGTTTATATAATTTAAAAACAAAGCGCAAATATATGTGTACGGAGACTAGTTGGTTTGAGTGTATATGTTTCCAATAGTACACAATGACAACTAATAGAGCAATTTAACAAATAAGAATAATAATACAGCAATTATTAATAGATATAAGTTTAATAATTGCAAGAGACAGGTTAATGAGAAGTGACAATAAAGTTAAAACTAGTGTAATTGTTTAATATCCATCTTGCAAATACAAGGAATTGATTAAAGTTAATATGGTAACAAACCGTAAAGAATTGTCATAATTGTAGCTATAAACGCACAGTGCAATTTACATATGTACAGATAGGTATTTACATTATAAATGCTTGATACAATTATCATTTATTTCTACAAATGTATACTATGGGAAGCAATTAGAATATGTTAGTAGTTTTTTCTTACATATTTGTAACGGTAAATTCAACCAGAAAAAAATGCAAATTGCGGATCTCCAGGGATTACGGAAGAAAGAATCTGGTTAATCGTTTTTTGTTGCACGAGTATCATGATAAGTGTGAATGCAAGGACGTAACCAGGGGGGTGGGGGGTTCGTGGTTCAAACCCCCTTCGAAATTAATAATATAATAGTTTACGTATGTAGTAATAACAGGGGAAGTAATTCCCAAAGCCGCTCATGCTGTATTTTTGCGTAAACCTGGTTTTATTACTAGTTTTAAATACTTGAGGAAATGATTTTTAAGTACTATGTATCTTTGTAACAACAAAGTAACACTTAATTTCTCACATCTCATAACGTAACACCCATTTCTAGTTAAACAAGAAGTATTTTTTCCTTGACAAAACAATACAGCACCTCCTACTTACTTTCCAATTTCTTCCGACAGAAAAACAAACGTTTTCTAATAAAAATGTGATTAGTCATGAAGGACGTTTGTAAACACTTCTCGTTGTGTATAAACAATAAGAGTTGCGAAACGGAAGACCTGAACCTAACGGATTTTTACCGCCGTATGTAGGCGTTTTTCACTTAGTAAGTTGTAATTATTTTTTAATTATCGGCTTTCTATTCGCTGCTTAGATCTCACAATAGATCGGCGGCTTCGCATAAAAGAAGTCTGATTCGTCAATCATCAATCAATATGTGTTACGTATCGTCATTAGAAGAAAGAAGATTTTTGTATTTTGCAATTGTGTGCTCGTTTTACCATATCTCATTTAAGGCTGGTTTTTCAAAAGTCTGTATGTTCCTGTTAACTACCAAACAGAATTTATCTGGCTGGTAAACTCCGTGGTAATAAAAACGTGTTTTTCAATATAAATTTATCTGGCTGATAAGTAACAGCCAGATTTAATTGTCAACATATTTGTTATATTCTTATACAAACAACTGTCATTTTAAACAAATGTTGAATATTGTATTAATTTTAACTAAAAAAAATCTAATGTGTTCAGCACATTACCACCCGCCACTGTAGTAATGTATTCTATATAAGTTTTTCAGTACATTCAATTTGTAGATTTATAATTAGTTTGTTATTGTAGTTCAGAATATTTTTAATTCATTTCATACCTAAAATTTCCTTCATAAAATTTGTATGACAAAGAAACAAGTATTTCTGACGTTACTAAAACCGGCACCGAATTTACCTTGATTCACACATACTGCTTATATATTTCTTCCATCTTATTTAATTTTACAATAGAAGTACTTTATATTTACTTATTTTATCTTTAAAACTTACATCAAATTTGTCAAATTTTGTGAACATATAAATAACTTATGTTTTATAGAAATTCCTCAGCCTAAACGATATGTAAAATTATTATAATTTATATATTTTTCTGTTTAGCTAGAAATTATATATAAACGTAATAATGCAGGTCGGTAGAAAATTTAAAAATATATTAGAACATAACTCTCAAATATAGAGTGACCATTTATTTTTTTAATGAAATCAGTACAAAACCTATGTTCTATATTTAGATTACTTATTGAGTATATTACATTGAAATGTTTATAGTAAGTCATTTAATATAAAAAAGTGATAAAAGTAAAATGAAATTTCATGCCATATTCGATGATTAATGTTTAAAAATTCTTCTGCTGTGTTTAAGCAGTTTTTTAGCAAATACTGGTTTAGTTTCTTTAAATTTGATTTCTTTGATGCTTTTATTATTCTCAGGCAAAATATTGTTTTTGCTTTTTCTACATTAGCTTTAAAAACAAATAGAAAAAATATAGCGATATTATTGCTATTACTAAAGTTTACAGTTCCTTTTAAAATCAAATCTTTTAACCAACTAATAAAATCAAACCATGTCGAGAGATAGAAATTTTAGTATATGAAAATATTTAAACATCTATCAAAAATAATTATAAAATATCGAAAATCAGTATATTCAGTACAGTATGTAAAAAATCAGTACAAAATATGTTACAATTTGTTTATCAGTACAAGGGTCTGAAAATCAGTACTGTACTGACAAAATCAGTACGAATGGTCTCTCTACTCAAATATCAAATATTATATTATGTGTGATCTATCATAAATGTAATGTATGCAAACCATGATTAATATATGTATTACTGTTATTATTAATATATGCTATAGGAACAAGAAAAACATGAAAGAATTAGGGGAATTCCCGTTGTTCATAAATAATAGGATGTTGATGTTTTTTTTATCAAATTCTTAAATATTGTATACACATTATAATTATCTTGAAAATAAATATAAATATGGTCTCATATTTCCTCGAAATCAGAATTCTTATTCTCTCATCAACTGGAAAGAGATTTCAAACGGCTGAATATTATTAAATCATAGCTAAAAACATTTTCGATCAAAACCTTTCAAAAAAAAAAACTAAATCAAAATCGGTTCATCCATGTGGAAACTACTAAGCAACATACAAATACAGACGCTCACGTTAAACTTACAACACTCCTCTCTTTGCGGCAGGAGTTAAAAAAGACATTGTAAAAATAGTGATGTGACAGCAAATGCATTTTTCATGGTTATGCATAACTGTAAGATTATTGACGTTTATGTTAATCTTTTTAAAGCCGGAAATAATAAATTAGTTAATGATTCAATAACTTTACGCACTGCGGTTACCAGTCAATTATTTCTGATAGGTATAGCTTATTCCCTGTGAATAGAAAATATATCCCGACAATTTTGTATACATTAGTAAGAGAGCTCTCTTAACAAACGCAAATAGATTTAGAAAAGCGAGGTGAATAGAAAATCTTTTCTTTTCACACAATCTATTCTCTATAAGCTTGTTCTGATTGTCTTCAATTTAGTACAAAATAACGCAATCGTGTTGAAATTGATTTTTAATCAGTTTTATAATAGAAATCTTCGCATGCAAGGCTGTTCTTTATTATGTGTGACGAATGAAAATAATTCTTATGTATTAGTTTAACATACTGTATTTCATCAATCTTTTATTATACTTCATTATAAGAAATTTTGACAGATCTGTTATAATGAACCAAAGATCTAAGAACTATGATTGTTAATAATAATATTAAGAATTGTTGTCATGACTTATATTCAAATGCAAAAGGGTAATACAGATATAAAAAAATATTTAAAAAAATTCACGCTACATGATATTCAAATAAAGGTTATGTTAGCTTATCAAAATATCGATTACCGGTTTTTATTAACCACTTTTTTTAACCGGTTACATACCCTGCTTATTAGACACCTATATTAGGACATTTTAATAACCAGTCCTTTAGTGTAAGATAATAAAATTTTATGTAAAAAATCCTGTCTTGATGATATTTTCTGAAACCTTGTTGCTTCTGATTGTGGTTGTATTCCAGTGGCACTTTTAAATGAACTATAATGCCAAACCTTTATATTATTGCTTGATGGGAAAATTTGCAGGGAACAATAGAAATAATAAATAATAATTGACAATTGATTGGAAATGATCCAATAGAAGTAACTTCAACTTCCTTGAAACGGCTAGAAAAATAAAATAGCAAGATTTCTTCATGCATAGATCGAAGAAAACGAACGTCTTTACAATTTGAAAGATAATTAAATAACAGAGAACACCTTCCTTAGGCTATACGTGATGGTTCATTGCTATTTCATTCGCTATTGGCTTTCCTCGATCGCTTACTTTTTTCTTCTGTTGTTTTCACCTACGCACGCACACTACGACGGCTGAAATAAAAGAAATTAGCACGACATTTGCGCAAACACGTAATTAACTTAACGAAGTTATACTAATTAACACGCACTAGTTTCTTAACTAAACAGAATTCAAATGGCACATCTTCTACTTGCAAAGAAATTGATTTTTTTCTTCAGTCCTATTAGTTAATTTCTAATTAATGGTTTGTTTTTTGCCATGGTTACCATGTCATGGTATTTTGACTAATATGAAAAGTGATTTTCAAACGTGTGAAATTGTTAATTTTTTAATGCCAAAATAATTAAAATGTGTACATCTTCAATAATCAATTAACTCTGTATGCAATCGGTAATGAGGAGGTAATCTGCTAAATTTCTTTCAAAAAATATATTCTTAATCTAATAATAATTACTGTAAATTTAGTTCACATATGTAAGAAAATAAGTAATGGCAAATTTATTGCAAAATTGACGAATTGTGTAATGTAAATAACTCATACTGTCTTCAAATAAACACTAATTTGAAATAACTTCTAAAGCAAATATTTTATTTATTTGGAATAGGATAGTTTTTGTCTAATTGAACATTTTTAGTGAAATAAAATAAGCTTTTGAAATCATTGTTAATGCTCAGAAGTACTAGATGTTTTAGACATTTTTCGTTTATAACTGTTCTCAGTCTCAGTCTATTTTTTTGATAATAATTGAAGAAAATCTTGTTATTTATAATTTATAGCTCTTGTTTTATTCTTGTCTTGCATTTTTTGCAAGACCAAAAAAAATATGAGACTCGCGTGAAACACTACAGATGTCTATATCATAAGATTTCTTTGAAGAAATTTCCAGATGTATTTTAATTCTATAGTATATGCATATTGTCTATAACACATAGCTTATATACTGGTATAGAGGTTTTCAAATAATTTGGATAGATCTCAGATCTTGTACTCTACTCAGTTCTAATCTGATACTCTGCTCAGTTCTAATCTGAGGGCGCAAACCAATTAAATAACTGTGTACACCATTAACACTTTCCTAGTAGAGCATGGTTGTAATATTTTCCATGTTTCACCTGCGAGTTTCTCCCGCTATATCTTTGTATGCGCGATGTTGTCGCAGGTGGGTACAGAACACGATCACAGGCGGCTAATCAGCAGAAAGGGAAAGCAGAGACAAAGAGCGACATACGCCACCTGCTGGGCGCGTGACTGAGATGGGAACAGCTAATAAATGACGCTCATTAGATCCGCACCTAGACACT
The DNA here is from genome assembly GCA_035578165.1 of Stenolophus ochropezus. Taxonomy (NCBI): domain Eukaryota; kingdom Metazoa; phylum Arthropoda; class Insecta; order Coleoptera; family Carabidae; genus Stenolophus; species Stenolophus ochropezus. The sequence continues at coordinate 191,399 of JAQOWZ010000011.1, read as the reverse complement.
GCTCTCTTCCTTCTGCTCCAACCCGATATTCCACAAGGATCAGATTGCTTCTTTGTTTCTACTTGTATTTCACTCTTATACAACGACAACGAACCTGAAATTTAATCTTCAGTTTTAGCATTTTGCATTAATCACAGTTCACAAGAAAAATATACTTATACGTAGGTGACCGATAAACTAATCAGTCAGTATGGTTTTATAGTTGTATAAAGAGATATTTGAAAATCATTATAGATAAAGTCGATTGCTTCTTGTAATGTTTTATCGGACTTGCAGTAGCGGTTCTTTTTGGCAGTTACTTTCTTCTGTCATATGTGAATCGTACCCGAAATTTGTATTAAAGATATTTTTTGTAACTAGGTATATTCTCTTTATCTTAGATGAAATTATTTTAATAATAATGCATTTTTAAATGTATCCTAATTTATAACTTAAGGCCGTTTTAGACTAGCCTATATATGGGACAATAAATAGTATAAGAAATGGTACAATATCTTGTACCAAAAATTGTTAGATTTTGACGAAGTTTTATAAGATATTAACGCAATTTCTTGTACAATATATTGGCTCTGATTCTGCGCACTTTCATATGTCAATGTGACAAGCAAAATGAACCATAAATTCACTTACATTTTAAGTTTGCAATACTTAAACTTCACCAGTAGTAACACAAGTTTTCTATAACCACACTACATACAAAAAAACACAACAAAATAAATTTAGTATGAAAATGTTTTAATACAATTTCTTTCACATCAACTTCAAATAATATATGACGCCTGGCCACAACGCTTCCCAACTCTTCATGGTTGTAATCCCTTCATAAGTCAGTTTCAAATATCACTTCATACAAATATAAATACTCGCATACCATACCTAGTTTTTCTTAATATCTAACTGTAATTATAGTAAAGTTGTTGTTATGTGTGTTGTGTCTACACTATGCACTTACGGTCAATAAATATTGACGCGGGATCACGAATTGTTTATTTGCAACGTGTGCTAGTCTGCAGAGTCGGACTCGAGGCGATTTCACACGATGTACATTAACGCTTTTCTGGAGAAATTTCAAAGGTGTAGTTAAAAATCTACTCGCATTTAAATTAGTTACATAATTTTGAAAATACGTTTTCTTCAGATTTCTTCAGGGCTTGAATTCTTAATTGGAGTATCTGACAACTTTGACGTTAAATTATATATCATTACCTACACTCTTTACCTGAAAATAAACATCAGTTTTCAATTAGTTACATGGTTTTTAACGAACTATAAATATTACTTAAACATTAAAGGATGAACCTGGAATAAAGTAGTGATCCTTAACATTTTTTACTTTTTTCCAAATCTTTATCTTTAATATATATATATATATATATATATATATATATATATATATATATATATATACATATATATATATATATATATATCAATTTGCTTCATTGTCCTTAAGTTATTCCTTATTATATCAAAAATGTGACTGCGCCTGCTCATTTTTCTATATGTCTTATTCAATCAAAGTTAAGTTGAACGGTTAAGGGGGTTCGCTACTACCATTTGAAATGCTGTTTAGTAACAACATTAAAATCGTTTTAAAACATCATTTTCAAAATAAATAAAACATTGTCAAATTGTAGAAACTACGTAATATCTCTATCTAATGATAGATTTTTAATTTTTTTGTCCAGTTTTATTATTTTATTCATTTAAAGTTTGCTTATATTAAGCAAATAGTACCAAATGTTTAAAACAAAATTTAAAAAGTATATTATTAGAGACGCAAAGTTTCATCATTTTCGTTCAAATTAATGTTAATTTTGTATCAATTATTATAAAAATTATTACATTTTTAACGGTATTACAAAACATTTGTCGTAAAATCTGCCGAAACCTTGCTTGTAGCACTACTGCCGTCTACAACTACTAAGCTCCACCCCTGTAAAATAATGCACAAAAGTTCATTATTTCGTTTGAAAATAAATTTGGGATATTTGATGTCAATCTGTCTAAGATTAGGGCTGTATACTAGCTACTGTAAATCCTGTGAACAGGAAAAAATTCATAATTTCATGTTGCACATATAATTTATTTGACCGCCTGTATATAGTAGATTAAAAGTTTATTTTAAGAAGTGGGGGAACGATTTAGCGTCAACCCACTTGCTACCTCGCCCTTTACATTTTCAAAATCTTAGAATCTTTAATGGTATAAGAATGGCAGTGAACCCCCTTAAAAATGTTTATTCCAGTACTGGTAGTTCCGCATCAGCCCATCTTTTGTTTTACATGACTGAACAATCTTGAAATGTCAACATCGATCAAGATTATAATAAGAGTTTGGCGCGTGATTCTATATTTACGCATAATACTACCTGAAAAAAATAATCGTGCAAACTTTAAGATGAATGCAGCACTACATAGCATGTTACCTTCACAAATTACATAAAAACTATTTTATATAATCTTAATCGTTAAGATTTTTTAGTAGCGATCTACTGATAGTTTAGTTCTAGGATATCAAGTCAATTATAAATTATTTTTCCTACGACCACTGTTAAAAATAGTCTTTTTAACGGTTGCTTAGCAAGTTAAAAATAACAATTTATAACACAGTAAATACTTTTAACACGTTGTCATTGACAACGTGTTAAAAGTAATAAACAAATTTACTTTTAACAGCACTTATGTTCAGTTGTTCATAACAAATACATCATGACCTGTCATAAATGTCATTCTATATTTTTTATTTACTAATATATAACTAGGGTCGTAGGAAAAATAGTGTATGATATTTGTGTTAAAAGTGATTTTATTTCGTTCGTGGGGTTTGTACACTCGGCTTCGCCTCGTTTCAAACTTCCCCACTCACTCATAAAATGTCACTTTTAACACTTATATCATAAATAACTATTAACATTTTTTTTTACTTCATCTTCATGATTTATAAATCAATAAAAGGGATCAAGAAAAAACTTTAAAAAATATAGCTTATAGGTCTTTAGCTCCAAATTTTGTTTGTACAGCCGAAATAATCCAAAAATACCCATTTTCGGGTCCAAAATTTTTGTTTTTGAAAATAGTCCATTTAGATAGAAAACTATGCGCTGATTCCAAATTTTCAAACCGAATTGAATTATCTCTTCCCGTTCTCGAGATATTTGAGTTCAAAGTTATACCTAAAAAATTAGGTTTTTTAGGTATACCTCTTAAATGGTTAGGTTTACGACTTCGACGACCTCACCAGTCGATTCTACGGGCAAAATTACATAAGTGTACCAATTTTCAGATTTTTATCTCAACAGATAGAATTTCTAGAAGGAAAAAACTGAAAATGGCCAAAAATCGAAAAAAATCGCAAGGGGTTCATCAGGCATATTTTTCGATTTTGGCCATTTTCGTTTTTCCTTTCTACAAATTGTATCCTTTGGAATAAAAATCTAAAAATTGGTACACTTATGTAATTTTGCCCGTAGAATCGATTGGTGATGTCGCCGAAGTCATAAACCTAATCATTAATGAGGTATACCTAAAAAACCTGTTTTTTTAGGTATTGCTAAAACTCAACTTTGAATACGAATATCTCGAGAACGGTAAGAGATAATTGAATTCGGTTTGAAAATTTGGAATCAGCGCCTCGGTATCTACTTAAGTCCAGACAATGACAAGTTTTGGAGAAAAAAAGTTCCTCGGAGAAATTTTGGAATTTAGGTTTTTTCGATTTTCTCATTTTTCACCGAATCGTTCAAAAGAACGTATATGCGGAGAATACATTTCTTTATGTAACTTTGCCCGTAGAATCGACTGGTTTAATCGTTAAGATTGTATCTCTACACATTTTTGAGATATGTTCAAAAAACACACTTTTTTGAGGTGCAACTTTGACAGCAAATATCTCGGGAACGAAGAGAGATATTTAAATTCCGTTTAAAAATTTGAAATCAGCCCAATAATCACTATCAATTTTGACTATTTTCAAAACTCAAAATTTTGGACCCAAAAATAAATATTTTTGGATTATTTCGGCTATAAATGAAAAATTTTATGGTGAAAATCTAAAAATTATAGTTTTTCATGTTTAACTGTGATTGGAAATAACTTGGAGATGTAAAAAGATTTTAATTTTTAATTGGAAATATGAATTTTTAATTTTTTACTGATCCAGCAGTTAAATACACAATGATTATAAACTCAAAATTGAAAGATTTTGTAAAAAAATACTTCATTGACTTATGTAAATACAAGACATAAACTAAAACAATAATTCAACTCACAGACTAAAAAAATAATGGTTACAATTAATATAACTACCTACAAAAATATTAACATATATTATAAAACAGTATGGGGAAAACTAGCTTAAAAAAAATGGTAAAAGTTATGAAGCAATTTATCACAATATAGTGTTGTTTACCAGTTCTAATAAACGGTAAAATCAATTTCTAAATCAAATTCTAGAAATGCAATTGTCCAATGAAATATATCTTTCAATACAACTGATCGTATAATAATTAAAATCTAACACATACCCACTGAAATCATTTGATAAAGTTAATCTGAGTCCATATTTCTTATTTACTGTGAATTGCTCTCTAGTAAAAACGAACATCATTGCATAAGAGGTAAAAATGAGACATGAAGAAATTGCTTTCCTCATGTTTGTTATATCTGCAAATTGCTTTCGGTTAGATAGCATCTAACTAATTTCAAATTAAGTCCATTAGTGACAGTGAAATATGGACTATTGACACAGACACACATCCACTGCATAACGTGCATGAAATTGCTTTACTTTAATGGACATTTTTCCTGCTTTTCAATTATGAATTATTATTTGTTTGTCGAAGGGAATGATTTGCAATTACCTTAGCAATTTATGTACCCAGTTACATAACTATTCTTAAAATTTTCTCTTCAGCATATGTGTACGTAATTATTGTTTTCTCTAATAAATCATTCTTCATATCATTATTTTAGTATGGTTAAAATAAATTAAAATTTAATAAGCAACGATGTTGTGCCATGTCAAATTACATTTATTTTATTGAGGTTTCTCAAAATATTATATAAACATGAAATTTTATTAAATTTGTCGTTTGATATGACGCAGCATTGTTGCTTATTTCAGACATCTACTCTTAACAACTTTGTATATACAGTGTGTTCCAAAAAAATATTATCCTGTACAATATGGTGAGGTTTTTTATATGAATTATTATAGAATATATTTTAGTGAAGATATGAAGAGCTGTGGTAGCGAAGGACAGATCCGCTTGGACTGATTTAGTGTAAGAGTTTATTATCGTTTTGAGTCATCGCAGCAGTATGAAGTAAGAGCTAATGTTTATAATCTTCCAAACAGACTGAAGCGCAAATGAAACGTGACCCGAATTCGTGCGAATATCAAATCTGCTGGTTGTGTGGTATTCTTTTCTGCTCGGCCGTCGAAATCCTTGGCGTCCGAGATTTCGTCAAAACTAATTACACCGTTTGGCCGGCATACTCGGCTGTGTTAGTAATTGAACCGTTTATTGTAATAGCGTAAATAGCAATAACTAAAGGATATGCACGGGTATGTAATCACCGCCTGCTAGATCGTTCGTGTGTGCGAACATTGTAATTTATAAATAAAGATGAAGGGCGTTATTTTGCCGAGAGAAAGGTTCTTGTTGCAGCAACCACTGTGTCTTTATCTCGCAGGAATGCTGCGGCTAAGAAGATTATCTTACCACAAGAAAGCACCTGTAAATGTTATTATATTTTAATTACGAGGATAAACATATATATTATCATTTACTAATACAAATAGTAAACATGTATTATTTATTTATTTAAATGCATACACATAATCATGCTGATTTATTCGCTCATATTTATTGTCTACATACTCTTGCCCATATTATTATAGAAATCATTTATATATGTTGAGGGCCTGTATAAAGAGTCTATAATGAATTTAGTATAAATTGATTTAAATGTATCTAAATGTCTATTTCACTACCAATATATCTATAAACTTCTTTTAAGATTCTACTACGTTGACGTTACAATACCCTTTTCCCAAATTTATAATATTTATTTTCTCGTAAACTACGATTAATAAATAGATTAAAAAAAAATTAAAGCAAAAATGTTTTAAAATAAAATACATCAAAATCTTAATAGGAATGTAACAAGGAAATTTACTAAAATGTATACTAATAAATATATTAGAACTTTATCCTTATGAAATTAAATTATAATCTTTAAATGAAAATAGTGATCTTTAAAATGTTACCTTTAGCTAAATAAGGTATTGTTAAATCAACTTGAACTGATTGTTCTTTTAATATTAAATCAGAACATCAAAGTTTATTGTTTATTGATTGCATATACTCAGGTAATAAAATGTTACAACAAAACGTGATTTCCTTATTTCAAATATGGAAATGAAGATTAAATAGAAAATGAGATTTAATTTTAAAAATTCATTAAATAATGACAACGAATACATTTCAAGGCAAGGTGAAAACAATTTGTTATATATTTTATCTTGGAAAGACAAATAATTTATGATGTTTATCATCTTAGTTATGATTTATATTTATTATATCTATACAACATATTCAGAAGTTTACACATGAAACTATATAATAGTTTTTTAGGTACATCAACAAAAAGAAAACATGTACTCTTACTTTAAAGATTAAAAATTAATTTTAAATTCGTGAACGTTGCGGTTAGAACATCAAAAAGTTGTTACGAAATTAGCGAAGAAAGAGAGGATTCTTTTACGAATGCCGCTTCGATCCATCAATAATCAATCAAAAACTATTGAAAATAATCATCTGACATCTGAAAACCGACAAATGAAGAAGATGCTGAAACAAAATTACTGTTGACATCTAACAAGCTTGGCAACTTATTTTTCTGTTACATGGTCTGTCATTCGATACGATAATTTTACCACGAAATAATTATATGAATATACAGATAGTATGCATGTTTATTCCTGATATGATCTTAGTTAAGTTCAATTAATGAGCAGTATGTTAATTAGTTACAAACATGGAGACTGTCGTAATAATTGTTGTCCATGTTTAATGAACAAGTTTACTATTTTTAATTACTATTTCCTTCATTTTTATTACGTCACAACATTTGTAAATAAATAACAATAAGAAGATCTAAAAATAAAATTGAAAGTCAAAGAAAATAGATGAATCTCAATAACAGTTTCGCAATAAAATATTACATTGACATTAAATTATTAATTAACGTCAGTTCTACAAAGTAATACTTATTAAACAATCATATATAGCTTTATAATTTAAAATAAATATAATTGCATCCTTCGCTTGCATATAACTCAGTCATTTTAGCATTAAATCGTGATGATTCGAGTTTTTTTAGAATAAGTAAAATATGGCTCTAATTTACAAAGCTGTATTTGTTTTTATGGAAGCAACCTTGGATAATCGTGTGTCTGAAACTAAACAGTTAACTTTTGATTCCTTAGGAAAGTATTTACTGTTATGATATGATAATTATTGTTTCTTCACTCTATAAATATACTTATTTATGTTGGGAAAATTACGAGTTTCTTTATGTTTTATTTAAATCCGTTAAGAAAATTTATATACAATTATTATGTAACTAAATACTTATTTCAATTTGAAAATAAAAAATGTTTATTTTCTTATAAGCAGGGCATGTAACAGAAAAAAACATTGGTTAACTGTTAACTCATATTGAGAACGTTAAAAAATAAGGATTTTATTTCGAAAACGGTTTTTAAAAATTAGAAACCGGTTTAAATCGGTTAGTAAAAAAAAATAAAAAACAAGCAAACACGAATATTCACAAAAATTCCTAATATATTCAGAAAAATGTAACTCATTTTTCAGTTGTAAACTTGAAGCCTATTAAAGCTGACAAATAGACTACTCATTTTTATGTCTCTGTGTAAATTGTAGAAACTGTACAAATATAAAAAAATCATAACTCCTAATCTATGTACTATTTTGAAAATTTGTGAAGGAAAACTATGGTTCTTTCTCATATGTCTACTATATAGATCTTTTTTTAATTTATAGAAATTGAAAAAATGAGGACAGGCGTCCTCTCTGTATTTATATCCTTTTTAATGTTTTTAATATAAATATAAATTTAGTTAAAACGACTTACCAACGTTATCCACAGTTAATTAAGTTTAATATGATACTGTATCCCAGTTATGGGAGATTGCATTTATTCCAGTACTGACCTATCCTCACGCTGACAATCCTAATAGATTGTGCAAATCCATAGAGCACGATTCCCGGTCGAGATCTTGGGATCAAATCTTTCACAGTTGGACCGCCCGCCGCTCGGAACGATCGACGCGATTTACCGTCCTCTCCATCCTAGAGACATCTCGTTATTAATTGGATGACTTAACATTTCCTTTGCTCTGGTAAAAGCTCAGCGCGAATGCTTTTCAATTATCTTGCGCAATTGTTTGGGTTTGATTGTTGTTGTGCCTCTCACGGAGATAGCGATTGTTCGGCGAATTTGCAGCTGATTTCTTCACCAGTGTTTTTGGAATTTGCTTTGTCTGCAAGGTGTGAAGTTGTACTTTTTAACTCTGTAATTGATTGGAAATTTACACAGAACTCTCTGCAACTATTCGCGGAATTTGTTTCAATTAGTTTCTCATCTAGATAAGATGCAACAGATTACCTTTCCGACAGTTTTACGCAGAAATTATCAAATGCCACGAAAACGAATAAACCAACGTTATGATTAAATCTGTGGTTTTATTTTCATGAAATCAAGATAATAATTCTATATACAGTCTAACCAACTAGTCTCCGTACACACATATTTACACTTTGTTTTTGAAATATATGAACCACCCTAAAATATACTGAAACTTAGTAATTGTTTCAGATGAACCACAATAAACCTTTTTAGATCTGATAGATTAATTATTGTTTAGAACAGGACGAATGAACAAATGAAAACAAAGAAATTATGTCCAACAGTGAAATATGGAGGAGGATCTGTGCTTGTATAGGGTTGTCTCAATGCAGAAGAAGTGGGAATTTTATTTAAATATTTTAAAAGATAATTTGTAAAAATGTGCTGAAAAATTTAGTTTTAGGGATTCTTCAATTTTTCAACAAGATAATGACCCGAAACATACTACACATAAACTGCTACAATAGTTATTGTATAATTGTACACAACAATTAAAAACGCCTCCACAGTCTCCTGATATGAACCCCATTGAACATCTCTCTGATTATTTAAAAAGATGTGTAAAACAAGACGCCCAAAGAATATAAAACAACTACAACATTTATGGTAGAAATATGGGGTAAAATTGACTCCCAAACTCCAAGAAAATTTCAAATAGTAGTAGTGACAACAAATATTCGTAAAAGTTTTCTAATAAATTCATGGCTCTTATTATATTACTTTTAACTAAATATTGGCTACTTTGGGATTTGAACTACAGATCTTACTAATTTGTGTGAGAACATACTATTAGTGCTTTTCTTTCTAATTTATTTACAAAAAGTATTGTACTGTGATTTTAATCCAATATTTAAATTCTATAAACATGTTATAGTGTTGCAAAGTATCAATCTAAAAATTATACAAAATTACGGTAATATTGTCATTATAATGAAAATAGCGTGACTATATTTTCTTATTTATCTTGACTTAAGTAATTTTTTCAATAATTATAATGTCAGAAATATATATAAAATTCATTAATTTCATGAATTTTTCTCATATTTTAACAAACAAAAACAATCTTTAATGTTTGGTATAAAAACTAAAACAATTAATAATACTTGACAAGAATAAAATTCAAATTCAACAACATTGACTAAACCATCTGTACTACAAATTTTACATATTAATAAACAAGTCGAGAGATTAATCATATTTAAAAATTGCGAAAGAATTTTAGAGGAACATCTCTAGAGATTTATGAAGACATATAAATGTTTGACATACCAATTAAATGGCCACTTTTGCTTGAATATTAATAATCCTCATTTTTCGTACTTTGCTGACAGAGCGTAATTATAAAATTGTGACTTTTTCGCCAATTAGCATATCAAAATTATATTGTCAGTTCAGTATACTATTTAATTGATAGTATAGTTGCGAAATATAAGTGTTAAAATTAATTTCGCCACATATATCACACACTGTTTCTACAAACTATAATAAAATAGAAAGGACAAAAATACGAATTAATAGTAATGTATGAATAGACATTCACCCCAATTCTGTAAAGAAATTACTAACTCTTAGTAACGTTACTAAAAATTTTAACCAATAGAAATATTTGTAAAAGCTGTCATTTTCATTTTTTATTTAGTGTCTACTATTTTTATTGGCTAATGATGTTAGTAATGTTACTAAGAGGTAGGAACTTCTTTACAGAATTGGGGTAAATAGCAGTTGTTAGGTTAAAAGTTAAACAAAAAACTATTGTAAAAATGAAGCTCTAGAAGCTACATACATCACTCAAAATAAACTATAAATTCTAGGTTACTTGTCCGTTAAAATGCAAGTAACATTGCCTGGAAACAGATAGAATTCTCATCTCTACGTATGTAATTAAATGGTGGGATGCTATTATTATTGATTTTAAAAAATCATTGATTTAAATCACTTGTTCTGGAATTGTTATTTAATATTCCAGATTTACGAAAATTGGGGGAAAAAGATCTTATTCCAAATCTTCGTCGATAAAACGACTTTACTGGTATATTATTTTAAATTTGTAACGCAGAAAATTTTTTCATTAATGTGATTTTTTTTGTTAAATTTACTTTAAAATATAGGAAACATAAATTTTGTCACTAGAACCAGAAGTCGCTATAATTGCTAAAAATAAAATTTCGACATTATAACTAGTTTGTTGTAATAGTCAGTATCGTTATAAATGAATTTTACTGCAGTTTTTTATTGTTTCTTTAAATTGTTACTTATTTTATAAAATGTTTTCTATTCTAACTATTTTCAGAAACTCATTTTTGAAATTATTATATACCGTTTAAAAAAATCAAAAAATCTGATTTTTATATTATTGTAATAATGTTCTACTAACATAAAAGTCAAAAAAATTGTTTATATTTTAAAATGACATTTAGGGAATGCTTATATTAAAATTAAATTAAAATGATGACACTGATAAATTGATAAATAGTATTAAATTTTGTAAATGTTGCTGCTTAGTTTATTAAAAAAAGATAATCAAACATTCAAATGAATAAAAATAAATAATTAAATATTCTAGCCGCGGCAATTTATTAGTTTAAGTTGGAATAGCCAGTTGTCGTTGTGTAAACTATTATATTGATATATAGGTTCCCCACTGCGATGAAACATGATTTAAGAACAGTTTAATGAAATGAACATAATCTTAACGCCCGATACTAACAGAGATTTCGTGTCTCGAGGTGATTATATTTTTAGATTATTATATAATCGTCTTTAAAATTCATAATGCAGGTACCAGATGAAGTGTTTGTGTAATTTATGAAAATTTTCTTATTTACGTGTTATTAGTAGCATAAATATATTCATTGCAATGAAGACGATGTAATGTTATATCCCTAAAGCTAACAACACTATAGCTATAACTTACACTGTACATGAAACATTAAAGTTAATTATTACAATTAATCTGAGTCTGAGCCGAGAAAGAAATTCTAGTTGTAAATATTGCACAAGGTTTATCTTCTCTACAACGCATTACAAATTAATAGTTAATCTATAAGGACGAAACTTTTGTTTTATTAATAATAAATTGTGAAATATCCAAAAGAAGAATATAAAGACAGTTTGAACACAACTGAAGAAATAAATTTAATCAATCGTTTTTAAAAGCTTGCAATTGTGTAATTCATTTTTTACCTGTTATTAATTACTGAGAAAAATAATAATGAATATACTTGCATAATACACTCCAACCTATTAGTTTCAGTACACCAGTAACGTTTTTCTTTGAAATAAATTTTATATTTATTATATTTAACTAAAAGTTTATAATTTCGATACACAAGTTATCCAAAATGAAATTGATGAAGGGAATACTTTATTTTATTATTTTATAGAATTAAAAAAAATCATCTATGTATTTTTGAGGTGAATTTTTAAGAGAAATAATAATTATTATTAAATTTGATATTCTGATAAAATTTTGACGGTGTCGTTTCTGTCGTGGGAGAATATAAATGAAGTAAAATAAAATACTTTTGTTGTTAAAATATAACTGTCGCAAAATTTGTAGTGGGTGGTAATATTTATCATTTAAATCTGCAATATTTCTGGCACAAATTTAATCTCCGTTTCGTGGTGAATCATTATTGATAATTGTCGTATAATAAAATTAAACTTCGTACACGTAATTACCGTTCATTTCAAGTCTCGTAAAATGCGTTTTATATTATTATTTATAGTGTGGTGCGTAAATCACTTATTTTATGAGTAGATATTAATATGATAAACGTATTCTTGTCTCAGGATTATACAATGAAATAAGCTACAGGATCTAAAGTGTCCAAGCTTCAGGATCTGTGATAAAAGTATTTCAATCATAAATATGCGAATTCTAAATGGAAAATTAATTACTTTTATTTATAATTTTATGAATATGGATATTAAATTAGCATTGGATATAATGTATGTGAAGAATAATATGAAATGAGTACCGATCAATTAAAAGTACCTATATCGTGAAAGTACATATTAAACATAATCGCAATAACAGTGAGAATAAATGAATAAATAAAGAGATAACTGTATTCGATCGACGCAAACAACGCGTAGAAATCATCTGATCTGTGATCCAACAGACAGTTTATGAACTCTGCATAAGATTATTCATGTTAACAGTTTTCCTTCGCTTACGAAACATAAATTACTGCAGTCATTATTGTATTTTACTGCTAAGTAATTGAAGATATTTTTATCTGTATAACGAATTTCTAATGTGAGTCATCTTTGTAAATTATTGCAGGAATTTTATTGTTGGTCGTAAAGTCGAATTCACATGGTTATTTATTGTTTACATGTGCTTTATATTTGATTACCATACTGCTAAATGTTTATGTTCAAACATTTTGTACTCTTGGCAAAAAGTCCTTATTAAGCATGAAAAATATGAGAAAAATAATAAAAAATAGCGGTCAGACTCGGTTTACCTTTTAATTGCGTTAATTTGCTTTTAAAGCTAATTATTACAAAATATTTGTACACAAATACACACGCATTTAACCTAACTTACCTTAACCTAACACAACATAATCTAACCTAACCTTACCCAACTTAACCTAACTAACTCTAAACCAAGTTAATCAAACCTAACTTAACTTAAACCAACCAAATTTAACTTCACCTAACGTGATCTAAACCTAACCCAAACTAACTCAACTTAACCTAACCCACTAACTAACCGAAGTTAGTTTAGGGGAAGCACTATACTAAGCTAGATTTGGGGAGGCTTTAACCTAAGTAGGAGGAGGTATTTAGGTTAAAGGAGGTAATAATCTAACTTAACCTAACCTAACCCAAGCCAACATAACCTTATCTAATCTAACCTAAACCATTCAAACTTAATCCAATCTAACCCAACCTAACACGATGATGAAATATTAAAAATATACAAATAAGTTGTTAAAAATTACTAAATAATACATCTACTTCGTATTTCCTATTATAAATTATATGTTAATAAAACATTACATGTCATGTCGATTTCATTGAGTTTAGTAAAATATGGCATATAAAAATCTATAAATGTGTATAATAATTTATTATGATACTGAATAAATACATAATCAACAAGAAATAAATGAAAAATAATTTATACAAAAAATTATTTGACGAATTGTGTTTGGCGTTTGGGCAATAAAAATACAAAATTTACATATAAAATTTAGTAATAAAGTTTTTATTGTTATGTCTCAGTATTTTATACGGTTTGTCATTTTTACACTAATATTTACATAAAAATTTAATACCTAGAAATTTAATGTTGCACTATGGAATTTTAAATGCAGCCAGTTTTTTATTTCTTATCAACTATTATGATCAGGGCCGTGCCAAGGCAGGGGCGAGCGGGGCCCCGGCCCAGGGCGCAAAGTCAAAGGGGCGCAAATTGACGTAAAATGCAAAAAAAAACTAAAAATAAATAAATTTATTATTTTATTATTACCTTTAAGTGTAGTTTTTTAAACTCATACAGAATGCCAAGCTGCGGTGTCTTTTGCCTTTGTATATTGTAAATTTAGTAGAATCGACGTATTATAGCAGATGTGATCGTTAAAATTAGTGGCGGCCGCTAACAAAGATATCGGTTAGTACTTAGTAATATTAAATAATAAAAACGTTTCATTTTCCGTAAATCATTATTTCTCCCGTCAGAGAAACCTGTAGAATGATTTTGTGTGTTTGCGCATTTGATATTTACTTCAGTATTCTATTCTAGCTTTGAATTTGTGTAGTTTATTATTTTTATTGTAGAATTTTTGTTGTCTATTTGGTTATATTTATATTATTTATATTTCGTGATAATAGATTTTTATCTATTTCAAATTAAGTTTTTATCTTGAGTATATTTTATTATATTATTCACTCTCTATTTTTAATTAAATATATGTATATTACTCCAGATATACTTTTACATTCAAGCCAGTAAATAATATACTTGCACAGCCCTGGATAGGTTAAAGATAGGTAATGGTTTCAAAAAAGCTGCCTGGCTCTGAATTTCGAAAATTAAGGAAACAAAAAGAAGAAGAAAGATTAAAATTAGCTAAAAATTTTGAAAAATGGATGACACAATCTTCTATATATTTAGAAAATATTTCTGCCCTTGCTGATGTAAATGCAAGACCATCCACCTCTTCCGAAAGTACTTTTGCCACTGCTGACATAAATGCCGGACCATCTACCTTTTTCAAAAATATTTCTGTTACTGATAATAAAAATCCAACAAATTTTGCTACAGATGATAATTTAATGAAATTTGATTATAATAATCCATCATCTTGACCGGATCATATTGACGATAAATTACGTACTATTTTAGTAGAGCGTGGTCCCGACCAAGGTTTTTGTTAGTTATAAATGTATGTATACAAAAAACTAAATATATGTATCTTAGTATATTTTATATTCTCTTCTCATTATTGTTAGTGAGAAGAAGTTGGGGCGCAAATAAAAATATTTGCCCCGGGCGCAAAATTGGCTAGGCACGGCCCTGATTATGATTAACACATGCCTTAGTAATTTTAATTAAGTTTTTTGATATCTAATTAGATTTAAAGTTCAAATAACCGACGTCATGACAGAATTAAGTAATTTTTATGAAACGCCTTGGAGAAAGAAATTAATTGAAATTTTGATGCACATTTCATCGGCTTCATCAAGTGTACGGTTTACGCAGCACTTAAAATACTTTTGTTGGATTATTTTTGCTCATAAACATTAACCTTCTTTGCAACTCAGTATATTATTATTTTTATTGCACACAGAAGCAATTTTTTGTCGTAAAATTTTGAAGTAAAAAACTAAATAAAATGAGAATTTAGTTTACTAAAAATTAAGGACAATTTAAAATAAAACATTTTCGTTTATTTTTAAGACTTGTTTTTTTTCATCTTATGTATAAAATATTTTTTACTTTTGTTAATAAGTAATACAGAAACATCAATTCAAATAACTGTTGAGAGTATTATCTTCTTTTCTCAAAATCAGTGAAGTAATCATCAAGATACAGAAATGTAAAAATATGTGAACAAATATATTACAGAAAAATAAAACACCTGTCTATTTTTAAATCGATTCATTATTTATAAATAAATATTAAAAATTTGGGGAAAGAATATTATAATGTTACCATGCTGACGTCACAAATATTTTCTCCAAAACATTTAATAGCTAATATCTATCATCCAGATTCATAAAATGAATTATCCACTAATCAGGATTAGTTATAAGCTTTGTTAACATCCTGAAATGTCCAGGCCCAATTCTTAAAAAGAATTAAGTACATTATTTAGTTTCAATAAAAGTTCCACTAGTTTGATGGAATTAGCATTATTTGTACAAGATTATCAGTATTTTCAATAATACAGAAGAATGCTTTGCGCATGCGTGTAATCAAAGTATTTTATATCTAGGTTGTCAAATATCAACACAAATCTTCCTCTGTATCATTAAGAAATGCTGATAATCATGTACAATTATTTCTAATTCCACCAAACTAGTATAATTATCTTTAGAACTAAATAATATACTGGAGTTAAGTTTGACATTTCAGGATGTTAACAAGGGGTATATCTAATCCAGGTTAGTGGCTATTTTTTATTAATCTGAGTGTAAAATACTGCAAAGTAATGTTTACTTTTTATTATTATACCGAGAAGGTATAGTGATCGTTGTACCTCAAATTCTCCAACAATTATTAAAAATAATAATATTTGCTATGATTATACATTATACTGCGTGGTTTATTGAATATTTTGCAACTGTGTGTCCATTAGAATTCAATCAATAAAACTCCCTTAACAGCTCGCGTTGAACAATAGTCTGAAACGCAAGTAAAAGTAACGTTCCCACATTTATCACGATTAAAAAACTCCACAGTCCGCCTCTGTCGGTATGTGGAGTGGGCCGTTGCAGCACCAACACATCCACAGCTCCAGCCATTGTCTCGCAAGATGTTATTAGTGCAAAATAAAATAGAACGATGTTGCGAACAGGTGTGGCGAACAATAGACACGTTATGTAACGAGTCGGCCGGTCGAACCCTCTTCGCTGACTCCGCAAGGAGGACTGCCGACTTGGTTGCTGCGTGCTGTACGCGAAGTCCGTAAACCGCTTCGCCAGTCCCGGAATATCGGGATTTGGAGAAAGACGAGCTCTGATTTTGTTTTGTTGAGTGATGGTTGCTTATTAGTTATTGTTTTAATGTTTTCTATTGTTTTTCAGTTGTTTTGTTTTGGCTATTAAGAGCGATCTAGTTTCAGGCTTTAAAACTTTTTTTGCACAATAGACAAATAGTAAAATGTAATTTTGTAGAAAGCGTTATTAATTTTATTTAATTAAATATATAAATAGATGGTTACTGTACTTCCTATTTGAATATTTTTACTATCGGAGAAATCACTTTGAACGTGAATATATTCTATAATAATTCATATAAAAAATTGTGGTAAACTTTAAAATGATCATCATTCATTTCTTGATATACAGGGTGAGTCATCGAAATACCCATCTTCGATATCTCTCTTGTTAGAAATTCAGCATAAATTAATTAACAGAATTTATTTGTCCACTCAAGGAGCATAACGTAAAATTATTTTCACATATACCTACAGGGTGATGTATTAAGGCTTGGCGACAATTGTTTGCCTTTTTTTAAATGGAACACCCAATATATTTTTCTTTCTGAAATTAATAAAATATTTTTAGATTTGTGGTTTTACATAACATATTTTAATTTCAAAACTGTTGACCTGTTGAGTCAAATAAACAATTATTATGATACAATATATAATTATAAATATACTGTCTAAATGTATACTTTATAAAGAATAATATACCTATGTAAAAAAATTTTTGGCCATATAGTTTAAGAACAATATTAAGTTTAATAAGTATGTAAAAAAAGCTGTATAAATTGCTTATCACTTTGAATATATGTTTTTTGGTATTAAAATTACACTATCTAATATACTTTTGTTTTTACACATATTAAAGAGGAATACTGAGGCTTTAATGTGATGTATGAATTTTAAAAATTGAAAGTACACTGTAAAATTTATTGATGTTTATTTCCGATTTCTATTTATGTACAACAATGATTATAATTGATTAATTATACGTTGAAACTTAATTATACTTGAACATAAATTTAAAATTGCTACTGAAATAAAAAATGAATAATATCAATAATTTGAAAAGAATTTGTGCGATGTGCGAAGGCCATTGAAATTATTTAAACATTTACTAATAACCCATCACAATCATTAATTAAGTCCAAATCTGCACCTTCAAATTTAATTAATATTTTCAATTAATGTCTTCATTTGCCCCTTTCAATGAAAGTATTCTCCGGCACTGGAATTCACAGATAAATCACACAACATCCGGGTACCGTATTTGGCAGCTGCAGGATTTAACATTAATGCTCTTTTATCTTCAAAACTCCTTTATCTCTCAAAGTTAAAATTAAAAGTGTTTTGTTGTCAAAGTGTCAAAACCGCCTACGTCCTTGCGTGTGAAATTTTAAATGAGTCGGGAAGACAATGACAGATTTGAGTAATTATGACTGACATGTCAAGTACGGTGGTATATGATTTGAAAGATTCGGGTTTAATTGGTTGACTCATTTTAAATTCGCTATTAAACGCTTGCTGAATATTAAAAATCTAGTTTTACGCTTGACATTAGCATAATTAAATTATATTAGCCATTAGAAAATTGTGCTTGTATAATGTTATTTCATACTTTGCTATGTGTCTTGCATTTAAATATTCATAAATATTTATTATAATACATCTACAATAAATGTTTACCCAGGAATGCTACATTTATTTATAAACAAAAAATAAATATCTGATGTGGCTATTACATAACCTCTCGCCTGTCCTCTTTATATATTTTTTCTATAGCAGAAGTGTAATTTTATCAACTCAAAATAGTGGATAAAGTAGTACTTTAACCGCAAGGATAGATAAAGTAACACTTTAACAGCAAGGGTAGATAAAGTACTTTAACTTGTGTTTATTCGCCTTCGTCTCGTTTTGTAATTTTCGCATGCATTAAATAACTTACTTATTATATAAATAGCTATTATTTTGTAAAAATAAATTGTTTACAATATTTCAATTCAGTAACAACTTATTGGTTATTTAATTCCTTATTAATGCCCTTAATTTAATTAGTATGTTTAGTTATAACGTGTAAATCAACACTTATAAATTCAGTTGTTCTCCAGCATTCGATGTGAGCTTATTGTGTATATCACTAGTGTTTTGTTTGTGTCCTGGACATTAGATCTAGTGCATTAGAAATTCAGGTGAGATAAATTAGTGGATTATGAAGTTATGATACAGTTTTGAGACGCTGAGAGCATTTGATGAATCCGTAGTCATATTTAATGAATGAAGCAATATGAAAATTTTAGGCTGTGGTAACCTTACCCAGGGTACCAATGAGTTAAGTAAGCAATGTTGTGCTGTAGTGGTCAAGCAAAAACGAGATTGTGTATATGGGAGTGTTTGAATATCCTTGCCAGGATTTGTACTTATGTGTTTTATTTTTTTTAGAATCCAGGACGAGAAAGGAGCAACAAGGACCCTGTTATCCTAGCCGCTTTAGCTACGGTATGTAATTTATTATATTATATAAATAAATATAGGATTTAATTAAATACGTTGAATATCGGTGTGTACGGAGACTAGTTTGTGTGTAAAAAAAGAAAAAAATTCTTTTGTACTATTTTTCAGGAAATAGTTATACTTATTTACTCATCATTTTTTGTACCTATTCATTTTTGTTTGGAACAAATTATCTCATTAGTAAAGAAAATATGTTTAGTAACGAAGACCTTCAGTTGAATGTATTATTGTGAAACACTGTACAATTTAGATACATATTTCCATAATTAGTGAAAAATATTAATAATTATTATTATTTATCCTTTTTTAGTAAAGACTCAACTTAAGTAAATGACTCGTCCACTATTAAAACAAGGTTATATCCTTGCATTATTTTATTTTTCTTCTTTGTGTGTATTTTCATAAATTATTTTGTGAAATAAATATGTCTTATTTCAAGAACACAGTAGGAAAATAAAAATCACTTTGAGGAGATAGTAACATCGTAGTAATAATATATATATATATTTTTTTATTCATTCTTTCTTTTCCATACAATAATTCGTCCATCTAATCTACAAATGATTAGTGTAGTTTATCTGAAACAATTACTGAGTTCCAGAAGGATTCAGGGTGGTTTGTGTATTTCAAAAACAAAGCGCAAAGATATGTGTACGGAGTTGGTTTGAATGCATATCCCTGTTACATAAGATCTATAAAACCACGCGTAGAAAATTTAAATGGATGAATAACCAATAAGACCATAAAAATTAAAATTAAATTTTATTTCTCCTAACAAAAAATTCACCTCGTCAACAGCTGCAATTAAAAAAATACTTATGCAAACTGCAATTCTATGCTAATTCTTCAAACACAAATAACAACTTACCGTCAACTATCCTTTTTGATTCTTAATTCGCTGCTTTATATTCACTGTAAACTCTATAAAAAACTCATAAAATTTTATTTCTTCTTTTTCACAAATTTTTCCGCTGGTTCTACGGTGTTTATTTCCTGATGAATCAATTATCGGTTTGTAATCGACTTTGGCTTCCATTGTAATTCAATTTCGATTGGATTGTGATTGTTTCAACCGGAATTCCTAATAAAAAAGATAATGAGATGCAACTTGAAACGAAAAACGAATAATTCTTTAACGACTTTCTTAAATCATCTCCTTTGTTTTACGCAAATTTTTATATTATTCTAACACGTCAGTAAATAAAGACTATATTCCGCTATATTAACTGCTAATTCTATTTTGACTTGCGAAATTTAAACACAAAAACAGTATTATTTGCATAGCATTTTATAATTTCGTGGTCCATTTTATTTGTCACTCTTATAGATTCAAATCAAATATAAATGATATAATAAAAATTTAAATTAAGTAAATCTGTAAATTATACAGAATCAATAGGTATGAAACGAATGGAAGTTGTAAAATGATTAGCCGTAAAATGACCTCACTTTTAAGTGAAATAAGTTTAAATGAAGTGCAGCAAAATATGAGTATAATTTAGCGTACAAGGAAGTCATGTGATGTTCACCTCAGATTTTTTTTTATTTGGTACCATACTTACCTTATACATATAAACAGAAGAAATTGATGCTTCTCGATATATGTACGAGTATATTGCATGAATTATTTACATTATGTAAATATATTTGTCTCAGGACTACTGTAAATATAAATAGGTACATTAGAATATAAAATATGATTAATAGAACAATGGGTATATTGAAAAATCAAATTTTCATATATGAGTTATAGTTTGATCATAAATACACATATAATTATATTACGAACAAATAATAATTATGTATATTATCTTGTCATTATTAGCATAAAATCGATAAATATTAATCGAGTGCAATTAAAATAGAGTAAAAATAGTTGGAATAAAGCCATAAACATGGAAGTCTTGATAAACAACATGTAGACGACAAGCCGCTTGTTTTATGTTTATGTTAATGTCATCCATTTATCCCGCGTGACGTAGCTGCTGCTCCCTACATAACCTGCAATCACGGCATCTTCACGGAGGAAATTCGTTAAGGCGCGGACATCAAAGACCTACCGGCCGACGTCATTTTCCCTACTGATACCTATCTTCGCGAGGCCTTAAGGAATCTGAATTATTCAATAGAGATGTCTTGTAGATTCCTAGATAGCCGTACGGGTAACACACTTGTCGACGTTTTGCCGAGGGTTGATAAAAATATTTTGCTTTTTATTTTATCCTGTATTTCATGAATTAATAAACCATAAAGGAATAGGAGACAAATATCATTGAATATGGGAAATTTAATAAGTAATATTTACGTCCAATAAAAAATCGGCTGCATGACAGACGCGTACCAAAAAAATGATTAAAATATTGTTCAGGCGATATTGTGTTTAAAAACTTAATGTCCAAATAGATTAGTGATCAAATAACTGACGTCCTTCACCATATCAAAAATCGATTGCAAAATGTAGTTAGATGCAGAATAGTGTACAATCAGCATGGAGCTTGAGTCAGCTCTCAATGTTAAGACCGCAATTTGGATGCATTAGGGAAAATGATACAGTAATTATGCAGGAGGCCGGTATCTGCAGATCTGATGGGATTTTTCTGTCGAGCAGTGATGTCGTGACGGTGAAATCGACTACTTCTGCTTTGAATTCTATTAGGTTCTGTTACGGAGATGGATGGAATTAGCTACTGCCATAGTTATATAGAAACTGGTGAAACAAAATAAAAGATCTAATAATATACAACAAAATAATTGATTAACTGGTTTAAAAAATAGAAAAAAAGATTTTTCTTTAAAATAAATAGCTATTTGCGTTTGTGGAAGTGGAAAGCTGTTTTTGATAATTATTTTTCCTATGAAACATGAATCCTTTAAATTTCATGGCTTTCTCCATCTCTCTCTAATTCTCGTTTCTCAGTGTTACTGTCGCTGCTGTATACCGGGTGTCCCAGCTCAACCGGCACATGGGAGTTTTACATGGGAAATCAGTTAATTATAAATAGTATCTCCCCAGTGCAAGATATTAACTTGAAATTTTGTATACTTATCGGAGAATATTAATTCTATGGATCACATTTATTTGAAATATACAATTTCGTCTGCAGGGCGAGATTTATTAAATTTAAAATCAAATATTTTCGTTCAAAATCAGACAGCCATGGAAATAAAACAAATATTTATCTGACAGTTTAGTGAATTACCACTGATTTTAATTCTTATTCCCTGTATTTTAATATTATTTAAGTTGAATTTAGTTTCTTTTTGTTAAATAATATACCAATATTACAAAAATATAAATATCTACAATGGCATGCCATTAACTGTCAGAACTGTCACATAGATATTTTCTTTTATTTCCATGGCTGTCTGATTTTGAACGAAAATATTAGATTTTATATTTAATAAATCTCGCCCTGCAGACGAAATTGCATATTTCAAATGAGTGTGATCCATAGAATTAATATTCTCCGATAAGTATACAAAATTTCAAGTTAATATCTTAAACTGGGGAGATACTATTCATAATTAACTGATTTTCCATGTAAAACTCCCATGTGTCGATCGAGCTGGGACACCCGGTATAACTATTCTGTCCTATAATGTAGAATAATACATAGTTAGAGAAAAGGTTTTGGGTATGTAATGTCGGAAGAGAGGGTATCGTATTTGGGAAAGCTGTGGAGTAAATCACCGTAGCACGTGTTGGTGTGTGTGCGGCCCAAGGTCGCGGGATGCTCCGAGTGGTCCACCTTGGGCCGGGCGCCCCACAACCGGAACAGTTAGCGCGTAGCGGACCGCTGGACCAACAACCGTTGTGTCGCGTCACCAAGAGAGTGGGAGTGTGACGATGCATTCGCATCTACAAACACGCTACAGTAAACCATTCGCACTATATAGAAAACTATTCCAAACATTGTTATTTACCTACAATGGGATATGTTACCAAATTTTTATTTTTATGTAATACTAGAAAAAAAATACCTACCCGTATTTTTTAATTCGATTAATAGTTCGTAATTTACGAGAAAACAAATATTCAAAATTTGGGGAACGAAAGATAGTCTGGGAACGAAAGAGATAGTCTAGAAAGAGTATCAAACTTTTAGTTACGCACACTTACATTTTTCTTCCGTTATATTTTCATTAAAATAGTAAAATTATTAAAAAAATATTTTATATTTCATATATCAAACATATATCAATAAAAATTTGATTATTACTTTAGTGATATGTTTGCACCTATATTATCTAGATTAGCTATGTCTAGGATAAATACAAATAGAATATATTTCAATTTGGCAGTTTTTAATGTTAGTATTTGCTTGCGGCAATTATGTTTGCACTTCTCATTTAATTAAAAATTCAGTCAACGAATAAAACAGTAACTAGCAATGAAAATTTGTACATTTTGACAATTTTATAACAAGCAAGGTTAAGTAAATTATATTGTTACACTTTTAATTACAACACAATTAAGTTGTTTCAAAATTAACTATCAAGTAGGTGTCAAGACAGCCAATTTATAACCTTTGGTTATTAATTGAAATTATTGCCGATTTTAAATTGAAATGTTTTGCTTGGGATTATTCACCATTCTTTCACATTTAAAATGTTCCGTCTACGCAAATATTTCAATTTATTAATTGGAAATAATTTATTAAGCATTCTCTAATACCGCAATTAATCTTTGTTTAAAAATGTCAACCGTATTAGTTGAGAATTACATATGTTTCTAGTGAGTTTACAAACGACTTATACAGAACATTAATTTTGTATATTTGTTGATGATATCTATCTAGTATTTCACCCAGGATGGGACTAAGACTTAAAAATTTAATTTAAAAAATATTGTTTGAAGCGTAGATATAAGGAATTTTCCAGTACGGTGCTGGAAACAAATCACACTTTATCAAAATCCCACAAAATTTACTGTCGTCGCAAAAGCTGACGTGGGAGTAAATTAATTATACATGTCGATCTCAAATTTCAATTCTTTATTCAGACACTTGAATATTCAAACATTTTTTAGTACTACACGCTTACGTAACGTTATTTTATAGATTTTAAATTGCAATTATTTTATGCGTTTTCAGAAGATATTGAATATGGTAAATAAAAAATTTGCGTCTATTGACTCAAGGTAACTTGGATCTTACATTTCCTTGACCAAGATACAACTTCTTCGTACAAAAGTTGTAATAATTTACCTTATGACAAGCTAACAAAAAACTGAAAAATATTGTTCATAAATTATATATTTAAATGCATTTGATATGCGCATACGCTTCGTCTAATGGATACATTGTATTTGATAAATAAGTTTCATTAAAGTTTTTTTGTGTACAGAGAATTTGTTAGAACCTCCTACGCATTACAATATACCGTATTGTATTTAAATATTTAGCCTGGGGATACGTTAAGTATGAATAGAGTTTTTGCTGAGTTAAGAAATAATATTTTGAATATTTGTAGACAGTAATTGTTATATTGTGTTAAGAAGAATCTAGCACTTGAGTACTATTGACATGAGTTTTTTATGGCCTATTCATAGTACTTTCTTTTTAATTAATGTTTTTTCTTATTAATTATATTTGTGTTAATAATTTGACAGCACATTAAAAATAAAAAAAATATTGAATATTCAGCATTTCATGCCTGACTATCATATTCAGCATTAATTAACATTAATTAAATTTATGTGTATGATCATATTTACACTTCCTTTGTACGCTTTTATGAATGTTTTACCAGGAACTTTATTAGTATGTATAGTACTTACTTGTATAATTTTTTATTATGAATTATTATCCATTTAGTTACAGTAACCACCGTGTAACTTGTAATTTCCGTTCCATCCGCTATTAAACAAAAGTATTGAACAAAAAAATAAATATAAAAAAATCCTTTTTCCTATTTTTCTTATTAATTTACTATTCCTTATATTTCTTTAATCTTCTTGTATCTTACAAAGAAAATAACTCATGTTTTACGTTTTAATTTAAAATGACTGATTTATTTCACAACTGTATATCAAAAAAATAAATCACACATCTATTTTTTATCTGAAAAACTAGAAGTTAAATGTAAATAGTTTTTATATTAACGTGGAACACAGGTCTTCAACATGAGATATCAAAAAATTGCGGATACCTTCTCTTCTGATAAATTTACAGCAAAACTACAATTCATAGTTGTTCAAAATTATTTTTTAATATAGAACATAACTTTATATTAAAATATTTTTTTGAAAATATGTATAATTGAAATGAAATGGAAGATAAATAGGTCATGTATTATTATTGTTTCGCAAAACCAACATTCTATGTAGGCTGAATTTATCATAGAAAATAACGATACTTAGAATAATTCAAAGCAAACAGAAAATACTTGTCTAAATACCAGCAATTACTTTACAAAACACAGTATTTTGCAAGTATAAAATTAAAGCAAATAGCTAGTTTACATATTACAGCAACGTAGTTAATTTTTCACGATTCCCAGAACTGTTTAGTTAAACGTGCAGCTTGTTTCGCCGATCTGCGATAATAAATTGAAAAATTCTAGATTCCCGTAACGCACCTTACCACGGATTTTTCAGATCGTGTAGGATCATTACTATCATTATCGTTATTATTATATTACACCGCGAATCTGAAAATTACACTTTACACATCAAACCTTAGCGTTGCTAAATTGTTTATACATCAACCATTTTCACTATAGTTGCAAATGTCTTTTCAAATCGTACAAATTTACATAAATTATTTGTAAGGAATATGAACTTATTTCCGAATTTCAGCATATAAGTCATGAAATATAAAAACTATCCACTATAGGTTCTCAATTTGGCCAAATTTGGTCACATACCCCATTGCGTAATTATTTTTGAACAGGTTATGTGTTTTCCATGTCCAAATGACTAAATTACTAACCAATAATTAAAAACTAGAATGTAACATTTTGTAAAATATTGTTAATACAGAACTTAAGAACCTATGATTATTTAGATAGATCATTAAGTCCATGATGGTGTTTCTCACCTCAGGTCGACACGCCCATAGTCGTTCGTGAGACGGGGTGCTATTAAGAAGATACGTGCTGCTAATAATTAATAGCGATAAACAGTTTACGGGGTATGAGAAAAATATTCTGCGAGTAATTGGATTATTAATGTGCCTGTTGATAGATGGTTTTATGTATACGTGTTTATTTCTGATCTAAAATTGCCTTGTAGAAACAACGTTTTTACGGTTATTTAAATATGGTTTCCAAACCATAAAACATAACATTGTCAAACAAACTTCATCTGTATCTGCATTGTTATAAATTTTTTTTAACAATTTTCATGGAAAATGGTTACCCATTGCCGTCAATTAAGCCATGCACGAAACCAAGAAGTAGTACAGGCAATGCTGACGATAGCAAGATGTATGCTTCGCTTTCGTATATTGAAAACGTCACAAAAAAGGTAGAATCCTAAGCAAGAATAACATGAAAATATCGTTTTCTCCATATGTAAAAATAAGACATATGTTGAGACAAGGTAAAGACGTCATCCCTCTTCAGTGTTTAGGGATTTACCACATTCCTTGCGTCTGTGGAAAAATATACATCGGTCAGACCGGTAGAACTATTTCTACAAGATTAACTGTACATAAACAATCGATTAGATTGAACCAGCCTGAGAAATTAAATAATAATTACAGAACTAAAATTAAAAAAGTGGTTTTATTTATTAAATCATTTAATATAAATGAATAAATTTCGTAAGAAAATTTCTGAACAAGTTCTCCTTTAAAGTAGTATCTATTTTTATCTGTAGCGTAGTTTTTGTCACCTTTTTTCATTTGAGGCTAGAGGTAAAGGAGTCAATAATAAAGAAGGTGACAAGTAATTTATTCGAGCAGAAGTTTTCAGTCCAATAATCTTTACAGATAATCTACTCTTAGAAATTAGGACATTCTGTCAGAACACCTTGAATTTTGTTTGACAAAAAATGTTACAAACGAAGTAACAATAAACATTTAAGTAAATCTGTAAATTATTCTTCTTCAATCCTAATGTTGAGGATATGAAGTAAGAAAAAATAAATATCTTTGATAATACTGATGTACACTATTGGCTTACGTGTCCGCATAGCATATCATTATCTTAACCGATTGCGTTTTTACGGCGTTAAATTTCTCTGACACGTACTTGAATTTTTTCATGCGTAACTATATCCGACCGAACGTAACTTGATAAGTAATTGATTTAATTAAGTGATTGATATGAAACGCCTTTCATAATTGATTGTAAATGAAAAGGGTTCTTCCTTCATCAAATCAATTAGATTAGATAGAAAAAAAATGTCACATATTTTGATTAGGTACTTATACTTTGAGGATGATTGATTCTTTATCATAAAAAAGGGTTCAAACACATTAATATATTAGCAACGTTCAGAACTTGATTTCGATAAACGGGTGTTAAAAAGTGTCACAAATTTGATTATGTATTTTGACTGAATCAGCACCAAACAGATTATTTCTCAAATTATAAAAAAAAATATTTTATGGTTTTTTGAAGCAAATATTTTAATCCATTATTTTAATTAATTAATTCTTTTTTTTCAAACAATAATTCGTCCATTTGATCCAAAAAGGTTTAATTTGGTTTATCTGAATCAATTTCTGAGTTTCAGGAGGTTTCAGGATGGTTCATACATTAAAAAAACAAAGCGTAAATATGTGTGTACGGAGACTAGTTGTTTTGAGTACATATAAATTTTATTTTTATATCAAACAAAACAAAAAAAGTTGTGTTAATTTTACTTGTATGAACAAGAATTAATTTGTTTTTACACTTACGCATTTTTTCTCTTATTAACCTTAAGGTGAACACATAAATAAACATCAAACATTAGTAACTGGGTAATTATTTCTTTATTTTTTGCTAACAACATTACCAAATTTGCAACCTCATAAACAAAAACTAGCCCAAATAAGTCTGCAATAAATTTAACCCGAAATCTAGTTCAATTATTCATTGAAATTTATCTGTTCCTGGGTCCTAATTTGTCACTGTACACTAGTTTAAAATACTTGCATAAATTTCAATTGGAAATGGTGAATTTTAATTGCAACGACTGCTAGATTCTGTAAGCTTTACTGATAGCAATCATAGAACCTATGCATTGCTTTTTGCACTGAATTCTAATCATGACTGCTGTCAAACTCTTTTTTTAGAGGCCTTGAAACATATCGGAATTAATCAGTTCGTTTTTAGTTGAGAAATAAAAGATAAAATGCTGAATCATCTTTTTTGTTTCTAGAAAAAACTGATGGGTACATGTTAAGTATTTTCTAATGTAGTGATTAGAATTTACCTCAAGATACAATTTTTTGTATTTTTTTACAATTTAGTTGGTTGCATAAAGCCAGTTTTATACTGAAATTTTTAAAGATAAATAGCGAGGAAAACAGTTTCTTCTAACTTTCGTTGTGAGGATATTAATTACTTTATTTATTGAAATGCAAATTTTAAATAATTAGTCTTTTAAATTTTTAAAAACGTCCTAGAACTTTCATCTATATGCATCGTAAGAACTTAACTTTAAATTAATTTTAACCGTGGTGCGTTAATAGTAAACATTTTTATTATATTTCATTTTATATGCAAAATATAACCTTTATATAACTAATAAAAACTTATAGACACAAAACTATTAGTGTAATGCATTTCTTTAATAAAATAATGATAACGATATGTAATGTATTCCAATATAATATATATGCATTTAAAAAAATTGAAAAAATCTTGTATGAAACACATTAGAAAATACATTATTTTGTAACTTGTGTTATTTTATATCCCACTGTTATAGAAAATATATTCGAAAATAGGTTTTTGAAGCACATATAATAAACCTCTGTTTGTACAGAAGATTTTAATATTTTTTTCAATATTTAAGTTTTAAAATAATAGTGCCTAATACATAATTCAAATTCATTTATGTAAACTACTCTTTATTTAATATATTTTTAAAATTCAATATATCAAAATAAATATGTCCTTTGATAGCACTTCAATTGTGTTAGTTCGAGTATAGTGTTAAAATATAGTAAGTATCTAATCTGATTTTTAAAATATGATTATTTATTATATATGTATATAATAGCAACGAGTTTGATATAGCAAGTTGAGTGATTTCATAATACACTCTTTAGCTCTTTATGAAACCGAATCTTTCCAGTCCAATTCACTCGTCATTCTTATTTCCAATCTTCTGAAACATCTTTCCATTGAAGAGCTAACAACATACGCAATTAATTAAACACAACATTTGATATGATCTCATTTATTCCAATATTTACATATCATTTACCTTCATCAATCTTTCACTAACTGCCTTAATTAATATGAACCCACCTAAGTCATGACTTTGGAAACATGTTAACAAGTGCATAGCATCCACGGCTACCCTGATCTCGCAATAGGCTGAGGAACAATTGCCAACGCTATTACCGATCCATGTATTTAATTACCGGTGTAAAAGTGTGAGAAAGGTTAGAGCCGTAATCGGTACCCGTTGTGGTTGAGGTTGATCCTTCGTGGTTGTTGAGATTGGATTGGATTGGATGTATACCTGAAGGACATCACGAGTGTTGGAGCGTTATTGATTTGGAGTTTTTGATTGATGGGTGGCGCCGTTTGTTTCACGCTCAACTGTCATGTTTTTTCTTTCTTTTTTTTTCTTAATAATATATTGGAATTATTTGCTGTTAACGGAATAACAACTAACAGTTTCAATAATAATCGTGATTCTATAGTACCTTTAGAATTATTTTTTTTAGTTAAATTTCATAGAAGTACGTTATGGTATGTGATCTAATTTTTATTTTTACACATATGACACTAGATAAAAATACCCGTTTTTTTCAAATGATTTATTGTTCGTAATTTACGAGAACACAATTATTAAAAATTTGGGAAAAGGATGCTATGTCTTCAGCGTGGTAGAATCATGAAAGAAGAGAAATAATTTTGACCCCCCATTTTCTATTATTTTGCCCATATTAATCATGGTTAGTAAGAACTAAACTAATCTAACCTGACGTAACCGAACCAAATCTAACCTAACCTAACCCAACCTGACCTAACCCAATCTACCTTAACCTACTCTATCCTATTCTAATCCATCCCATCTTAGCCCAACCTAATCTAACCTAACCCAACCTATCTAACCTAATCTAATCAGATTAGGTTAGGTTAGCTTGAGTTAGGTTAAGTTAGAATGGGTTAGGTTAGGTTGGGTTAGGTTAGGTTAGGTGCGCGTATGTGTGTGTATACGTCGTTAGTATTAAGTAGCTTTAAGCTTAGTAAAAACTTTTGCCAAATTTCATCAATATCGGAGGTGATGTAGTAAATGGACAAGTTGACAAGTCCACATCAGATTTTTTGTTAAATACCTACATATAAGCACGTTCTATAAGCTGTCATCTTGCACTTATGCAAATGAAGGCACAAATGTCATGTATCTTGCATCTCCAGCACTGAGGTTAAGCCTGGCGTGACATATGACATATGATGACAAATATAACTACTATAACTATCTCTCAGGGAGATGATAAATTTCGCGGTAATAAATCTGCATGATTACGGTCCTGCAACCTGCAGGCCTGTAATTGGCTAACGGGGAAGTAGCGTGCGTGGGACCGATAGTGTCGATCGCTGCTTTGGAAATGTTTCTATTTTGTTTTCCGCGCCGTCCGACGCCGACTGTTTTGTTGCCTGCGTCCGTGATTTATCGCACGCAGTAGGCGAAGCAAATGTTCATTTGTTTCATTGCTGGTGTTTGTTGAAGATGCATAGCCAACCAAGAAATTCACTGTACTTTTATAAGGAATTATGCATTATTGGCCAATATCATGGCTATTTTTACTTGTGTTTTCATCTTGATTTATTGCCTCGATAATACTTTCATTTTCTTGTATTATCACAGGAATTTAAAATTTATAGACAGATTAAAAGAAGTTAATTCTTCAAGCTATTTATCATTATTTAATAAAAATATCTTATTTATATACGGAACTTGTTAATTTCCAATGACTTAATGAAGTTTGCACACAATCTTTTATATTACATTTTATATTTGCTTGTAACGGACAAACAAATAAAATAATTTACAACACAGCTTAATTACTTAATTCTAAAGAAATGTATATAAAAAAATATCTGGTATTTTTCTATTATTTATATTAGGTTAAATTAGGTTGGGTTAACTAAGGATAGATTAGGTTAAGTTTGCTTAAGTTAAACAACAAAATTAACATTCCCTATGAGAGATATCGCTCTAATGTACTTTTAAAACCAAAACTTTATCTATCCCGTACTTAACCTAAGTGATTTCCGTTGAAGTCGTGCATATCGCTAGAATATTTCAGTTGAACGAAGTTTTCTGAGTTTGTTATAAAAGATTATCCACGATTAGTCGTGGATTTCCTATAAAGAGCAGTAGAGGCAGTGCACAGAGAAGTTGCTTCACATATTACCGTATATTTATATAACGATCTCAGGTTTATAAAACCCGCCGTATATGGATCGAGGTGGCATTGGTTACTGCACGGTTACCTAGCTACCCACTACCTCGTGAAACGTGCATGTGAATACTGGTAGCACGTACGTATGTCACTCGTAAACTTAAGTCTTCTTACCCATCAAAACACTATTTAGATAAAGAATGGTTGCTTATATGCACTATTTATATATTTAAAATGCTGAAAATTTCTTTTCTGATAAAGTTACTGGTATTAATAGGATATACTTTATTTTAATAATTAAGCAGTGTGACCCAAATTCCATACGCGTAATAAAAATATATACCTACTTTATTCCCTTTATATACAAATAACTATTGTTTTTTTTACAAATTATTCAATATTATACAGTAATACTTATTTTCTCAAAAAAAGGTCCATCTCATCCCAACTTACTCTAAATGCATTTTTTTTGCAATGTATTACAAATATTAAATACTGACAAAAAAAATTATTATATAATCTATATTTTTTTTGTATTCATTATTAAATATCTTACATATTCTTTATTTCTACAGTAACAAATAAAAATGTATGTTAATATTTTCAGGAGAAAAACATTTCTTGTAAATTATGTAAAATATGAGTTATTGTATAATAATTGTAAAAACTGATGCGAATGAAATTGATATGAATGTGGGACTAAATTATGCGTAGTTTGATTATGTGGTGCATTTTTCACGACGAAATAGTTCTCTACATTTAAATTAAACGTATCGATACAGCAATTAACATGCAATATACAAGAATTATAAAATAATCTACATAAATTAATTACCTATGAAGTTTATTTATCTGATATATATTCGGAGAAATATGTAATATAATTTACATATAAAATATAATTGAATACATTAAAAATAATAAGAATGAATGAGAAAATAATATGAAAGAAAATAATAAATTCCTTTCTACGCTATTCTTCATTACTTCTCTACTTGCTTGTTGACAATAGTTTTATTTATTTGTTTCATAAAATATACTAGTTAATAAAAGTATATTATTCAATTAGCATGTAATGTGTGCTATTACTCATGAGAATGAAGTTTGTAAATCATTCGAATGAGTAAAAGCCATTACATGCGAATAAAATACTACACTATTCACAAAACTTTATATATGGGATTGTTGTCTTTTTCTAAAATTATATTTAAAATACTTTGTTTATATGTATTAGAAAATGAACTATAAAAATGTGAAATTCAAATATATTTCATCCTTTGTGTCAACTTAATCCTTTACTAAGAATTATCGTGGTTTACAAGCATACTTATTGTGGAACACTGTTAATCAGTACTCATCGACGTTAATCTCTTATTTATAAGTTCCGTTTTCCATTTTTGACAAAGTATCTAAAAACTAATAACCTACCTCAATATTTCATCAGCTGTCAGCTCAAATTATTCTATTCAAAAATCCCACTTTGTATTTTTTATAGCATTATTTCATTCATATTCCATACACATGTTCCTTGGACATAAAATATTAATTTTCAGCCAAATGAGTCGTTGAAGAATATATCATCTTTTAACAGCTTCATTAACAAAACATCTTTCTAAACAAATGGTGGCTATTCACAATTTGAAATTATTTTTTGGTTGGAGAATTTCTCTGTTTATGTGAACATTTGTATCAATCAATAATTCAAAATATAGTAATTAATAATCTTGTAAACAAGGTTTAATTTACATAAAATTTTAATAATCGGAAATAGGTGTCATTAATAATTCCAATAATGTTTCTTTGTTTGCTATGTTTGTGAAAAACAAAAATGTAGACCATTGAAGTTAATAAACAGATGAATAATACAGTGTAATGTAGAGTAGTAATAATGTCTTCTAAATTTTATACTGTTTTTACCTCCCGCCTATTGTATTGTTTTTGGATAAAACATAAAGATTATTTAATTATCTACCGATCTGCATAATTATGTTTATATACAATTTCTGGCTAAATATCAATTATATTAGCTTTACACATCGTTCAAGCTGCGGAATTTCAATAAAATGGATGAATTATTCATGTTTATAAAATTTGACATATACTGTTGAAAAGTATACGAATGAAATGTTTCGTCTTTTAGTAATCGATATGCAGATGTTATGCTGATATTTAATTGATTAGCCAAAGCTTTTGTAGAATGATATTTTCTTCTATATCTCGTAATACATAATGTTTATTATCTTCATTTCGCATTGGTTTTAATCTTCTCCTGTTATTATGTTTTGTATGTAAACATGCACTACTTCTAAATTTTGAATATATTTTTGAAACTGAGGTTAACCTCATGACATTGACAACCTATGTTCGCTATGTTGCATTTTATCTTAAACGATACGGTGCCATATAACAAGAGATATCCATAAATCGCATCTTAGCTGAAACTTACGGTAGATACCCATTTTTATTGTGGCATGAGATTATAGGGAAAATGATGTTGAAACACCCTGTAAATCTAGTTATTCGAACAATCACAGTTATTAAGACGTGACCTCCTTGTAAAATAAATCGCTGTCGTTTAGTAAACGATGTCCATTTGTTTGAAACAACATCCTGTCGCTTCGGCTGGCTGCTATGATCGTAACTTAGAGAACAGCATCCGTTATTGTTTATTGAATAAGATCACGGCGTGTACTTGGTAGCTGCATATACATTACTATCAAGTGCATATATTTACATACATATACATTTCTAATTGATTCTGTATGGCAGTGTTTTCATATGATTCGTGTAGCCGTAGATTGGAATGGAATTTATGTGCGATCAAAGATGGTTAACAATTCATTCGAGATGTTCACTTGTTATTTATAGGAGGAGATGGTGTAGAGATATCGGATCAAATGGAAAATTTAATTTATTGTTTGCTGATACATGATTTAATGATGCGTGAATTATTTAAAAGATTTGCTCGTTGTCTAGAAATAGCTATAACAATAAATACAGCATGTACGATACGCAAAGAATTATTACAATATAAACATGACGATTCTATTAATGCAACACCTTTATATAAAATTAAAACCGAAACCCGGATATTAAATAAATATTATTAATTTCTATACAAACATATACCTATCCTTCGTTAACTCTCAGACAACTCAAGTAGCGTTTATATTATTAATCTTTTAACTGTTGTAAGATATTTTTGTTACCCAACTATTGATTTTTAGAATTGAAAATATAGATGAAAAGTTTTGATGTAGTTATTATTTTTGTTTACAATTACAGAGTAAATTGAATTAGATGTTATAATTTAGCTATAGTTGTTTCGGAATGAGTTATTTAATGATTTAGATTTGGCGAATTATTTAGAGTGTTGAGGAGAAATGAAGCGAAAGAGGAGGTCGTAATGGGAGTGCAAGATTTAATTAGTGTGAGGGATTTATTGAGTTGTGCAGTTGTAGTCCAACAGCACTGACCACCCAAGGATGCAGAAAATAGTTTTCTCCTGATTTATACGCACGCGTTACCATAAATTACGTTGTATCCTTGCCAGAAAAACTTAATTACATGACTTGTATGAATATCATCCTAACCATACAATGTACTCATTAAACTAACACACTGTACCAATGTATTGCTTACCGTATTTGCAAACACCAATAAAGATCAAAAGCGAGAAAATTGCAAATTAAGTGCAAGGAACGCCTATTACTTATAATAGAATTTGGGGAGTTTTTAAAGAGTATGGGTTGTATAAGGAGTGTATAGAGTGCGGGCCCGTATTGAGGCAGGATTGTTGGCGGGACACTCCCACGCATCGCGGCAGCGGGGGCGGCGTATTTCACCCGTGGATAACGCGATAGTGTTCGGCCGATCGCGGCCGGGACGACTGTGCTTTCTAATCACAAAGCGCGTAAAGCCAGCCGTGAACTAACCCATGCCAGGATCGTATCCACCTCGATTCCTATAAATCTATTAAATGAATATAAGGAAAATATCATTCCTTTAGTTTGTTATTGCAGTTCAAAATATTTTTAATTCGTCTCACACCTAAAATTTCCTTCATAAAATTTGTATGACCAAAAGAACAGCTATTTTTGACGTTACTAAAACCGAAACCAAACTTACCTTGATTCACGCATGCAAATATATTCCTTCCACCTTTTTTAAATTTACAATAAAACTATTTCATATTTACTTATTTTATCTTTGAAACTTACTTACATTAAATTTAATATCATATGTCAAATTTTGTGAACATCTGAGTAACTAAACCTAAACGATATATAAAATTATTATAATTTATATTTTTTTCTATCAGCCAGAAGTTCTATATAAACATAGTTATGCAGATTGATAGAAAATTAAAAATCTCGTATGTTGAAAAGTCACACTCGAGAAATTTGACCAAAAACAATACCTCCCTTTTCTATATATTGATAGGCGGCAGGTAAAAAACGAAATGCTAATACACATAATAAATTTTTCATGCACTCAAATAATTTTTATGTAATTTAATACTACCTGTTACAGTAATTTGATATACCGTTTATTTAAATGATTGAGGTAATTCGTACATCATTCCAAAGCAAGAATTTTATCTTCAGTACCACAAATTTGATAAATTGATAATTCCGCTTAATCACTAGAGGTACTTTAGATCGACATACTGATTATTGGATTTCTTATGAAGCTGATAAATTCAAAAATTTAAATGCAACATTAACCAGACTACGGTTATTAAAATAATTGTCAATTTATCACAAATAACTACTGAGATATCTGTACTTACTTGCAAATGACTCAAATTATTCAAATATTTTTTTATGTTCATTTTGTATTATTTATGTAAATATCGTTTATTTAATTTACATACTACAGAGAGCAATTTATCTAAACCTCTAATATATACGGTAATGCATAATATTTACAAGGAACAAGATTTATTCAAAAAACAATTTGAAGTGATTTCATACTGTTGCTTTAACTGGTAAAATGTTTTAAATATCTTTTAGCTCTATAAATTGTTAAATTGATGATGAATTTTCGTGAATTTTATTATAAAAATGTATTGACAAACTAAACTAACAAGTTTTTCTTGAATAATCGAATCGAATTAAAAATAAAATTGTGTCAACATAACTTGGCTTAACTAACCTAATGTATCAAACCTAGCCTAATCTAATTAAACCTTACTATATGATCTAACTTAACCTAAACTAATTAAATAAAATCTGGCCTAATATAATCAAACCTAACTTAATCTAATTTCACCAAATTTAAACTAACCTATCCTAACCTGATCTAACCTAACTTAAAATAATCAAAACTAACTTAGGTTAACCTAACCAAACCTAAAGTTATCTAAACTAACCGAACCTAACTTAACCTAGCCTTATTTTATCCCAGCATTGAAGAAATAGTTACATCATTTATTTGTAATAGAGCAGAAATAAAAACAATTCCAGTAATTATTGTCTATATTATTTCATTTTTAGTTTTTTTTTATTGAATTATATTTTGAAATTCTAAAAAAATGAAAATAGTTTTGGGTAGTAATTGATTTGAGTTGAGAATTTGGAAGAGACGGTCCTGATAGCGTAGGTGGCGCAATCGCATCATGCTGCAGCTTTCGCCACAGTTGATGCTGTACGCAGGAATTGATTTGGCTCTATTATCGATGAAGATTGGAATATTAAAGGGAATATGGTACGCTATGCGCGCCGGACCAGAACTTTCATTGTTTCAGTGTACCGTGGGAACGCGCTGCTGAAATATAGCTAAATAAACTTTCACATGCATGGAAGCATGTTCAACAATCGGACACCGTTCATACTTTATTACCAACGACGCTAATGCTCGCAATTTGGTGCAGTGTTACACCCGTGAAAACAGGCTTCATGCTTTTAAATTTTCCCCATTTCTATTTCCTTATTTGTCGTTACAAAATACATTTTCTGCATCTGTACGTCGTTCGTCCTTACAAAATATACCGTAAGTTTATTTTAACGAGAAACATGCTCATATCTATTGTAACGTTTATTTATTTAGGTGAAGTGTAAAAATACTTGAAACACTAATATTTATATAACTAAGTTTAATAAATTAAATATGAATAATAAAAGATAATAAAAATATAAGTAACATTATGAATAAACTATAAATACTAATTCAAGAATAATGATTATTAACAAAGACTTAAACACTAAGAATATTTATTTAAACATGTAACACTACGCACTATTTATTTATAAAATATTTATTTCCACCAACTATTTATGTTAACTACGCATATTCATATCAGACTATCCCGGTCTTCCTGCTCGAGGTTTATATAGTAGGATAATTAAGACTCTAGACAACAGATATAATAATTAGCGCATCCTATTACGCCTTTTCGCTTTTATTCTGTCGCTTTATTATCTAACTTTTATTTATTTCCAAAACCTATAATCCCGTATAAAAGTTGTGTACTGTTAAAAGAAATCAAACAACAGTATTAAACTAAAAATTATGTTGACAAACGTGAAATATCCCAAAAATTCTCATTTTTGTGCCCAAAATTTTGATTTTAGGAAATAGTATAGTTTGATAGATCTCAATGCACTGATTTCAAATTTTTAAACCAAATTTAATTATCTCTTTTCGTTCCTGAGATATTTTCTGTCAAAATTGCACCGTAAAAAAGTATGTTTTTTGGCTATATCTCTAAAATGCGTACAGATATAACCTTGACGATTATACCAGTCAATTTTACGGGAAAAGTTACATAAAGAAATGTTTTCTCTGCATATACGTTCTTTGGAACGATTTGGTGAAAAATGAGAAAATCGAAAAAACCTAAATTTCAAAATTTCTGCGAGGAACTTTTTGTCTCCAAATCTTTTCATTTTCTAGACTTAAATAGATATGGATACGCTGATTCCAAATTTTCAAACAGAATTAAATTATCCCTTCCCGTTCTCGAGATATTCGTGTTCAAAATTGAGTTTTGGCAATACCTAAAAAAATAGGTTTTTTAGGTATACTTCTTTAAGGGTTAGGTTTACGACTTCAGCAACCAATCGATTCTACAGGCAAAATTATATATGTATACCAATTTTTAGATTTTTATTCCAAAGGATACAATTTGTAGAAAGGAAAAACGAAAACGGCCAAAATCGAAAAAAATGCCTGATGAACCCCTGACGATTTTTCTCGATTTTTGGCCATTTTCTGTTTTTTCCATCTAGAAATTCTATCTGTTGAGATAAAAATCTGAAAATTGGTACACTTATGTAATTTTGCCCGTAGAATCGAATGGTAAGGTCGCCGAAATCTTAAACCTAACCATTTAAGGTATATACCTAAAAAACCCATTTTTTTAGGTATAACTTTGAACGCAAATATTTCGTGAACGGGAAGAGATAATTGAATTCTGTTTGAAAATTTGAAATCAGCGCATCGATATCTACTTAAGTGCTAAAAATGAAAAATTTTGAAGACAAAAAGTTTCGAGGCGAAAAATAGAAATTTAGGTTTTTTCGTTTTTCTTATTTTTCACCGAATCGTTCCAAAGAACGTATATGTTGGTAGAACATTTCTTTCTATAACTTTTCCCGTAGAATCGAAAGGTAAAGTAGTTCAGATTGTATCTCTACTCATTTTTTAAATATACTCAAAAAACACACTTTTTTGAGGTGCAAATTTGACAGCAAATATCTGCGAAATGAAAAGAGATAATTAAATTCTGTTTGTAAATTTGGTATCATCGTACATAATTCTACAAAAAAGTATTTTAAACAAAATTTTGTAAAATTTGAAAATTTTCCAGATAAAAACTCCATATTTTCAAATATTTTCGGGTTTATGCTAAAATACAGCATCAACGGCTTTGGTAATTACTTCCCCTCTTAGTATTACATACATAAACTATTGTATTATTAATTAATAATTTTATAAACTCACTTTTAAAAAGAAGAAATTATATTTTTTGTACAATGTTTTGTAAAGTCAAACGATACGCCAAGAACTGATTTTAATATATACATAAATTTATTAATTATTAGTTGAAATGTATTTCGTATTTGTATTGATCTTCAACTAAAAATAAAGTCCTCTTTTTCATTAGAGTTAGGTATATTTTTACAACAGATACAATTTCAAATAATTTTCTATAAACTGTACACATCTGAAAAAGAATGAAGAAATATAAAATCTAATTATATTTTTAGTTTCCACTGAAACAATTGTTTAACTAAAATTATTCTATTTGGTTTTTAAAGACTGCCGATTTAAAAAGTTTGGATAATGTTAAATAGAATTCGAAATCTGAAATAAAATTATAAAAATATAACATTTTGTAAAATTAATCTTTCCGAATCCCGAATCAAATGTACACCAATTTCGAATGTGCTGAAAGAAAATTTGTAAAATTATATGTGTGTCGATCCTCTAATGAATTATTATGACTAAACTGATTAATGAATCTTCTGAATTTTAAAATTACCGAAAAGAAAAACTGTAAAACAAAGGCGATGTTTTTAGGAATTGCAGCTTAGATATAATATGCAGTATGCACTAAATACGTCTGTTGCGAAAGACAATATGCAATACATGAACAGTTACATGGTTCATTTAAATCCTGAGCTGATTCGTGTCAGATGCACACGCCTTGGGGCTTGTAAAAATCGCACGGTGCTTATTAAGTGTTTTTCCCTTCAAACTCCGCTACGTTATTTGATATTTGTAAACAAAGAATTACATACAAGACGTTTGCCGTTTCTATTGATTACCTATTTCAATGAAAACATGTTCATTAAATATGAACTTTTCGCAGAGAATTGTGTTTTGATGCGCTGCTGACAGCGTATGTAACCCAATTAACCAGTGACAGATATTATTAACAATCCCAGCAAACTGCTTATTAATTTTATACATACTGTAATTAATGTGCGATGCATCTTTAATTATCTATATAAATTATCTGCAACATTATTGATTATTTATGATTAATGTTCCTATTTAAATTACTGTACTGTGACTACATTTCTTGCAATACATCCGTTTCTGCTTGTCAAATTGCACATTAAGTACTATGGTATAATTATAAAAAATTACAGTTTATGTATCCATCCAGGATTATTCAAAATTTAAAAGAATTGTATTATTAAATCTTATTAGTGTTAAAGTATTGTATTACAAATTTTAAATGCAAATGAATTTATGGTTAATTTTACTTGTCCCATTGATATATTCAAGGAAAGTGCGCAGAATTAGAGCCAATATATTGTACAAGAAA
This sequence comes from Stenolophus ochropezus, assembly GCA_035578165.1. Classification (NCBI taxonomy): domain Eukaryota; kingdom Metazoa; phylum Arthropoda; class Insecta; order Coleoptera; family Carabidae; genus Stenolophus; species Stenolophus ochropezus. Next base: position 150,202 of record JAQOWZ010000011.1, on the reverse strand, counting down.
TTACATTCGTATCATACAAAATTTCGTCAAAATCTAATAATTTTTTGTACAAGATATTGTATCATTTCTTATCCTATATATTGTCCCATTTATAGGCTAGTCTAAAACGGCCTTTAAAAGTAAAAGATCTTGCTATTTTTTATATGAAACCCAGCTTTGAGCGAAAATAATTCTTGAGAACCTTCTATCATAAATAACATTTGAAACCATAAATTTTAATGTAAAGAAATGTTTACATTTCTGAGGAAAACGAGCCTAGAAATAACCAGGATGTAAATCAAAACAACGATAAGAAAATGAATATTAATTTTCATCTATAAATCAGCGATATCACATCCACTGCGGCAATTAATCCAATGTTGTACACTAAACAATTATCCGTCACATATAGCGGAGTATATTTTTTGTAGTCGCCTAGGGCGAGGCGCAGTTGTTTCACGAACGCGGATCACAGCAGCTGGGCAGGAAACAATGAAAGTGTTTGATTATGAATGAGAACGAGATGATATCATGCGAACCTCTGACCTTGACACGCGAATTAGCGACCTGTCTAACAATTCAGACTATAACGGATTGGGTTTTTGTGCGGGTATGTTTGATATGCTTGACTTGCTCCCAAGCGAGTTTTACACTCAAGCATATCGGAGGATCGCATAGCGATGCAAAAATAGTGATGTAGCTACCAGAATGCACTATCATCATTAAATTGCTGCCTCTAATGTACAATAATCTTGAAAATAATCATTATTAAAGTTCTACCTATCTCATCTCTATAAGGTATTTGTAAAATACTACCGTTGCCAATAATATTTTAAAAAGATAACACTAGTTTATTGGAACTCATACAGGTAGACATAACGGATATAACATCAAGATTGATTTAAGTTTTTGATATTATTAAAAAAAAATGCTTATAAAAATCTGATGTGAACACCACTACGCTAAATTATATCCATTTTTGCAACACTTCATTTAAATTTATTTATTTGTTTCACTTGAAAGTGAGATCATTCTACGGCTAATCATTCTTCAACTTCCATTCGTTTCATATCTTCGTCCTACCCTTCGAAATGGATCATTAAAAAAAAATATTACAATGTTTATCACTGTTCCTTATTGCTTTACAAAAAACTGACAAAAGTAAACTGCCCTTTGAAAACGGCCGATTGGAACCAAAAATGGAGGTGCATAACTAGATGTTATAGTAATTCCATAAATGAAATTTCAACATTCTACGACTGAGATGAGACAATCAAATATACATTACTGTCTATCAAATATAAAGTCGTAACCATAGATATGATAAATCGCCATGCATCACTTTAAAAGTACTCATGATATGGTAAAGTGTAAACCGTGCTTTAGGTGCATGCATGCGATTTGGCTGTATCATAGCTAATTATGCTGATCTTTAGTGGAAAAGGGAATGCCTCATGACTTGGTGGTTTCCTCGTCTATAATTGCTTTGTTCTAACATAAAAACTCGCACAAGTATTTAGGTAACATGACCTAATACCTATATTATAACGGAGTGGTTAGTTCTATTGTTATCGTGTAGATATTAGATATACAAAAAGTTTATACCTCCAATAATTTGTCATTGTATTCCAGATTAGATTAAAATACAAATGTTGTAAATAAATAAAACCTTGAAATTCAAGGTAACATTATAAACATCATATAAAAATATGGCCAATACTATAAATGGAATTCTATTTTTATGATAACCAAATTTTTTTGTGTATATGGAATTATGAGCGTACTATCGCTTTAAACAGACTTGTATTTATAGGGGAAAGATTACACACCTGAATAATTTTGAAGCGTATAAGGAAACTATTTTTACAATAATAAAATAACTTTTATTAAATTATTATAAATTACTAACACTTTCCTAAGACCAATTACAGATAGTTTATTGCAACTTATAATCTCCATAATTCCGACATTAATAACTACCAACACTTGCTATCACAAAATTCCCTGGATGCAAAAGCTGATCAACCGATAAGCGATAAGCAATAACCAAATCAACTCACCTCCCGATCGACTGAATTAACTAAATTGGTGCCGTGCTAATTCATCCCTTCTTATTTCGTTGCATCTCAAATCTTAACTACTAAATTTTCTATCAATAAGAAAATTGTTGAAATTTAAATTCTTTACTTGAAATTGTAACTATTTTTCTTCGAAACTACTACTACCTATCATAAATAAATGTTACATTAATTTTTTGTCACAATAGTAGATATAAAGATTCACTAAATCATTATTTAAGGATTGAAAAATAGAATACTTACTTAAAAATAAAATATAAGAAAGAAAAAAATAGAAGAATGACAGGTTCATGTACCTATTTGAAATTTAATTTAAGTCAATTTAAGATTGTTTTATTTGAAATAAGATTTCAGGTAAAATTAAAAAAATTCTGCAAAGATCTGCAGCTTTGTATTGTGTACAATGTGTAAATCACTTTTAGATAAAATTATCAAAAATAATTTGAAAAAACTTACTGTAGGTACATCTGATGTCCCCCAAAGTAGACATTCAAATGATTGCTGTGTCCATATTGTGTTGTATTTAAAAAAATGAATAGAAGGGAGAGTTTGCGCAATTTCTGTCATGCATTAATTTTTAATTACAAATTAAATTTTTTACAGACAGATCAGTATTGGTCTCATTGCTGATTCAAGAAGAAGAGGGCTTGGATTGAAACGTCTCACTTGTTGTACTTCTTCAAGAAATGTAAGTTTTTGAACAAATTTTAAAATTTACAAACAATAATTCAATATAGGAAAAAGTATACATAAAAATATCCATCATTAATGGCATGTGTGACCTAATTTTTTTTTAGAATCTGATATCAGATGCTAGACAAAAAATAAAATATGCATTATTCGTAGTTTACGAGAAAATAAATATTAAAAATTTAGAGAAGGGATATTGTAACGTCAGCATAATACAATGATGAATATGGCCATATTCTATACAAATTATGGTCACATCCCCCATTGAAGTTTGAAATACTACAAGTCCTAGGTCGAAATTTGAATTGTTGGTGACAGGAGAAATGTTCTCAGGATGAATTGAAAAGCTCGGTTGCGTAGAATAGCATTATCCTGGGGCGAAATAAAGCCCACCTCGTCTTCTTCCGTCATTGGTGCGCGCGAAGCGGCTTAATTATACTGCGCGTAATTCACTTGATAAATCAAAGCCGTATTATTATAAATAATAGCGGCGTGACATTGAAGGGAATAGCTCGCTATAATACCAGCCAATTAAAATAGATTTTTGCGCAGGAATAATTGCTGGTTGGTGGTAATCCTGTCAAATGACTGCGGAATCACTTGGCAGACGCACGTCGTGATAAATTAATTACAAAGGAAGTTCGCGCGGTCGGCGATGATGTGTAGACGCCCTGCTGATGTGCACAATGTGCGATCAATCAAAACTTCATTTCGCCTATTGTTATTAATTACAAAACAATGCAGCGTATAGTGAAGTGTACCAATAATTAATACCTGCATATACATGTGTGAAATTCAAATTTTATATTAATATGACACGTCTTTAATTAATATATGAATTCCTACATTGCTGAATGTAATATTTCACCATCTGTGCGCCTTCATAATGCATTATATTTCTTTATACTTTATTCAAATATTTACCAAATACTCATATTAAATAATAAAAATAATTATTCTGTTGTTATTAATTATTTAGATTTACTAAATAGTGTTTCATAATTATTCAAGAAAATGAAAGAATATTTATTATTTTATATAATAATTACAGAACATAATGGGAAGTCAATGAAAAATTATATTTGAAATTCTTTATACAAATGTCTATTTTTTATCATAGTATTATATAACAATATTAAGCTATTGTTCGTTCACAAAAAGATGAGTACTACAAAAAAGATGTCATTTTTTCTGATATGATTATTAAAGCATCTCATTATTCTTGTTAATTTTTTATGATTTACATTAATATCTATAAATAACGGTAATTGTACTAAGTAAACATATTTTTTTCCGACGATTACATCAGCTCATCAACTGTAGAATAAGACATCATAATATGATAAATCAATTTACCGTAATTCCCAGAACAGTTCCATGAGAACGATTTAAAATAATCCACCATCGAAAGTAAACAATTAATCCAGTATTCTCAATCTGCAAGACAACGAAGGCCATCGGCTGCTACTAAACAATCAGTATAAATACTTTAGCATGTAACATTTGTAGCGTATTCTAACCGGATTCTGTTGATGATGACTCGATGATTAAGCTGTCAATGCGATCTAGAAGTGTCATTGATCATGCAATGATTATGTGGAAGATCCACACAGCGAGAAGAAGGTTCAAGGAATAGAAAGGATGATTGTTATGTATTTTCTATGCTAATACACTTTGAAAAACTATACTATAAAGAAATTATCATAAATTATGTAATTGAATTATTTACATAAGTGAGATATTTTATCTGGTATTCAATCTATATAATACAATGACAATACCGTATGAATAAAAATACAGTGGATTGTTTAAAGTAATCTATAATAACATGACGCAACATCGTTGCTTATTCGAAACGACTGTTACATTAGGTATATAGTCAAACCAACTAGTCTCTGTACACATATCTTTACGTTTTATTTTTGAAATATATAAACCACCTTTATAGATCAGATTTTTATATTTTTCAACAAAGAATGACCCAAACATAATACACGTAAACTGTTAGTTAGTTGTAGATAACAAATAAAAACGCCTACGTCTCCAGATATGAATCCCATTGAACATCTCTGTGATTTGTTTAAAAAAATGTGTGAAATAAGACTCCCAAAGAATTTAAATGAACTATTACATTTATGGTAGAAAAATGTGGTAAAATTGACTCTTAAACTCCAAGAAAATTAGTAGGGAGTATGACAAACCGTTTAAGGAAGTAATTCTAATGAATGGCGGTTCAAAAGATCATTAATTCTGTATAATGTACAAGTGTACGGAGACTAAATTGGCGTGCTTAGATGTTATAATAAATATAATTTTTTTCTCGACTTAATTATAAAAAAAATAGTCAATACACTATTTTATTTATTTATATAGTAAGTATAACATAAAATGTACTTTTTTCTTTACTGGTGTATGGAGACTAATTGGTTTGAGTGTAAGTACAACCAAATGAGAATCAAATCAGATCCTCAAGTTTCTGCCATTTTCATTTCCTTTTACAAAGACGTAAAATACATTAGCAACATGTTGAAATGTTTACAAGCAATAGCTAGATGTTTACACGTATAAAAATGTTGATCTCATTAAGCAATTCCACGATTGGTGTATATATTTGTGAGTCGTCGGACAAATGGAAACAATGTTAATGAGGTTTAATTGAGGCTCGGAGTGGTGCACGCACGCCACGAGCGCAGGCGACGCGTGATCCAAGTAACCTCGCGTGCGTCGTGCTTCAACGGCGCCCCATAAACCACCGCGGTACAACCGGGTTTTCCCGTTAGCAAACCTATGAGCTTGTATTAGATTACTACGTTTAGGGTTCTTCAGACCGCAAATGTTAAAGGACTGTGAGATTTTTGATTTTTGGAACGGAAGGTAGAAAATCAGATATTGTCTTTTATATTTGTAAAGATACTACACATAAAGTACACTATAATGTAAATATTTATTGTTTATTTAAATTAGCTTCTCCAAATGTGTAATCTCATTACAACATTGAATTTTTAATTACTAGTGTTGTCGTCTAGATAAGACAAGACTTGACAAGTCTAAGCCTGTTTTACGTTATACTTTTTATTTTCTCGTGTTGATCTAGTCTAGAATAAGAAAGTCTTGTCTAGATAATCTAGACAAGACAAGACAAGAGACTAGAAAGTCTAGTTCTATACAGCAACATTACTAATTACATACATACAGGTAAAATACTACTAATATAAAATGGAAAATTGTACTGAGTACACTCCTATATAGTCGACTGGGACAACAAAAATAAAATGTTAATTTAGAAACATAAAGATTTCTATATTTGCTCCTTCTGTGTATTATACTTAATTATTTTAATCAATTCTACCGTTTGATAATAGTTTATTACTATTCCATATCATTCGTTACTCATTTTTCCCTATCTTACATATTTCTCACGTTTTGTCACCTGTTCAAATTTATATAAATTGTCAACAATACATTGTGTAATGTGTAAAATGTGTCACAGGTAAGGCAAAATCGTTCATCGTTACTGTCAAAGTAATTATTACAGCTGAGATGAAAGTGTACACGTGACAGGACTAGCTAATCGAATATTTATACTTTGCGTCATGTATACAATTTAAAATTATTATATTAAATGTAGGGTACATTTGTTTCAAATTGTTGCACTATGAAACAAGAGATGCGTCATTCTTCAATAATATACATTAAAATTATATTCATATCTATTACCTTAGATTAGCTAAGTATCAGGTTATCAAATTTAAATAAAAGGAAATTCTTTTTAGATATCTTTATTTGTGGTTTACAATTTTTACATAAAAAAATAGGTATTGGTATATAACAAAAAATAAATTTCAAATTGAAATTTTACAATGTAACTGTACGTATAGACTATAATTACATTTTTCTTATTTCTCTAGTACCGTATATGGTAAAACAATTATATTTTAATTACATATTTCAAAATTGTATTTCATACGAATATGCATACATCTATCATTATACCAATATGTAGTATAGTTACTTGAAATTGAATAACAATCAACAAGCAACTTCAGCATATTAATTGTTGGAGTATGCATGCATGAAGTAATATCTTAATTCGTAAAAAAGCATTTCCCAAGTAGCAATTTGATATGGAGATGTTTGCGTGTTTCAAACACTTTTACTCTGTCCGTGCAACGTAAACAATCATTTGAGCACTTTGAACACGCTTTATTATGCATTTATCGAAAATGATACGGACTGAACCGCCACAGCATTGAACCTCTCAAGGCAGGCATCGCTTAACTGTTCTGTATTATCCACTACTTTTTTATTCAAGTATTAAATCATGTAAAATAAGATAATATATGATATTATATAATTGTCGTAAATAGAAGCCACTGGCAAATGAATAAATTTTACAGTAGTAAGCAACTGTAAAGTATATAAACCACTCGCACACCGAAGTAATAATCCAATGAATTAATAGCTGTTAAAATTTTATTCATTTTTTTATTTAGGTATATATAATTTTTACTTATTCTTTACAATATTTTTTCCATAACAACCGCTAATTTGTGAAATACGTTTTTGAAATTATACTTATATGTATATACATTTAAGTATCAACTGAAAAAATGGTACTGAGCGAACTAAAAGTAATCCTTATCTTCAATTTAAAGAAAGGTTTGTACAAATCGGAATAAAAATAATTAATTTTGTGGCCCCATGGAAAACATGTGTGTGCCGTATTCATATTAATGTTGTATATATTTAAGTTTTATAAATTGACGAGAGTATAAAATCCAGGTTTGGTTGTTGGAAGCGACAGTAGTAGAACAATAGGGCAAGCCTATGGTTGTGAGAAAGCGCTAAAGTCGCGGTTTAGAGCGTTGCTCCGGAAATGCCTACGATACTAACCCAAAGGCACGTATTGCACTTTTATATCTCCAATCACACTCCGCTGTAATTGTCTTCCAGCTCGCTCCTAAACCCAACTTGCGCAACATAGTACTTTGCGGTTTTGCACAAGGCTGGGAATTTCTTTTTCTTTCACAACCTGCCTAAAATACTTTTTAATTAAATAGTTAGCAAAATTCTTTCTATTGAACAAATACTTATAATAGAAACATAGCATTTGAGACATTAACTCTATTTGTTTCAGTACTTACTTAATTTTAATATTTTTTCAGAATTTGTTGTATTGTGAATAATTTATTACTCAAATTTAGTAAGAGAGGTTTGGAATCATGCTAAAAATCGTATATCTTGTATATTATAAAGGCAATATTTAATGTGGAATAGTATTCATATAAATTATATTTCTAAATAAAATAGATGGACAAATGAACGGTACTATATCATGTTTTCCCGGATCTGTAAGGCGTCATCTTATTCTCATTCATTATTATAGAAAAGATTCGCTTAACTAAAAGATACGGAACAATAAGAAATTCAAATGGACCTTTGCATATAGAACAACTAATTTTCGCAAGCAATTTGCATAAAATTCATATTTGAAATGAGGCTATCACAAAGACCTCGGTTATCTGACTCAGTTCTACACAGCATCCCATTATTTTCTCAATGAATCACATGCCTATTACATTTCTACACATCCGCCTCTTCTACACAAATCACAAAAAATCAATTTGCAACAGAATCCCGTAAATCACTGCAGTCTAACAACCATTATTAGATTATCTGCACGAATACGATCTCACTACGAGGAGGTAACTCTGCAGAGCTGTGACGTCACCGGGATAGACACGCATGGTATTTGTCGGAACGCTAATTGGATGTTCAATAATTTTATTATAATTGCTATTGTTTTTCCATGTTGCATTTTACCGATAAGTAATTGTTTAGCGATTGGATATCTTGTCGGCATTTGGAACATGGAATTTAATGAGGTTATTTGTTTAATTATAACTGGTGTGAAGTTAGTCGTGACGAATCTGAGATATGAGATAATAAAAAATAATTGTACACCTGCAAGCCTTTACCGAGAACAGAAGAACTATGGATCATTTAGTTAATACCGTGTATAGGTACCTACTACCTCAATACATAAATATCGAACAATTATAATCCATTACTTCCTTTTCTACTCTAACAATGAACTATTCAACTTTATATAGTTATTTGAAAATTTTCATTTACAACCGAAAAAAATTGAAAGTTGTCCTTATTGATAGACGTCGATGCATTGATGAAATTCTTGCTCGCAAAGTTGCAGCTCAAAAAAGTTTGATTTGGAATCGCGCATCCATATATACTGAAGTAGCAAATAAATTTTTTTAGAAAAAAAATTAAATTCTGTTTGTAAATTTAAAATCAGCATAGACTTTTATCAACATAGACTATTTTCAGAAACAAAAGGACCAAAAATAGGTATTTTTAAATTATTTCAGCTGTATAAAAACAATGTTACATTAAAAACTTAAAAGTATTTCTGTATCTTACACTTCTTTTTCCAGCAGGTATACTTTTTTTTAAGTAGTAATAGTATAGTAGGAGTTAGTTGATTAAAATTTACAATGTTACCAAATGTTTACAAGCGCCTTGTTATTCAAATTTAAATATTTATAAAAAATAGCTGCGAATTCTGTTAGACCACCTAAGTTAATCATAGAATCTTGTATGTTAATTTATTCGATTCAAAATATGATAAGACTATTTATACAATTATTTATTGCAGTGTGATTGTGACAAACATGATTTTAAATTCTTTTTATTCCAACCAATGACAAATGTTTACACGTCATTGGACACAGTCAATAATATTTATAATATTATAATAAATACACAAGTACACAATGCAAATTAGTTCAATTTATTAATAATAACAAATATTAGTTTAACAGTAATTACACCCACACCGAGTTATTAATGCGAACCTTTTCACCTGTAATTGCTTATTTGAGAAATACGGGACATAAACTTAATTACAATAATATTATTTGCTTTATGCAAATGAAGTTTATAGGAACATAAGTAGTTGAATGTTTCTGCAATTTTTGTTTAAATCTTTTATAATATTTGTAGTCGGCATGTTTTAATTAACATAATTATAATAAGGTAGGGCTCAAATAAATGTGCAGATTAATGTCATTAGAAATTTTATTTGACAGAGTATAATTACAATATTGTATTTATTATAAATTACTTACGAAAGTCTTTTTTCATCTTTTTTGGAGGAAATAACAAATGTGTTATTTCTTTTTGTAGTAGTTTAATAAAGTTACGAATATTACAAAAATACGTATTTTTATAAAAATAAATGTTATGTTTTATGAATCCGTATTAGAATCGAGAACAACATTTAAAAAGTATTAATTTATATAACACATCTTATAAAATTTATATTTATAAAATACATTGTACTCATTCTCACTTCTAACTTCATTTACTACGAAAGATTCTATAACTTTATATATTTGTCCATCAATTTTACAATAGTGGTCTTCTAATGATGTCGTATATTTTACAAAGTTTTAGGGTAAATACTTTTAAATTTACTGAGTTTAAATTTCAAGAAGGATAGTTTTTTTGGATGGACCTTTTCATCTATTCCCATGCTAATTCTGTGGGATTGAATTCATAAATACATATATGGTGGCAGACGTAATAATTAAACCTGTAGTATATTTTTTTTCGTTTGGGCGATATTTATCTATGATTTCGATAAGCTCCGACTTTCGGAAAGACGGATCATTAGCTAAATTTTGACGATGAGTGATGAGTACATATGTTTATATAAAATAAATTTTATATTATTAAAAATTTGTATTGCTATTAAAAAAATATGCACCTACACTTATGTATAAATATAACTTCTGAGGTTAAAATCTGACAACCCGAATTTGAGAGGATTACTTAGAAATTTTATTTGTGTAAGGCAATAAAAGGTTGTAAAATCATTATATCACTAGTTTCATAAATATTTATTAGAACACAACTTAGAAATAGTGAACTGCATTATATTCTTTTGATACGCCAAGTTATCTTAAACCCACAGTACCTACATATTACAATGTCCTGATTTTCTTCTAAAAATATACCCAAAGTAATAAAAAGTCTATCTACAGTAGTACCGTTTTGTAAGTTGTACCTTGATCTGTATCTAGTTATCTTGAATTTACAAATACATTTTATTATTCCAGTTTTTGTCAGAGCATTTCAAACCAAGGTTGGGTGTCTTATTTTTTATGAATACAAAATGGAATTAAAAAATTAGGGATAAAAAACTTGGATTGACACCGATCTTGTCTTTGTTGATTCTGCATTAAGATCATTTTGACTAATGGTCTGCTTTATGGGAGAGATTTATCATTTGTCACTAGAATTATGTCATGATATCCACCGCTATATCTTTAACTGTACAAACAGATATTTTTAGAAACATATTATACATAATTATTAGTCATTAGATAGATTATTGTTATTTTTAATCCATAGAACAGTTATCTTTTTATTCATTATTTTTACATGTCGCCACTTAGTAAGAAAGGTATTGGAATCATGCTAAAAATTGGATACGCACGTTTTGAAGTCCTTAGAATACGATTTTGATATTTTTACGATGATGTCTGTCCGTGAGTGTGGATGGATGTTGTCGTAACGATTAATTAAATAGTACTGAAAATTTGGGGCAGAAAAATGAATTAATTTCAATAAACAATGATTTACAAATGAGTAACAAAATAATTTATTTACACTAGTTACTAACATATCTAGAATATTTCAATGCTTAGAACTTGTTAAAATTTAAAATAAATCTATTTCATTTATAATATAATAGGAATGTTCTTCCGAAACATTTGTAACACAGCATGAAAACAGTAATAAATGTATAGTATGCTAGTATTCATAAATGCATCATAGTATTTTTAAAATCTTCAGGGATATATCTCATAAATTCCAGATCCTTCCTTGAGATTTTTCATCCCAATCATGCATTAATTCGCAATAAATAATATTCTCGTTTCATTAGCATCACAGTCTACGTCCAAACCAATAAATTATCTATGAAAATTAATACACATCGTCGGCTCAAACAAAGTAGAATGTGAGTTTACTTAGAGTTATCGACATGTTTTTCATACCTTGCATATACATGTGTTGAGGCATTTGCGTGTTTTATAAATTTTGAAAAGACAGAGGTTACAGTGTTAATAACATGTCAGCCATCGGATAGGCTGTTAATTTACTTCTTGTATATCAGGATTTAAATAACTTAATTAAATTGAGAATTTTTCATATCGCTGATAGGCTATTCGTTATCATGATTCTAGTTAAACGATTAAACCTGGTAAGTTTACAGGGATAAATGACTTGTTTGAGATGTGATTTGTCTGATTGTCATTTCGATGTAACATGCAATTATTTTATAATTTATTCGTACTCTTTAATACTTCCTACTATATTACTTCACGTAATTTTAATTCGGAAAAATCACTAATGCTTATTAGTTGTGAACTTTTCAAATTTATTAATTCTAATCACATTTAACATAATCATTATTACTATTATTAGTTTCTATAGATTATTAGTAACTATGAGCTGTTAGAACTGGGTATATTATTTAATGCCGAAGGCAAATGAACGGAAGCAACAAATAAATTCTAATCCAAAGAAATTATGTACGCAGTAACACTGAACAAAGTTGTAATGTGGTTTTGGTTTACATAAATATAACGTACATAATTATAATACGTAATTACTACAATATTTATTACGCTTTTGTGTTACAATATCATATATAAAACAACGATTGATATAAATTTTTAAAAACTAACTAGATAACTCCACTAGTTTGGTGGAATTAGCAATATTTGTAGATGATTATTAGCATTTCTAAATGATACAGAGGAAGATTTGTGGTCATATTTGACAACCTAGAAGTAGAATAAAAAACGTTAAAGTTAATCGTTATTTTATAATGTATAGCTAATAAATATATTGCAGAGTAATGTTTGGTTTATATTTTTATAATGAGAAGCTAAAGTGGTTAGTTTTTATATTTTTCGACTTACATACTTACATTCAATTATGGTCACATACCCCATCACTTTTGATTCAGTCGTGTATACTATTGGAATCAGTTAAACTACTGAAGAAGTTAAATTATGTATTAATATCAATTATACATACGGAATGTTGTTTAAGGTACTCGCACACATAAAATGAAATTGCATATGTGTAATAGTAACGGGTGAATAAATACAAAACTTAATGAGAAGAAATCTTACCATATATACATCAACTGTATGCACATATAAAATGAAATCTATTAACCTGTAATATTTTACAATAATTAATATTGGAAAAAATATGGTGAAATAATAAATACGTGAGAACGTGAGAGGCCGGTCATAAGTAATAGTTCCAGAGTTCACAGACGCAGACAGAAATGAAAGGAACATTCAAATCATAGTAATTCTCAAATATAATATTTATCCGTCACATGGCATCACAATGTGCAATTTGTGACACAATTCTCAAATCTTCAGAGACAATCTAAAACAATTCTATCACTTTCTATCTACCCAATAAACTCACGATTCTCATAACCGAAACTCTTATCGTGCCATCGATTTGAAAGAGGATGAACCAATCTCTTCAAAAAGCAATCGGACGGTTGTCAATGCATTGTTTCACCCAAGCCGACAACAATAGATACTATTTCAACACCCACTCTTATCTATTTATATCCACTTCACGTCGTGTGTGATTTCAACCGTCGTCTCAATCACCGATTTTATAAATTCACTCTATCTTCAATTCAACCTAACAATCAAATGAAAGTCCAAACTTTACGATACTGTTAATCTTCATAACTTATTTAGACATACTTATAAAATGTTCATTATAATGAAGAAAATAAATAACACGATCTACTGCAATTGTTTTCCATAGTTTTATAACGACTGACATATAAGAGGTGTAATATTCTTGTTAAATGGTTATTATATGTTTCAGAATTTGAATCAAGGTTCGAATATAACAACTTTTAAGATTGAAGTTCAATTGTTAATCGTTGAACCGTATCTGTAAGTTAAAAGCTACATGATGTTATTTAACATACAATGTAGGTACCCAACACATAGACAGTAATGAAAATCTGGGAAATAAAACATGTAGACTTAACATAACAGAACTTAAGACCTTCATTTAATTTAATTTGAAATTGATTACAACGTTTTGAATGAAGTGAAATTAAATTCAAATAATAAAATTTCATTTAGAATTTAGAACAAATGCATAAAACTGCTACACAAGATATTATTAATATAATTAAAAATATTGCCTTAGATATACTGAATATCAGATATCTGTTTGTTCTGAAATAACATATATAGGAAAATTCTAATCACAAATGGTATTCGACATAACCATTCCCCGAAATGTTTTTTCAATAAATTACTTATCACTTAAAAAAAATTGCTAGGAAATAAGAACCAAAGATTCGAAGTACTATTCCATTGAGTGATATTACAGAAAACTAAATTGTAAGCTTCGTAGGACCACCAACAAAGCGTTCCATATAACTGGTATCCGACGCCAAATTGCAACACAATAAATATTGTTTATCTAATTTATATAAAAGAAAAAATAATATAGTTGTTCTAGTAATAGTACCTAACCATGAATATACTATTGAAAAATGTACGTAGAGTGAAAGATAGGCCTTGTTTAAATATGAGTTTAGCAAGAAATCGGAGTTTAATGATATAGACCCGCATGTATAATTCTCGTTTAACAATAGCTGTATTTAAGACGTGTGTTGAAAGTGCAGGTACAGCACTGGGAATTATCTAAATCACGTTACCTTGCACAACACTACGTGCATCTCAACATGCAAATTAGTCCGATGCTCGAATGTTCTGTGATTCGTTTGTTAATCGATTTCACGGCGCGAGATAAAACAAATCACTATGTGGGTATACCAACGCCCCGAATGCCGACAGAATTCTCCCGGCTGGCTTTATGGTTCCGGTTCGAACATACCTTCATTCTACAATGTATACCTTCCTTAGTATTTACTTGATCTCAAATAAATTATAGTTGTATGAAGAGATATTTGAGAATGATTATGAAGATATTGGTCAGACGTCATAATTTTTTTTAAATTGAAGGTTGAAAGTAAACGTTTTATTCGAGATTTATTTTTTACTTGTCCAAAACTTAAAAAAAATTTGCGTGTACCTCTCAAGAATAATAAAATTGTTATTAGAAAATTTTCATCTAATATACATATAATGCGGGATTCTATCATTTTTTTATAATTTCATTTTCTATATATTATATAAATAAAGATCATTTTATACTAGTCTATATGAGAGACAATAAATAGTACAAGAAATGTTACAATATCTTGAAGCAAAAATTGTTAGATTTTGACGAAGTTTTGTATGACACTAATTTCTTATACAATATATTGGCTCTGATTCTGCGTACTTTCCTTGAATATTTAAATGTGACAAGCAAAATTAACCATAAATTCATTTACATTTAAAGTTTGCAATACTTACAACTTTACGAAAAGTAACACTAAGTTTTCTATAACCGTAGTACATACAATAAAAACAAGTAAACGTTAGAAACGCGTGATTTCCCAAATAGGAAAATTGTGAACACAAATTTCGGGTACCGTCCATAATATTATACGACAGAAGAAAGTACCTGCTTAAAAGAACATTTAATTCAAGTAAACAGCTTATTCTTTAATGAAATTCAAATAATTTTTCATACAAATGTACAATGTCTATTCTATAAATTAATTGTACCTGGTTTTAATAATAAGACTAGACAACAAAAAAAAACTATCACTAAATATGTATATTTTCTATATGAAATTCTTTCCACCTTTCATTTGATTAATCATTGTTATTAATTATTAGAGAAATATGGGAATAGAAGTGTCTACAAAATCGTAAAGTTCGACTTTTAATATATTGTATGCAATTTTTCAATCTGTATTAGTATCTTATTTAAAACTGAAAGTAAAACCATTTAATTATGATTACAAAAATAAATTAATATTTGTTACATACATTAGTACAAACAAAAGAAAGAAATCAATATGTTTCTTATAATACGTGTATATACATACATATAGACAAGACAGTAACAAATGACAACATCTATCTTTCCATCACCTGCAACCATGAATCCATCATCGGAATGAAAGAAATGCGCATTTCGCGCGAAGATTGAGGAAATGTGTACCGTTATTAACGAATCCAAATTGCATTGATTCGAGGCGAGAGTATTCACTTTCAGCGGCCTTCGATTCCAGGTGATTGATGGGTATTTTTGACCCGATTTTAAGAACGGCGAGAAGATTTGGAATATTGTCCGATAATTTGGTTAATTATATAGTTTTGTGACGTAATTATAGGTTATCCGCTGTATGGATGTAAGATTAATGAGTATTATTTGGTCTAAGATGAGTGCATTAGCGTCATGTGATGAGAGAGAAATGTTTCAGGGATTTCCCAAGTTCACTTCTCAAACAGATAATAATTGGTTCTTAATATCTTATTATAGCGACATTTAGCATATTTCTTTTTAATATGCATAGGAGTTGATGGACTCATATCCTTGATATGGAATATTAAAATGTTTTAATAACATATTTAATTTACTCAAAAGTTACTTATAGAATTGATAACCTGCACAATCTGTAACTAATAAAAAAAATAATAAATATAATTCATATTAGTAAATTGTAGTACCAAAAAATTTACTGTCTCATAAAAAGTATAAATAAATATTGGAAATTATAAAAATATATATTTTGACATGAAACCAGGCCATGTAACCCTTACAGGGAACATTATAATAATTACTGTTTTAGTTCGAAAACCGGTTTTTAAAAATTGGAAACCGATTTAAACCGATGAATATATCAATTAGAAAAATAATCAAACTAATTTTGTGGTGGATATCAATATCTGGTACAAAATATTTTACAATATATCCAAATATATTTTTAAATATTATATAATATCTATTTCCTGTTAAAAATATAAAATATTCTTTGCTAAATCAAAAAACTATCCAAATAAATCCCTACGAGATACGAGTGGCTGATGAATAGAATCATTGGAAGCGCTATGCGATATATCGTAGTGTAGCATACACGAGCTTAACTACATGTGGGTTGGTGCACCCTTATTTCATTATTTTCGTCTTGCATAGCATGTCCATTTTTTAAGTTCAGTAATATATAAATTAAGTAATTCCAAGTACGTTACAGTATGAAACTGTACACCACTTCACCACTGAGAGACTGATATAGTAATATAGTACAAACCAAAAGCTTAGAGTTATACCTATATTAGAATACAGTAATATATAAGTCGATAGCTTGTTTGACAATACATATATCTATGTGGCAGCACGGTATCCCGGCACCATCATTGTGTATTCTCACAAGTAGCTTGTGTCGTGGCGACATGTTTACGACGCTTGTACCGCGAGAGATCAATCTCTACAGCACAGGAACAAGTTGGAAGGCGATGTAACGATACAACTTCGCGCTGTGAGGTCTGGTCTCCTCGCGCGAGGTGCCAGGACCTCAGGACCTCCCGACCTCCAGGATTCACTGCTCCCACACATAACAAACACTAATGGGATCATTACTTACTAACAGCTTGTATTTTACAAACACTTCAACCAATTCATATTGTAGTAGTCCTTTCTAAAATTCATAAGCTCAGACATCTACTGTCTAGGCGGTTTTTATTTTATTCGTACTTAAGACGTTCTACAATTTTTTACAGAATGAAACTAACTAGTAATCGATTATCTAGAAGGGAGTTGATATAATAAAGAAATTCCGATCTCTCTCCTAACTGTATTCGCAGAAGTTAAAGAAATAAAGTAATAGTTGTGTAGTGGTGGGTATGGATGTTCTGCGGAGGCCTACTTTTACCTGTGCGCCACGCCTAGACGGGCGTGGGTGGTTGATGCATTGAACACCGGTTGAAGCAGGGAACAGCCTGATTAATGAGTGCACCCAGATGCACTGCGGCTGCCTTACGTAACCGTGTATGATGAGTACTCCCAACCACTCAATCACTATACTAAAATTACTTTATATTATTTGCCGACCCTTAAAGTCTATCGCCCAGGTTCTGGGAACCCATATCACCCCCGCTTAGAACGGCCCTGAGCGAAGACTATTAAAAGAAATATATAATAGACATTATATGCTATCTCTTTTTTATGTATTTTCCAGTAGCCATCTTTTTGTATAAGTCCTCACTTCTTCTATATTACACATCGTGGAGTATAGTCACGTCGTCTTGATTATAAAAAAATATTGAATAATTCGAATGATTGATTTTATTGTTCTTTTTGATGCGTAATATATTTGTTAACATTTAATCGTTTAACAAAAATACTGCAAGTATAATATTAAAATACTGTAAGATATGGTGAAAATAATTTACATAAAAGTGTTAAGCTTTTCATGGGAAAATATATCTGAGCAAAACATTTATTTAATGCGATCATTACAAGTATTTATATCCTCAATGTTGACTGTATTAATTATTATATTAATTATAGAGGTACACGTGTTCATTGCGGAACACACACACACAGGCACACACGCACGCAGTCATGACACACTGCGATCCTAAGGATAATCGCTTCCTAGACGTACGCAGGTGCTTGGTTTGCGGTGAGTAGTGAGGTTTTGCTGCACACACCGTAACCAAAGCCTTTGTAATTCAATTAATTAATGCGTAGGCTGTTTTTTAGGATGTGCACTCCGTTTTTTTCACATTAAGTGAAATTAGGTGTGGATGATTAATATAATGTATTAAATAACTATATTATTTCCTCAATTATGAAGCTCTAATTAATTTTTTACTATAAATAAACTAAATAAATAGTTATTACTAATGAAATTGTAATATATCTACGTAGTAACAATTTATGCCTTTAATGATCTGAAAATCCTTCCATATTTATATCTATTAATCACCATTATTTAAACGTTATTCCCTTCAACACTTTTGCGGTAAATTACCAAAATGTAATGAAACAGAAACATTATAATTACTTTTTTATAATGTAGAAATTAAATAGATGTATTTATTTATTTCAACTCAAAATTACTTGATTTTTACAATGTCGAGTGGAAGATTGAGATGAACTTTAAAAAGCACAAAAAAATCGTGTAGACCTAATCTTAATACAATTTAATAAAGCAAAACAATACACAGAGTTATTTATTCATTAGTTTTAAAGTGAGACAAACATCACATTATGATAATTTATAATCAGTCAATATAATCAACTTAAATGAGATATTAAAATATGTTACTTGGACCACCTTAGACTAAACGGAATTTTATTTTAATTAAGTTGTCAAAGGGAAAATAAGATCTATTTTCACGGCTCTCGAACTCAATCGTAGTGAAGACATGTCTCAAATGCTGACTTCACAAAAAAATGCGTAACATTTCCCTACGTGTTTCTCTATCACCTCAAAGTCCTATACTGACAACTAATTCGGTAGTTAGCTTAATAGATTAAAACAAGGACCTCCAACAGAGCTTCAATATATATTAAAATGGTTAATTACACAAATGAGAATGTTTGCTTCAGACATGACACGATCTGATAAATATATCAACATCGAACATCTAATTGTCAAAGCAGTGACGAGCTAAAATTTTAGTTAATTGCCTTTTAATTGCACTTTTTTTAAATTATTGTAACCCAAGAAATAACATCAAACTGAATTAATTAATAGTTATTTGTATATCAAGGGACTAAAGTATATTTTTTCATTACGCGTATGGAATTTATTCTACGAGATGTGAGTAATAAAAAATACTGTAGTCCTTAGACATAGGTACATTATATTTTTTTTTCGAAATCTTTAAATTATTAATTAAAACCATAAATAAATTATGTGTTTGTAAAATGTTAGCTAGCTGTTGAGATGGGGATGACTGTGATAACAAACGTAAAGTCAAATTGTCAAATATTTCTTTATAACTTTCATTTATTTTTACACTTGCATAGACGTTGTCTGCATGAAATAAGATAACTTATTATCAGAAGAAGAACAAATAAATAAAATTCAAAATACAATTAAAATATAGCCTAATTCAGTTTGACAGAAGACTCTATAAAGTTAAATTTTGACGTGAGAGTCTGTAAAGGTTTACTTTAGCCATTAATTCTTTAGTGACTCAAATTAGATAGATTAAAAAAAAAATTCATTAAATCATATACTTACCTATTTCAAAATAGTACTACTTAGTAATTATATTAATTATTTTCGAATAAGTGTGATGATGTCGTGAATCTTAATATTACTGTGAAGTCAACGCTTCGAATTCTATGAATATACATTGGTAGTTTTTCTAACACGTCTACTTCATTTGATACAAAAAGCAAATGATCTTGCAAAATAAATGAAGAAAATATTTTGCAATTTAGATGAAAGATACAAGTTATTTGCTCTCTATTAACCGTACATCATTTAATAAATCGCAATTATATTTTCCATTCCTCAATTAAGCAGAGTTGTGACGGAAATAAACTAAACGAATCGTATAAATTTGCAGAGGTCGCAATTTCGCACGTGTGTAGATTCAATCGCCTGTCACACCAACAGACTCTTCTTCGCTAATTGAAAACGCGACGCCACTTGCTTCTTTGATTGAAACCTGATAATTGCTGTTTATCTTGATTCATTAAACCGCTGGAAAATGTTTCCAGAGAACAGCCACATGTAAGGAGCACACGAGAGGAAATTTATCTTCCTATGTGAAAACTTCAAGCAATTAAAATTGCACACAGGGAATTTTAATAGTTATATAAACACAACATATGGATATCGGAAGATTGATTGAAAGAAATTGCGAGGACAGTACAGTTAATAAAAAATTTATATTGATTAGAAAATGTTCATTATTTAAAATATTTCGAGTATATGACATCGCTCATTAATTTTAATATTTTTGTAATAAAATTGACCACAACCGAAAATAGATAGGAATATATTTGTGTATGTTTATGTTTGATAAAGTGAGCGTAGTGAGTATTAATAGCAATGGTATAAATAGAGCGAAGGAAAGTTTCCCGGCGCAATGTGACATATGTGGCAAATCACACATGTAGTCAGGATGGCCGAGCGGTCTAAGGCGCTGCGTTCAGGTCGCAGTCCACTTCTGTGGGCGTGGGTTCGAATCCCACTTCTGACAACTTTTTCATTTTTCTATATAATATTGCCTATACATGTTATCAAATCCTATAATGCATTTCTTGATACATGTAAGCATTTCTTTGTAAACATAAAACAAAGAAAATCTAAATTTTTTTGTTAATTAAAAAATTATCCACTTAACACGGATTAGTTATACCCCTTGTTATCTTTTTAACATCCTGAAATGTAAAGCTAACTCCAGTCCTAATTCATAAAAAGAATTAAGTTCCAAAGATAACTCCACTAATTTGGTGGAATTAGCAATATTTCTAGATGCTTATTAGCATTTCTAAATGATACAACTTCGAAGTTAAATACTTTTATTACACGCATGCGCAAAGCACTTATTGAACTATGGTTATAATTATTTTTTTAATATATTTATTCTTAAATTCGTTTTACAGGGAACAGGAACGTTACAATTAAACTTTTTTATTTTAAGATGTAAGAAAAAAAAAAATATAAAGGATTATATCCATACTTTAATGAATACTGTGTGCGTGCGTATGATCAAAGTATTTTACTTCTAAGTTGTCAAATATCGCGACAGATCTTCCTCTGTATCATTTAGAAATGCATATAATCATGTATAAATATTGCTAATTCCACCAAACTAGTAGAGTTATCTTTAGTTAGTTTGACATTTCAGGATGTTACAAGGGATATAACTAATCCGAGTTAGTAGCTAATTTTTTTTATGAATCTGGGTGATAATTGTTAATAACTGTATTATTGCAAACTAATGTTTAATTTTTATTATTACATTGATATATTATAGTGTTTAGTTTCTTATATCTTATGACTTATATCCTGAAATTAGATTATGGTCACATATCCATTGCCTATTCCGAATTATCTTTGTAATTTGTAAGTTATTGTTTGACATTTCATTATGTTAACAAGGGGTACAACTAATGATAATGCACATATTATAGTTAACAAGATGTTTCTGAACTATCAATACAGAACTGTAAGTTTTATAAAAATAACTTGAAGCCATGAAAAGATAAACACCTATAAACGTGATAATTGTTGTTGTAAGAATGAAATATACCCATTTTTAGAAATAATCTTTCACGTTTTGAATTTAACATTTCAGGATTGTGTTCAAATTATATAACTTAACAGAACAAAACACAAACTTTCTACAAAATACCACTAGCACTAGCCAACTAAAGGAATTCCAAATTTGATAGTAAATATAAATCGTGTGATCGTCATGTTGCATATATAAACGTTGGTATAATGATTTGTTTGGCTCACGTCAGATGTTCAAATGTTATCTGCGCATATCCTCTTGACAGTGGTGATTAGTGGAGAGATACGCGAGCTATGTCTGAAATTGCAGCGTTCGATTCATGATACCCCACGGCTGCTCCAGACAGCGTTGAAATCTCCGTAATCTATCACTGCTCCAACTACACCGTACTTTGTCATTCATATTTGTTTTCTTTCCTCCATACAATGTAATTTAAATACCTAACGACCAATTACTGTTATTGTAATTAATTTTTTGCGGGAATGAATTCAATTAAAAATAATATAATAACGGGTTAAGAGAAACTGACAGTGTTTATCCAATGAGTGAAGATTTGCTCTCCAGGCACTAGATATACACAGATGTTTTTTTGCTTGCTGTTTATACATTCATAAGGATATATTCTATTATTCTCCTACGCGGAACTAGGGGCACTGTTTCACCTGTTTCTTTGACAATTTTATTTGCATTTCAATAGCGTATTGACAGCCTACAGCTTCTACTAGGAAGTAATAGTAATAGTATACATACGCATTCATTAATTCATTTATAGTTCATGTTTCCTGTTTTTGGTTGTTTCAGTATTTTTCAGGATGTGTGG
Source organism: Stenolophus ochropezus (assembly GCA_035578165.1). Taxonomy (NCBI): domain Eukaryota; kingdom Metazoa; phylum Arthropoda; class Insecta; order Coleoptera; family Carabidae; genus Stenolophus; species Stenolophus ochropezus. The sequence continues at coordinate 127,382 of JAQOWZ010000011.1, read as the reverse complement.
CCTGTTTAAATTCCTTGTATTTCTTTTATGTCATAACATTCCAAAGATTTTCATAGTTACTTATGGCAATTTGGTCTTATAATTAAGTAATTAATATTTTATATTTTGTACAATATGTAGAACACTATTAGATAAAGTTGTCAAAAAAAATCAAGAAATACTTACCTACTGTACATCTGCCGTCCACCAAAGTAGAAATGCAAATTATTACTGTCGCCATATTGGTTTATTTAAAAAAAAATAATAGAAGGGAGAGTTTGCGCAATATCTATCAGGTATTAATTTTTAATTAACAACTTATTTTTTTACAGACAGATCAGTAGTGGACTCATTGCCGGTTCAGGAAGAAGATGGTTCGGATTGAAGCGTCTCACCTTTTGTACTTCTGGAGGAAATGTAAGTTTTTGAACAAATCTTTAAATTTACAATTAATAATTCAATATAGAATAAAATATACATACATAAATATTATTAAAATTGACTATTAATAACATATGTGATCAAACTTTTATTTTTTGCTTATAAAATACTAGACAGAAAAATTTAATACCTATACAGTGTGTGCAACGAAATGCGGAACATAAGACATTAACATAAGATTTCAAAAAATTGCGGATACTGTCTCTCCTTATAGATTTAGAACAAAACTACAATAGTATAAAGTTGTTCGAAATTAAATTCTATATCAGATAAAATTATAATTGATGCAATAGCACGTATGCAATACGAGATTTGTTAAGTTTAAATCGCAACATTATTGTTCCAAATGGAAATACACATATCTTTTCTCCAAAACCTTAAATTGCTAATAACTATATTATTGCAAATTATAAAAAAAGGAATTACAGAATAATATACACCCACATGCGAGCCCAAATGCATAAAAAAGATTAGTCACTACACCGGATTAGCTATACCCTATACCCAGTTACAATTCATAAAAAGAATTACGTAAGTATATTAGTTAGATTTGAAGCTTGCCAGTGCATTTGACCCGCGTTGACGCACGCCACTGCCTTTCACTGTCGCCCACACCGTGTGCATGGGATGGTCCGGGTTATTACACGCTGATGCCGCTGCTCAGAAATGCACAGGTGCTCAGCTTTTTATTCTTCACTATGCATTCATTTCATCATGAGACATCATACCTACCAATACTAAGCACTAACTGTAAAGCGCTACAAACATTCTCATTTGAATTAATGATACTTGCTATGAATAATGCTAATTATGAAATGCTATTCTGGATCATTTTAATAATGATGTTTTGTTTTCATATGCAAACTTACATATTATCTCATATGAATAGCTCTTTAAATTAAATAAAATGTGATGTGGATATGACTTCCTTGTACGCTAAATTATACACATTTTTTGCTCTTTCAAATGTATAATAACTATTCTAGCAGTTTACGTGCCGTATGTCGGGGCCATTATCTTGTTGAAAGATTTACGAATTCCTTAAACCTAATTTTCAGCAAATTTTTCCAAAATCCGTTTATAATATTTAAATAATCCACTTTCTCATCAATAAAAATTAAGTTTCCCACCCCTTCTGCACTCATACAGCCCCATACAATCATAGAACCTCTTCCATATTTTATTGTTGGACATAATTTTTTTATTTTCATTTGTTCACTCTTTCTTTTCCAAACAATATTTCATCCATCTGATTTAAAAAGGTTTAATTTGGTTTATCTGAAACAATTACTGAGTTCCAGAAGGTTTCAGGGTGGTTTATATATTTCAATAATAAAGCGTAAAGATGAGTATATGGAGACTAGTTGGTTTGAGTGTATACCTTACGTAAAACGTGTACTTTTACGTAAATAAATGATGGTATTACACAAATTAATCACAAATTGTAATTAATATAAATTAACATTTTCTGTTTAATTACTGTTTTTATACGTTGCTCATATATTTTAATTATTAAATTTGAAATAGATCAGTCTTAAATACTCAATTAATTCTAGTTCAAAATCGTGAGAATAACCCAAGTTATAAGCAAAAACTGAAACATTTGATGTATGTTCCACATTTAATCACATTAATTACTTTCTACAAAAACTATAATTTACTTATACGCGTAATTACTTGCGTTATTATTTCAACTTAAATCGTGGAAATCTCATAAACCGGAATCCTACATAACGAGAGACAACACAAATCAATTAAACGCCAAGTAGACTTATTCCCGCGTGGAAAAATAATAAAATATGACTCAAGACAGTTTCTCTTGTCGCATGAGTGCTATTTTTTATGATTTAATTTGTTCTGACGTTCATTAAAATAGCTAATTTTGTTTTTCTTTATGGTTTTTGCGGAGTTTATAATTTAGTTTTGATTTATGAATGCAATTGCAACTTTAAAAATGGGAGAAATTATACGTTCACTTTACCGACCGTGTGAATTTTGATCTGGATTGAAAAATTTATTATAAAATCGATCAATTACTTTCTTTTGTTTTTTTATTAAGTTAATTACTGGTTGATATATGTGAACTGTTAACATCTTTTGTTAAGTTTACTTATGCAAAATCAAAATCAATTAAGAGGTTAATTACAAAAGTAATTAATTTGTTCTGCAAGTTGTCAGTTGCATAATTTTAGTACAGAACGTATCAATCAAAACAAAATTAATTCTGATTTTCGCTATTTTATAATTATTTCAAATATTTGAAAATAATAGACAGTAAAATATAGGACATTTAAAAAGGTAACAAACATATGTTTTTTTTTTAAATAGGTAATAGAAAATTTAATAAAACGCCGAAAAAAAAATATTTATATTTTTGTAATATTTGCGCTTATAGGCTTCTATGAATGACTAAAGTATATATAGTCTTATAAAATTGCTATTGTAAATACAAATTATAAAGTTAATGTAATGGAATTTATATTGTATATCCTACGCTTAACAATTATATATTATAAATGAAATATAAAGTATAAGTTGATGTTATAATTATATTTATAATTTTTTTGTTGAAACTTTGCGGAACTACATGTTACTAAATTACACCTCAATTGTTACACGAGTTTAGAAAAAGCAGCGTGGTAATGGATGGAAAAGGAAATTGAGGTCAAGTTTTTTAACTCCTTATCTATTGCTCCATGATGATTAAATGCGTTTTGTCTAATGACTACAGGGCCTAATGCAATTTTTTACCTTCGTTTTCAATGATATATTTGCAGGCTGCAATTATCTTGTCAAAGGTATAATCTTAATAATTTCATCAATTATTCTAGTGTATAATTTTTTATTTACTTCATATTGCGGCCTTTTAATTAAGGATATTAAAACAATTAGATCTAATTATACATATTATGAAACGCAAAAACGAAATTTATTAAGTGCTAGTTTCTTTAAATTTTAGTAGATATTACTAGGAAAGAATTTAAAGCCATAAAATTTAATTCAAAATGTAAACAACTAAATTTAACGTAAAATTAACAATATACCTACAATATTTTATAAAAGTAAGAATGATTAAAATAAATGTTAAAACTTCAGTCATTAAAATCAAGCTCATTAGCATCCGCTCATAAATACCGAAGCGAGTAAAATCGACAGTGCGCAAGCTCACAAATGTATGTGTAATTAGCGGACAACGGTGTTTAAATAACTAACTACGTATGTAAATGTAAATTACCTACACGGGAATATGGATATCATACCCACAATAACTTCATTATTTTCACTATCGAAAAAAAATTTACTAAACAAGATGTATTCACTGGTGTTATACCATACAATACATTAACAAATCTAAAAGTCAAAGTTTCTTGCTTACATCATGTATTGTTATCAGAAAATGTTTCATTTAACAATAAATTCATTAATAATACATTCATAATACATTTGTATGTGAATTTTCTATAAATGTACTAAAAAAAATCAGACTTTATTTTCAAATCGATACTAAACTACACTCCGCGAAGTTAGCCAAAGTTAAAGTAAAATTTTACAGACTCCTATGTCAAAATTTAACTTTACGGCCTCATCTATCAAACTGAATTAACCTATATTTTAACAGCATTATATTTTTGCAGTTTATTTTAGAAGTACCTAAAATAACAAACATATCATTCCATAATATTATTGGTGAATTTATTTATTATTTACCTTTAATAATAATTTATCTGATTTCATGCAGACGACGTCTGTAGAATATATTCACGTTCAAAGTGAACTAACTATAATTATTTCTCCGATAGTAGGATTGGTAAGAGTACCTATCATAACCGCCGCAGATGTCAATTTGAAAGACATTTTAAGATGTCTATCGTTTGGTATGTTTTATAATATCCGTAATATATATTACAGAAAATTATTAACAAATATTATTTTATAAAATTCTCTTATCAATAATATTTTCGAAAAGATGTCTGTATAGGTTTGTAAGACGAAATGGTTCCAAGTTATTTTGACGGTAATATTACAGAACAGATACCAGCTTATTTTTGTCTATGTAAACAAAGGCTTAATATTCTAAACCCGGTAAAATATTTCTTTGTTTCTTTATAATTGAAGCTGAGAAACAATTGTTTATTTCAAATGTTTAATATCAATTATTTATTTTAAAGTTCAATCAATCCATCTATTAGTAAAATAAATAAAAAATATAATTTCTCATAATGCTATTAGGGCTCCTGTCATTTATTTCTCCATATTGTCTTGTCCTTGTCCTTATCAACAGTTGACAAGCGATCAGAAATCGTGCACGTGAGTAAGAGAGATAGATAACTAGGCTATTGTATATGCAAATCCTAGACCGTGGCCAACACGAAAAATCGTTTAAAAATCTGCCATATCAGCGCACATTTTACATTAAATACATCGCAATATATATCGGCCTTGCTATCAGAGACTGCAGTCCGCGGTGCAATTTTCATTAATTCTTAATCGACTTCATGATACCTGTATCTAAAAGGATTTTAAGCTGATGCATCTGATAATTACTTTTTACATGGGATTAATTATTTTTTAAATACCAGTATGCTGGCTGAATATTAATAAGAAGATGGAAATTGTTAATGCAACGTTGCATCAAAGTTGTCAGTAAATATGCAAGCTTGTTCAAGTAATTGCAGTAAATTGGATCAATCATATAGCCGAACATCATTTACATAAATAATAAGTTAACACAACGTTACTTTGATTATTATTTTTTATTAGTATTGAATAATTTTGGGATTTAATATATTCGCAAGAAAAATAGCCACATTTAATAAAACAACAGCTTAAAATTTATTTCATCTCCAATTACTATAAAAATAAATTTTTAAATTGTTTCTTATATGGTTATAGCTACTAACATACCTAGGATATTTATAAGTATCATAGATGTCAATTGAATTTCGAGCACGAAGAGCAAGGATTTTAAGATATCTAAAGCCTGGTAAGATTCATAACATCCGTGGTTTGTTAAATAATTTACCGGTTTCACATTATTAATAAATATCATTTTACAAAATTCTCCTAAAGCAATGTTTTCATGATCAAGTCTGTATGGGTTGATATATCACAATTGTTCTATGTTATTTTGACAATTCTGTACGGTAATATTTTTACCATACTATCTTTTCATAATTACTTGTTATACAATTAAGACATAGTTACTCTGCCTTCTTTTGTCTATGTAAACAAAAGTTTAATATCCTTATTCTTATTAAATTCTTATGATTTTATACTTTATAATACGAGTAATACACTAATTTATATTTGATAAATTGAACATCAATTCATGTTGTTATTTATATCATTAATATCAGTTATAAACACAAATTTATTATGTAGCAACCGGATGCTCGTAAAATGAGTCTAATTTGAAGCACCTCTGAAATATGCCACGGATAAGAAGTTGGTTGATGTTGAGATTGTAGAATGACTTGGTAACACCTTGTATTTATTACAGTAATTTCATAAAATTGATATAAACGTTGATCGTGACAAGGATAGGATAAACTGTGTAGCCACCTACTTACGTTTCGTAATTATGTACATGGTACGTACCCGTTGAAAAGCTTATATGGAAAATATAATGACAGCCACTATCATAAAACTTCATAAAATTTCAAGATTTTGTAATAGTTCACCTACCACATAACTTTGTGTGAAGTACGGCCAGCCACCAACTATGCAACAATGCAGACTTGTCTTATATAACATAAACACACTTATCATACATACATTTTTAGCTATACATAGTATGCATTGTTGATAATAATCGACCCAAGTTGATATACTAGGTGGAATCGAAAGTTGGGCACGTGGTTTTACTCAGATGTTATTACAGATACAAAAATATACTAAATAACAAAGTTGTAGGCTTGTAGGAGACTAAGAGGACCATTTGATTATAGTTACAGTACAAAGTTATTTTTTTAAATTGTATTATACAGATTTTTTACGCCTGTTTTACCGCTAGATGGTGTGTTCGAACGCGTGCTTCACAGTTTAAATCAGTATTTTTTGTACATTCAATTTGTTCTTATGTTTAAAACTCATATCGTTGGTTTTACGCATTAGTTTAAGGTGTTAAATGTACATTCAATTCGTTCGTGTGGTTTAAATTCATATCTTAACTAAAACTATTTGTGTGTACGCGAGTGGGTAGTGTATTGTGTTCTTCAGCTGGCCAGCCACCATTTTCCTGGATCTACCAGTTCACCAGGTATCAAAAACAATAACTTTAGTGGTGGTTTCGGTATGTTATATCTCATTCTTCATAAAAAGATTGTGATGTCTGAATAAGTCAGTTTCAAATATCTCTTCGTACAACTATACCTCATCTATACTGTATTTATTACTAGTGTTTATTTTGGATAGGTAGTTCACGTTTCTACTTCGTATGTCATTAAATGAAACGCTATCAAACTGTTTCGTTTTTTGGTTAAGTTCTTTTTACAAACAACTTAATCATCAATTTTCTTAAAACCTATTGGTGATTGAATTGTTTGCATCAACTGACACAATCAGAAAACCATTTTTGATATTTGCTTCTAATTTGCCAGATGTGTACAGAAGTTCAATAACTTTTAGTGGTAGATAGTGTTATGGACGAAGCGACACAATAAGAAAGTCAGGCTCAAGAGAGCTAAATCTAATCCTAGACCGGCGTGTGATTAACTCGACATGACTCTTCGATTATAGCGGCCACGAATCAATTTCGGATAAGATCAACTCCGACAAAAAATATTAATTGCAAAAAGGAAACAATTGCCGAGCGGCCGGTGACTGATCGACTTCAAAGTGAATTGAATACTATCATTTCCTTTAAACCATTTGAACTGTCTCAATATCAAATATAAAAATACTAAACACCTAACATAATTAGAGCAAAATCACCCTCTGTAAAAACTGTAATGTTTACTATCTGAGAGAATATATATAACAATCGAAGCAATCAAGACTTCTTGCTGATAAATATCTACTATAGATTAGTTGTGAATCCTCAGTCCGTTGACTTTCGCCCATATTTCACTGTGCGCTTGGTTCGCAGCTATTTGATTTCTCACTTAAGAGTGTAGGTTTAATTAAGCATAGAAGCGAGGATAACCATTAGGCTGGGAGAGACGGCAGCCACAGCGGCACAATCTGCAGATCTGCATCTCGCCGCTGGGCTCTGACTAGGAAGTGCTCGGGTTGACCCCGCGAGAGAGGCACATGAAAGCGCCAAGTGATAGGGTGACGAATATTGCTAACCTTACATAATCAAATATAAAACGTGCTATATTCATTTCTACGTAAAAGTAAATGTATATATATCACCCTAAATACTTATAAAAGAAGGTTTATTTTGAGTTGCAGTCATTTAATAAAATCCACTAATATACCAACGTTTCGACTGTAACATACAATCAAATATACAGATATACAACTCAGATAACAGACTTACATAAATGGTATTAAAATATTATCAAACATGTAAGATGTAAGACTGTTACCTGATTTGAATGTATGTCTGTATATTTGATTGTATGTTCTGTGTGTTATCACTCTGATGAAGAACTGCAACTCCAAAACATCCAGTCGATAAAACCACTCCTACACTAAATACTTATATCTGTACAATTAGAACACAAATGATTAAATTAGTTTAAATAATAATCTAAAAACTGTAATTTTTCATGTTTCACTATTAATGGAAATAACTTTGAGATGTAAGGAAAAAATATTTTTTAATTAAGAAATGAGAATTTTTAATCTGCTTTATTTTCCACAATAGAAATTTGGTATACCTACTATATTTTCTTATTATATGTCTTAAGCAAAGATAGCCATATAAGTCTCCAGTCATCAATTATTTATTAAATAAACACATAAATATTCATAGAAAACATATAGTTATTGGAAGTACTTAAAAATATCGAATTTAATGATGTCCATATTGTAATTACATGTACATTTATGACAATATTAGCATAACATTTCAATCAGCCCTTAATTTAAACTTCAATAACAAGTTATGACAATATAAAATAGTACCCAACTGTACAAACAGCAGGGTGTCAACGTAGGCTGTGGATTATACAATACAATATATGAGCGGCATGACCATTAACATAAATCTTCAATCAATACTGCCGCGTTTTGTCTGATGAATGTGGTTTGAGCATCCGTCCTCATAAAGGGAACGTGAATACATGCGATTCTAATTGATGAACAAGTCGATTCTTTGCTAAATAAAATGTAAAATTACAATGATAAATGTGAAGCACGTTTAAAATAATTTAGAACAATTAATTAGTAATGAATTATAGTGCAATAAATTACAAAAAACAATGGTTCATAAATTTTTAGTGACGAATCGTCGTCAGAAGAAAAACAGTCAAAACATTCCATTAATGACCAAATTACTTTGCAGGTATACTTACTTTAAAAGTAATTAGCCCAGATAATTTTGTATACAAATTTAATTCAAGGCATAATTATCATTCTTTTAAATTTTCTCCTTTTTACATTTAACCTCATTCTTGAAATGACAATACGAACATGATTACAAAAGAAAATTAAAATAAAAGTATATACTTGCTTTGGGGTTCATCTTTGAAACACAATTTGCACACCCAATAATAGCTAAATTATGTTAAATAAGTATGATATACGACTACAAAATATCTATGCAAAAAACTTGTTTATTAAATGTATTATCTCGGCAAAAAATCATTTATCTTTAATCCAGTTTTAATGACCGGTAATAAACACTTTGAGAAAAACTTCTCTTTAATCTATATGATCTGTTTCAAACTGTAATTACATAGCCCGAACAACATGTACATGCATACTCTAATTTTATTCTCATTACGTCTAGTTTGAAATTTGGTTACTTCATTTGATTTCTCATAGTGTGAGTCATTAGTAGATGATTTTTCATGGTCCATATCACATGTAATGACGCGAACATGACTACTGGTTACTGGTTAGTTTCTCTGCCTCGGAAGAACCAAACACGGAAGCTTCCAAACTCTATCCATCAGTGTCGGATGCGATATCGTAGAGATCTAGATCAATTTTAGTAGTTACGGCTACTAATTGTACGTGGAATCGTTTAGACGAATATTTCTAATATTATATAAGTATATATATATATATATATATATATATATATATATATATATATTATTTAAGTTGTCGTCATAAATCAATAACTTATATAAGTTATAAATTGGCTAAATTGATAATTAATTCATTTTTATTTGCTTTCTGTTCTGTGTTTTATACTTCTTTCAGGTAATAATTAAAATGGAAACAGAGAAAATCATTCATCTCAATCTTTAATTACAGTCGGCAGTGATAAAAAGATAATAACGGGTATAAATTTGGAGCTAATTTTTATGAATTCGAAACGGATTCAAAAAGAATGAATCTGGGTATAAAAAATGGAGTACTGTTTATAAGATATAGGGTTATAAAGTGTAAAAGTTTGTAGGACTCAAAGTTACAGTGAATAAATAGATAGAAAATATAGTATACACACAATAATTATAGTTGTGTGAAACTGACTTATGAAGTGTTTAAAATAAAATAAAATACATGTAATTATTAATATGGTATGAAATTTATAGACAACGTAAAAGAAAAACTGTTCGGAAAATGGAAAGAAACAAAAAACATTTATATAATAATTATGTTAATATACACTTATTTTCATAATTGAGTTTTGAGTAGGTACACATGTTTTATATAAACATAAATTTCCTTCGAAATTACAGCTTATCACTTATGCTTAATCAATTTCCATACAAGTTTTTATTTACACACTTTATAATTATATATGCCCAGCACATACCTTTTCAAAATAAATACTGTTTCATTAATCGTGTTTATTATGATACCATTTCTCGTTTGGAGTATGATGTTTAATATGAAAACACTATAATATTTCGTGAAAGTAAAACGATCATATCTTCGACGCAGGCCTGGGATTGTTGCAAAATATTTTGGTAACGTTAATTTTTATGAGATGAATAATTTACAATCATTATGACATGAGTAATTACTTTTCGTCAATCTTATGTGAAAATGAGTGCATGACAAAAGCGCACCGTTCAGATTTTTAAACATTTCATAAGCGCACCAAAAAAAAAAAATAAAGCAAAAGCGAACCAATAACATTCATTCGCCAAACCTATACTAACCTAACCTCACCAAACCTAAACTAATCTATATTAACCTAACCTAACCTGACCTAATCTAACTTAACCTAATCTAACTTAACCTAATCTAACTTAACCTAACCTAACCAAACCTAAATTAATCTAAACTAACTTAACCTAACGAAACCTAAAGTTATCTAAACTAACCTAATCTAACCAGACCTAACCTTATTTTATTCCATCATTGAATAAATAGTTACATCAAATTTATTAATATATGAACATTCATTCATAATATTTTAAAATCAATTACGTGAAATTGTTCCAGATTTTTAATTAATATGTAAAATATAAGATAAATATTAATAGTTACATGTCATGTAAATTAAATAAAAAAGAAACTTTAAGAATTTATATATGAGAGTGCGAAAATTACAAAATATTTTTAATATTGAAAACAGTTAAGAAGAATGCAATCAGATTTTAAAATTATTTTAAAAACCGTTTTGCTGTCATTCTTAAAATGGTCTTTTATTTTTAATTTCAATTATAATGCTCGCTTCTTGATTACTTATCCATGTAATATATGTATTCAGTATTTACGATAAATTTATTCTTTGTAGCAAATATATACATGTAAGCTGACTGAACTAATAATATGCTTATCTTTTGTTAGCACATAGTACAAGCATGGTAATATGTAACACTTTTAATAAATTGGTTATAATTAATTACTCTCAAATGTCCAACGGTTTCATAAATCAAAAGATTAGTAACCTAAAAAATTATTCCAGACAGAATAGGTATTTGCTTAAGCAATAAATAATTCAATTAATATTATAATGCGAATGAACTTGGTTTTGTTACACCGTTAGTAATATTATTGTCAATATTAATTTATTAATTATGTTAATAATCTTGTAATTTATCACCGAAAAAAATGAATTAGATATAGTTACGTCAAGGTTGAATCACAGCATATAGGTGGTTGCCACATTCTTGACAATCCTAACATGCTAATTTATTTTTGTTTTTATTTCATTCACATTAGAATATTATATATACTTCATATTTTATAAAGCTGTTATGTTTTTTAAATTCTTCCAAAAAATTTTAAATAATTTCCTCACATATATGTATTGATGTTTCTTATTAAGATCATATTTTGGTATAATTTCACCAAGTATAGTTAATTAACAACATCCTTTCGAAGAATCGAATTAAGATTATTGATTACTACAAAAACTTAACTCCGAAATTTCATGTGTTGTAATCAACTGTATACTTCTTTATTAACCAGGGCATCTAGAGAGCATTTCCAATTAAACGTACGTCGTACGTGTATTGTCTCGAACCGCTGTCTTGTCTGTATCGAAATCTGTAGAGAACATTGGCTAATTATCAATTACCGTTGTTGTGTAACCGAGTAATTGATAGCGGCTGCTGTGAAAATAAAGGAATAGCCGTAAGATTCTCCGACATTGACGGTTTTAATTGGATGATAGTTAGGTTAGGATTACTAGTTATTTTAAATGACCATAACTACAAATTGTCTTGCATTACTATAATGTTCTTCGCACTGTTTATTATTTTATTACATCCTTATTACATGCAGAAATTATATTTTTGTACTTTGACATTAAAAACGTAAGAAACATTCTTAAAATGACTACTACTGAAAATAATCATAAAACAGAAATGAAACAACATGCTAATAAGTTTCTACGATGATTAAGATACATGCTTGTTGTATGTTTATTATTACTACATAGTATATTGTAAACACATCGTCATATCTCACTGTAACTACAGACAACGTTAAGATATAAATACTCAATCACTAATCTGTATATATACTTTTGAATAGAGGCGGTTATTTTCCTAATGTCTGCATCTAATATGGCGCAAAATATGTATAAAGTCATTAGTATCTATAACGAAATATGAGATTTGGTAAGTTATTTTATTCTAAATTGTTTTAGGTACTTATGTAATTTATAGAATGATGAATTTATCTTGCTTTTATGCACAAATTGCACTGCAGAATAATCGTTTTCAAATTTAATTATGAAAAAGATGAGTTAAAAACGATTATGACCGAACAATGCCTAAATCATTTATTATTTCTGAGCTTCAACACTCAACAATGATATTTTACCATTATTATATTAATAATCATTTACTAAATATAGATTTTTAGTTTTTATTCTGACAAAACCAGCTCTGAATAAATATAAATTAATTAGGAAATAATATTGTGGTCGTAGAAAACCTATAATGTACAACTCGTTTCTCCATTTTATAATCGTATGAATTGCAATATGTTATTCTATAGCTAATATTTAATTTTTATGTCGAATTTATTTGTATAAAATCAATGTGCAAAATATTGTTAATAAAAAATTAATCAAACTATATTTGTAATAGTTTGTCCTGCGCTATTTCTTTGATATTCAAAAATTAATTAATCACTTGTCTCTGTGTACTTATATGAAATTCAAATCAAGGGCACAAAATTAATAATACACGTGTAAACATAAATCAGAATCACAATTTCATATAATCAGTTCTCATGCCACTGAACCGTCACTTCTTTCCTACATTTTCAAGAAAAACTCCATCGTTCAATTAGAGAAACGTGAGAAAATCTTAATGAATGATTCCTAAAATAGCGTAATTTCTTTATCCGCAAACCTTACCGCCATAAGCGGAGAGCAGAGGACAGACCAAGTGTGAGAATGAGTACGACCTCTCATTTTGATAAGAGTTGATGCAGTTTAGTCGCATGACTTTATTTGTACTTCGGTGAGGTCAGGTGTTTTAATATTAATTGCTCACTGCATTCACGTGTGATATAACACCTATATATAGTAGAATTGCAACCATATACCTGAAACTTGAGACGTTTGCGTGAATTACTTGAACTTGAAACTGACATGTTGTTGATATACAAATTGCTAAAAGCCCTAGTAATATCTAACACTATTATCTACTTTAAAAGTAATATTAATTATATTCTTAATCTGAAAATTGAATATATTAATGTATAGTTGTATGAAGAGGTATTTTGAACTGACTTAAACAGAGTTTACAATTTTTATAAAGGGTTGGGTAACTTAGTAAAGAAAGGTCATACATTATTTCAACTTGTAATGATCACTAAAAGAAAAAGAATATAGCAAACTGAAAGATAATTAGATCTTAAAAAAAGAGTAACCCATTTAAAAAAAAATAGTGATTTACTGCAGAGTAAAGTTAAATTTTAAATTTTTTGAATATATTTATATGAAATAAATTTTGTTATACTTACTATATTAATAAATAAAATGATGTATTGACTGTAAATTATATAGAATCAATGATCTTTTGAACCGCTATTCATTTGAAATACTTCCCTTAAACGGTTTGTTATAATCCCTACTAATTTTCTTGGAGTTTGGGAGTCAATTTTATCTCATTCTTCTATCAAAAATGTAGTATTTCTTTTATATTCTATCACAGAGATGTTCAATGGGATTCATATCTGGAGACTGTGGAGGCGTTTTTAATTGTTGTACACTATTCTAGCAGGTTACGTGTAGTATTTTTGAGGTTATTATTTTGTTGAAAGATATAAAAATCCTTCAAACCCAATTTTTCAGCTCATTTTTCCAAAATTTTCTTTTGAAATAGTCAAATAACCCACTTTACCATTAATAAAAATTAAGATTCCCACCTTTTCTGCACTCATACAACCAAGCACAGAACCTTTTCCATTCTCTGTTGGGCATAATTATATATAATTGTTTCTATATATTCGTTCTTTCTTTTCCATACAATAATTCGTTCATCTAATCTAAAAAGGTTTATTTTAGTTTATTAATATCAAACAATTACTGAGTTCCAGAAGATTTCAGGGTGGTTTATATATTTCGAAAACTAATTGCAAAGATATGTATGAGTACGGAGACTAGTTGGTTGGAGTGTATATAATTGTTGTATTAATCAAAAACGTAGGAAAATATGTCATTTTGCGAAACGAGTAAAATTGAAATATCCACTGTATGACATTATAGCCACATAGTACATAAACATCATACCATACATTATGTTCAAATTGCTAAAGAACCCGTAGGTATATTTATTTCCATACTTTTATTTATGACATTCTGTTTTTTACATAAACCACCGACTACTTTTCACTTCGCCAATGAAAGAAATATTTTCTCATGCTTCGTATAAATATTCTTCCTTCAATAGTGTTTAGGAATTTATAAGTGCTTCAACACGGAGAATGTCACATAAGAAGTAAAATTTAAATAACATTCTTTCCCTATTTCATACTACGTGAAAGTCATCAAAAAAATTATCAAGCAACCGTTATGGATATAGTCAGAAGATTTATTGACAGACCCACGTATTTATTTCTTACTTCTACTGTTAACCGTCTAGTTTTTTAAGGAGATAAAAACAGATAATTCATTTACGTTAATAATGTATCAATTCGAATAATTTAATGGATAAATATGTTAAAAAAGGTACTAATTTTTAAGGCTATATATTTTAACATTTAATACCTAACATCAAAATTTGTGATCCTTTTTTTAACCAGGAGAATATCAAGTTTCATTTTAATATGGGGACCATTTAGTATTCATAAAACTTCTTTTAATTTCTCTTAATGCATTCACAGTAGTTATCAGTTAATAAAGTATCAGTAAAATAATTCTCATTTTTATATTACCATCCTTAACAAGTATATGTGAAGAAAAAAAAATGTACAGATAACTTGAAGTTAGTATAGCAAGTGACAGCTTTTATAAATAACAAAAAATATGCCCTACCTTGCCTTGTACATTTTGCATGAAAAATAAAAATAATATGTAATGGCCATTGCAATAATAATAACGGAAAGTTAACAGAGACATTATTTTTTCGGGCCAATTAACAAAAATATATGTTTCCTTGAAAAACAGCGCCTGTGAAATCTTAAAAAGAAAACAAATCCTTTTGAAAAAGAAAAACAAAATTGCCATGAAGTTAACAACAAGTGACACAAGAAACTTTTTACATACACCTTAAGACAGAGTCGGATTTTTTCAAGTTTTACAGATTACAGATTAAATTTCGTGAAATGAACATTGTCCATGCGACTAAACTATTTGATCATGTAAATTAATGATAATTATCTGTCGGTACAATATTTTACAAATTATAAAGGTTATTCAGAATAGACAATGAGTATGTGACCATAATGTAATTTCAGGACATAAGTCATAAAATATAAGAAAATAACCACTAACGTTTCAATATAATAATAAAAACTAAACATTAGTTTGCAATAATATAATTATTAACAATTATTCGCCAGATTCATAAAAAATATTAGCCACTAACCCGGATTAGTTATACCCCTTGATAACATCCTGAAATGTTAAATAAACTCCAGTCCCAATTCATGAAAAGAATTAAGTATATTTTTTAGTTCAAAAGATAACTCCACTAGTTTGGTGATTACAATATACTTTTCCCAAATAGTTGATATTTATAAAAATCTTTGAAAAATGATTTGATTAAAAATAAAACGGATATTGTATTTGTATTTATAATATATATAGTATTATATATCAAAGCTAGTATCCTATATGTCAGATAACTCATTGTATTTCAGAAAGAATTAAATATGATTTAGATTAGTCAATTCTCAATAACAATTGACAAATCTGATATTTGGTGCTTTTTTTATTTACAATAGCTTCTTCTGAAATAAAATTGACCCTTTTTCTGAAGTGCTACTTGAAGTTGGAAATCTTCTTTTAGAATTCTTCTTTTAAGTACACTCTGGAAAGATTCCATTAATGTATGAAGAAAATTTGTGCTTATATGAGAATAATTGAAACCTGGACTGCTTCTGAACATCGTTTTGCAATTTGTACGAAGTCGTAAACTCGTATGTTTAACTGCTCGCAGAACCGGCAGTTGTGGATTCAGATGCGTTTACTACGTGCAATTCGACACAATTAGTGACAATATGATTGTCGTAAACTCACTGATATATACGAAAAAACGCACTTTATAGAACAAGGTTAGATGTACTTGAATGAAATCAACGTATTTTCCATGATTTTATGAAATAAATTCCTTTTATTTAGCCGTTATAAATGGTTTATGATTATTAAAGAAGGTTAAACACGGAATATATTCAGAAGTTGCATTGCATGTGAGTTATATCAGTACATTTAAATAAAATTATGTTTATTTACAATTTATTTGCACAATATATTGCAACATTACAAGTGCTAAAGCTTCCAATACATTTTTTTTAAGTTGTTAATTTATCTAATTTAATATTTAATTGTATCTCAATAAAAATTTATGTAAGTATTTAGTTTTAATGCACAAATACGCAAACAATACGCCTGAAATATTTAACACTACAAATTCTTTGAATTCAAGAAAAGTTTAAATGTTAGCTGCAACATTCTAACGTTCAACAATGCAAGGAAACATTTCTGTAAAACGTGCAAACAATTTAATTCACAGAACTACATTATTCACGACAACAAAGCAAGCATAACAATGAGAGAAAATAAAAAACCATGAAAAATCCTAGAGATACTTCGAGTACATGAATATCCCTAAAGACATTTGCAAATGAGTCGTCGTGATACAGTAAGACACAATATAGGAACTTTAATGCTTAAATATTCATGCAGTTGGTACTCGTGTGCATTGTATAGGGGAAAAAAGTGTATTAATTCAGTACGCAGGTAATTACCAGAATAGTACATGTAAGATAGAGTTGTTTCATACGTTATAAGTATGTCGAAGGTATTATATACGAGCTATTGTAACTTTATTGTTTACGGCAGGATATTATTAATTATGAGAATTATGATGTATACAAGTGTAAACATTGTAATTCTTCTCATTGTAATTCATTATTGCAATTATAAATCTTTAATTCTATTCTTAACAAAATTAAATTAATGCCTGATTATATTACTACATACACTCAAACCAATTAGTCTCCGAACATCAATAAAGGAAAATAGTTTTTTATTGAAAATATATACACGAATTAATTAACTTACTATATAAATAAATAAAATAGTATAATGACTTCTTAAATCTTTCGTAATGAAATTAAGAAAAAATATATTATATTTATTATAGCAAATAAGTACGCCAATTTAGTTCCCGTACACATGTAAATTATATAGAATCAACGACAGCCATTCATTAGAGATACTTTCCTTAAACGGTTTGTCTTTTATTTATATTTATACTAATTTTCTTAAAGTTTGGGAGTCAATTTTTCCCCGTTCTCCTACCATAAATGTAGTAGTTCTTTTATATTCTTTGGGAGTCTTGTTTTACACATATTTTTTTAATAAATCACAGAGATGGTATTTATATCTGGAGACTGTGGAGACATTTTTAATTGTTGTCTACTATTGTACAATAACAGAAACGTTGAAGTTATTATTTTTTATTTTATAATGTACCTAGTAATTAAATATAAATATTTATTTATTTATTTATTTCAAAATGATTTGATTTTTACAACGTCTGGTGGAGGATGGAGATAAACGTTAAAAATCAGAATAAAAATTCAGTTCGTACATTCAGTCCGATTGATTTTGAAATGTGATGAATTTGGCAAGTATTCCCTGTTTTATTTCTTACTATATTTAGATAATAGTTTATAGTTTTACATTGTTGTTAAAAGTTATCTCCATTTTCAAGTTGTGAATACGCCTTGAAATAAAATAGTAGTAAATGGAAACGTTACATTAAATTACGATAAGGAGAACTGATTGCCAATATCGACATTATCTATTTATACTTTTATGAGTTCTTTATGCCAATCGTGTAAAATATTGCTAATAATTATAATGTTGCATTAATCGTCAACAATATTTTATGCAAATACCGCATTGTAAAAATTCCAACAATAGTATAGCAATACATCCAAGTGAATTCCATTCATTTTAATTGTTCGCACACATTAGAATGCATTGGCAACAGAACATAAAGCTCTGATCTGACACGTTGTCAATTTGTCAATACTTTTTGCCATTGGTAATTGATTACCCATGCAGCATTATTTTATAACAATGAACATAATTCATATGCAATGAGAACAAGATCACGGCAACACACATGATACATATGTATGTGATTCATTCCAGCCGGATGTGTTGTGGTAATTAATAATTAAATTTACTCGTAAATACAGTCGTAAATTATTTTATTTAGCTTTCATAGATTTAAAAATCGCTCTATATGCAGATCGAATTATGCTTAGATATAACAATGCATTATTTAACAGGAATTGTTTGATTTACTTGCTCAATTAACTAATGACAACGAATGTTTACAAATATAGAATAAGTTAATTATGTTGCATTATGTGTAACACAACAGGACAAGGAAAATATTACAATCCTATGATTGACACTTCAATTGCAAGTTATAAAAACATTATGTAGCTATTTATATTTAGCAGAGTATGTACCCGGTTAATAAAAACCGGTAACCCATATTTTGAACAAAATTTGCGAACTTTAATAGTGTTTCTTGCCTTGTTTAATAATTTCTTGCCTTATCTCGAAAAGCAAGACAAAAAATTTAACCATTTCATGTCTTTTATTACTCTTGCATTTATATAAAAATCTTGTCTTGATCGTCATTTTCTTTCTGCTGATATTTGACATCCTAGAAGTAAAATACTTTGAAGTATTACATGGAACAGAAACGTTGAAGTTAATATTTTTTATTTTATAATGGAGTAATTAAATATATGTATGTATTTATGTCATTTAAAAATAATATGATTTTTATAATGTCCAGTGGAAGATCCAGATAAACGTTAAAAATAAGAATAAATATTTAATTACTACTTTATAAATAACTGATAGTTGATTTTGAAATGTTAAGAGTCTAACAAGTATTCCTTATGTTTATTCATAAAATTATATAATATTTATATTTAAGTGTTATAATTGACTTTGAAAGCGAGTTAAAACAATGTTTAAATAAAATTTCCTGTAGTACATTCATGAGCTAACAATTTAACTAGCAATATGTTGAGGGAAATTTATTGGACATGTGTGTCGTCATGCACTAATCGAATTAGACGTACCTAACCTACTATTCATTTTACCACCTAAACTCTAACCCCATAAATCACCTTCTTCACTCACCACTTTCAATTCCATTCGAATTAATTCTTCAAATTGCTTGCGTGAATATTGCTTCCACGCCTGTATACCTTACAGGGATGGATTAAGACATTTGCTTCAATTTTCTTACATTATTTAAGTGGAAATGCACAGTAGTATATTATTATACAAGTTTTATAAGACGGTATATTGTTCCATGAATTGTTTGGGGTTTGGAGTGCTTTAAAAAAACGAATGGAACAATACATCGTATAAAACAAGTCTAATATATTATTTTTTATACTTTGCTTCACTTATTTGATAAAAATTTAAAAAATTTCAATTAAAAATATAACAGATTGTAATCTAGCGATGTATAAATGTGAAATACCTATGGAAACTCTGTTGAATGAAGTTAGGCACATTTATCTGTCAATATTCTTTTAACATATGAACATATTTATAAATCTGTACATTATGAGTTATGAAATTTTAATATGTTTTTAAATTAGTTTTCTTTATTCAATTTATCTATCAAGTTACTTTAAAAGTCTCAAACAAATACGAACGTTGTTTTATTATTTTGTGACAGTAATCAAGACAATAAGATAAACCGAAAATTGAACCGCTGTAATTTCAGAAACACGTTCAACACCTTAAAAAATACCGAAACGATATTCTCGACCGTTTCGCCTCTAAACCGAGTAAAAAACCGTAAGAAATTAACGGTAGATGACGTTGAAATTTTAGGTGAGATGTATACTGGTCATGGAATAGGTTTATACAGAAGCGACAGTAAGACAAAGAAACGAAAATTAGAGAGAGATGGGGAAAGACAACAAATTTAAAGGGCTCATTGTTTAAAATCGGAAAGTTTCGTCACATCTGAGGAAGAGATAGGGGAAGTGAACAAATTTAAAGGTGTACACAATGATCCAAGGTCATAGAACTGAATAGGGTAACATGAAAGGTACCGAAACGGAGCGTCACTTTTGTATGTAACTATTCTGTGGTCAAGTGGTATAGGAGCAATGGAAGACTATTCTGTATACTAGTGTAAATGGTGGTAATCCTGTCCTGGCAGGGCTGCCATCTCTGGCCATCAAAGCGAAGCAGTGAGCAGTCCTCCACGCAGTGTTATTTAATTTATTGCGTTAGATGTGGCTGTTAATATGCAAAGCGTGGAATATTTATGAGTTGTCTCGCTGTCTAACACACGAACGCCTGCATCTTTTCCCCGCTTGTCTTTTTGTGCATACTATTGCTTCGTGTAAGCCAAGGTCGAATGCTGAACGCAATCATTTATAGGATTAGAGGCATTGGGATGCCTTGAGGGTGTGCAGTTCATACACACGATATTTACCTCTTTATACTCACATTATTGTTTCCTCATTCCAACCGCATTTCACTATCAATCCATTTTTTGTCTTTCTTTATGCGTGTACTTATTTTTAATGCAAAAAGATTTTTGCAAATAATTTATATATAGATGATGACTTATTAAGATGAAAGAAACAATACAACAGAAGGAATAAAGGACATGTAACCGGTTAAAAAAACCGGTTAATAAAAACCGGTAACCGATATTTTGAAAGAAAATTGCGAACTTTAACCGTAATTTTAACCGATATTTTTAAGGGCGAAAATATCGGTAACCGTTAATCAAAAAAAAATCTTTTATTTTATAAGTGGGGTAATTCATCCGCGTTTTAAAGCATATTACTTTTGATATAAGTTTTTACTTTACTAAAAGTCAATTTAGGGAAAAATAAAATATACAGGTCTAATATTTTTCATTATTTTAGTGATTACAGCTAAAAATGAAAAATCGTGCTAGACCTCATTATTATTCTATATATGACTTTTAAAATGAAGTGAAGAAACCTATAAAAATGCTAGAGCTTTCTTAAAGTATTATAATTAAAATTCTACAGTTAAATTGACTGTACAAATAAAATTAAATTTTTTTATTGATTCTTGTTAAATTTCTGTCAATTAAGTCTACTGTAAATAATCAATTTTGTATAATGATCCCATATAAGTGATAGTTATACTAAAGTGTTGCATCTCTTTTAGGTCAAAAATTGGTAATAATTGAATAGTATTGTAACATCTAACCATTTAGTAGAATCCCACGGCATGTCCAGTCTATGTACTATTTGTTTCGATGCGTCAGATTAACAGACGAGGCGTGACTTATTTGTCGGTAATACAGAACCCTGTGAGCTATGCTTTCCTGGTTGTTTATAGCCATTTAGCGATTGGTCGATCGTGAAACTATTTTAACAGCTTGGCGAATGAAGTTTACTCGTGTCATTTGTTTAGTTTATTTGTTATTTTATGTATTGTAATGAAAACTTTATGGTTTGCCGAGAAACTATAAGTGATTTATAGCAATCATTATTCAACTTGTGAAAGAATCATATTCTAGAACGTGCATGAAATATTCACTATTAAATATTTTAAAGCATGTATCTTATGCTTTAATGAATGTACTTATTTCTTCAGACACTTTATGATACACGATTTTACTTATAAAGTACCTACCCTGAATAAATCAGCATTCATTTAAACTATGATTAACTGTGTGAAATCAGTGTACCCTTAACAAGTGTGTTTCGACTATCGACTGACTTTCAGGGATCAAAATGAGCGAATCAAAATTTTATTTCAACCATTGGTTCTCAATATATGAAACCCAATTTTCTTATTTTAAATGGAACACACTATACATTTTTACATATTTCGAATCTACAAAAAAAATATTAATCTAATATGTTTGAAGTTAATTGTTAGTCAAAATCTGCGTTCTTTTCACTTTAATTTTTTCTTTAAATAAAAATATCTAAATTAGAAGAACGTATTTATTTTATTGCTAATACAGACATTTTGTTTTTTTATCCAAAAATTAATAAATGTATCTAATTTTTCCATTTCTTTAACTGCTCCAATGGACTGTATAGAATATAATTTTTAGGTTTTGAGCACCAGATAGAAATATAAAAATTGGGCGCCACTAAAATATAGTATGTACTCAAAACTCATATATTGAAAAAAATATTATTGAATTTTGAATGCAAATATAGTATTTTTTACACTTAATATGAAAATGACTAAAATTATAAAGGTTTAACTTATATATTATCTAAACTTATTATTTCAGACATTTGTAATGTAAAATATGTATTCTTATTTTATAAAGCAATTTTCAAACTGTGTGACAAATGCCTGTGTATTATTTTGTGTAATTACATTATAAATAAAGAAGGAACTTGACATTGCAATTTGTACAATTTTAATTTCATAATCATAGAAATTGCAACAAATCACAATAATTTACCAAGTGCATTCCACATTTAATAACCCTACTTCCTCCTATTTACCAACAATTTATTGTTAATTAAAACGGAGAAACAATTAGAAGTGCGCATGTAATTGACATATACATACCTCCCAAGTTGGGACAAATGACGTACGTCTCCTAGCAACGCAGTCCTTAGCAAAACTCAAAAAATAACAACGTTAGTCACTGGATACGCCCAGGTTTACCGTCACGTATTATATATTACTAACTCTAATAATGTATTCACGAATTTAATACATGTCAGCGTACGAAATTAGAAAATGCAAATTATTTCTCCCAAAACCAGATTGTGAAAATGTTGCAGATTGTTTTCTATTGAGATTTTGTTACAAGTCGTGGAAATTCTTCAAGAATCCTGCAAGTGCTTGTGTGGTCAACCAAGTGGAACTGAAATCTAACGAAGTCTACTACATGTGAAAATGGAGAATAAGAAAAATTTTTAAGTTATGGAATCAGCGTGAAAATTTCTATGCCTATTTGCAATCCGGTCTAGATTACTGTCTTATTGTATAATATGTTATACTTAAAAATTACTCACTACTTACAAAATACATACAATGCATATAATTAATACGTAATACAATCAATAAATATTTGTAAATATAAGATAATCATAATAATAAAAGTTTAAGTAGGGATAAGATGGACCCATCTTTGAAAAAATAATTAATAGTCTGTAATACTACAAAAAATATTTTATTTGTTGTATTTATTAAAGTGTAAAAATAATTGAAACACGAATATTTATAAAACTAGGTTTAATAAATGAATAATAAATTATAAAAAGATAGTAAAAATAAATAACACTATGAATAAACAAATATTAACTCTAATTTAGGAGTAAATATTATTAATAAAGACCTTAACAAGAACATTTATTTAAATACTTAATACTACGAAACATTTATTTACAAGATACTTACATATTCATAATCACCAACTATTCATTTATATCACTAACTATTAATTAATTTCTACATTACATGTCGCTTATATATCTACCGCCAATTAATTTCTAGAACATTCCAGAACCGTCAGGTCTCTTTAAAATTCCCTAACAATAACTGTCTCGGTCGTTACAATAGATTGATATTTTACCCGTACTAATTGCAATGTATTAAGTAATTCTATTTTGTTTTTCAGGAGGCCCAAAGGTTTGAACTCTGTAAAGGAATAAATGGTAAGTTTTTTTTATTTATATATTATTATAACATTTTGACGTACATATAATGTATCCACTTAGATGTATCCATTCTTTTTTATTCTAATTCGAAGGCTAGAATATGCCAGGAAGAAAAATTATTCGTGAAATTTGATACCAAATATTCAAACACATTAATTTATATTTTGACTAGAAATGTTGAGATGTATCTTATGAATCTTTCCTTGTGTCATGGATAAATTTTAACGATTTTATTAAAAGCATAAATTTTGTGACACATAATTTATCATTGCTTTTTCGACCACACTGAATGAATAACAAATTTGTATTTAAACCTTTTAAATTTATTAGACGTTGAAACTTAAAACTTAAAAATAATACTTAGTTATACCAAGTTAAATTAAATTTTTACTG
This sequence comes from Stenolophus ochropezus, assembly GCA_035578165.1. Classification (NCBI taxonomy): domain Eukaryota; kingdom Metazoa; phylum Arthropoda; class Insecta; order Coleoptera; family Carabidae; genus Stenolophus; species Stenolophus ochropezus. Next base: position 102,692 of record JAQOWZ010000011.1, on the reverse strand, counting down.
TTTTGCAATAGTGAGAAGTTTTTCATTTTTAATGAACATGAAGTTATTTATCTGAAGGATAGATCAATTAGGTCGCAATAGGATATAGACTAATTGTCCTTATTCTGTAATGATTATCAGATATGACAGTTATAGAGCTGATGTCATACCGAACACAAATTTCCTTCAGTACGTCATTGTTCGACAGATTTCATAACTTTTTAATCAAATGCAAATTTCAGTTATTAACTTTAATATGAAATCATGCAATTTGTTATAAATTATTAGCTTTATGTGTAGATATATGAATCACGGATTTATTCTATTTATAAACTTCTTATGTAAAGTGTCAATTCATATCACGAAAATCTTGCATCTCATGTCGAAACGAATAAAATTAGAAAATATTTGGCAATAGCTTGCATCAATAAAGAATTTATGTGTGTGATTTTGCAGTATGTATTTTATTACTATAAGGAGGTAAATTAATAGCATGTAATATTTCATTAATCATCTTTATTACAGAAGAAATAAAACAACAATACAAGAAGTTATGCTTCAGTAATTAACAGCAGGTTTTCTAAAGTCATAAATTCGAGAAATTTTCAAACATTACAATCAAATTTTACAAATATAATAATACACATCGCTAAACAACTAAAACCTTCAATTCCTGTAAATAGAAACAGAAAATAAATTGCAACAAATATTAACCAAATTTACTTCTCATTTTTTATCCAATAATTCTTCTTTATCATTTTTTTAAATAATTTTCCTTGCATCTCACATATTTGTTTTTGTTCATTATCATCTCCCTCTGTTTAACCATTTAACAAAAGTTCTTCAAAACTTATGGAATACCAACTAGATCGTCTACCTTTTTATGTGCCAATGATATTTTCTAGTATTATTTGAATAGTGAATTAAATGAATAAGATTGAGTTTGTCTGGCTTTGAAATAATGTATGTAATTTCTGTAACGTGCTGTAAGTATATGTTGTACGTGTTAGTTACGACTGTAAGTAAAATATGACAATGATATGAGAAATAATCGGTTAAAACTGTAGCGTACTGTCACCTCGAGGAATGTAATAAGCAGGCACAAGCAGTCATCCGTTTATATAAGATATTCTTTCCGCTACTCGAGTTTAGTGATCTTGTCGTATAGCCATGAGCAAATTCTAGATTATGCTGTCATATAAGAATACCTGCAACTACCACGGTAAACTGTCTGTGCTCTATCATATTACTTGCTGATGAAAAACAAAAAAGTAAGCAATTGCGAAAAACAGTAATAAAGTTTTGGAGAGGAGATATGTAACGTCACGTAGGAGACATAGACATGGAAATTTTAATATATTCGATAAAAATCTATCATGTAAATACAAAATAGCCTTCAAAAATCATGGGACATTGATAATTTTGACAGATGAGTACAGACATTTCAATGTCAAATGTCAAATTTACACCAAAACAATCTGTTGTGTAATATCAAAATATTTTTATATTTTTATCTATCATTAGCAACATTTATTCGATATAATTAAGTAAAAAAATAGGTTCATTATATTCCCAGTTTTAGCATTGTACATTGCTCTCTCGTTCTCCTAAGTGACGTTTAAAATTTAAATGCTAATGGCAGTGAAATTCTAAAATAATATAGTTTTTGTCATTATTACTGGTAGCCGCAATATAACGTAAAAGTTATTTACTATAGATATTAACAGTGTAATTTCTATATGAGTACACGAAGTCAACAATTTTTAACGTTTATAAAAATTCTTGATTGTGTATTTTAAAAATATATACGAGTATAAGCCGTAATTAAAATGATAAGTTATATATTTGTCAGTTTAGTGAATGTAAAACAAAATTTCCCACAGTAATGGCTGAAAAATATGAAGTACTATAAAAACTATAAAGATAATAAATTAGTTATGAAGTAAACAGCGTAGCAAACGCACAAGAACTCAACGAAACACAGCAGGTAGCTTGCAGATGGTGGCACCTGACCTTAAGAGCTGCGCTGACATTAAATTAAAAGATAAAAACTATTTTACCCTGTACTTTACCTGGAGTAATAAATAGAAATGTTTAAATTACGAGTGAGATTTACAGGAATTAAAACTGTTGCGTTGGAATTTATGTAGCAATTATTTAAGTTGGTGTGTGTGGAAGACTGAATTTCCTGGTGCAGCGGCAGTCGTAAAGCAAACACTTTGCCTCCTACAACAGCAGCAGCGGCCATTTTGATTTAAGTGGTTTTCAGCCATCAACCATAAATCCGGTGGTCGTGTAAACTGCAGCCAGAGACACGTAGCGGCAGCCACTTGAAGCAGTTACCATTCCACTTGCCGCACTTACGGACTTTTATAGTTTTCTCGTTATCGGCTACCGTCTCTTCCTAACATGTTCCATGTTGAGTTATGAGCTTTTACGCATGCGCAGCTTAAACAACATGCTTACGACTCAACTCAAGCAAGACAAATGTACCAACAACGAATTATTCATCAGCAAGTCCATTATCAACACATTCGAATTCAAAATTGTAGAAATATATTTAAACAATTTATTTATTATTTTCCTCATTTATAGGGTAAGTGGGAAAGAGATGGACTTTTTAAACTAGTCTGTACATGAGACAAAATGGTGCAAGTTCTTATACTATTTATGGGCTAATCTAAAACGGCCTTTAGTTACCCTGCTTATTTTTATATACTTATGTAACCAAACGCTTCATATCCTGAAACCGGTAGAAAAAGTTTATTTAAATTTTTTTGTCCAAAATTGAAAAACCTTTACTACTTGTTTTGTGACTAGAAAATGCTTAAAGTTGTATAAGTTTTGTTGTTATTTTACCCAAATTGACATCATTTTCGCACATATTTTTACTGAAAACAACAAATGAATTGTACAAACACATGCAAGAAAAACACTGAACAAGTATATAGCTATAGAGAGATATCAATGCTAGATATGAACAGATGCGAAGGTGTATGCTATCGCGTCATTTCTGGTATGGTTTGATTTGTCAAATCGAGTGTAATAAACATTCCTATGTATCAATTAGAAGTAATAGACAATGTAAATTATCATACATATATTATTGAACCCTATTGTATGTAACGATGTAAGTCTTTGTTTTTCACCGTTCGACAACTGTGCATAAATATTTGTTACAAATAAAAATCAAAAGTTCATTACCTCTAGAAGATTAATTATTACCAACACATACCATTCTTTTCCAATTCTTTCCTTAGTGGTACAAATTCCGTGTCGAATTTATTCCGGTAGGTGATTGTTATTAGCATATAATATAAAATTTAAATGAAAGAAGCATTCTTATTCAAATCGCATCTTCATGCAAATTACATTCTAAATTACCAGTAATAAATCAAGGAAGCCATCAATAAATTACCAAAAATACAAAAATCTAGACTTTCCAAAAGTCCAGCAACAGAAACAGAAACGAATCTTCAATTTGCATTTGACACGTGAAATCAAGACAGCGATTAAAGTGAGCATCGCGGAGAAAGTCGCCTGGGGCGTTTGTTTTTTGTTTTGTTCCATAAAACCTCCGTAAATGCACATAAACCCATGACGTAACTCGCTAATGTGACATGTGAACGAAGCATAATTGCATACAAGAATCTTATTACGGTTCCCGCATACACCCTCTCTCTCTCACTCTGCACGTCTTGAGTAAAATTGTAATTGTCTCTCTTTGTCGCGAGTGTTTATTGTTTGTTGTTGCAGCCATGTCGATGAATGTCGTACACACAGCAGGCTGTGTAAATAAGTGAACAACGTGCTTGAAATAATATTGGTGTTTAATGCTGAATAAGTATTGTCGTATGTCAACACAGCCGAGAAGTAGATCTGTACTTGTTTTTATTTCACGATATTAAATACTAACATTCACAATATCAAGATTGATATCTGGATTTTGACGTTGAGTTGTTGCAGCAAATTTCGACAGATTCCTTTTTTATTAAAATTACATAACACAGTTATAAGTATATGTATATAAAAATAAATAAATTAAAATTAATATAAAGAAAAACTTATTAAATTATATTACCAAATACCTTTTTCTATTACAAGAAACATTGTAAATAATTATTTTTACCAATTAATTAATTACCTATAGTAGAATGCTACAATTTTTTTTTAATTAATATTGTATTATTCAATGAGCATGTAGGCAAATAGTTTTTGTTCTCGACAATTCTGCTTCAAATCATATAAATCTTTGCGCTCCAGATTTATTTATTACTTTCGAAGTTCCATAATTGGTTTGTCTAAAATCCACTAATGAGTTAACTATTAATTAATAAAATGTACATAAAATTAAAACGAAACAAGAAGTTTTGAGAAATATTTCAAGTCTTATTTGTTCTAGGAATGTATGGTAGAGAATAATTATTATATTTTAATGTTACTCTTTCTACTAAGATTAGTAAATTGTTTTTAATTATTTATTTAGTTTGTTAGCTACAGTTTATTTGCATAAGCTGTCAGTTTGAATGCAGTTTTTGTTTATGTCTTTCAGCCTTTTCCAATTGAAACGCGTATAGAAAATCCGTAGTGAAAAGAGGATGATATATTTATTTGATTTTCGCAATAGATAATTATGCACTGATGAAGCTGTTTGTTCGCATTCTTCGCGTCTTCGGCAGAGTAGAAGAGGTGCGCGAAACAACAGTGCGTTGCGCAAGCCGTACGATTAATGTGTACGTTTTTCTTTCGCAGCGAATTGTTACAAAATCCCCACAGGTTGGTCGCAGATGCGGCCTACACTGTTAACTGGAATTCAAACCTATTCTGTTTTCCTTATTTTAAAATAAATTACATATAAGATGCACTTGAATTCAATCCTTACAAAATATAGTAAGTTTTTAAATATATACTTTTTATACAACAAACTAATATATTTAAATATATACCTTATTCGAAAACAATTTTTTTTAATATATTATTTTACATTATTAACAAGGTAAAATAGTTTTTACTACAGGTAAAAACAAACATAACTAACAATAATGTAAACATTACAACTACTATATCGCATTATAAAACTGATTGCTAACTTGTAAAAATTTTACATGTTCGTTTTCTGGTTAATAAACAATGAGTTACAAATAAAAATGTTAAACTTCCTTAATAAACACAAAATTTTGTTAAACTTTCTTTCAGTAATATACTTCTGCACTTATACAGCCTCATACAAGCACAGATCCTCCTCCATATTTCATTTTTCATTTGTTCATTCTTCCTTTTCCAAACAATAATTCGTTTATTTTTTGTTCATTTGGTAAAATTACTGAGTTCCAGAAGGTTTCAGGGTGGTTTATATATTTCAAAAACAAAGCGTAAAGTTGTGTTAACGGAGACTAGTTGGTTTGAATGAAGGTACCTAATTCTATTTTGAAAATTGCAAACAGGAAAAATCGAACCAAAGAATTAATTCTGAATCGATAACCGAACCAAAACCGTTAATTCTTAAGGTTCAGGTTTTACAAACTTGATAAACTTGTCACATGTATTGATCATTAAATAATGAATGCAATGAAACTATAATTTAATTATAGTATGTTAATTAACCGCATTAATCTCTGATTGATTGGTAAGCATGTTTATTATATGTGCGACAATCCACCCCCGCGTTACCAGGCGTTGAAGTCTCCATACTATATACTATTACTCATTAGCTGGCTGTATTAATGGCAGTTGGCTAATGAAACCCTGACGTTAAATGTTTCGCATTGAAATATCATCAGCTGATAATTGACCGGCGGGATATCACTCATCGATCAGGTCGGCCGTGGCCAGACCTCGCTTGTTTCGCGAGTCATTAGCGTCTGCAAGTGCAAGCACTGCCATTTGTCTTTCTCTCGTCAAATGTGAACCTGAGTATTACTCACTCCACCGTATTTCATTAATTCATTTCATATTTCATTACAATTAATTTCATTTGCAAGTCAAGTCGGTGTATCAGATACCAGAATAGCAGTTACCTACTGCATTCATTTTACAACTCAAATTAAAATTATATTAACAGATAGAGCGTCCACAAGTGAAGTAATAGAATCAATAACTAACTGAAATTAGGGAAATAAAAGATAATAGCTGTCAAAATTTGTAATCCTGTGGAATTATTAATAGTTAAGTGGTCGTGAAAAATTGGAAGAAACAAAATAAGACTTTAATAGTTATGTATGAAAAAAAGTACTGATAGATTATATAGTAGGAGTATATATTAAGAAATAGACTATTAAATTTTATTAACTCCAATTTAATTAGAAGACGATATACCAATTTATTGTGCAAATATATAATTGATAATACTACAAGTTAATGTGATATAAAACCTAATGCCTAATCATTTTATTATGTAAAGAACTTGTAAAAATATCTAGCAACTAATGGATTTCTGTTTGACTCCTTTGCGAAATGCAGTAACTGTTATCTGTCTAATAATTTACAAAGTATCCTCTACGACTTAGTCGCCTTGATAATTTTGACAGGAACATATTTCTCCCGTTCAATAAACTGATAAAAGTATACACAGATACGCTACATACATACAATAAATTCTTCACTGTCTTTTGTTAGCTCTACTGAGTTTACTTTATCTCATGGTAGTCATGGTTACTAAAAATATAGCTTTTTTATTAAGGCAGTGTATTTACGAATTAAAAAGTATATAGTAATATTATTACATGTTTATGTTAAAAATTTTGTAAAGAAATTATATGTCCACATATATATGTTCTTTGTGAAAAATAAAGAAAATTTAAATTCTTTTAATAGGTTTTTTCAATTACTTATTAAAATCTTGTGTGTGATAGAGTAATAGGTTTATAAAATAGTGTAAGAAATATAGCATCTCCATTATCCTTTGTTCCTGAAAGGTAGATCCCATATATCAGCTGATGCATCGCGCTGATAGTGAGCACTATAAATCGTGTTGTCACCACTGGTTCATCGGACTTGGCTCCGTGAGTTGTAGTTGGGCGTGAGTTCGCTTTGCCGTGTCAATCATTACAGGTGTGGGTCAAACCCGGGTCAAAGGTTTGCAAACTAACAATAGGTGTGGGAATATAGATCAACGAAATGGTATACATGCAGAAAATAGACAAGTAAAATAGGTATGAAATTACAGATTCAAAAGGGAACAAAATCTGTGATTGCAATAAATAATAATAAATTTAAAATGACACTTGTTCATGGTTATGGAATTAAAAAAAGGCCTTTGGAATCGAATTGAATTGAAGAGGAAAGGTCTTCAATTCAATTCCAATTGAGAGGATTCTTTTTTATAACGCTACTACGACCTAATCTAACCTAACCTAACCTAGCCTAAGCCAACATAATCTAATCTAATCTAACCTAACTCAATCTGATTAGGTTAGAATAGATTGAGTTAGGTTATATTACATTTACGATCGTATACATTATTTCAATCAATTTGCTGTTTGATATACTACTCAATTTAAATTGTACCAAAAATGGTGCAAGATCTTGTACAATTTATAGGCTAGTCTAAAACGATCTTAAGTTAGGTTTCTGTCAATAAATAAAATCTAGTAGTTATTTTTTAATCTGAATTGCTAATTCTTGCTATTTCATTCGAGAATGAATTTTCTTTGCAAGCATAACGAAACATTTCGCAATCAAGTAACAAGGAACATTTTTTCGAGAACTGTGTTCCAAAATTAGAAGGAAGACAATATAGTAGTAGCTTTGATTAAAGTGTGACCATTTATTTTACAAAAAACAGAAGAAAATCGCAGGATGAAAAAAAAAATAATTATTTCGAGTGTTGATAGTTGTTATGTAAATATAAACTTCTTATTCCAGTTTTATTAGTTTTCATGGATTTCAAAAGTGAGTTTTATTTAAAGTACAATTCCAATAAACTTTATCACCTTTATCAGGTATTGAGATCACATCCGCTCCGTGTATTTTTTCCGTAAAACAATCTGTGCGAACCTGTCTGTCACAATTTTTTCTCCCTATTTACTGTTTTTGCCGTTTTTGTGTGTTGCGAGAAGAGAGCCTCATTACCGACGATTACGCTGCAAAGCCTAGCCGTCGTCCGGCAACTGTTATTGCTGCCTAGCAACCGCAGCAGCTGCGGCCACTTCTTGCAGTTGTTCTGCAGGTAATGATACGCTCATTGTGCCTGATGGGGTGATGGACACTTCAGGTTTTGTTCTTGTAAATGAGAAGCTTTTTACAAGAGCTAATAGTGCTTGTGCACTTCAAATATGTGAGAAACCACGGTTTTGCTTTACGTTTTAATTGATACTTTTAGTTTCATTTTTGTCTGCTACTTGGAATTATGACGAGTCTACTGTCTTTGTATATTTTTAGAAGTTTATTAGTCGGGACATTATCTACGGGCTTTTTGTAAAACTGTAAAACAAAATAAATATAGTATCTGATACATATCGGTGATCGTTTATACGAAGGGTGATTCTGATCTATTTATATTATGAAAAGAATTAGAGTACAAAATGAATATCCGTTTCTAAGAGGGTGATTTTGAATTCATGAAATTAGAGCAAGATTTAGAGTACTTCACAGTGACTTAGCATCTTCTCTCAGGTAGTAAACATTACAGTCACTGATTTCTACAATGTGTGACTTAAATCTCTTTACATTAGGGCAAGAATTAGAATACTTCACATTGAGTGAGCATCCTTCCCTCAGGTAGTAAACATTACGGTCACTGGTTTTTACTGAGGGTGATTTTGATCTAATTACAATTAGGGCAAGAATTAGAGTACTTCACAGTGAGTTAGCACCCTTCTCTCAGCGAATTAACATTACAATCATTGGTTTTTATGGAGGGTGATTTTAAAGTAATTAGGGCAAGAATTAGAGTACTTCATAAGTGATTGAACACCCTTCTCTCTAATAATACACATTACGGTGACTGGTTTTTACAGATGGTGATTTTTCTCTAATTACATTTAGGCAAGAATGAGTACTTCACAGTTAGTGAACATCCTTCTTTCAGATAGTAAATACAAAGATTTAAGAATGGAAAATTGGACAGTCTGTAAATTAGTAAAATGTAACAATTTATTAATTACAGAGAACATTTACATGAGTAAAATATTTTCTCAGAGAAATACCAACTATCTGAGATGTTCAAATAAGATCGATAAACATTTTATTATCAGTATGAACCTAACTTGAAACAAACACCGCCTCATAAAAGCTGCGTTATCAAATATCTAGATGGCAGCAAGTTACGAGTATAATATACATAGTGTGCATAGAAGGAAAATGTAATTAGATTGTTACATTCTGGATAATGTAAGGAAGTGCGCATAAATTGGCAAAGCTGGCGTAAAAACGAAGATTCCTTTGGCGGTGATGCAGATAAGCTGAGCGGAGATAGCTCGCAGATACCACGCCTACATTTATCTCACTCACTAATTAGCATTTTTCGCCTTGTGATAATTACTTGCCTGACAAGAAATAATATTCTCTCTTTCTTATTTTATCGGAAAGATACAATCTTTAAATTATAATACGGTAACTGTAAAAAGTTATAGGTGCAAACTTGAACATTGATTAAGGATGATGCAAATACTGAGCTAATTTTATTATGTTTAATGTATGTTCCGGTAATAACTACCTTATTTGGAATACAATTTCAATTATATTTTGATGAAGTATATTTATTTAACTAAAGGAAAAGTCTCGTACGAATATTTGCTTGTTTGTATGTAATTTTTAAAAGCGTTAACGAAGAACGTATTGTAGGTAATCGTGAAAACTTTCGAACCAGGGTCAGGTGTAACTTAAATGGGTGACATTGGGCTCGTTTTGTCCTGCCATCTATTGGTTACTGCCCAAAAGCTTAATAGAGATAATAATTTAGTTGGCTTTTATTTTTATAGAAATCAAAACATTTTATTTCTTGTTAATAATTTAAGTACGATTGACAAAATTGACAACGTCAAAATATATTTGGTGAGAAATACCAACAACTCTTTCCTTGCAAATTTTTGAACGACAAAAATAATTTTATGTGATTCAATAAGGAATAGTGAAAATGATAATCATTTTAATAAAATTTTGCAAAAGATGATCCATTTGGAAGGGAAGTTTGAAGTCCTTCGAAATGGACATTTTGAGAATTTTATTAAATATAAAAAAAAAAACAATGTAAACGATTGAACATAATGTAAAGATTAATTCAAAAGAATAATTTTGTATGTACATCTTGACAAAAAAAAGTTCATGTTCCTTGAGTACAGAAGAATTACTTGTAAGTGTAGTTCATTTTCCTTGTCATAACAATATTTATTGCCCCTTGTAGCGTAATAAGTCTATTCTTAGCCAATATCTTTATGAATTCCGGTAGCTGCTAGTTTGAATAAGGTCACTTCTCATTTGCTTGAATAATTTGCAAAAATTTATTCACCGTTATTAATCATTCATGTAGTCATCGTATCATTAAAAAACACCCACACAAAATGATAATTTTATATGCGAAGGAAAAAATTCTAGAAAATAAATTGTATAATAAAAATTAGCGAATTTACGAGATAAACAAAATATAATGTTTACAATTCACAAAAATTCGCATATAATTATAATACATTAAATGCAGCTATGTAAATTACATTGAAAATGTAAAGTGAATATTTTTTGCGCATTTTGCTAATAATTCAACAATTCTATTAGTTGATTGCCTTCACATAGAGGGCGTTGCAAACAGTACTTCAACTGTTAACCGACCACTAGCGTGTTCCATTTGAGTTAATATAATTTCCCAAGGAATTTATGAGTATTTTAATTAAAATTAATGTAAATATCGCTAATGGAATATCATGGTCATTGTCATTCTAGTGAATATATTTGATTAAAATACTAATAAAGACCATTCTATATTGCCGGAGTAGATATTGTCCATATTTTACCACAATTTTATGTGACAGGGATATGGAATTTATTCCCATTACAGGAATAAATATGGAGAAATTTTATTTATACACTGCGAAGTAAATCAGAAGTAAAATGAAACAGTTCTTTAAATAGGTATTTATGAACAAAATAAATTACTAAAAGACCTAGTAAATAAGAAACATTATATGAAGAATTTAAAATTTAACACTTTCCTGTTTTTGTTAAATTATACTATATAAGAATTTAATTTAGTACCAGCAGATCAAATATAAAGTGACATATTACTATAAACCACATATTTTATTATTCTTCCATCCTATCAAAATCTAATCAAGCTATTAGCATAAAAACAAAACCAGGATACAATAAAAATATCTCGGAATTAAAACAACAAAATAAAACAAAACACTGATTCACCAGCCGTCTATGGATGCTATAAAAACAAGATAATATCGCTGCCCACTTTCCCTGCTTCAATCTTGTGATTTACAGATTTAGTGGACGTCCTACAGCTTTACACGTGAATTATGTCCCATCGAGTTTGCCACGATACGCGCTCTTATGTTATCGCTACTCATTTGTTATTTATTCATTTATGTCTCATGATTTCGCTGTTTGAAGGAGTTATCAATCAACGTATAAGATGGACAATAAATAAAAACTGGCGAAAACTTATAAATATTTAATATAGTAGAAAAGCGGCTATTATGTGGAGATTGGTAGGATTTTTATGGAGATTTTCGTGGTCACTATTGACTTGACCTCGAGACAGGTGTATTATAATTTGGTTCTTCGCACAAGTGTCTATTTCCCACAATATATTCATAGAAATATATACGCAGATTTCATAAAAAATTTATATGATTAACAGAAAAAAAATATTACGCCTGTTAAAAAAATTGTATTCATTTTTTTATTACATCCCTGTTATTGAACTTGTATTTATTTATAGATAATACATCTAGATTTAAAATTAGCAAAAAAATGCGAGAGTACAAGAATTTAAGAAAATCTTGCTATTCTTGCAAGACAATTTCTTGCCTTATCTTGCTTTGAAATTTATAGCTTGTCTTGTTCTTGTCTTGCATTTTTTGTAAGACTAAGGCAAAACCAAGAAAAATGCAAGACTCTCGTGATACACTACTCGCGGTATAAATTCCATATGCATAATAAAAAAGTATACTTTAGTCCCTTGACATACAAATAACTATTTTATTTATACCAATAATATCTGTCCGGTAAGTACTTTCATTTTTGATATTAAACTATAACTAGTCTAACTTTTACCTTACAAGTGTTTTCATAATCTTCACCTTCTTCATTATCATCACCCTCTGATTAACCATTTAACAGTTCTTCATATGCGTAATAAAAAATTATACTTAGTCCCTTGATATACAAATACCTATTTTATTTATACCAACAAAATATATCTATCCGGTAAAGTTGCTTTCATTTCTGATATTAAAATATAACTAGTCTAACTTTTACCTTACAAATGTAAGTCCATTGCCAAAAAATATCAGTGGAAATATTGGTAATTAGAGTAGATTTATGTCTACATTGCAGTAAACACCAGCAATTTAAACCGTGGTAATAACCGGTGCTGGGAGAAATTTGGACAGCGGTTTCCCGCTTCCTCTACGTGCTTCCTCGTTGGCTGACCCGCTGACCTTCCTGGTTCGTGGTTCGTGTTGTCCGATGGACGATAAAATTATTGTTTGAAGAAAATTACACTTATTGCTCTCAAGTATCCATGTACGAGCACTTGGCTGCACTTCTCCGCGCCACATCAGATTGCAGAGGCGAAAACTGCATGTAGAACACTCGACAGATTCTAATAAATATTTGTCAGAACTATACCACGTTCATAATTCATTTTCTGCCAGACTGATGGCTGATAAAGTCCGAGTCGTGCTGATTTGGTTTCTAGTTTCCGGGAATTTGTTCTCAGGTTCACATACAAATATAAAAATGTTTAATCTATAGCTGGGAATTTATTTTCTATAATATATAGCTTCACATTTTTACTGTGTAACTAGATTAATCTTAAGTAAATAGAAGTTGTATGAGTTAAATTGTCAGCAGAAATATATGTATTCGATTTCAAGCTGTTATACACATATTTAAATATAATTTGTGTGGTAGCTATCATCGTGTACCAATTTATATGGAAAGTGTGTATTAATTCTAAAGCGGTTATCTGATGATTACATCTACTACTTGAAAATTATTGATATATATTTCAAAGTATCAATTGCAATCAACGATTCTAAGATTAGTTTTACCATTGATTTTGTATATACTTATACTGTTACTTTATAAAATCAATGGTTTACTTATTCTCACAAAATAATATAATAGAATATAGTGCAACAAATGTAGAAAGTCTCCGGAGACGAAGTCGTTCTTTGTAAACGTGAGTTTTTTATTACTAATTTATAATATAATAGTATTATTAACAGGGGAAGTAATTCCCAAAGCCGCTTATGCTGTATTTTTGCATAAACACGGAAATATTTGAAAATATCAAATTTTTTTGCTTGAAAATTATTAAATTTTTAAATATTTTGTTTCTATATTTTTTTAAAGAATTAGCTATATTGATACCAATTTTACAAACAGAATTTAATTATCTCTTTTCGTTTCGGAGATATTTGCTCTCAAAGTTGTACCTCAAAAAAGTGTGTTTTTTGAGTATATTTCAAAAATGAGTTGAGATACAATCTTAACTAATTTAAAATTTAAAATATCTGAATGTCCGAAGTTCATTGTCACAATTAAATTTACCATTCGATTCTACGGGAAAAGTTATATAAAGTAATGTTATGTCCACATATACGTTTTTTGGAACGATTAGGTGAAAAATAAGAAAAACGAAAAAACCTAAATTTCAATTTTTCGCCTGGAAACTTTTTGTCTCCAAATTTTTTAAATTTTTGGACATAAGTAAATATCGATGCGCTGATTCCAAATTTTCAAACAGATTTCAATTATCTCTTTCCGTTCTCGAGATATTTGGGTTCAAAGTTATACCTAAAAAATTAGGTTTTTTAGGTATACTCCTTAAACGACTAGGTTTAAGGTTCTGGCAACCTCACCATTCGATTCTACGGGCAAAATTACATAAGTGTACCTATTTTCAGATTTTTATCTCAACAGATAGAATTTCTAGATGGAAAAAACAGAAAATGGCCAAAAGTCGAAAAAATCGTAAGGGGTTCATCAGGCGTTTTTTTTAGATTTTTGCCATTTTCGTTTTTCCCTTCTATAAATTGTATCCGCTGGAATAAAAATCTAAAAATTGGTACACTTATGTAATTTTGCTTGTAGAATCGGTTGGTGAGGTCGTCGAAGTCGTAAACCTAACCCTTCAAGGGGTATACCTAAAAAACAGGTTTTTTTTTAGGTATTGCCATAACTCAACTTTGAACACGAATATCTCGAGAACGGTAAGAGATAATTCAAATCGGTTTAAAAATTTGGAATCAGCGCTTCGATATCTACTTTGGAGATAAAAAGTTCCTCGGAGAAATTTCGAAATTAAGTTTTTTTCGATTTTCTCATTTTTCATCTAATCGTTCTAAAGAACGTATATGCGAAGAAAACATTTCTTTATGTAATTTTGTTCATAGAATCAACTGGTATAACCGTTGAGATTGTATTTCTACCCATTTTAAAGATATGGACAAAAAACCCTCTTTTTTGAGGTGCAACTTTGACAGCAAATATCTAAGGAATGAAAGGAGATAATTAAATTCCGTTAATTAAAATTTTGGGCGCAAAAATGAGTATTTTTGGGATATTTCGCGTTTATGAACACAATTTTTGGTTTAATACTGTTATATGGTTTGTTTTAACTCTACACAACTTTGATATGGTGTTATAGGTTTTGGAAATAAATAAAAGTTAGATAATAAAGCGACAGGATAAATTCGAAAACTGACCAATTTTAAATGTCTTTACAATTTAGTTAAATAAATGTTTAATATTCAAAGCATACATTTTTCGTCGCTTTTAATAATGTGTAAATACATGAATAAGTTGCTTAGTAATTGGTTGCTTAGAGCTATTTACTTTACATTTGTTTTATTTGGTGCCGTGGTTTAAAAACTGAAAGTTGATTTGATTAAACTGAACACTTTGATTAACGTGAGATTATGAAACCCGTAACTATGAATTCGTAGAATTGTGCCATTAATTTACTTGTAATAAAGTAAATCTCTGGCAATTATTAAATTCACATAAGTTTTATACTATGTAATTATCAATTAGGTACACTCACTAAGTTAATTGCCAGAAATATTTCATTTAGAACAAAAAAAATCTTAAAATTATTTATCACAGATATTTTTTCGTTTGATACATATTATTATACAAGATTATTTCACCCACGTACGGAATAAAGATTAACACAACTAATTATATTAATTGGTATAGTTTGTAGTTTAAGATGTATTTATAAGTATAATTAAATGCACAAGTTTTTTTGACTGTGATTGACAAGTTTATCAGTAAATATATGCATATTGACATACATATAATTACAGACAAATATCGAAAGACACAAATCCACTCAACTAATCTTCGTACACATATCTTTGCGCTTTGTTTTTGAAATATATAAACCACCCTGAAACCTTCTAGAACTCAGTAATTGTTCCATATGAATTAAAATAAACATTTTTGGATCAAATGGACGAATTATTGTTTGGAAAAGTGAAATATGGAGGAGATCTGTGTTTGTATGGGGCTGTATGAGTGCAGAAGGGGTGAGAAACTTAATTTTTATTGATTAGAAAGTGGATTATTTGAATTTAAGGGATTCTTATATCTTTCAACACGATAATAATCCCAAATATATTACACGTAAACTGCTAGAATAGTCATACAGCATTTATTCCTACAAAACCGACGTTTCGGTATACACTTATACCTTCATCAGGGTAAGTAGAATCTATAGATTATAATCATGTAAACAGCATACATTCGTAGATTCATTCAGTATTACATACATCGTACAAAATTCAAAAAAGCACATACACATCTAAATTGTCTCACGGACGACAACTTAGACAATTTAGATGTGTATGTGCTTTTTTGAATTTTGTACGATGTATGTAATACTGAATGAATCTACGAATGTATGCTGTTTACATGATTATAATCTATAGATTCTACTTACCCTGATGAAGGTATAAGTGTATACCGAAACGTCGGTTTTGTAGGAATAAATGCTGTATGACTGAAATTTCGATTAATTGTTTTTTATCTACACTACACCACAGTCGAAAAAATCCCATCCCTCATTGCTAGAATAGTTATTGTACAATTGTAGACAACAATTAAAAACACCTCCACAGTCTCCAGATATAAATCCTATATTGAACATGTCTCTGATTTATTTAAAAAAATGTGTAAAACAAGACGACTAAAAAATATAAAAGAACTATTACATTTATGGTAGAAGAATGGGGTAATATTGACTCCCAAATTCTAAGCAAATTATTGGGAAGTATGACAAACCGTTTAATATATTAATCTATATAATGTACTTCTTATAATAAATGAATTTATTTCTTGATTTCATTACGAAAAATTTATGAAGACAATATATTTATTTATTTATTAATATACTAAGTTATAATATAAAATATTCAATAAAAAACTTTAAAAGAATAGAAAACTTTTTTTCTTTACTGGTGTACGGAGACTAATTTTTTTCCTTAATGTATTCCTATTATTTCCTACTAGAAAGAATTTGAACTAAATAGTAGGAAATAAATCACTATGAATTGTCTACGTATCTGTAACGAAAAGTAAGCATTTTGTAGTCCACAAAGAGAAACTCCGGCATTTGTGGCTACATACATGTGTATTATGTTTTTAGTTTCATGTACCTATAGTTTTTTCGGATGATTTATGGCTGAATTTATGAAAGTTCACCTGTAGATACACAATGTTTCATGATGAATTATGAGCTGAGATTTGCATAATATTATAACTATGATACAATACGGTCGATTGCGAATTGAACAGCTGAACACTATTATTATAACGTGTGGATTTTCATGCTGATAATAACTACTTCATTCAAGATGAGAAACCAAGCCAATAAATTTTGTAATAGTGAAGTAATCTAGCTTTTTATGCACGCTTAAGTGGGTATAAAATTAGAAAATAGAAATTAATAGTTTTACACATTCTATATACATGCATGCATATTACACATAAAGTCATTTTATACTTAGTTTTTTTAGATAAAGTGTTAGAAACACATTGTAGTTTTTAATGAACGGTGCTGTGAATCAAATTTAAGTCTTCCTCAATCATTCAGTACTGTTAACCAATAATCTTAATGCATAAGATTTCAGATTCTGTTGACTTTCCATCAGTTCTTGAAGATGAAGTTTTCCGCTGCGTATTTCTTCTTCAATCGACTCTTTTCCTTTTGAAAATGCCTCTTGAAAAAACACTGACTCCATAGATCTGCTTAAGTTTTGTAAAAGCTTTCATTGCACCGTTGTTTGAAATTGATGTTATTCTTATTTTTAGAACGCACAAGGAAAAACGATTCTATGAAAAAAATAGCAAGTTTTAACTCATAGTCCCGCGTCCCAAGTGATATCAGATCGAACGATATGTTATCAGTGTTATTACTTAATTTAGACACCTCGTAGAAATCATCTTTAGCTAAAGAAGGAGATAAAATCAAGAGGTGAATATGGGCCATTATTAGGTTCACGATAGGGGACACTTAGATAATTTTATTCGTTACATTCGAAGTCTATTATATTGAGATTTAGTACATAAATTAATTATAAATAAATTAAGTATATACAGAAGAATTCCTTGAGATAAAACCATAGTAAAAACTTGAGTTCCGTGTATCGTAGAGTGAATTCCAGTTCATCAAGAACTTATGGTATAATGTGGTATGGAAACAGTTGAAAGACGTTAGTCGTGAGGGAATTTAACGGATGCTGAGAACGCTCGTCGAACAATACCAGCTTGGTTCACTAACACACTTCCATCCTCTTTCCTCCTGGGGTTCCTGCATCACTCTGTCCTCCTCCCGCCGGTTACGTAACACTAGACACTTACGCCCATGTGCTAAGAGTTTTAATCCAAGTGACCATAGGCTAGTCACGCAATTTATGTCTTCATCATTGGAGAAAACCCAGAACGGCAATCTTCTCTGTTTCCCAACGTCACGACTTCAAATTCGACTGATGATTCGGTTATAGTGAATTTTGATTAGGATCAAATTTTGATGAGAATTTTTGTAGATTCACGGCCATATTTGGATGAGAGAGTAAATTGTTTGGTTAGGTAACTATAACTGCACGTTGTAATATGTAATGTAAATATGTTATTAAAATGTTTGCAATTCAACATGCAATTTTATAGGACGAAGAAAGTTACAAGTATAGTTTATGTTTCATTGACCAGTTCAAATGATAGCTAATGTGCGAAAATTTATGTCTATTCTATGGGAAGTGAACTATAATCTTGAAAATGAAAATTGTGATTCTATTCAAACAATCTTTCGCCATCAAATGCAAGATTCTAAGGGGAAAATGACATATGTGGAATAATCATTATAAAATTGACAAACTCAAAGTAAATTTCATATAAATCTTCAATAACAGAGTTAATTAATTACTATAACAAGAATTTAAGCAGATAATAAATAAAATTTTAATTTATTCTTCAAAATAGAAAACACAATTTACATACATTCATTTGTCTAAAATTAATTAACATTTCTACACGGGCTAAAAATTCTATAATTTATACACCTACTCATATCATTCTATATCTCGACTATTAAGAGAAGGAAATGCAAAAAAAAAATCAATTGAATGAATGTGTAGATGTGTGATATGAATGATTAATAGATTTGGTTTTCGTCCGATGGTCTTATAAGTTTAATTGAGCAGCGATCAACATTTCTCTAATTAAATTGACTCCCGTCCAATGATTTAGATCCCTTTTTATCATCCCGTGTAGCTGTCAGTGTTAATTAACTCTTACACAATTTTAAAATCAAGCAACAGAACAAACCTATGTTAAATGGAAATCGATTTGGATTTATTGAATCTGTTCTACATATCACTACAAAAATATTTATTTATAATACTTGTAGGCAAATTAATTGCTACTGTTTTATTGATTTCTCATTATTTAACTTTGGTTGAACAAGTGTTTTTGCAGAAATTAACTCAATCGCCTGAAATGTCAGGTGCTATACCAGTTCAGGCAACAGGATGTTAGAAAGGAAAATATTTTACTTCTAAACATAAATATTGTTGTTTACGTTACATATTTCCAACAATACATATTTTAAATTTATTATCATCGTTTAAAGGAAAAAACTTAAATATTCTTTATATTATGTACATTATTTATAAATTTATAACATTGTTTTTATTTATAGGTATATAATCATACAAAAAATATTACAATATAAATTATTATATTGTTTTTCATATAAATAGTACAAATTATGTTTTTGTTCGATTACTTGTGGTATGTATTACGGTTAATAAGAAATAGTAGACATATTGTTAAAATAAAAATAATTCTTTTCTTATTTATATTTTAGAATAATTATTAAACAATTTATTTGTTACCATCAAAATTTATTTGATATTTAAAAATTTACAAAGATTTCAAAAAGGACTTCTTACTCTTGAAATAACTTCCAACTCTATTAGACGTTCACAATCTTAAAGTCTGTAATATGTACAACAGGTATTAAACAAGGTGTTAAGATCTCGTACAATATGAAACTAATTCATACCATATTTCACTAATAGTTAAATGCCATTTCCTTTTATCTCGGCATGTGACAAACTCTATCACTTCCTAACTCAGCAGCGCTGGCGGTAAAAACGGAAACGACGTGTGAGGAGTCCATGTTTGGAGAGCGAATGGACTACTAGAACTTATGTCCATTTTAAGACTAGTTGTAATGTATCGTGATGATTTTATAAAGTGCTGTTATGAGTGCTGTTCAATAAAAGAAATTAGTCATATATGGAGGTGAGCACTGGTCTAGTTTTTAAGTTATGTTCAACTTCATGTTTCACTGCGAATAAGTTGAAAATGTCTGATTGGACAGTCATAAATTAAAATATTATAGTTTCAATTAAAATTTGAAGTTTTTGTTTGTGTTTCTAAACATAGTACAGTTAAACCTAACGCTACTAACTCAGATTAGTTATACCCCTTGTTAACATCCTGAAATGTCAAACTAACTCCAATCCCAATGCATAAAAAGAATTAAATATTATTTAGTTTCAAAGATAACTCCAATAGTTTGGTGGAATTATAGCAGTCTTGTCCTGACTCTAAATCATCTAACAGAACGTCTTCTTTTCTTTTTCCTCTTTAAACTTTCTGCAAAATATTCTTAAATGCCTCAGAGATTTTTCTTCTCTTTTGAAAGCCTTCATCTTCTCTCATAACTTGATAGCCAATATTAATTGTTTCTATATTTATTACCACCACATCTGAATCTACAAACCATCTTTATATTTTCTTTTCGTCTATTGGTCTAGTACGTACCGTATAACAAGATTTTTATTAGTTTATTTTTTTATATAGTTTTTCGAAAATACAAAATTTACGAAGAATGAAATGGCCGAGTGCTGGCCTATTTACTATTATAAGTGAAGATATATTTGTTTACTTATGTAAAATAACAAAATTATACATCTGTCTGACTTGTTATTTACATCATTCATCATAATTTCTCAGATATGTAATTAATATTCTCTTGCTTGGATATTTTTCCGCACAACAATTTATTAACTGGATTGAGTTCAGTGCAGAAATAATAATTTGAGTAAATATAAATAAACATAAGAAGTAAGTTAAGTTTCCTCGGTAATAAGATAGAGAAATAAAGAAACTTGCTGAATTATGAGCTTGGTTTGCGCAGTATCGCAGTTGGTATAATGCTATTAATGGAATCGCAGGAAATCGAATGTAAATTGTGGGGTTTTTAATTCTCTCCACAGGTGATATCTTCTTCCCGCTGCACGTGCGTTGTGGTCGTATGTCAGCTCGCATGAGCTCAGCAATTCAGCTGTAAAATCGCTTTATTTGCTCTGGATATAGAAAAGGATTGTGGCGCGGATTTTGCTTATAACTTATGATGATAGCATGATGAGGTGGGAAAGTTTAAAAGTTATATATATATATATATATATATATATATATATATATATATATATATATATATATATATTACACACAAGAGTTTCAATAGGTGTTCTCAAGTTTTTCACCGAAAAGTTACTAACACGCCAAAAAAATTCTTAAAGTTAAAATGTAGAGATTTTAACAATCAATAGCATTTACCAATGTCCATTACGTCATGAACATGGCTACTATTGACTTTTATGCATTTGATTTAAATACATTAAAGTTTCATTTTACATCTGATGAAACATATTTAAAAGCCGTGTATATACTTGGACACTCTCATTCTGTTCTATACAAAACAATTTAATGTTTTGATAATACATACATATATTAACGTAATGTTTTCATTTTTGATATTGTTACATTTAATAGTCAATTTTAAATATATTTATAAAATAACAACCGTATATTATTTTAATAATATATGTATTTCTTTTCTACATACATGAAACAATTTTTTTTAAAAAAATTCGCAAATTTAATGCTAGTTTAATTAAAGTACACATTTTTTTAACTACTGGAGTAGCTATTAATTACAATATTAGATATTTATTAGTATTAGATATTATGTAAACAATTATTTTCGTTGTAAAAGATTTGAAAAAAAAAATATTAAAAATATCAACCGACAAATGACAAAAAAATGTTTTCTTGAAATACAATGCAATTTTAAAAAAAATCATTTTGTTTTTCATCAGCACGTCCTACAGTATATACCTTTTAATTTTTTTATTTAGTGGAACACCCTGTATTAATTTATTGTTTGTAAATTTTACAATTTGTTTAAAAACTTACATTTCTTCCAGAAGTACAACAGGTGAGACGTTTCAATCCGAATCCTCTTCTTCTTGGACTGGTAATGAGTCCAATACTCATCTGTCTGTACAAAATTTAACATGTTAATTAAAAATTAATACCTGTTAGAAATTGCGCAAACTTTCCCTTCTTTTATTTTTTTTAAACACAAACTAACATGGCGGTAGGAATTAGTTGCATTTCTACTTTGGTGGACATCAGATGTAATGTAAGTGTTTCTTGACATTTTTTTTTGATAACATGATCCATATATCATACTTGTACATGATACAAAATATTAGTTATTTCATTATTTAGTGCATGAGAAATTATATTCCGTTTTATTATTCTTCATAGTTTATAAAAAAAAAACTAACAAAAATTATTATAGTAGTACAGAAAAGAATTTGTAAAAAATTCAATATCTACATTTTAAATAGGCTGTTTTTTAAAAAAAAGTAGGTTCACAACTAGCCTTTAAAATAGCCAAACTGCTATTTAGTAATACTATTAAAATTGTCTTAAAACTAAACAAGGACAAGTCTTAGTTTTTAGGTTATTAATTTTTATTTTTATTTCATACCGAATCCCTCATTTTCTAAGTATAGCCCTGCATACATAATAATGTATGTATCAATTTGCTATTTCCAATTTAGGATAAGAGTAATAATATAAAACTTAATACACAATTTTAATAATCATATCCATCTTCATTGTTTATTATACCATTTAGAGATTCGTAGTAGGTTTTCTTAGAATAAATAATAATTAACTTACAAATCAAACATAATAAATAAAATAAACGAAGAAATATGAAACTGGCGAATGAATAGCTGGATGTTAGAGTATAATTGCTTAGCATTACATCAAAATAAATCGCGTATTTTTGTAAGTTCCCTGGGAACAATTTTCTCTCGTTACTGTTCTCGCATCGCGGATTTCTAGCAGGTATGAAGCAGATAAGAGTTTTCTATCCGTCGGGCGATATCTCATATATCGGCGAACATGCAACGCCAATTAAGGAACTCGCAAGAATTCAATCAGAGCTTATTTCATCAATATTGAGATTGTAGCCAATTATTCAAGATTGATATAGGGACCTGCATTAACAGAATTATTTTCTTTCGTTAATTGGCACGAATACTTGACGTGCGTTGTTTAATCTAGGATTGCGTTCACCTCACTTTAAATATTTCAAATATTCTTTAATGTTTATCATCTATTAACTGTTATATTTATATAAAATATAGTTTATGTGTTGTTTTAGAAACAACTCTTATTTTTAATCTATGCACTTAACTAAGGAGTTTCGAATATGCGATAATATTTTATTCTGATATATGTATAAAACTAGGAAGTATACTAAATTTTAAAGATATGAGATGTTTGAATTACTTACATACATAAAACTAAATAATCTTTACTACAATCTAACGGATATTTTCAAATATTTTAAAAAAATGTCATTCATTTTACTTAAGGCCGTTTAACACTAGTCTATAAATTGTAAAAGATCTTACACCATTTTTTGTACAATTTAAATTGGCTAGTATCAAACAGCAAATTGGTTCAAATATT
The DNA here is from genome assembly GCA_035578165.1 of Stenolophus ochropezus. Classification (NCBI taxonomy): domain Eukaryota; kingdom Metazoa; phylum Arthropoda; class Insecta; order Coleoptera; family Carabidae; genus Stenolophus; species Stenolophus ochropezus. Next base: position 79,193 of record JAQOWZ010000011.1, on the reverse strand, counting down.
GTATAAGATCGTAAATGTTCTATTTTATAATCTGTCAGCCAATTTAGAGTATGCACATATATGAATTATGTGATCTCACGCGTATCTAACGTTTATTTGTTGTTTGTATGTAGTGTGGTTATAGAAAACTTAGTTCAAGTAGAGTGCGCAGAATCAGAGCCCATATATTGCACAAGAAATTGCAATAGTATTATACTAAACCATTTCTTATAAATTTTGAACACTTATATTTTTACACCCTGTATTATAATAGATAAAAAAATGAATTAAAATTCCCATATTTCTGAAACTCTTCATTTAGACACATGTTGTTTAATACTTTTCGATTTATTTCGAGTCTTCTCCAAGTCTTATAAATTTTGAACACTTATTTTTAACACCCTGTATAGTAACAGATATTTATTTTTTTAAGTATTGTTAAGAAAATCACTTGTACTACTCTGCAAAAGTAATCTGTTTCGTAATGCCTCAAGATAATAACAAATTACATTTGCACCAGATATCAATTAAAAGCTACAGTCGAATTACATACACAAGAAACGTGCACTCCTCTTATTTCGTCGGACGTGGTAAGACAAAGCAAATGGATTAAGGTTTAAACGCTTGAAGTATAATTACTGCACGAATCCATTACGGTTATTACTACAACTACCAGCAAAGCAGCTATTTCCAACGCCTTACAACTAAACGAGATACTGATGGATGGTATAACCTATAGGTACACCTCCCTAGCTTATACTATTACGTGCCTAAGCGAAATGAGCCACTACTCTAAACGTTTTTATTTAAAGGAGTAAAAAAACTGTTAGGGCCTGTTTTTCAATCATTGTTAAAATGCGCAAGTGTATATAATATATTAAAAGTTTATTTTATGAAAAGAGGGAACGATTTAGGATCAGCTCATTTATTACCTCGCCCTTTACACTTCCAAAACCTTAGAAAGTTTAAGATTGGCAGTGAACCCCCTTAAGACTAAAGTCTTTCTCTCTCCCACTTACCCTGTAATACATCTCTTATACAGTCGATAAAAATAAGGAGAATAATAAATAAATTTTAAATTTGAATGTGTTGATCATTGACTTATGGATGACTTCACAATATATCTAGTAATCATTTAATTTAGTCGCTTAGTGTCTATATTTTAACATATCTTCAATCGCCAAATAAATTGTTTTCTATTTATATGATTCATAAAATGTTAATATTTTAAACTTGAATTTATACAGTGTTAACTTTTACCTCTTATAACTTAACTACACTTCCAAAACCTCAGGTGGTGGTTGAAAATTGGCAGTTAACCACATTAACGATTCTAACGCTGACGTTACAATATCCTTTCCCTAAATTTTTAATAATTATTTTCTAGTAAAACACTGATAATAAGTCTATTTAAAACAGTACTAGTATTAATTTTTTGTTTAGTATCATTTAAAATTAAAAATTAAAATCGTAGCATCCTATTCCCAACTTATTTAATAAAGGTACATACAAATTTCTAAATCTACATGCCATAAAATATTAATCGCTATTAATAACATGCATAATGAGTTGTAAAATAGGACAAAATACAAATTAACATGATTTTAATTTACCTCTAAGATCATTTTACATTGCCTAATTAAATTTACAAATTTATGAACATAATTTAAATTATTAATAGGCTATATTATTTTCATAATTTTATAGTTATTAAATACACCGTTTATTATAAATAACATCTAATTTCCATCAATTATTACTGTTTTTTTAAAAGAAATAATTTGTAACACATAAACAGATGACCGTTGTAAATTTCTATAATTACACACATAATCGTATCATCGCGAAGATTTCCAGTTCTCTGCAATTTTAATTGCTTGTTGTCGTGAAACAGGACATGTAAAACTAGACGCCTAAGCGCATCAGATTCTTGCAACTTATAGAACTGTGTTCTATAAGTTTATTTTATAACCAGATGTTACTACGTTAATTGGTTCGATTAAGAAGTACTTAAATTATGACACTTGACCGGCTCGTAAAAAGAAGACCGTTTTAATAGGGTGATTCGTAGGAAAAATAAATTTTCTAGGTTTAATGGGTAATTAAAGAAATTACATCAGTTTATGACATATTTTACAAATTTTGTAAGAATTACGTTTTAAGTCATCTAATAGAGCTATAACTTCGTTAAAACGATTAAATAGAAGATGCATCATCTTTCTCTCTTTTATAATAAAGTTATTTATTTAATAGTTTTAATTGTAAAATTTATTAAATAATATTTTTTCAAAGTTCATTATAGTATTTAGAATGTAATATTGTAAGTCATTTAGATTAGATAATAATGAGATCTTGCAAAAAAAATAATTGAATTTTTTTTTGTTTAAATCTACAATGTCTAATTTGTTGCTTTATATGATGTAACTTTTTTTTTATTTACATTTTATGTTATATAATAATGCATACGATATCACTCCGCGAATATAGCCAAAGAAGTAACTAAAGTAAAACTTTACAGATTCTTATGTCAAAATTTATCTTTACGGACTTATCTGCCAAACTCAATTAAACTATATTTTAATAGTATTATATTTTTGCAGTTTATTTTACCTAAAATAACCATCATATCATTTTATAATATTACTGGTGAATTTATTTTTTATTTACCTTTGATAATAATTTATCTGATTTCATACAGAAGACGTCTAAGCAGGTGTAAATATAAATGAAAATTATAAAGAAATAGTATTTGACTTTGACAGTTTGACAGTACGTTTGTATCACAGCCATCCCCGTCTAAATAGCTAGCTGACGTTTAACTAACACAATGCAATTTATTAATTTTTAACAATTTCGAAAAAATATATATAATGTATATCTGAGGACTATGAAAAATAAAAATTTATGACGTTTGCCATGACGCAACATCGTTGCTAATTAATGTTTCTGGAGAGTTAAAAACTTTATTATTTAATATTTTTTGTTGTAAATTTGAATTATGAAAATTTCTTCTGGCATGTTTACAATTATTTCAAGTATGATGTACATGTTTTTGATGGGCGTGAAAACAATTTAAGATGTCCTAATTTAACGAGTGAGGGTTGTATTTTCGTTCAAAGTGTGTCCGATTGGAACGTGCAAACAAGCTGATTAAAAATATCTCAATTACAACAAGAATAGAACAATTCCAATCAGCCGGATGGGCTCCACACGCCCAGTTACATAACCAACACCAAAATAAATATTTTTCTACCGAAATAAATCTGAGCTCAATTTGACTGCACTGCAAATCAAACCAGGAGTTCTGTTACACTTATCAAAATAACAATTTAGACAAACTTTATTGTTCAATGCCGTTTATTTCAAATCTGTACCCTGTTTTTGTTTTCTTTTATATTTATTAGATAAATAGTTTTTATTGTGAGGCAATTTGGCGTCGATTCTTTTTGTCATTCGCCACTAGTGGGGTCCTCCTGTATCACGTTTTAGACTAGACCACAGAATAATTACATTCAGTTCTATGACCTTGAAGCATTGTGTAGACCTTTAAATTTGTTGGCTTCCCCTATCTCCCTCTAAGATGTGACGAAAATTTCCGATTTTAAACAATGATTCCTTTATATTTGTTGACTTTCCCCATCTCTCTCTAATTTTTGATTCTCTGTCTTACTGTCGCTCCAAGATCTTGTACAATTTATAGGTATTCTAAAACTGTCTTTATATGAAACACTTTGTTGGTTGTCCCTCGCAGCTCACAATGTAGTTTCCTATAATATCAGTCAATGTGATAGTTATTTGTAATATTTTGGAACATTAACTTAACCAGTTGTATTCAATTGGTGTATGAATGGATCATTGGCGATGTATTTTCGATTAGTTTTATAAAATATGTATGTGTGTACCGTGAAACGTGGTGTAAATGTTTGGCTGTCTCTGTTTGAGCAAATCGGCAAGGCGGTAGTGGTCCCAGACAGACTTGCCTCATTGCACGGATACCTCAGCGCCTCGTAAATCCAGATTGACAGGGATGCACGCTGCCAAGCCTGGACCGACATTCACATCTGGATTCACAGAGCACACACATTCCCCGCATACTTAACCACAACACACTATTACTCTCTTCCAAAATTACGCCTTATTCATCAACATTTTTATACATTGCTCGCTAATTCTTTGCAACTGAAATGCTTATACCTTTGTTACTGTTTCATAAAATACTTCCTAAACAAATCATGAATTATATAAACCTACTGAAAAAATTATATAGGAGACCAAAACAAATTTTAAGTAATGCAACTTTTAGGTTGCTAGCGTAATATTATGTACATTACTCAATTTCGGTGCCAAAAATTTTGTTTCTAAGAATAGTCCATATTGATAAAAGGACCAACTGCCTACCTCGTCCCATGACAGAAATGGTTATTCGTTCACCTGCAATCCACTTCCCCATACCAATGTCCGTGATCCCGTGAGACAATGAACCAATCGACGCCTGTCTATCAATAGCCGAGCAAGCGATGTGCGATCGATAAATAGCCAGGCCGGTGCAATTACACGGCGGTGTCATTGCTCTGGATTCCTCGCGAGCCTGCCTCAGCTATTCCTTCGTCTAAGGATGTTGTCACGGGAATCACATGCAGGAAGATTCACAAAACCTTCAGTTAACTCGCATAATATTCTTGTCATAGGCGTTTAATATGGGAAAACAAAAGCGCACCGTTCAGATTTTTAAACATTTCACAAGCGCATCAAGAAAATAGCAAAATCGCACCAGTAAAATTTAGGAATTTAATGTGTATTCATATGTGTGCATCTGATTATATCAAAATACAAGTGAAATTGTTCTGCTCCCGGATATCACTTTTTAGATAGATACTTGTAGAGGTATGCCTCCAAGAATTCCTCTTTCATCCCGAATCTAACCTAACCTAATATAATCTAATCTAACATACCGTAGCATAACCTGACTTAACCTAACCTAATCTAATCAATCCTAACCTAACGTAACCTCACCAAACCTAAACTAAACTTTCATCCTGAATTTAACCTAATATAATCTAATCTAACATAACCTAACCTAACATAACCTGACTTAACTCAAACTAATCTAATCAAACCTGATCAAACCTGACCTAATCTAACTTCACCAAACCTAAATTAATATTCCTCTTTCGTCCCCAAATCTAATCTATCCTAACCTAATATAATCTAATCTAACATTACCTATCCTAACATAACCTGACTTAATCTAACCTAACCTAATCTAATCAAACCTAGCTTAATCTAATCAAACCTAACCTAATCTCACCAAACCTAAACTAATCTAAACTAACCTAACCTGACCTGATCTAATCTAACTTAACCTAACCTCACCAAACCTAAAGTAATCTAAACAAACATAACTTAACCTATAACCGAACTTAAAGTTATATAAACTAATTTAAATAAAATTGTCATCCTATTACTGCATTCTATTTTCTTAAAAAAGTTTATAAATCAAAAATGAAATAGTATTGCATTACCTATACATTATTATTATTATATAAAATGAAAATTCACAAAATGTCTGATTATAATTCACACTAAACTCCCAAGAAAATAATCTCAGAAAATAACAGTAATTTCCATGTATCCACTATCAGATTTTCGCACATATTTCGCCAATTTATTTCCAGTATAATTCTTCCTGATAGATCAGTTAGCAAATTAGCATAAATTGCAATTCGCGTACGTTATGCAAATAGGATAATTATGAGCGTCGCCGGTGACCAGAGGGCCCTCGCCTTTCCTTCTCCTTGGCTCAGGCTGTAGGAATTCCGCATTAGCGCAGTCGGTGCAACGCTGCACGGAGCCAATAGGATGATGTCAGGCGGATAAAATCGATCGATTCTGCAACTTATTCACTACCCAATACTTTTTATTCACTTTTTTCAATTAATAATGCGAGTCATGATTTACATGTTCGCTTAACCGCTTAACTGTTCTTCCTTCTAATGGATGTTTTATTGAGGAATGTTTATTATTGTCTTGCCATTTTGTTTTATATTGAAAACATGGAATATTTGCAGAATTTAAAAAATGTGGAAAAGGTTTTACCAGCTTTATCCAATCACGTTACAGAGTTATTCTTATTCTCACTTACTTATAAATAAATTGTATACTTTACATTAATTTATTACTCAATTTACATATTTTATAAATGCTTTCTCGTTTTTTAAAAAGATTTTTCTTTTAACTTTACTCATGTAAAAAATAAATATACTAGAATGCTGGAACATATTAAGTAAAAATTCAAATTTTTAAATGTCAAAAATACAACAGATATTTTTGAGTTCTAACAAACCTTCATAGCTTTGAATGTATTTTTGCAGTTTATTTTAGCACTACTTAAAATAACAAACATATCATTTTATAATATTATATTGGTGAATTTATTTATTATTTTCCTTTGATAATAATTTATTTATTTACTGATTTCATACAGACGACATCTAAGCAAGTGTAAACATAAATGAAAATTATAAAGAAATATTTAACACTTTGACAGTACGTATGTTATCACAGCCATCCCCGTCTCTATAGCTGTTATAGCTGACGTTTTAGAAACACATAATGCTATTTATTTATGTTTTTAAATAATAATTTAACGATTTCGGAAAAAATATAATATATATCTAGGGACTAATTATTTATTACTCCCATAGTTTTTTGAAAAGTTGTATTGCAGTTAAATAAAATGTGTAGATTATAAATTTTCAACTAGAAGTTCGATATCTATTACCAATGTTGAGATATTTACATTTGAAGTTGAAAGGCACCTCCACCATTTTTTTCTTAAACATGCATTTAGTTTAGGGATGATTTGGGTTAAAGTAGAGGTCGGATTTCTAAAGATATGTTTATGTAAATATTGTAAAAGGATTAAGGAAGACAATTATGTAGAAATTTCTACAGAAAAACTATAGTAATACATTAATATCATCTTTGAGATTTCATTAAAATTCACCCATTTTTATATTTTGTAATGTTAGTAAAAAATAAGCAAAGATACACACTTATATGGTTTATTATTCCATTTTACAGGAAATATTACATTGATATATAAAATTTCATATGTTTTAAACAAAAATTGCAAATTTGAGAACCAGAAAAAAAAATCTGATGTGTCCAACACAATACCTCCCGCCACGTAGTAATACATATATTCTATATAAGTTATTCAATACATTTAATTTGTAGTTTTAAAATTAATTTGTTATTGCAGTTCAGAATATTTTTAATTCATTTCATACCTAAAATTTCCTTCATAAATTTTCTATGACCAATATGACATCTATTTTTGACATTACTAAAACCGGACCCAAACTTACTTTGATTCATGCATACAAATACATTCCTAATATGTATTTCTTCCATTTTTTTAAATTTGACAATAAAATTACTTCATTTTTACTTATTTTATCTTTTCCACTTACATACATTAAATTTGACATATATGTCAAATTTTGTGAACATATGAATAACTCATCTGTTTTATCGAAATTTCTCAGCCTAAACGATATGTAAAATTATTAAAATTTATATATTTTTATTCTATCTAGCTAGAAGTTATATATAAACGTAATTATGCAGATCGGTAGAAAATTGAAAAATCTTTATATAAATAATAACGTAATTTGCGAAAAAATGGTATTAGAGGTACTTTTTTTGGAAAAACTGTTTAAAGCTTCAAGTAAAGTGCTACTTCCGGTTAACCAATTGTAGTCAAAATCTAATCAGTTCATCATATTTGAATATAAATCATAAATACCAAATATTATATTTTTTACATGTCCCGTATTGGAGTTATCGTGGACGAAAAATCGTCACAGACACACAGACACACAAACACACACACACGGACATACAGACATCACGGTAAAAATAGTAAAATAGAATTCTGGGGACCCTAATTCGTGCTCATATGTTGAAAACTCATACTCGAGAAATCTGACCAAAATCAATACCTCCCTTATCTATATATTGATAGGCGGGAGGTAAAAACACATTTACTGTAAGTAGTTTGACTGTAGAACATAATAGAAACTTGAGAAATATTATTTGTTGTGAATTACCTATCATTTGTAAAAAAACAAGTCCCATTATTTATTATTTTAAATAGTATTTGTCGTACATAGATGTGAATTGTCATTAGTATGGTTGCATTATGAAAATACAAGAGCACAACAGCTGTTTGACACGTAATCTGAAAATCTCACAATACTTCATGAGTTACAATCTCAGTACATGTGCAAAAGCGAATGCTAGATGTAGCACCTAATTAAAATTGCTAAATTATTGGCAGTCGTTGAGTCGGTAACACGATATCCGAGAGCTTATTCACGCTGGAGTTTTTCCTCTTGAGTCCTGCTTTATGTTAATGCGCTCAACACTGTCTCAGGCCACTGCGTAAATAATATCACTAACGTAATTATAACGTAATACGTGATATGTTTACGATTACCATTTAAATCCACAAGGAGTTTATTTGCAAAGCTACTTTGTTAGATTTTGATTCCCGTAAATTGTAGGATTATTTTGTAATACAATGTGAAAGTGCTTCCAAGAGGTTCTCACACTTTTCTTCTTTGCAGGATGGACGACAGGATGTAAGAAATACTACAATGTAGCAGTTTAAGGTATGTTTATTTTATTAGTAACATCATTACACATTAACACTTAGATTCATAAAAGGGGTTAACTACTATCTTCATATTTATTTCTGTTTTGACTCCGTTTCGAATTCATAAAAGGATAACTCATTCCATTCCCAATTCATTCAAGGATTAAGTATATGATTTAGACTAAAAGATAACTCCACTAGTTTGCTGGAATTATCAATATTTGTATATGGTTATCAGCATTTCTAAAAGATACAGGGGAAGATTTGTGGTGATATTTAAAACTTAGAAGTAAAATTCTTTGATTACATGCATGCACAAAGCATTTTTTGAGATATTATTATAATCAATTTTTAAATATTTTTTTTTATTAAATTTGTAATATATGGAACAAAAACATTAAAGTTAATGATGTAGTTAATTACATATATGTATTTGTTTATTTCAGTTCAAAATGATTTGATAGATAAAAGATAATTATCAGCATTTCTATAAGATAAAGAGAAAGATTTGTGGTGATATTTAATAATCTAGAAGTAAAATATTTTGATTACACGCATGCGCAAACCATTCTTTAAAATATTATTTTAATCAATTTTTAAATATTTTTTTATTAAATAAAATAAACGCTTTATTACATTGCTGTTAATCAATTTACACCGTAATTATATTATTGATATAGTCTATGTTTATTGATAAAATAAACTCCCTGTATATAAATGTATTTTGTTAGAGACTGATAATCAGTTGTATGAAAATTAATTACTTAATAATACCAGATAAAATTGCAATAATTTATGTGAAAATACATTTCCCACAGAAGGTATTAAATAACAACAGAAGCAAGATCTTGAGAATGACTTCAAATCGGATTGATAAAGTAATATATCTTCAAAATAAATGTACAGTTATGAGATGATTATTAAGAGCTAATCTAGTTTTTGTGGCGTCGGCTTATTTGAAGCAGCCTTTGTTGTGGCGTTGAGAGAAACAAAATTACATTACGGAGAGTTCGTCGGCCAAGCGCAAAGAACAGAAACAGATTCAGTGATATCCGAGCCATTATTTTTAATGGATGTTAGCAATCTAAGTCGCATAGCACTCGGTGGACGACGTGATGTATGGATTATTAATTTTAACGGTAAGCTGAGGCAATTTAGCTACTAGGATTTCTACTTTTGGTTTCCTAACTTTGTTCCTGATTGTATGAGTGCTTTTGATGTAATCAAATCTTGCGGTTTTCTACATTTGGATGTAATATCAAATCTGTGTTCGGCTTAGGATATTTAGGTTATTTATTGACTCATATCGAATTAGCCGAAGAGGTTTAGAAATTATTGAGATGATAAACGTCTAAATCGATATATCTAGTACAAAGACAATTGGAGATTTTTAAATAACCATCAATCGAATTCACTATTAGTTCACAGATTAATGATAAACTGATTTAAGTATCAAGCTGATCCATAGATCAACATTTGTTATAATTCACAAACTTGATTCACAGTTTTGTTACGTTTTTTATGTGTGAATTAAATTTTCTGTCATTTTTTATTGTCATATGACGTATAATTATAATTTTTATTTCAAAAAAAAAAAAAATAGCAAAGAAGAAGAAAAAAGGGATATATTACATCGATTACACATAAGTACATATGTCAAAAGGTCAAAACGAGAATCAGATCAGATGATCAAAGCTTCATTAATGGAATACGACGGATCAGATGATCATTGATATATTTTTTTTTAATGATGAATTGAATTAATTCATAGTTGATAAGTGGATTAATCATTGATTAAAGAACAGTGAATTCGGCCGAATATGTTTGTTCTATTTCCAGATAAAGTTGAGAATATATCTCGGAATATATTCATCAAATCAAATATCGTTCCTTTGTCTCACTTTTATAATTGCTTTAAGGAAGCCAGATTTTACATTATAAGTATATCAAAAATCGAATAATATAACAGCTAAATTCAAATCAAATGCTTATTTGTTTCTGTTTATTTTTACATCTCCCTATTACCTACATGTGAGATAGCTATATGTGAAGCAATAATAAAAATTTAATGTTCTTCAAATAAGATACAACGTATATGTAATCTGTACCCATTAAATAAACTAAATTGTACAAATACCATATATGTGTATACCGAACAAAAAGTATGTTTTCAATTCCACAAACAATTGAAACCACAACTTTATTATTCTGAAAACAACCCATAATACATGTCGATCAAATAACATAGATTTGGTTTGATAATGAAAGCATCGCCATATCGCCTGTGTATCGCAACCACATAACCACAGTGCACGTGACCACCATACGCGAATAAATCACCCTCCAGGGTGCGTTCGTTTGGCATTCAATTGCATTATTTATACAGAGCAAGGTGCGAGGAGCAAAAGAACGCACCTTGCTTGGTGCAAGCACGCTAATTTATGAAGTCCCAGATGTGACAAACAAACTAATATATTCCAGAGTTAATTTATTGTGATAGGATGAGTTATGGGTTGGAATTCATTATCATTGCGTGATTTTCAGATTTTAATATTAATACGCATAAAATCAATCGACTGCACGGACTCATAAAGTTATACATCTCTTTTTAGACTTAAGTAAATATCGATGAGCTGATTTCAAAATCTGCAATCCTATTATGCCTTTTAGATTTTATTTTGTCGCTTTATTATCTAACTTTTATTTATTTCTAAAACTTATAACTCCATATCAAAGTTGTGTAGAGTTAAACAAATCAAACAACAGTACTAACCCAAAAATTGTGTTGACAAACGTGAAATATCCCAAAAATACTCATTTTTGTGCCAAAAATTTTGATTTTAGGAAATAGTTTATATAGATAGATCCCCCTGCGCTGATTTCAAATTTTCAAACCGAATTGAATTATCTCTTTTCGTTCCTGAGATATTTGTTGTCAAAGTTGCACCTCAAAAAAGTGTGTTTTTGGCTATATCTCTAAAATGGGTCCAAATATGATCTCAACGATTATACCAATCGATTCTACGCGGAAAGTTACATAAAGAAATGTTTTCTCCGCATATACGTTCTTTGGAACGATTCGGTGAAAAATAAGAAAATCGAAAAAACCTAAATTTCAAAATTTTTCCAAGAAATTTTTTGTTTCCAAAACTTTTCATTTTCTAGACTTAAGTAGATATCGATGCGCTGATTCCAAATTTTCAAACGGAATTCAATTATCTCTTCCCGTTCTCGAGATATTCCAACTCAAAGTTGAGTTTTGGCAAAACCTAAAAAAACATGTTTTTTAGGTATAGCCCTTTAAGGGTTAGGTTTACGACTTCGGCGACCTCACCAATCGATTCTACGAGCAAAATTACATAACTGTACCAAGTTTTAGATTTTTATTCCAGCGGATACAATTTATAGAAAGGAAAAACGAAAATGGTAAAAATCAAAAAAAACGCCTGTTGAACCCCTTGCGATTTTTTCGATTTTTGGCCATTCTGTTTTTTCCATCTAGAAATTCTATCTGTTGAGATAAAAATCTGAAAATTGGTACATTTATGTAATTTTGCCCGTAGAATCGAATGGTGAGGTTGCCAGAACCTTAAACCTAACCGTTTAAGGGGTATACTTAAAAAACCTATTTTTTAGGTAGAACTTTCAACCCAAATATCTAGAGAACGAGAAGAGATAGTTGAATTCTGTTTGAAAATTTGGAATCAGTGCATCGATATCTACTTAAATACAAAAAATAAAAAATTTTGGAGACAAAAAGTTTCCAGGCGAAAAATTGAAATTTAGGTTTTTTCGTTTTTCTTATTTTTCTCCTAATCGTTCCAAAGAACGTATATGTGGACATAACATTTCTTTATGTAATTTTTCCCGTAGAATCGACTGGTAAAGTAGTTGAGATTGTATCTGTACTCATTTTTAAAATATACTCAAAAAACACACTTTTTTGAGGTGCAACTTTGAGAGCAAATATCTCCGAAACTAAAACAGATAATTAAATTCTGCTTGTAAATTTGCTACCAGCGTTGCTAGTTCTTTAAAAAATAGTACAAACAAAATTTTGTAAAATTGGAAAATTTTCTAGCTAAAAATTTGATATTTTCAAATATTTTCAGGATTACGCAAAAATACAGCTTCAGCGGCTTTGGGAATTACGTCTCCTGTTATTGCTACATACATGAACTAGTATATTATTAATTATTAATTTTATAAAAACGCTTTAAAAAAATTAAATATATCTTTTATATTGTAAATATATATTTTTATCAATTTATATTTATTCACATAATTTTATCTATTTATTTTCTATTTTATCGTAGGTATTATCATATCGGTTACTATTTATCGTAAATAGCCCAGCTAAACTATATTCCCTACATACCTAACCTAAGTCTTTTATTGTTATTACTAATATTCATTTCATCTATTCCTATGTGGAACAGGGTCTCAAATAGGTAGTTGATTCATGACAGGTTTTACTTGCATTTTAGTGATGCAGGTTGTCAGCATACAGTCTCTGCAAGGTCAGCTAATACTACTAATATTAGATTAAATTAAATCTAATTTTGTCTTAAGTATTAATCTTTAGTATATGGGATTTGTGTATAATTAGGTATAGGACAGTAATGAAGTAACTAGTAGTTAGTATTGTGAGTGTGGTTGGTATGTGTGTGCCCCTCCCACCCACGTGCAGCGGCGCGCGACACGTGATGATTGATGTGTGACAGCGCAGCGGCGCCGCCTCTAAGCCACGCGCTCATTGGTTGCGGGGGAGGCTGCCCGCCGCGCTATTGGCCGGCCACACGCCGGAAGTGAAAGTGCTAGTGCAGTGATAGAAACTGCGCATGGAATGTAAGCAACGCATATGGGAAAGGCCTAGGATGAGAGACAAAACGATACTTTGGTACAACCTTCACTTGCTAAATTTCATTTTACTCAAGTTATGTAATTGTTTATAAAATAATTTTACAGATTTCAGGATGTTAAGTTTTTGTTTAAATAGACAAAAGTTAGTTGGTATAATATTATTTTCACCGTACTGACTTGTCAAAATATTATGGGACAGGTGAATAATAGCAATGTAACCATGGCGTTTATACAGACGTAATCTCGAAACGTTATTGACGAGAGAATTTTACGAAATATAAATTATAACGTGTTGATTTCTTAGAACCGGTAAACTATTATTATACCAGGCCTTAGATGTCTTAAAATACAAGCTCGAAATTACCGTCCTAGACAAGACTAGATTCTAGATATCAAGACTCTAAATTGTTTCAAGACTCTTCACTCCATCACATAATGGAGAAAGAGAAACGGAATTACGGGAGACACTAATAGCATTAAACATAGCAATTCAAGCAAATAAAAACTTACTGCAAAATAAACTAATTCAAAGAAAACTAAAATGAAAATTTATAAAGCAATATTAAGACCTATTGTAATGTACTAAAACGAAGAAGATCTAAGAATACCAGAAAGAAAGATAATATAAACTATACTAGGACCAGTAAAAATTGCAGTAAATGAATACGGACCTAAAATGCATCATGAAATTGAGTAAGAATTAGAAGAAGAAGACATAGTGAAGAAAATAAAGCAGCGCCAGTCAAAAAGCTAGGACACTACTGTAGGAACCAGGAAGAAAAGGAAGACGCGGTATACTCAGATCTAAGTATAAGAAGTAGAAGATTTAAAAACAATAGGAGAAACAAATTGAAAAAAGAAAACAAAAAATAGAAAGAAATGGAGACATACATATATATGTAATAAACATAAATTAGTGACTGCTAGAAAGTTTTTTGACATTGACTTTTAAATCCTTAACATTATGTCTACAATAGGCCTCAAAATTTTGATTATAATATACAAATATATTATAATTTTTCTTAAAAACCTACTATCTATACTTAAAATGTACTTGGGTATTGTTAATCGAATTATACCAACAAATAAGTTAACCAATTAATAAACAGCAGAGATTGACGTAAAATTTTCAAAGAACCTCTCCAGCGACAATTTATTGTAGTGCTTCTGTATTAGTGTAGTTATGCGGTGTATAGTAGTAGAGCAAATTAATTAAGCGAGGTCATTACTGAGACAATGGCAATGCGCAGATTTGAAATATCGTTTTAATATGCGTATCGCAATGGTCTGTCTTCATGCATAACCTAACATTAATCTGCACAAGCGTATCAGACACCGACAGGTGCCTTTAATAAGTCAGCTCGCCATTGTTTCGCCTTCACTTCCATTGTCTCAGACAGTTGACAAACGTTGCAGAGCGACCCAGGCGCCACTGATGCGATGTTGTTCTCTTTTTCATAAACCGCCGTGAAACTAACACTAAAATTACAATTTGGAATTATTTTAAGCAGATCTGGAAATACTTCGGGTTTATTATATTCGGAGACATGTAGACGTTACGCATTGTACACATGTCGCATTGCTAGATTTACAGCTTCTTCATGCCAAATATTATTACATTTTCTTTGAAGGTCGCACGAATGAAAACGCTCATTTAACGCGAAAACACTTGACTCTCACCTGGCTGCAACTACCTATATTCATCCTCTTCATAACTTCTTGTAATATATAACAAGTATAATTAATATGCTTTCTCAAACCATTTATGTTCGATACAATACAACGAGTCGCGGTTCTTCATTTGGTAACCGTCGCGTACTATTAATAAAAAAAATACAGATACAAACTGTATGTTCTTTGAAGTGCTTGTTTATTTTTTATTGTTTACCAATTGAGTTTTACAATTACTTTACTTTTTGACCAAAGTATCCGTAAGGAAATTATAACATAGCAACGACAAAGTTTAATGTTAAACTTATAATTCAATTCCAATATAAAAAAATATTTGATCGTTATGACAGCTAGTAAAAACAATGGTAACATTTTGCAATACAATAAATAGTACAAGAAATGGTACAATATCTTGAACAAAAAATTGTTAGATTTTGATGAAGTTTTGTATGATACTATTGCAATTTCTTGTACAATGTATTGGCTGTAATTTATTATGTACCTTTGATAATAATTTATCCGATTTCATGCAGACGACGTCTAAGCAGGTGTAAATATAAAAAATGAAAATTATAAAGAAATATTTAACACTTTGACAGTACGTTTGTTATCACATCCATCCCCGTCTCAATAGATATTATAGCTGACGTTTTACAAACACATAATGCTATTTATTTATGTTTTTAATTAATAATTTAGGGATTTCGGAAAAAGTATAATGTATATCTAAGGACTATAGTATAATATTTTATTACACACATAGTTTATTCTCTTCGACTATCGCCTCGTAGAATAAATTCCATATGCGTAATAAATAATTATACTATAGTCCCTTGATGTATAAAAAACAATTTGCTTTAAAATTTGCATTATCCATTTCTCAGAAAAGAAACTTGTAAAAAGTATAAAACTTTTTGGGATGCACAAACTTCCTTCTTGGATTGTAACGGTCTTCTTCTCTAAACCTATACTTGACAGGTTGAAAGTGAAAACGCACTTTTTTGTTCCTTTTTTCTTTCATTTTGTTTTTATTTTTTCTCTCTGTTTACAAAAAGTCGTTTCTGTTATTCTCCGTTCTCAGGGTCGTTCCCCGAGAGATTTGCGGATCTATTTAACATGGGAAAAGAATTCATTTCTCGTATGAACATAATTTTATAGTCCCTATTAGTAGATATTGATAAGGTGTCAATTAATTTATAAACAATTATTGAATAATTGCAATGTTATTCTAGCAATAAATATAGCTTTGAAAAATATTTATTGGAGATGTAATGTAATACTTTTAATTGGTTATTAAATACAATAAACGAAGTAGTAAATTCTGACTCCAACGATACATAAGTTAATACAATGTATGTTAATTTATAACAAAGGTGATGTTAATAAATAAATATGTTTTTAATCGAAGTATTGTAAAATATTATCTTATTGGATTATTGAATTAATTTATAACTTATATTAGCAATAAAATAATATAACTGGCATGTACTATACTGTGTTTTAGAAATTAGAAATAGAAATCAAATTAAAAGAAAAATATTGCAAATTATTAATTAAATAATAAAAAAATGTTTATAGTGTTAATGAAAAGCGAAAGAAATACCTAACTTTTATCAATGATTTATTAAATTATAATTATTTAAAATTTAAATATCCTCAGTATCATAATAATTACATACTTCAAACATTAATCCTTATCTCTCCTTAAAACCAGTTGTAATTTATTGCACTTTTCATAAATTTATTACGAGGAAATATAAATATCTACATTCCTCAATTTTTCAAAACATTTTGAGTCATACGATAATTTCTTTCAATTTTCATTGACACACGCATTAAGAAACATATGATGATCATTATCAACCATGTTCACCAATGGTTACAACCTTAAAACTATCGGTAATTAATTAAAGATTTAGAGAAGAAAAAATAGTTACGGATGTCAGTAGACTGATTAATTATACTTCTGAACAGCCAGTCATGTAACTTAACATAATTTTATCTAATCAACGTCAGAGAAACATTGTCTTTTAACAGCTATCGATTTCTCATCGATGTTCGAATGTGTTCATATTACGTGGGCTAAAAAATATCTGATTTCGTGTTTAGAAAACGTATGTGATAAATATTCATAAGAAATTTGTAACTAAAATAGGCAATGGCTTCATCTCTGAATGCATCACGTTTATTTTTTCTAACACTATGTAATATTTATGAAAATAATATTTATATACGTAAGTATCCATTACATATAATTGTTTGTTGAAATTAATAGTATATGTAAAAATGTGTTTAATGTTAAATATTTTTAATAACGTCTTGTATAAATGAGTTCTTTGATAACTGTTGAGTAACATGTACGTGTGTGTTTTATCTATGTTTGACGAAAGATTTGTGCAAAATAATTTACATGTTTTACTTGATAATATTTTAATACCGTTTATGTAAGTCTGTTATCTGAGTTGAATGTATGTCTGTATATTTGATTGAGTGTTTGAATGTTATCAGTACATTGATTAAGACTGATTTACAGTTAAACGTTGGTGTATTAGTCAATTTTATTAAATGACTGCAACTTCAAAAAGATCTTCTTTTATTAAATTTTAATTTATCAGCATAGGAACTAATAGTTTTTGTATCACTGAAATATTGTTATTGTTTTAACTAAGTAATAAAAGAATACCTCAGAAAGATTTGTAAGAATTTAATCAGATAAAATGATGATGCAAATTTTTATTACAAAACAAACTATTTATTAAGCTAAATTACAAACTAATACAGATCACGACTTCAGTAAACAATGAATTTTATTATTTTTTATATCGGATCATCTTCACATAACATCTCGCATATTAATCATAATAGTAGCCTCATTTTTATATTTCGTAAATACAGCCTCTGGATAAATTCACACGTTGAGTAATCTTTATTTCACCAGCTATTCATAATTTGACATGTGCCTAGGGCCAATATTAACTGCATAATTCGCATTGTACGGTAGTAAAAATAGCGTCAATTTTTTCCCAAGCTAAACTTATTAATCATCTGTCTGTTTGACATACTTTTCAATCCTTCTAATAATTCTTGGAGTGTAAGAATAATGCATCTGACCTTTTGTTCTTTGCACGTATTCTCGTATTTAATGATTATTCCCGTGCAAAATAAATCTGCTATGAAATTATTACTTTACTGTATTAATAGGATAATTAATATATCATTACATTCATTGTTTATAGAGGTTATTGGATAATTATTAGCTTTTGATGTTATTTATAATATTAATTTTTATAATCATTTACATTATATATTGTTTTTTTTTAGCTTACGTACATTGTATATACATTCAAACCAATTAGTCTCCTTACACCATTAGAGGAAAAAAGTTTTCTATTCTTTTAAAGTTTTTTTTATTTTGGTAAATTTGTCAATGTACTACTTTACCTCCGATTTTCCTCCATATTTCACTTTTCCAAACAATAATTCGTCCATCAGATCCAAAAAGATTTATTTTGGTTTATCTGAAACAATTACTAAGTTCCAGAAGGTTTCAGGGTGGTTTACATATTTCAAAAACAGCGCGAAGATACGTGTACGGAGACTAGTTGGTTTGAGTGCACCCAAATCTAAATAATCTATTTTTAAAGTTAATATGAAGTTTTCGTACCTACTTTTAGCAGATTTTTTGTTAAGAATTTACTTTTTTGTATTTTATCTTTATTACACCGCAAAATAAATTATAGTCTACAAAATACTATTATGAGAAGTTATATAAAGTAATTAGATTTTTATCTGATTTATTTGAAATTAATAATTGCCGTCGTGAGTCGTTCCGCAATAACTCAAAACTAATATCTTCTCAACATAAAGCATCTTTTACCTAAATAAGTATCGCTTTTAAATTATATTTGCAATACTTCATTCATTTCACTTAGCAATCCTATAAATGATTAATCTAGAGCCTCATCTCGATTGGGTAAAAAGATAACAGTTAAACACAACAATAAATAACCACAAAGTAACGCTTGAAACCTTTGCAATATTTAATGCTTGCCCTAACCTATTCGCGAGACGAGAATCAAGCAGATAAACGTTGTTTAAACTTATTGCATTCAACTTGTTCAATATATCACCTTTCCGTTTAACTATAATGATAATTCATAACGAAGAACTTTTACCAGCTGTGTTGTTCGGTGCAACGGGAACCTGTCATTATGTCACGAATGCATTAGTAATACTTAACTACCAACTATTTCAGATCTTATATATTGTACATGAAAACCAAACTCGATGTGCATTATTACCAGTTGTAATACTGTGATTATATCTAGAGTTTTTATGCCTAGCTAATAATCTAATGGTTAAGTGTTATAGATTGTTTCTACGTACATTTTACGAGAAACTAAAAAGTTCTACTCTGCTGATGAAACTAAACTCATAATTAAATTACACTTGTCTTATCATATAAGCAGCAAACGAAAAGAGGTAATTGAATTCTGTTTAAAAATTAAAAAAGTATCTACGTACGTATGTATCTCGCATAATTCAAAATTATTCGATGTAAAATTTTATATAGGGGCACATCTAATTGTGCACGTTCTTTTTTTTATTGAAATCGGTATTGTCAAAAGGGCACTTATCTCGTAGTGTTTTTATTTGTGGAATTGCTATAAATCTTATGCACGTCCATTTTTGGTTCGAAATGGCCTTTTCGAAAGGGCAGTTTACTTTGGGAAAATCTGAATAAAAATAGAAATTTAGTTGGTTTTTAATTTTTGTAGTAAACCTAGGAAACATTTGATTTTTTGTTAATAAATTGACATTGATAACTGTAAGAATATATTCTTAAAATATATGTAAGAAATATCTTTTTTTTTTAATAAGTTTTTGAAGGATTAAAATAAGTTTTGTAATGCAATAAGAAATAGTGATTCACATTTTTCAAAGGCAAGTTCGAAGATATGAAATGAGTGGCAAGAAATGTGTATAATTTAGCGAACAAGAAAATCATGTGGTAACCTTATCAGTTTTTTTAAGAATCTGGCTGATAGATTTAATGTGGATTTAAAAAAAAGGTTTTGTTGTTGCTTAGCAATTTTATAGCATGTCATATTTAAGTATACTTTTTTCAGATTCTTAAAAAAATCTGTTATGGACATCTCATGACTTCCTTGTACACCTAATAAATTATACCCATTTTTTGCTGCACTTCATTTAAACTTATTTCATTTGAAAGTGAGATAAGATCCTCCAATCAGTTCTACTTAAAAAATTTCAACATACTTCAAGTAAAGTGCCTTTGAGTCACGTCGAAACTTATCAACATGGATTCAGGGATAGTCAAAATGGATATTTCCGTTGAAATCTGAAAAACGAATTTCTTTGCGATTACAATATTATATTTCTTTGTCCAAAGAAATAAAACAGGATTAAAATTACAATATGATTAGTTTTGAAATTGTCCTGAGTGAATGTAATTAGAAGCTTGGAGTATATGTTACGTTATGTTTTTGAGTATTCCCAGTAGGCAGCAACTTCCTGCTCTTGTCAATTAGCGCAGTATTTACAGCCGGGGCTCCTGTGCAGCGTCCCCGGCCCCGGCCAGGCAGGCAGGGGCGACACACCTGCGCCGTGCGTGCCGCGCCGTCACGCTGCGGGAACACGCCGTCCGACCGCAGACGGACAGGTGCGACAAGGCTGCGAGCTTTCGAACCACGGCTGAACACGGCCTGATTGACAGCAGTTGGGACGTAGTGGAGTAGGTGATTGGCAGTAGAGGGTGCATGCTAGATCAGAGGATGTAGGAAATCAGTGTGGAAAAACAAGAGGGAGTAAAAGTGAGTGACAAGGTAATTGGGGCGTACATGGTATAAGATCATGAGCACTGTAAATGTGTTGAGAAAGAGAAATAAATTGTCGGAATATATGATAAAGTATTTTCCAAAAAGGAATTGGAGCATATAGGTTACAAGATCATGGAGCACAGTAAATCAGAGTGTTAGTAAAGGGAAACAAATTGGTTGGAATGTATGACAAAGTCTTTTTCCAAAACATGCAAAAGGGAAAATGAAGAAATTGGAGCGGACAGGGTACAAGATCATGAGCACAGTAAATAGGGTGTTCGTAAAGGAAAACATTGTCGGAAAAGTATTTTCCAAAAACATGTAGAAGGAAAAGTGAGTGACAAGAAACTATTTGTGCAGTATGGAAATTGGGGCATACGCATTACAAGATCAAGAGCACAGTAAATCAAGGTGTTTGTAAAGGGAAACGTATTGATTGGAATATATGACAAAGTCTTTTTCCAAAATATATAAAAGGAAAAATAAGTGCAAGGAACAGCATGTGCTGTAAAGTAATTGGAATTGGGGCATACATGGTACAAGATCATGAGCGTAATAAATTAGGGTATTCGTAAAGGGAAACAAATTGTCGGAATATATGATAAAGTTTTTTTCCAAAAACATGTTGAAGGAAAAGTGAGTAACAAGGAATGCAGTAAAGTAATTGGGGCTTACATGATACAAGATCATGAGCACATTAAACCAGGGTGTTCGTAAAGGGAAATATACTATCGGAAAAGTATTTTCGAAAACATTTGGAAAGAAAAGTGAGTAACAAGGAACTACATGTGCAGTAAAGTATTTGGGGCATACATGGTACAGGATCATTAGCACAGTAAATCAGGGTGTTCGTAAAAGGAAAAATTTTAGTTTGAATATGACAGTCTTTTCCCAAACCATGCAAAAGGAAAAGTGAGTGACAAGAAAATGCATATGCAGTGAAAATACATTAATTCAAATTATTAACTGTACTACATAACCTATTACTTCAAATATTAAGTACTTGTACTTACAGTGAGCTTGTATTATGAACATTATTCAAATATTACATCAGTCAAATTGCAATTCATATTTTCACACAAAGTAATTTCTTAAATTCAGTTTTTTAATAGCTCAATTATGCAAATTCAAATTAAATGACATATTTTTTGTTTTTTACTTACAAACAGCAAAAACAAATGATAAATACTATATCTAGATATCAAGTTTTTGTGTGTCTCGATATCTAGATCAAAATTCCTTTAAAGGTGGTTTAAAAATTAGCACATTACAGGCATGGAGGATTGATAAATACTGATAATTATTCTGATAATAACATATTATAGATAACATTAATTAAAGATATTTCGTTTTGATATTTCTTTTGTTTTAATTTGCATACAGTGACTTAGGTACTTACAATTAAGCTAATTGCTATAGAAATAAAAATTGATTTATTCTTTCATTTACATACGACTGCATTAATATATTAATAATTTGTCAATTCATCACACATTAATTTAAATGTCGCCTTCCTCACACCTCATTAGAGGAGCAATTAACAGGACAATTTTATTACGGTTGACAAATAAAAATATATTGCTTTGTAATGACTAGTCAATAGTAATTTTTTAATCTGTCCAAATTATAGTTTAATCATGATATGCATTTTATTCATATATGTATATGCTTCTAAATTTATATTAGATCATTTTGATTTTGATCTGACAAAAGTGATTTGTAACTTCCTAATTGATTTATAATTTCTGAATAATTTTGTATCAAATCATAGCTACTTTGATGCTTTAAGGTGTTTTAATTTAAGTAAGTTTAAGAAGTATAAAAAAATTGTTATTTTTTCTGTAGTAATTTCCTGAATTAATAAAAATCTGTGTAATGATAATCATTCCTATATATTAATTAGTATTATTTAAAAATTCAGATTATTTCTAATTTTTAAAATACAAAATAATATAAACTAGTTGTGGCATGGAATAGATGAGCTTTTATTTATTCCAGATCATTTCCATAAACAAGCAAAAGGAAAAATGGGTGACAAAGAACTGCATATGCATTGAGGAAATTAGGGTGTACAAGGTACAATATCATGAGCAAAGTAAATTAGGATGTATGTATTTCCAGGTCATTTCTTCATGAATAAAAATAGACAAAACATAAGGAAAAAACCTCAATTCATAAATTACAATGTATCCTTCTAGTACATGTGACAGTTTATATAAAACTCAAACAATTTCCAAACCCAATCACATGCCTCTTCAATGGTAATTGTTTCGCGCAGTAGAGTTTGGTTAGGTGCAGCCTGGCTTCCACCTTACCTGATCAACACGATGTGCTCTGGTACTGCACGGAGACGGCGTGTCGTGATTAGCTTTGTGTTACAAAACACTAAATTATACATGCAATGCAGCTCTCCTTGTCTCACCCGCGCCTTTGTCTCTATCTCACCCACTCCATCACCTGCTTGTACGCAGGCTTAACACTTAACCGCCATCTAATACTGCGAGAATTCCTTCATAATTCAAATCTATATTTCAACATGTTTATTATTGCGCAAACCACTACAAATATGGTACAAATTATAAGAAATTATTTCGAATTTCAGTATTTTTAAATACTGATATAAATATAGATAATTTAAACTGAAAATTGAATTCTCGTCGTTGTATTTACTTTTTCTATGACTATTTTAACTTCTTTGTATGAGGAAGTAAAGTAGTGTAACCTAGAATTAGAAGAAACACTTTTCAGTGCTCTAATTCCTGACCCACTGAAACCAGAGCACAATTCAGAGCACATGCCGAAGCGTGCTCCAATTTCCGTCCAGCTGAACTAGATCACTTTCAGGACATCATATGCCCTGGAAGACGGTCTAGTCAGACCACCAGGCGGAGTGCAGGCCCGAAGGCCCATTACCGCCCCGGCGCCCCGCAAAGCGGGACTGAATGTTAGCGTCTCAGGATCTTCCGTATATCCTGCGACGCGCAATATTTTTTCTTTCAGCAAGGAAGTCATATGATGTCCACGTCAGATTTTTTAACTTTGTACCTTAAATTATCGATATTTCTTCACTCCATTTAATAAATGACATTGTTTATACTCCTACAGTTAAATTAACAAGGATGACAAGAAAATTACTTAAAAAAAGAAATAAGAACAATAAAAAATAGATTCGATGCCTCGAGACAATTGCATGAAAATTTCTATTCATTACAAACAATTTACAAGTCGTTATTCGTAACACGAAATCATTCAAATATAATAATATAAAATTATATTTTTCTAAATTACACTTTAAATCAATTTACAATCGTAAACATGCATCTCGAAATACCTCCCAAGATCACTAAACAAACAAAACAAAGAAGAACTTTACTGTAAAAATTTGCTCTCCCCTGACTATAATAACAGTTGTTAGTTAATACCCACTTTCTGAAAGGAGTATAATTTCATCTTTACCCGATTACAAATATTTCATTAAACGTATTTATGAAAATGGCAGCAAAAACAAAAACGCTTCTGACATTAGAAGTACCACGTCTCACTAGACTCGGGCGACGTGGTTTCACCATAGTGTAGGAGTGTGTGTGAGACAACTGCCTATTATCTAATATGTTATTACGGTGCTAGACCTAAGAGGAATCCAGGGGCCATCATTAAAGATGTGCTGGTGTACAGAAAATTATGTCTCAACAAAGAATACAATCTTGCACGTAAATTTTAGTCGGCATTTATTATAAGAATCATAAACTATAAATTCTGTCCTTTAATACAATACTTATTTCTTTATAAAGACATACTTTTCATTGTAAATATAAACGTTAGTTTATTAATTTGTTGAGTTTTCTCTGCACTCTAAATTTATCTTGTTCGGTTCATTCATAATGTATAAGTTCTCTGACTGACATATTTGCTAAATTCTCTTCAAGGGTAAGTAAATACCTAACCACTTATTTCTGTGTGGATCAGTCATCAACTTAGTTTCTGCACTGAAATACATTAAAGTCGTGATGAAATATGTAGAAGTAGATTTAGTGGTGCATTCATAACTTACATTCTCACAATATTTCCTAGTTTACTTATAATTACTCTACTGAAATACCGAAAACCACACATTTAAATACTTTTTAGATGCTACATCAATATAAAAGATAAATACAATCTGATATGTACTTTACCTTACTATATGAGGAAGATAATATAATGTGGGCACTACATGACTTCCTTGTATGCTAAATTATACACATTTTTGTTGCACTACTTTTAAATTTATTTTACAAGAAAGTGAGATCATTCTTTACCTTCCATTCGTTTCATACTTCGAATTCCCCTTAGAAATGGATCATCTTTTAAAAATTTTATTAAAATGTTTGTCACTATTCCTTATTGCATTACACAGTAGTTATTTGTATATCAAGGGACTAAAGTATATTTTTTTTTATTAAATGGAATTTATTCAACGAGACGATTGCCGAGGAGAATAAACCATGTGCTTTTGGGAATTGTAAAGAGATCGTAAAGCTCTGGAATGGTCAAGAGATTAATTGACGGCAGGTATATAAGAGTCGCATCTTTTTACATTTTATTATTCGTTCATTAAACCTTGTTATATAATTATCTGGTTTTTAATTATTTTTACACTTCACCTAAATAAATAAACGTTACAATACTAACAGACGAAAATCTTGGAAACTCTTATATGTTAGATGAAAGGATTTGTGGTATAAATTGAGAAATTGCAGCATTAGTTATCGTTTTTCAAGTAGTAAAGCATAACAAAGTAGACAGAGTGTTGCATCTGGTGAGGTATTTTGAGAGTCCTGCTAAAACAGCGTGTGTGAAGGCTGCAGATATAAATCGTGTGAGTTTAGTGGGATTCCAGCTTGTGTGAACCAGGCGAGACCGGGAGATAATCGTCGCGAATGAATCATTTCAGCGGAGCAAGTGGCCCGCTCATCGCACCGCTATAAATACAGACAGTTATTAGCGAGGCTAATTTAATCACGTGTAAATTGCCAGATTAATGGAAACTATGAAACCAACAGACATAAGAATGAGGAATTTCCATGCTTGCTTTATTTATTTCTAAACCGCATTTGTTCTGTGATGAGCAGTTGCTTCTTAACTATTAAACAGCTCTTTGCTACAAAATAGTTTTCCAACAAACTGACAAACTATCATTTTAGTTTAAGCATATATGTATAAAACGGTCATTTAAAGAAATATCCCAACAACTTGATAAAAGTCTCCATTAAAAAGATATACTCAAAATAACTAGTCTCTGTACACATTGTCACAAATTCTTACGCTTTGTTTTTGAAATATATAAACCACCCTGAAACCTGAAACCTTCTGAAACTCAGTAATTGTTTCAGATCAACCAAAATAAACCTTCTTGGATCAGATGGACAAATTATTGATTGGAAAAGTGAAATATGGAGGAGGATCTGTACTTGTATGGGGCTGTATGAGTGCAGAAGGGATATATTTTACAAGAAAATTTGGAAAAATGAGCTGAAAATTTGAATTTAAGGGATTCTGAAATATTTCAACACGTAAACTGCGAAAAGAAGTATAGTTATTTATTGTAAAATTGTGGACAACAATTAAAAACGCCTCCACAGTCTCTAGGTAGGAATCCCATTGAATATCTCTGTGATTTATTTTTTAAAAATGTATAAAACAAGACGCCCAAAAAATATGAAAGAAGTACTACATTTATGGTAAAAGAATGGGGTAAAATTGACTCCCAAACTCTAAGAAAATTAGTAGAAAGTATGACAAACTCTTTAAGGGAAGTAATTCTAATGAATAGCGGCCCAGAAGATCATGTAATTTACAGGTGTATGGAGACTAAATTGACATACTTAGTTGCTATAATAAATTTTTGTTTTTTTCGTCATTACTTTATTTTATTTGTTAATATAATAAATTATAATATAAAATTTATTTCGTGTGTATATATTCAACGAAAAACTTTAAAAGAATAAAAAACTTTTTCCTATACTTTGTAAAATCTTTTGTGTTTGTTTAATATTGTTTATTTTCCGTATATAGTACGTTTAATAAAACAACAGTTAGGTACACAAATATTCCCATGACAATACTCCTTTTTTTGAAATATTATCACCAGGATGTGTAAAGACAATGAATTTGAAATGACATGCATCATAAACCATGTGTCTATAAATGTTAAAAAATGCACGACAATACTGTATTCGTTTTTGTTCTATTTCCGTGAACAACGAAAAGATAATTAACAGCCGCTAGGACAAATGCTGCAAGGAGAACAAATTAGCATCATGCAGACAATACACAACTTCAACTTGTTCTGAGCGATTTACATCGCAAGAAGAAAAACAAAAGAACTATTGCTGCTCAACACATATTTCTTTACATTTTCATTGTGAAATAGTAAGAAGAAGAACCAGAGCACAATCCATAGCAGCCAAATCTGCTCTGGTTTCAACAGACCTAGGATTAGAGCAAGGCACTTGTGGGTGCTCTAATTCTTGACCCACTGTAACTAGAGCAGCTAAATCTGCTCCAGAATGTGCTCTGGTTTCAACAGACCTAGAATTAGAGCAAGCACTTTTGGGTGCTCTAATTCTTGACCCACTGAAACCAGAACACAATCCAAAGCAGCTAAATCTGCTCCAGAATGTGATCTAGTTTCAGCAGGCCAAGAATTAGAGCATACGCCGAAGCGTGCTCCAATTCCTGGCCGGCTGAACTAGACCACCTTCACGGCATGAGATGCCCTGGACGGCGGTCTAGCCATACCACTAGGCGGGGCGGAAGCCCGAAGGCCCACTACCGCCCCGGCGCCCCGCACAGCGGGACTGAGTGCTAGCGTCGCAGGATTCTCGGTATATCCTGCGACGCGCATTATTACCGATCATCTGGGTTCCTATTGGCTGACATTCAATCTGTAATTGTGGCTGTACTAGTGGGAATTTTAAAATGAAAATTTGTATACATAGGTACAGTGATGCAAGGATTTCACTGGTAATATTTCAAAGGGTTTAACTAATATCTATTTTAAGGTAGTAGTGAATTACTAAAAAATGGAAGAAGGTACAACAATTCTTTAAAATAATAACAATGCAGGGCTTTTTTACTGAGGTAAAAAAATGGTACGTTAAGAGAAATGTTACCTTGGCGGTACTGAGCCCTGATGCCCCCATGTAATCGGCACTCATGTGTCTCTTTGGGACCCCTAACAAAATTTTTCCTTGAGAGTGCCTTGACAGCTCTCTAACAAAGTAGGTTAATAATAACTTAATGAATGTAAATAAAGTTTTGAAACAAAGATACTGATATTTATTTTTAGTAAATAAATTGTTATCAATATTAGCAACGCTATTTCCAAATGTAACTATGAGTGGAGAAAGAAAAACTCCTTCGAGAAGTTTAATCCGAGAAAAGATTTATCTTGATTCGTATGGATGTTATCTAAATTTGGATATATTATTCTGACGCATATATAATTTGGTTTAATTCTATAATTGTAAATGGAATGGTTTGTGGTCACCCTGTGTATGAGAACATGTGCCGTGATGTCTCTCGCGTATGACACTGGTATTTTCGTGTATGTGGAGGCAAGTCCACGGGAATGGAACGAATCGGAACGGAGTTTTACATCTCCTAGACGCAAAAAGCATCTGGCCGACTAAATTCGTCGAGCAATTGGCCTGCATTGAAGGCAGGTCGTTGCCGCTTGCACTGTTTTCACATCTGATTGTCACACTTTACGTAAGCTTCGCGTCTCAGGTTCATCTACACAAGTATCTCTGGCTTATAATTAAGCGAGACACCTGCTTTGTTTTATTAAACACAAAACTGAATTCATACTCGTTTCTCTTCCAAACTTAATACGGTCTTTGTCACTTTATGTTTATAAACAAAACAAAACGCAAACTTAAATGGTACTTTATTTTATTGACTGTGACAATTATTGTCTTCAAATTCATTCTTACAGCTTAAACTCAAATATTTTCGCTAAGTACTAATTATTCTTATTTCTACATAAATTTCCTTCATAAAATTTGTATGCCAAAAAGCAGCTATTGGTTTCCCAAACAATAAATAAATAAAAATAAATCAAATAAAATAACCCATACTAGATCAGACTTCATGAATTCATCCTACAAAAAAAACTGCTTTAAAAATAAATCATTTCTTCTTTTCGTTCCTTGCGATAATATTGTTGGACGACAATCGAGTATATCATTATATTTGCAATTAAATCTGCGTTATAAATAATAGTAGTGTTTTGTTTGCAATTTAACGTAGATTACTTTATAGCATAAATACACCCTATCTAATTTCCCTATATAAACCATCCAACAAGCCGTATCATTTTCCGCATGTTTACAGTTTTATATTAGGTCGGCTATGAGTACAAAACAATCGCTAAACCGTATTATCATTACCACTTAAAAAGAATAATAAATTAAGCAAGTAGGGTACGGTTATAGCCGTGAAATTACTAGTTTCCTTAGCACGTACTGTACATCATGTTTCAATGGTCAGCTTGGAGTGGTTCGGTCTCCACTCAGAGATTATTTCGCGATTAATCATATTTTAATTGTAGCGTAATGTCGTCATGAGATAAATTAGATTATGATTTGTTTGTTTATTTTTCTTTAAAAGGTGCAGTTACTGAGAGAAAATTTATAATACTACGTTAATCAAAACTGTTTTGTTAAATTGTAAAAACATTTAAATTAGAATGTTAACTATAAGTAACGCAAGGGTAAGCTTTAAAATAGTGCAAATTGTTCTATTTCATACTGCTGTGGTTTTACCTCCTGCCTATCAATCAGGTTTTCGCGTTATATTTTATTTGTTTTATACTTTATCTGTATGACTATTTATTGTAATAATTTGATGCCTATTATGACACCAAACCAGTCCATAAAACGTTGTAAATCCTGCATAAGTCAGTTTAAATATCTCTTCATACAGTAAATGCATGCTTATTCATATGATTTTGTAATTATTATCAGTGATATCAGTGAAAGTAATTAACGCATATGAGCATTTAACGAAGTACTGGTTCACATGTGATAAAAATCACCGCGTTTGCAATTCTATGTTAAGTATCAAACATTATGCGCGTTTATGTAAATAAGACATTAACCAGTAGGTGAAAAATCCTGTGGGACAGATTACAGATTTATCTGCAGTTGGTGCTGAAATATTGCGATTCTTAGTCGAGTTGCGTTCGCTGTAGTGACGCTCATCGCCTCCTAGTATCGCTGATCTCACGCTTCGGGCCCCAAGAAGCCGCTTTCTCAACACATTACATTATTTCATTTGATACATAACATTACATGTTGAAAATTTGAAGAATACACATTTTTATCATCTACAATTTCACGTTGAAATTAGTCAAAATGGATTCATGTATGGTCAAAATGGATATACCCTTTGAAATCTGAAAACTGAGTTTTTTTGCGATTACAATACTTTCTTTATTTTGTCAAAAGAAAGAAAACAGGATTAGGATGTACATGTATAGTGTTTCACGACAGTCTTGCAAAAAATACAAGAGAAGAACAAATCAAGAGCTACAAAATTCAAAGCAAGACAAGGCAAGAAATTGTTTTGCTAGAAATATGCAAGAATAGCAAGATTTTCCACAACTCTTGTACTCTCACATTCTTTTTTGTTAATTTTAAATCTAGATTTCTTATAAGAATCTACCTATAAATAAAAAAATATATAAAAATTTGTAACTATTAAAAAATTAACACTTTTTTTTAACATATGTATTTAAATAATAGCATAGTAATAATTATTGGGTAAATAATATAATTATTTTTCGTAATAATATAACCAAGAGTTAAGGCACACAATGCTTGCTTTATAACAAGGGATGCTTTGAAAAAAGCTTTCCTGCTTATATAGACGTTGCTGCTATGCCAAAAAAATACTATATAGTATGTGCATATATGTATATAGAATTAATTTTGAACAACTTTGTACTCTTATAGTTTGGCTCTAAATTTATCAGGAAAGAGATTATCCACAATTTTTTGAAATCCCATGTTAAAGTCTTATGTTCCGCATTTCGTTGCACAATCTATATACATATTAAGCGGGTATCAGACGTATGCACATATCTGCAACTGATTTGACAGAAGTTTCTGCGACAAGCAACCTGTTATATCAGACGTACGCAAAATTGCTTGAAATACAGTATTTTTTTAATTTTGAAGTTGGTACCCATGGCTCTAGTTGCTTTGCAATTATAAATTGTTGAATGAATGGGGTCATTTCAAAAAAAAAATGTTACGATTTTTTTTACATATATGGAATCTGCGACACTTACTATGCATATAGCAATAAAATGTATGCAGAAATATAATACTTTTCATTCATAACTTTGTTATAAGATATTCGCGCTGCGAATTTCGTGACGTCACGAATTCAAAACTCACACAAAGATACATCTCACACATACACGTACACCGAGGCGCTACAAGTTGAACGTTAGTGTAACGCAGGAAGTATAATTTTATACTTTGTGATGTAAAGTAACCTAAAATTTATATAGTTGTCAGAGGAAAAGTACGCAGGTTTTTGTTTTGTTTATATTAGTGTAGAACTACATGTTTGTAAGCGTGAAATATAGTTGAAATTACATCAGAGTGTAATATATTTAAATATTTAGGTAAAGCATGGTCAACGAAGACATTTCGTCCGCAAGAGTGAGCTGATCATTCTAATTCGTGATGTATTGGCAAATGGCGTCTGTTGAGATTTGAAATCGAAGTCTAATTTCAAAAAATTATATCTACAAAACAATGTACCCAAATGACATGAAAATATTATTTACATATATTGTAGACGGTAGACTTTCAGGAAAAAAATAAAACAGAAAATGTGAAATGACCCCATTGTATTAGTATTCTACCGTAATAATATTGTAAATGATTTTATTTGTGATTTGCTTGATGTATTCTTTTTTTCTTCAATTTGTAGTAGGAATTCCTCGGCTGCCATAACACTTTATTGCTCATTAAAATCATGATGTTATAAAATTCTTCATTTTCCATTTTTACTGCCATTTTAATATTTGCACTGCTAACCACGTTTTCCAAATGTCAAACAGTCTAGGGTATTTTTGCGTATCTTACAAGTCGCAGGTATCTGCAACTGGTTTTCAAACAAAATGTAAAACTAGTTGCATGAAAATAGTTGCACTATCACACGTCAAAAGTTGCCTGAAATGCTTAGGGTTGCAGATTATATGCGACAAGTTGCAGTTATGTGCATACGTGTGACAAGGCCTTTACAGTCATCTTCGTAATCATATCTTCCTTCAGTCTTGTCCTAAAAAACACAAACTTTTATTCTTTGTTTCAGAACATCTCTGGACGCGTAGCAGGATTTTATTTTATTGGATTTGTAATAATGTAAGTAGTCCTTATATCATCTTCAAAATATATATATTTTTTATTATAATAAATGTTCGCTTTTAAATCAAGACTAATATTAGGTCATTTTTAACGCAAAACTTTCTAATCAGTTAATTCAACTGCGCTAATTATGAAGAAAATAGTGAAAATAATCTCAGGGCACTACTTTCTGAGAAAAGAGTGTAGGTACTCTGCTAAAATTTATAACAAATTTTATAAACATTTTTTTTGCGAAAAGTACCTTAATCAATTAATTCAGCCCCGCTGATTACTGGAAAAATAGTGAAAAAATTCTCAAGTGCATAGTTTTTGAAATGCAGGAGCAAACTGCTAAATTTGTACATGTTTAATGAGCCACTTGAAGTCAATAAGTTGTTTTCCGGCCACTTGAGTTTTATGTCTATAATCCTATTATATGATTAGCCCCAAAGATAACAAACTTGTTAGGGTTCTACCTGCGTCTTATACTTCTGTGAGTCAGACAGAGACAGAAAAAGTCGTAAAATTTCCTCCTTCGAATATAATTCATTGGACTTGAATGTTGACAGATGTTCTAAAATATTTAAGTATTTAATTTTTTAGCATATTATATCGTAATCAATTAATTCAACTCTACAGATTATGAAGAACAATGTGAAAAAACTTCAGGACATGCAAATAATAAATAAATAAATAAAAAATCCTTTTTATTTTATAATCAGTACGTCGTACAGTATATATCTTTTAATTTTTGGTCTAAGTTGTGGAACTTTCTGTATATAGGATTAAATTACCTATTATTATTATATAATTCACATAGTTTTATCTAGTTTATTATAAAAATAAAATTATATTTATTATAATGAAATGTAGCTATTGTTGATTTACTCTTATTTGTCTAATGGAAATCTTCTCCATAAGGTTCCATAGTGTAGCGGTTATCACGTCTGCTTTACACGCAGAAGGTCTCCGGTTCGATCCCGGATGGAACCACGTTCATGTTTTTATTTATACATTTTATATCTTTTATTATTATTTAAAATATTCTACGTAATATATTATTAAATATTATTAAAAAACTGTAATCAAATTTATAATTTGTTATACTCATGTTACATATAAACAAGAAATTCTCCCCACGTAAATATGTAACTTAGGAAAACAAATTTGTTATGAAGGTAATTAATAACCGTTAATTAATTATATACAATATATGTTAAAGTATACATTTGGACATAGATATGTAGGATGCTGAAAAATAATATTTTTGATTGATTCTCATTACAGTATAGTTTTTCACATGACATAGCTATTATTACGAAGCCGTTACAACATAAGGAAGAAGATTTGGTTCAGATTGCTACTTTATAATCTGTTGATTGATGGTTACAAGTACTTGTAGATTGGATAATTAGACAGTATGATATGTTATTAAATTAATTTGGAAAAGAAGTAATAGTAGGTACAAGATTACTTTTAAAATACGTTTAATAATAACGCTGATTACGATCATTTAATATCGAGTTTGGCGAAATTCTGTGCATAATCAAATTTTTGCTCGTATAATATTTCAAGAATATGAAAAGAAACGTCATTAAAAAATATTTTATACATTAATCACACCATAATTCTTAAATTGTCTTTCACAAGTCTTGGAAGGATTAAAATAATTAAACAATTATTTTTATTTATTACAGAAATGAGTAAACTATAACTGTATCACCTTGTAGCCAGATGAGATCAAAGTCTACTGTTCTTATGAATTACTGACATGACAGTTATAAATATTCTTAATTAATTAAAGTCTTTCACAAAATTAGTAATTGTGAATTATTAATTTTCATACTGGCCTCGATATATGTATATAGTGATTTGATTTAAAATTTTACGAGCATTTATTTTTCATTATTATTTAATTTTATAAATCGGTTTTAATATTGCTAAATTCAAGTTATTAATTATTTTAGCACCTCATTTGAAGGTCTAATTTTATAACCTTCAATTAAGCTTATAATTTGTTAGCTTTATTATAATTAAATTAATAAGGATTTAAAAAAAAGCTTTCAGTAATAATATTAAATTATCATTGATTTTTATTTAATACTAATTCTTATATTAAAATTAATTAGTACAACAAAGTGAATTTTATTTAGTTAAATTGCATTGCTGCGTTAATTTCCTGTTGTTAATTGTCCTGTTTGATTAATTACATAATTATCATAATAAGTCTATAACTCACTCAAAATAAGATAAGTATTAACCGCGAACTGAAGAATTTCTTTGTTCATAATAAAATCGTGATGATTGAATTACTCGCCCAGACCTTAGAAAAACAAATTCCCTCTTCCGATAAATAATCAATTAATGCAGGTTTGTAATTATGATTCTGTTATCTTTAAGCATCTCATTTAATTGAAAAAGAAATATGCAAGCAAAAAGTCCCTAGTCGGAATCTGATATTAATGACAGCTGTCAGTGTTTGTCGGTATTGTAGATTCTTGTAGGATTGAGTTGTTACGATCTGTGATTCAGATTGTTGTTGATTATTAATTTTCTGCTACGCTAATTGGTCTGTTCTCCGTTGTCTGATGAATTAGATTGATTTGATTCAATGGAATGCAGTTGCTGACTGCTTTTATTGTGACTATGTCCGATTGTATATCCTTCAAAACATCCACACTTTTCTTCCTAGCTCTTACTAAAAATTGATTACGTTGATAACAAGAAAAACTGAAAAACAATGGTCTTTCTTTCACCGCTTCTAAATTTTGTATTCGTACGATTCTATGTATATCCAACACCAAATAAAAGTTTATTTTTATTTGTCAATTTGTATTGAAATACTGATTACAAAAATATCTCACAAGATCATAAGACAAAAGCTTGTTTTTGACTTGATTACATTACTTATTTTCTAATCCATTTAATAATAAAATTGAATTCAAAGAAACAATATAACAAGTTGAATGATGAGCAAATTATTTTTCCAGTCAACAATAACACGTGGTGTACACATAATTATTTTTCATCCTTACGAGGAATTCTCACGTCCTACATAAATAATTGCGTTTGGTAGTAAAGATGAAGAGTCTTTTATCAATTTAGTATCCGTCTAAATAATGCTGCCTTCATGTATATAGTGTAAATTATACTGTTTGTCTTTAATGACTTGAGAAATTTTTAGAACTGACTTGCACATATTTCAATTTTTCATTTTCATAATAAGGCTTTTATTATGATAAATTTTTTGTTAAATTGCTTCATTTACAAATTATGCTTTGTAGTATGAAATTCTGTTTATGCAACAAAAATAATCCGCATATACCTATTTTAAAGTCCAAAATTTAGACTTCTCAAATAATTAACATTTCCAATTAAAAATTAGTATTTTTTTGCATCTCCAAATTATTTCTGTTTACAGATTAACCAAAATTATCCAAAATACCATTTTTTGAGCCCAAAATTTTGGTTTTTGAAAATAGTCGCCATTGATAGACGTCGATGCGCTGATTTCAAATTTTAAAACATAATTAGATTATCTCTTTTCGTTCTTGATATTTTTGATCTCAAAGTTGCACCTCAAAAAAGTGTGATTCAGTTAATAAGCTTAATTGTTTTATATTATTTTGAAACCCTAAAAGCACAAAAATGTGTAGAATATCAAAGTTTTATTAACGGTAATTAATACCGATAATGTTCGTATTTATTGGGTGACGAGACCAAAAAAATTGTTTCGTTAACATCTTTTTTGTCTTTATTTTATTCACCATGTGATCTTATTAATAATTAAAAAATAAAATAAATATCAATCATTTATATTTTCGTGATCAGAATATAGTGTTTAATTAAAAATGTAAATCAATAAATGTTTGATGTAAACCGCAACAAAAGCTTGATGAAATTGATTTTAACAATTCATGCATAGGGGGTTGGTCAGTGAACACGAAACTGTCATTTGCTTACTGACATTTTACCCTAAAATAACCATAAAAGGGGATTAACACCCCTGATTTACTGACTTTCGTTATATCATTTAAAATAGGTATAAAAAATGCATCTTGGTTCCATCCGGGATCGAACCGGAGACCTTCTGCGTGTAAAGCAGACGTGATAACCGCTACACTATGGAACCTGTGTGTTATGTTGTTTTATAAGACATTTTAATTTGCTGGATAAATAATAAAATAAATATTATAATAATTATATAAAATATAATAATAAAAATAAAATAATATAATATTTTTCCTTAAAATAAATACAAAATTATTAATGATTTATATTAAAAATTTTCAAAACCGTTACAAAGTAGAATGGGTAGTGCCATCTAACTCAAGGTGGCTGAATTAACAAAAATGGCGGGCATGTTCTCATTTGTTCAGATAAGTGTCATACGCCATAAGCAAAATCCGCCAGAAAAATTAGTGCAACGTATTTTGTTTTGTGTTTAAATTATGGTCAATTTTTATTAAATATTGATAGATTTGACATTGTGCTTATATTATATCTCGAACTATATTATACGTGTTAAAGCTTATACAAAGTAAAATTAATCGTTCAGTTTTATTTAGAAGCTGACGTTGACGGATGTGTATTCCTACGCACTGCAAGGTGTGAGTGAGGTGGTCGTTGAACGGTCATCGAGTAAAGAGAAGCTACACATGTGGTGTTAGCCGGTTCATTGCTCAATATCATTTTATCACAAAAGTTTGTAGTGTTTTACAATTAATACATAAAGTACAATTCAGTTCTAATAATGCACACCAATACTATTCAGCTTATACAAATCCTTGAGAAGACAGTTTCTCCTGGTAAGTTGCCCTTCATTTCTTTATTTCATAATCATAAAAATATTTGCAATATTGTTCAAACATTATATAGATTATATCATCTTGGTTTTTGTTGTATTTATATTAAATTGTATATATTTGCGCAATAGCTTTGTACAAAGAAATTAGACTTGGTTTTCAATTCAAAATGACCGTTAATTTTAATAACCTATGACTTACGATAACGTATTTGATAACGATTTTTTGAATGTTTTATAATAAAATTTAAATATTTTTTGTGATTTTAAAATATATATTCATTTATTAATACAATAAAATTGCTTATCAGCCTCTCAACCATATTTCTAATCATGACACCATTTTATTTTAACAAGATATGTGCATATCTCATAGAAATGATTTTCAACAGATAAAAATGAGTTGGAAGCAGCACAAACATTCCTTGAACATGCTGCAAATACTAATTTACCCGAATTTATCAAAACTCTTTCGGATATATTACGACATGGAGGGAATAGCCCAGTAGCCCGAATGGCGGCTGGTTTGCAACTTAAAAATCAACTTACTTCAAAAGATCCGAATATCAAACAAACATACCAACAGAGATGGCTTGCCTTCCCCGAGGATATAAGAAATTATGTCAAACAAAATGTAAGATTTATTAACATTTTATAGCATTGTTTCCAAGATGGGTATGTGACCATAATCGAATTACTGTATGTAGAACTAACCACTATAGCTTCTCATTATAATAATACAAACTATTAGTTTGTAATAATATAGTTGTGGATTGTGAAGTCAGCATGGTAAGATGTTGGAAAAAGATAGGTATGCTCTTTCGCTGTAAAATTTCTCCCAAATTTTTTATAATTATTTTCTCGTAAACTACGAACATTAAATTGATTGAAAAATCTAATATATATACATTTATTTTTACACTAGTTCTTTTGAAAATGAGATTATTTTATGGCTACTTGTTTGAGCAAAGATTTAAAAAGCCCTTCAAACATAGTGCCTTTTTAGAACTGCCAATTGCTATAAAAACAGAGGTGCGCAACTAGATATTATAGCAGTCTCTCTTACAAAATTTAAACAACAATATTCTCTCGTCAGTTATTGTTTCTCTCTTTAGTATCATAAAATGTGGTCACATACCTCATTAAAAATGATGAAATGTGTTAAATATATGTTTATATAAATGTTAGATTCTGGGAGCGTTGGGAACAGAACAAAGTCGACCAAGCTCAGCGGCGCAATGCGTGGCTTACGTAGCAGTAGCCGAGCTCCCAGTTGGCCAATGGTTGGACCTGATCAACAGCTTAGTGAACAACGTAGTCCAAACAACCTCCACAGAAATGCAAAAAGAAGCTACCCTTGAAGCCATCGGTTACATCTGCCAGGAAATCGAATCCGAAGTGTTAGTCAGCCAATCAAACGCGATCCTAACAGCCATTATCCACGGCATGCGATCCACAGAACCGAGCAATCATGTCAGGTTAGCTGCAACGCAGGCGTTGTTAAATTCCTTGGAATTCACCAAAGCTAATTTCGACAAGGAAACCGAGAGGAATTTCATCATGGAAGTTGTTTGTGAAGCGACTCAATCTAGCGATACACAAATCTCTGTAGCTGCTTTACAGTGTTTAGTCAAAATTCTTTCTCTTTACTACCAGTACATGGAACCGTATATGCCTCAAGCTTTATTCCCAATTACTTTAGAAGCGATGAAATCTGAAAACGATGCCGTTGCACTACAAGGCATCGAATTTTGGTCAAATGTTAGCGATGAAGAAGTTGATTTAGCTATTGAAGAATCTGAAGCTAAAGAGGCTGGACGTCCACCAACCAGAGTGTCTAAACATTACGCAAAAGGCGCTTTGCAATACATCGCACCAGTTTTAATGCAGAAGTTAACTAAACAAGAAGAACTGGATGATGAAGATGATTGGAACCCTTGTAAAGCAGCCGGAGTGTGTCTTATGCTTCTTGCTTCTTGCTGCGAAGATGAAATCGTTCCATACGTATTACCATTTGTTAAAGACAACATCAAATCTGAAAATTGGAGATATAGAGATGCAGCCTTAATGGCTTTTGGTTCAATTCTAGGCGGACTGGAAAACGCAACCTTGAAACCACTTGTGGAACAAGCTATGCCAACTTTAATCGAACTTATGTACGACAATAGCGTGATTGTACGAGATACAGCTGCTTGGACATTTGGCAGAATTTGTGAAATCATTCCCGAAGCTGCAATAAACGAAACTTATTTAAAACCATTACTAGAAAGTTTAGTTACTGGATTAAAAGCGGAACCACGCGTCGCTGCAAATGTCTGTTGGGCATTTACAGGTTTAGCAGATGCGGCTTATGAAAATGCTGAAACTAATGAAGAAACTGGACAACCAGATACTTATTGCTTGTCAAACTACTTTGAGTTTATTGTTCAACGTTTGTTAGAGACTACAGATCGACCAGATGGAGCCCAAGCGAATTTAAGACCAGCTGCTTATGAAGCATTGATGGAAATGGTTAAAAACTCACCAAGAGATTGTTATATAACCGTACAAAAAACCACAATGGTTATTTTAGAACGGTTACAACAAGTACTTCAAATGGAAACTCACATTGCGAGCCAAAATGATAGAAGTCAATTCAATGATCTTCAATCTCTTCTGTGCGGAACTCTTCAGTCGGTGTTGAGAAAAGTGACGCCGGAAGACGCGCCTCAAATTTCCGACGCGATTATGACAGCCATGCTTCAAATGTTCAACTCCAACTCTTGCAAATCTGGCGGAGTACAAGAAGACGCCTTAATGGCGGTTTCAACTCTTGTTGAAGTTCTTGGCGAAAACTTCTTAAAATATATGGACGCTTTTACTCCGTTCTTGTATATTGGATTAAAAAATCATCAAGAATATCAAGTTTGTGGTACAGCTGTTGGTTTAACTGGAGATATCTTCAGAGCTTTAAAACTTAAAGCTTTGCCATACTGCGATGAAATCATGACGCTTTTACTAGAAAACTTAGGAGATAACTCAGTTCATCGTTCAGTTAAACCACAAATCTTAACCGTTTTTGGTGATATTGGTTTAAGTATTGGTTCAGAATTCAAAAAATATTTGGAAGTAGTTCTTCAAACTTTAGCTCAAGCCTCTCAAGCCCAAGTAGACCGTTCAGATTTCGACATGATTGACTACTTAAACGAACTTCGTGAAAGCGTCCTAGAAGCATATACTGGAATAATCCAAGGATTAAAAGGCGTAGGACAGACACCACATCCTGATGTGATGTTACTCGAATCGCACATTCCATTCATCGTCAACTTCATCACGGTAATCTCACAAGATCCGGATAAGTCGGACGGAATTATCGCGGTGGTTGCCGGAGTGGTGGGAGACCTGTGCCTGGCGTTCGGCACGAACGTGCTGCACCTCGTGGACCAGGAGCCAATTAACGAGATGCTGGTGCAAGGACGCAGGAGCAGGACGAGCAGGACCAAGACGCTGGCCACCTGGGCCACGAAGGAGCTGCGCAAGCTCAAGAACGCCGCGGTCACGCCGGCAGCAGCCAGTTGGTATGTACCACAGATTAAAGCTCAGTAGGATTAGGATGTCTTGAATCATTCACTGCTTCTAAACTTTATTTTGTTTGGACTGTTCGATCATTTACGGTCAGATACAACTATCAAACTGAAGAAACACTTTTACTAAATCCACAGCTACGTGATATAAGTGACTTATAACATTTGTTTTTCATTTTTCTTAACTTTAAGATGAATTCTTAAAAACCGAACATATAAGTATAACTATTTTCACACTTTAAAGTTTCAAATTTGCGTATTTCACACTAAAGTGTTAAAAATCATTTCTCACGACATTTGACAATAATGCGCATGTGCAATGTGAGCATTTTTTAATGAGAAACGACTTAATATTTGATTGACATCAAGGTATACTTGTTTATCTCATTTAAAATTAAACAGGGAACGAATTTGACAATTGTTTTTTTTTTATTTTTCACACATCTACATTTAAAATCAGAAGTTAATACCGGATCTAATCTTCAAAATTTAGATCAATTAAAATTTCACATTCAAATCATTTCTCATATCACAATTGTCCAAATATCATCGTACCTCATTCAAAAGTTTTATAGCAGATTAGATCTTCATTTTGCAACTTCTTACAATATTTAAATTTAATACTTGTCAAATTCATTCCTTTTGTTTCATACTAAATGAAACAATCAAATATATTATTCTTTATGTCAAATACCTTTCGTGAATTCGTGTGTATATTTTTGTTCTGTAACATTTAGCAGTGTTGGCGTAGAAAAAGTATAGTGTGCCACTCGTGCAGAATCACCTATTTCTCACATTGTGTGATTCTAGCACACGATTTCTTCTCGTGCCGAAACTTTCACACATCGTGGGGAATGGGCAACTTTCTGCACTTGTTGCACTATATACTATTTTCGCAAATTATTGTTCTCTAATTTAACTTTGTACGTTTAAAATTATTTCTTTAAATCAACTCTATAAATTGACAAATCCAAAGCAAGTAGCTAAACTATTCTTTTCAAATTTACTTTAAAGAATATTAAAATTTATTTTGTTTACTAGTTGGAGTGTTATTTTTCACAACCAAATAATAAATGTTATGAGTCACTTAGGTCGAAAATACTAAGTTTGTAATATTTTAAGATAATTTGTTTGAAATGATGTGTCATGGAATTTTCTTCAGAGTGATTTGTTGTTATTGAAAATGAATAATGATTGTAGGAAAGTTTCCAAAATGTAATTTTGGTTTTTTCGAGTGTATGTAGACGCCCTTTGTGAACCTCCCTTAAGAGCTCAGTATGTAATACGATTATACGTTTCCATCATTTCAGATTTGCTTTACCTAATAGTGAAATAAATGCAGAAGGGAGCCACAAGAGGCATGGTCAATGGCTGAAATGCAATTCGTTCAATGAAAAACCAAAAAAAGCAAAAAATAAATTCACAATTCCTACTTTTGGTTATCTTCTGGCTTCAATGGTCGACATGGTATATCGTCGGTTTTCAAATTCACACTTGAAAATTACCTATCCTTAATAAACTAGTTAGTCGAAACTACACGATTTCGATTTGGAAACACGGGGTGCCGAATGAATGAAGAGTAAAAAAAATCATAAAAAAACAAAAAAATACAAGAGTGCATATCGTTTAAATGCGTTGGAGACTGATGAGTGATACTTAAAGTGAAACAGTGTTATTCTGCATGCACATTGGTTGCGTGTACCGTTTCGTGAATGGACGGATGCTGTACAGACTCTAGGTGAATTCGTATCAATAACAAGAGTGCTTTGTGAGTAGTGATCGCGACGGAACGATTGGGTGAACGGACTGACAAGACTGAAGAGTGTTCCGCACTTATTCGCACATTTCCAGCGCGTTTTCTCATCAATCTAGTCTAGGAACCAGGAAAACGCGCTGTAAACTCTAACAGGCACACAGACAGTGAAGAAAAATGTACTCAGGAATATATTTGAAAGAAACTAATAAATTTTTTGTGTATGAATATTTTTATGAGAATAATTATAATGTGCGCCAATTGTGTGCCTTGGCGTTTGTCGCATGTCTGTTGTGTGCAATTCTTTGATCTTCGCCACGATTGTATCGAACTCTGTCAACTTCTGTTTAAATAGGATGTATTTGAACCAAGGATTTCTTCGTCAGCTTGTCACCTACAATGTAATGTATTTTATGTCACCTGGAACAAGATTTACAATGTCACAGTTGTAATACAAGTATTACACCTGGAGATCAATCATCATAAATTTAGGAACTACCGAAACGTCCTATTTGATGTAAAACTGCCAAATTTTGATCAGAATATGTTTTACGAACAAAAATGTACTATAGAGTTCATAAAGTGCCTAATGATTTCACTTTCGAAAGCTTCCAGGTACAGAAAAATATTCAAACTTGTGAAATGAACAATAATTTTTATATATCCATATCATCGATGCAATCTGGCCAATTCAAATACGTAAGAATAAAATAAAGTAATTAATAAATTCATGATAAACGAAACAAAGTAAACTGTGATTTGAGGAAGCTTCAAAACAAAGTTCGTTGCCAAACTGTGCGATAAGTTAATCTTATCAAAGAATACTAAATTGTGAGAAGTGAAGCTTCCTCAATATTATAATTCCTTGTATGTGTGATATAGTGTCCAATTATCAATTAGAATGAATATTTTGTATAATATTGTATGCGGTATATTTGTTGGAGTGCTTGATAATGTATGTTTATATTTGTCTGTTGAAATTTTTTATGAGCGAGAGAGAATTTTGAAAAATTAGTTTTATTCTCCAATTTTAGTGCAGTATAAACCTACATATTTTTTGTACTGTTGACCTTGCTAATATTTCAAAAATCTCTTACGATATTAAATATAAATAATAAAAAACTTGTTGACATTTTTCAAATTTAGTTATTGTAAAATTGCTCAGGATCTTACATGATAGTTTTAATTATGTACTGCACAGAATACATTAAATTAATGTGTTATTAAAATTATGATATGTTTTTACCATATTTACATTATTTTGAGGGTTTTTATATATTGTAATATAGGCAATTGTTTATTTAATGATGTCATCTATATTTGATGTTTTGTATTTTATATAGCTATACACTATTTTTATTGTATGAGAAATTCAGACGTAAATATGGTACATCGTATCTGTTTATTTTAAAGTTTACAACACATTTCGTGCAAATGGTTTCTTCAAGCGTGTTTCATTTATTGAAAGTGTGATTTCTTTGCTAATTGCGTTGATATATGAAAAAGTGTGCCATGAATAGTTTGTATGTTCAATTATGATCACCCCAACTAGCCGCATTTTGACATTTCCGTACCTATTTGTAACTGTAGCATTTTGCTACTGCACATGCGAGATGATTGTATCCTTCTGGATGCTTGTACTGTGCTTGATTGTTGTGAAAGACTTCTTCGGTGATTGTTTTGTGTCATTCCAAGGTACCGAAATGTCAAGATGCGGACGAAACACGTTTAATAAGTAAACAAAAATGTTACCATGTCTTTAGGTGCCTACGACCTATATCTAATTATCAAATTATTTCTCAAATTTCATTGGATACAAACAAATTGTACTATTTTTGTGTTTTACATTATATTTTTTCGTAGAATATGGATAATTATAGCTCAGACATCCTATTCCTTATTGTTGCGTTGTTTGAGTTATGTAATAAAAACAAATCATTACAAATAAAAATGTTTATGTTATGGAACTTTTTTACCAATCACTCCATAAAAAATTAGAAAAATTAACATCTCATAGGCTTTTTCACATTTTAGCTCATTTTTATATAATTTGGTTTCAGTTCTTTAAAAATTCGGGTAAGTTTATCATTAAAACCTGTATTTTTTGTGTACAATTTGCCTCATATTTTGAAATTAACAACTTTAATCCTTAGGAATCGAAGACACAAATATCGTAATGGATAAAACCGTGCTGAAGCGGTCACTTTTTGGGCTTCCTTGTTCTGACAAACATCGACTCATTCAAACATTATGTGACCTACATTTATTACAATATGGATGATAATTCATCAAACAATAAAAAAGACGTA
Source organism: Stenolophus ochropezus (assembly GCA_035578165.1). Taxonomy (NCBI): domain Eukaryota; kingdom Metazoa; phylum Arthropoda; class Insecta; order Coleoptera; family Carabidae; genus Stenolophus; species Stenolophus ochropezus. The sequence continues at coordinate 34,344 of JAQOWZ010000011.1, read as the reverse complement.
AGTTTCATTAAAAACCACATAATTTATACTTCAGACTCAACATTTCTAGGAACCGTTAGATCTTGACGAATTACTCCCACAAGTTGGCGAATTCGGCACTTACCAAAAGTTGATGTTATGGCTCGTATGTCTGCCTGCGTGTATTCCTTGTGGATTTTGTGCATTTAATCAACTTTTCATGGCTGATATTCCTCCACATTGGTGTGCAGTTCCAGAATTGTCACATCTGACTCCAGAAAAACGACAAGAAATTGCAATTCCTGTCTTAAAAGTAAAACTTGTGATATAGAAATGATGAACATATAAAAATATTTATTGCAGGATGATAATTCCACTTGGAATTCTTGCTACAGATACGCTGTTAATTGGTCAGAAGTTTTAGAAGTTAATTTTGAAGGAAATGAAACTTGGCCAATTGAATATTGTCCACAAGGGTGGGAATATAACACCACAGAAATTTTTTCTTCCATCGTAATTGATGTAAGTATAAAATTAATTACGATTGAGACATTATTAAATTTAAATTTAGATCATAAAACATGTGATAGAACTATCATAACATAGAGTTACAACTTTGTTTTTTAATAAAATGTTTATTATTCATGCTTAATTCCACGATAAAAAAACAAATTGAAATATATTTACTTGTATAACTATTTTAATAAATACATTTTAGTAAATGCAATTTTCGGAAACTCCATAATTTGAGAATAGAATTTTAAAAATTATTCCGGCTTAAAAGCAACAATTAAGACTTTGTGAAACTATACAACCCTTGTGCTTAAAAAATAAGATAAAGTTTCATTAAAAAAAAACCTTCGTTGTCCCCCAAATTATACATTTTTTTGCTGCACATGGATTAAAGTTATTTCATTTGAAAGTGAAATAATTCTACGACTAATCGTTCGTCAACTTCCATTTATCAATGATTTAATTTACTTTTGAAATTAATTTTCATTAATATTTCGGTTGTAGGAAAAATATTCTATGCACAATTGTTAATATATCTTTTCGACTACGTTTCGTGCGTTAAACGGTACTCGACTAAAAAACACTTACTTAACTCACTAGTTGCATAAATAACTATTTATAGCTCAGAAACTTGAAAAGAAGTTGTACTGTTGGTTTTGAGTTACCCGAAATTTTTTTAAAGAGTGCTCTTTTGGCACTTTTAATTGCAATAAAAAACTGAGCAATCTCATATACAAAATTTCAACATTCTACGGCTAATCATTTTTGAGTTATACGAAAAATTAGTCAAAATGAATATACGTTGAAATCTGAAATATTACACATCGGTTTCAAGTTAGATAGTTCCTTAAAAATAGTGATGTAATTCGATCAAAACTTATTTATAGTATATTTTGAGAATAAGTATGGTAACATTTAACATTTTAGTTTGACTTGGTGTGTAACCATGCAATTTACCCAACCCTTGGATTAGTTGCGTTAAATATTGGTAGCCCAATTGGAGTTTACATTTTTGGTTGGTTCAACGACAGATTTGGACGACGAATGTCTTTCTTTAGTTGCCTTGCGACACTTATAGTCGGGAATATATTTACAGCAGTTTCCCCCAACTTTTGGATTTGGGCAACCAGTCGAGTTATAGTTGGATTGACTGTCCCAGCAATTTATCAAATTCCTTTCATAATAGGTATGCAAGTTTAAAGTTAACAATGCAAAACTAATAATGAGTAATAATTTCATTTTAGCTCTGGAGTTAGTTGGACCAAATTATAGATCGTTTGTTACGTTAATGACATGTATATTTTATACATTTGGGTTAATGATACTTGCTGGGGTGACTTATTTAGTTAGAAATTGGGTACATTTGGCTCTTGTGACATCAATGCCATTTATGTTATACGCTATCTACTGGTTTTTCCTGCCCGAATCCCCAAGATGGTTATTAGCGAGAGGACAGTTTGAAAGAGCCTCTGAAATCTTGGAAAACTTAGCAAGAATTAATAAAAAACAACTACCAGACAGTTTTAAACAAAAACTAAAACAAAAAATGATGATGCATAGAACTGCAAGCGAAGAACGAAATCTGAAGAGAACTCCAAGTGTTATGGCTCTTTGCAGAACTCCAAATATGAGATTGAAAACTGCTTTAATTACACTGAATTGGTTTGCGAATATGACTGTTTATGTTGGATTGAGCTATTACGGCCCAGCATTGGGAAGTAATCAATATTTAAGTTTTTTATTGTCCTCGACTGTTGAGTTACCGAGTTATTTTCTGTGTTGGATTATTATGGATCGGTGGGGAAGAAGATGGCCGTTATGTCTTTGCATGATGATTGCAGGGATTGCTTGTATGATGACCGTAATGGTTCCACCAGGTATTATTTCCATTTAGTACTAATTTTTATTTATTTAAAAATGGCGGTGGCTGACTTGACCCGATGCCTTTTGAAAGATAAAAATTGTTAACTATTTAGTATATTTTTCGTATTTTTATTAAATATGTTTTTAATTTTGATACAGACTCGCTTAAAAATTATTTGTAGACGACTCGACGCGCTGCCTTTCGAATGATGTGTGTGGTTCAATTTTTACTTATATATAAAATCTATTAACTTTTCACTACACTCTGATTATTCTTTATATTACTTATTTTGAGTATCTTAAATAAATATTTTTAAATTGGATGTTTATTTTTTATTTTACTACAGATTCTATTAAAAATGACGGTAGACGACTCGACGCATTGTCTTTCGAATGATATATGTGGCCCAATTTAAACTTTTATGTTAATAAAATCTATTAACTTTTCAGTAAACTCTGATTTTTTTTTGTATTGTTTATTTTTAGTATTTTAATTAAATATTTTTAAATTGGGTATGTCGTGTTTATTTTGCTACAGATTCGATTAAAAAAACGTCGTAGTCTACTCAACGCGCTGCCTTTTGAATGTATAAAAACTTATGAAAAAACTATTAACTTTTCAGTTTATTCTGATTGTTTTTTTTTTGTTATTATTTTCATAGTTTCTATTAAAAAGAAAATCTGTACTCGACTCGACGCGTTGCCTTTCAAATGTTTAAAAAGTTATTAAAATACTTTACTTTTCAATATGTTCTGATTGTTTTTTTATAATAGTGTTTGTTTTTATTTTAATAAGATATTTTTAAAATTGTGTATTTGTTTTTATTTTTTTCAACTGTAGTTTTAAGTAAATCATATTTAATTTTACAGATGCAGTTATTACAACTCTTGTTTTATTTCTTATTGCAAAATCGGCAATCTCTGCTTCATTTTTAATAATGTATCCATACGCTGGAGAATTATTTCCAACAGAACTTAGAGGCATTGGAATTGGTACAGCCGCTTATGTTGGTGGTTTGGGATTAATTATAATTCCTTTCATCACATATCTTGTAAGTTTTGATAGTAAATTAAAATTCATTTCGAAATATTTTAATTTATTGTAGGGTTCAGAAAATCTAGTGATTCCTTTAGTGATCATGGGAATAATGTCTGTAGTTGGAGGTTTATCAGGATTGAGACTCCCAGAAACTTTGCATTATAGATTACCACAAACTGTTGAGGAAGGAGAAGAATTTGGCAAAGATTGGACAATTGAAGATTGCATGAGATGTATTCCACTGAAGTAAAATGAATATCACAAGTTGTAACTTTTAATAATGAATCTTATTGTAGGCCTTCGCCAAGTACATCAATATATGAAGATTTAGAAATGGAACATATGAGAAATAATGATGAAGTTCCAACAGAAACTTCAACATTGCGTAGAGTTTCTATGAAACGTCTTGTTAGACAGTCTAGTATGATGGATACTCAAAAAGATGTAGACGGAACAATGAAAATGGCTTATTGGTATTAATTGTAATAAAAATGTTATTTTGTTAATAAATTGATATGTTAAATGTACAAAATGTGATAAAAGTGACTTATTATTAATCTCATTAAAATTCTCAGCATAATAAATAAATAAAATCAATAATTTATCTTTTAATCGTGCTGTTGTTTTGAATTTTAATAGCTAAGTTTAGACAAACTTATCAGAGAAAAACACATTTCTCGTGATAAATAGTTATAATTTTAATTTTCTATAAATACGTATTCCCATAAAAAATATTTTAGGGACTTTTGAACAACATTCAGCTACCTCTCTCATGTTAGCTGATTACTGTTTTGTGTGTAGATGTAAGTTACGTCAGTGTCATTGCTTCTTCGTGATATTTATGCCAATTTGAGCAAAGTAGAACCACAAATATGTTTATCATTTTATATAAATTAGTTTTTGAATACGGTGAGAATATTTAATAACATATAACTAGTTGTATATTTGTAATAAGTAGTTGTATGCTTTAATAATCCTCTGTGAAGTGAATGCCTCGTACGACCTTTCAAGCCACAGCCCCGTTTCATTTTATTTACATTTGTAAATTGTTAAATTTATGGTTATAAACGTGATTATAATCTTTAAAATAAATTTGTATGAGTATTATTGTTCTTCAATTTTAAAAACATTGTTTACTGTTATGTAGAAATCATAATATTGTGTGCAGCACTTAAGAGTTTGATATAAACAACTAAGTTTATTCAACATTATTCTGTTTTAATAACGATAAATAACACAAGCTGACTAATTTAAAGAGAATACAAAGTGCATTTTTCAGTGTTTTAATTTTGTAAGCGTTTAATGGTGCTTTTCAATGGAAGTTAAGTCTGTCAAATATGTAATTTATTTCATTGTGTTTCGTACGCTACAAACAGTGAATATGTTTGTATGTTAAGGTGACGTTATTGTTGAAAATCTTTCTAGAACAATAGTTGTTGAAAAAACGTTATCAGTAAAAGATATACTTCAAGATAGGCCTCTTTATTAAGAATATAATGACTTATAAAACACAATGTTTCGAAATTGTTATATTTACAGGTTAATATAACAAACAGTTGATTGCAAAACTAATACTGCAATAATGATGGACCAGGAAGGAGATATTCCTTCTTCCATGGCTAGAATTCCTATTCAGCCTACACCAGACATTACTCGAGAAGTTTTAGATTCTTTTACAGAAAGAGAATGTGGATTTCGAACCAAAAAAACCTTCACAGTTTCTCCAGTGTTACGAGCTTGTGCCGAAGATGAATTAGTTAAAAAAGAATATAAAGAAATGGTAATCATTTCAATGTTGTAAGTTATAAATGTTGTGTACTTATAATATCTTTACAGCGCTGTGATATTCCTGGACTTACAAAATCAACTTTTCTGATGGTTTTTAGTCCTGATGGGTAAGTTTTAAACCGTTTACATTGAAATAATTTAATGCGTAATATATTTAGCACTAAGATGGCATCAACCCATGGAAATCACAATGTTTATGTAACCGATTTGAGAACTGGAAAAAATATTAAAACATTAGTTGGTCACCCTCGAACTCCTTGGTGTGTAGCATTTCATCCTTCTTCAAATCAGATTCTGGCCTCTGGTTGTTTAGGAGGACAAGTCCGAATTTGGGATCTGAGTGTAAGTTTTTTTATACAATAAATTATCAAATTTTATTTATTAAATTCATAGGGCGGTAGTGAAGTATGGACTGCAGAAAGTCAAACAGTTATATCTTCGCTTGCATTTCATCCTGTTGATAGACTTCTTGTGATCGCTACTTATAATGAGTTATATTTTTGGGACTGGAGTCAACCGAAGCCTTTTATGCAGACTTGTACCAGTAATGCGAAGGAAAAAGTTCGGTATGTTATATTTCATTAAATAGATCATTAATTCATTAATATTAAATGTGTAATTGGAATATAAGTTACAATAATAAAAAGAAAATGATAAATTATTGAAGAATTTGTAAATATTTAATTTACATTTATGCTGTTATGCCTTAGTAAAAATTAAGATCCAATATCAAAAGTATTTTGTAGTACAATGAAAAAAATTAAATATATAAATCAGTAGATACTATTACATACAGGATGTCTGTTTTGAGGCTAACCATTGGGATCTCGAGAACCGTAAGAGATACGAACTCTGTTAAATTGGGGCAAAGTTGCCACATTTGTTAGCCATGTCAATCATGTTTTTATTTTCTTGAAAAAATATATAGGCCTCTAGATATAAGAAAAATCTGATTTTGACCAATTTACTTTTTGACTTTTCAAGTCATACAAGTTTCTAGTTTGCACATTGTACAGAACTTTATTACTTTGCCTTAATTTAACCAACTTCGTTTCTCTTACGATTTTCGAGATCCCAATGGTTAGCCTCTTAAAACGGACACCTTGTATAAAACAAAATAAAATATGTATCCTGTTTTATTATTTTTTAATTATTAGTACATGTACATTAAAAATCGTAGACTAGCATTTCAATACAATTATTATTGAAAACAAAAATTTTTAATATAAAATCGTACAATTACATACAACAAAAATCAAATAAAAAATTAAAAAAAATATACATAGAAAACAACAAACAATGTTATAAATACTAATATGAATCGTACAACTACTGAATGTCAATAAATTGAACTAATATTCATCTTCAATATTTTGTAAAAATCTGCTTGTAATCTTCTAGGAATTGACTGAATTAAATTTTGAATGTAATTTTTAAATGAATATGATGATCTGTACTATTTTTATTGTGGCCGTGTTTTTTTAGTTTGATCATAATATAATCTAATTTAGCACTTATATTTTGAGTTACATTTTGTAATTTATAAATTAAGAAACGTCAAGTTTGTATAATAATTTAAACTCATTAAATGGTGTAAAATTTTGTATGTGTGAGACTTTATATATATTTGACTTTTATTATACATTTATAGACCGCTTGATTTCTCATTCACAAATTCTTGACTCATATAGAACAATCGCTCGATTTAATATACTATTTTGAAAATAAATCTGTGTTAATAGTGTAATATGTTACTCAACAAATATAGAAACATTAACGTCCTTTTATTATTAAGTTACTAACAGCCACGAATTTATTTTTGAATGTATTATTAAACTCTGTAGTTTAACTTTAAAAAGAAAACTAATAAAATCTGACAATATCCTGGAATTGTGAATTTTTGTCACTAACATATTCTTTTATAATGTATGCTATTCTCTTAACATATTGTTTGGTTTATTTGTCTTAATTCTACAAATTAAATTAATAATAAATTTGTATTAACAGCACCAGAATAATGATAATAATTATAACAAGAGAGTAATAGTAATAAATTGATTTTAGGTACGTGGCGTTTGACCGTTTGGGCCACAAATTAATAACAGGAATAGCAAATACCCCTCAAGGGTTCACTCGTTGGGAAAGAGTTCGCGCTCCGGTGTCTATCACTAGACATAACGAACGCATTGCTGCGTACAGAAGACGAATCACACCGAGATTGGTACATCCTACTTCACAGGTTGTTGTCTTTTGTATATTTTAAATGATCCACATTTAAAATTGTATTTACAGCAATTTGTAAATTCAACTCCACCAGAAAATACGAACAACCAAAACAGCATCCCAGAAAGAGAACGAAGAATAGCAGTATGTTACAGAAACTTAGTAGAACAGTACGAGATGTTAGTTCATCGTTATTTAGAAGTTTACAGACCTGCTACCACGGTATAGTTGTTAACAGTGAAATATTTTCAGGAAATAATATGTCTTTTTAGATTGATCGAGGAACTGATCCGATGGAAGCCGAACATTTAAACAGTACAGAAGCTCAAACTACAACTTTGGAACCTCCTTCAGTCACAACAGCTTCAACATCTCAAACTGTAGAACCGTCAACTTCTGCAGCGTCAACTTCTCGGGAAAGTCCTCCAGTTGTTCCGGGACCGAGCGGTCTCTCCAGATCAGTAAGTCGCCCCAATAAACGATCCAATGTTCCTGGAACAAAAAGTGATTCGTCAACCGTCTATCAAAGCGATTCATCTTCATCTAGCAGTTCAGATGAAAGTCCAACACCAAAACGAAGAATTAGTCTAGTTCCAAACTCAACTTTGTTTAGAAATAAATCAGAACCTGGATCGAATTTAAGCAAAAACGTCAAAGATTCAAGTACCTGCATTAGGAAAAAATTGTTTATTTCACGTCCATCTGCTTTTCACTTAACTAGAGCAAGTAATTCCCCGAATTCTGCAACAAATTCTAGAAATAGAATGTCGTTGGACAGAGAACGACTTCCAACAATTCTTTCAGAACTTAGATCCAGATTAAGGCCTCCTTTGGAAAGAGATCGTTATTCACCTGCGCGACCCGAACGAGTTGAAAATGAAGAACCAAGCAGACCAAACAGACCATTTGACAGAGAACGGTTTACACCTACAACTAACGATAACGAAAGTCCAAATACTTTAGGAAATTTATCTTTTACTCTGGATAGACTTCGCGGAATTTCAGAAGGATCTTTAAGTAGCGCAGATGAAGTGATAAACTTTTCTGAAAGACCAATTGGTAACAGAGAAGAACCTGAAACAGAACCAACTGAAAACTTCACACCAGATTTACCAGCTGAGTCAGAACTCCCTCAACAAGGCATAGAAAGTATTTATTCGCATATTCTCAACGACTTGGAAACTAATTTAAGAGAAGCTCGAAACAATTCAAGACCAGAACTAAACAGAAACACTGACCCATCAAACCTCCTTGCTTCATTTTCTGAACGATTAGAAAATATTATGAATCAATCCGACGCCATATTAGCAAACTTGCGAAGAAGTATGGAAATGTTGATGGAACCATCTCAAAACAATTCTCCTGCACAAAATAATCAAGAAACAACCGAAGACAATAATACTTCTCAACCAGGTCCATCAACATCCACAGATAATTCCAACTCGAGAAGAATTTTCATATTGAGAAAACCTTCAGGTCTTCTCCCCCACCATAGACCATGCCTCCCGCGTTCTGGAACATCCAGATCTGCAAATTCCAACACTTATCCAGGATCAAGTTTTGCCATTCGTGGAAGTCGCTACTTTCGAATTAGACAATCCAGATTTAATCTTCGTCCGCATTCAAGTTCTAGCAGTGTTTGGCGACCATTTGACGATCATAGTTATCCGAGAGATCCTGAAACTAATTCGGCTGAAACCAACCAAAGATCTAATGTTGAACCAATTAGAAGTCTTCTAACACTCAGTCCGCGTAGTCCTTCAGCTGTTGAAGGTGAAAGAGAACCAGAAAGAAGTTCAACACCTGCGTTATTTCCTTCCGCAGATCATAATTATCCCTTACCGGATTCAGTACCGTCTACATCTCAAGAAGTTCCCGCGTTTAATGAAAATCCAATTGCTGATCATACTTATCCAAGAGATCCACAAAATTCGATAAATAACACAAATTCTCCTGACTATATTGCCCCTTTAGTTTCCTCATTACATTCCACGATTTCGCATATATCTATGCAAACAAATCTACTGCGTAGACAAGTCGAAAGTATAGAAATGATAGATCGAGCGAGATTTGAAGTATTTCAGCTTCAAGAACTTCGTCGTTTGTGGGAAGAAATACGTCGACATGTAAACTTTGCAAACTCATCTACAAGCGAAAGAAGATCAAACATGTCTAACGTGAGACAAATGATGGCGTGGACTAGAATCAGTGATCCTAGTCCTAGTTCTGAATCAGCTCAAAGTAGCACAGAACAATCTACACCAGAACCATCTCCAAGTACACCGGACAGACCCACGCCATCAACCTCTAGAAGTTCTGCTAGTAGCAGTAACGAATCGCGACCTCAATCTTCGCAATTTATGTCGCGGTTTCGTCAGTGCCATATCAAAAAAAGAATGTATTGGAGACGACGGTTAATGAAATACGATCATCCGCATTTCAATCCACGAAGATACCTTCGAGGACATAGTTACAGGGAAATATCTTCGCGATTCGCACGGTCAGAATTTCCAAGCAGAGCAGATACTAATTCTACTGAAGTTCATGTATATTCAATGGTTCGCGGTTTAGAATATCTTTTAACTCAACAAGCGCATTTGTTAGGTCGACGTGATTATCAAAATTCACCCGATAGAAATAGTATGCAATGTCGATTGCAATCAGAACATGTTATTCAAAGTCGATTAAGAGCTGCTAGAATGCGATTAAATCGCATAAACCAATCTACAAATAGTGGTGGTTTAAACTATTTAGAAGACCCTGTTGAATATTCATCTTTGGGCAGTAGAAATGATTGGATTCGATATGAAACAAGATTACGTTTAAGTGGTTACATAGAAACACTTACACGATTTATAGAAAACCATTCAAATATTCCACCACATTTAAGCGAACAAATTAAAGTTGTACTTGAACTAGCATTATTATTAACTGATTTACTCCTCTTACAAATTATGGAATCAATACCATCTCTTTCCGGCTCAATTTTAGATCCAGAACGTCAAAGTTTATCGCGTAGAATTACCCAAATTTGTACAAACATGCTTCAAAACGATGTTCACGTCCGCCCATCTTTACTTCTACGAATTCAAAATGAACTTTGCTTTAGTGCTCTTCGTGGCGGGTCAGATTGGAGTAGAAACCCTTTACGTAGAAATACAGAAAGACCTGAAAACTTACCGTCTTCTAGTAGACCATTACCGCGTGAAGCAATGCTTGACTTAAATCGCCAACTGCGTCGATTGTACCAATTTAGTAACTATTTAAACGATCCGGAACCTTATTCTAATCCACCACCACCTGCGAGCGAACCGAGCCCAGGTCCCAGTACTGAAAACTCCTCCATGTCGCATGTTCACCGCCTTGGAGACCTGCTGGTAAGGTTGAGGAATATTCGAGGACGATTGGAACAGGTCTCGCAAAGTGCGGGAGTTGGGAGATTACCCGGGAATAGTAGTTCGACGACGGAACACGAACCTGCTAGGTGATTATCTATTTAGAGGGGAAATGTAGATTTTTTATGTGCGGTTGTTTATAGAAGTACAGATGAATCGCCTTCAGACAGGGAAAGCGAACCTTTTGAAGGATTCCAATCGCAGTGGGATCAACCCTTGCATGATTCCACAGGGAGTCTTTATAGGACGCAACATATTAATTTGTACCCGCCTGATCCGCCCTCTAGTTCACAGGTATTTCAATCTTTATAATAAAATAAATAATTTACTTTCATATTTTGTATTTGAGGTGTAGGTTAGGGCTAAAAACATTTATTTGGTATTTTCATTGTTTTAATATATTATTATTATTATTATTATTATTATCACATATGTCTAAAGCTTTGGACACTTTAGTTACAACGAGCTAAATTAAGAGTAATTAGTTTAAGTTTGAATCAAATTTAAGTTCTGTATATTGTTTTTTATTCTTTGTGGATAAATAACATAGTAATTAAGACTCTTCTAAGTCATCTTGAAAACATTTTGTTTCATACTTGTATTGTATTTCCATTTTCAAAATTGTAATTTCAGTCCGGTAAATTAGACTTTACTGTATTAATTTTTTTTACGGTCTTGTATATATATAAACTTCATAAATTTTTCCTTATATGTCCTACAAATCATTTTTAAATATTTGTACATTCTTATATTTTGTAATATTAAATTTAAATCTGACCTGATTTTAACATAATTCCTTTTGAAAGATTATAATTGTAAAGTAACAATAGCAAACCTTTGATTTAAATAGAAAAATAAATACAGTCCGTTCATTCTGTCGCCGCCTCGTTCGGAAACATCTTATTCGTAATGTAAAAACATATTTACCGGACTTAAACATAAATTACTATTACACGTCTTCATATACAAATGTCTTACATGTATAAGAAGATACAATTTTATAAAATGTTAAACAAACTCTTACAAATTTTACATATTCTGATCTGATAGTATTTCTTTTATCCCTAAATTTTCGTCCTGGTAAAAGAAAATTTTTAAATTAACTTAGAGACTCGAACCGAACAATTTTGGGGTTGGGTTACGGTTAATGGTATCTACATTAATAAAGTATAGATAATTGGTTACGGTTTTTTAAAAATATATTGGTTTTTATTTTGGTTAAAATAAACAAATATATTTAGGTTTCGTTACGGTTTCGGTTAAAAACTAGTAAAATTTTTGGATAAAATTTTCAGTTTAGTATAATATTTATATTTATACTGGTTTTAGTACCAACATTTTTCGGTTCGGTTATGTTTTCGGAAATAGAATAAATTTATTTCTTCGTATCAATTTTCGGTTTTCATATTTGAAAAAATCAAATATACGTTTCGGTATTCTATTATGGTTTCATAAATACCATAATTCTTTTTCTTTCTGTTAAACAAAATTTTTGCAATAGAAACATCGGTGTATAATTTTCTCATAAACAGATTATTGTGTATATTTTAATTTCTAATTAAACAAATACGACACTTATAAATATAGCAAGAAAAATTTGTATGAATCTTCAATTTTCCAGCTCAATTCTTTAGTAAAAATGTTGCTTTTGTTATATGTTAACAATTAGGGTTTTGACTATTGTTATTATAATTTAAATCTCAAACAAATGTTTTTGGAGTTCTAGTAGAAGTGGTTTTCTACATATTTTGCAGTTTGCCATTTTAGAAGATAAGATATAATTTGGGATGATTATAGATGATTAAAATGTAATAATTTATAGAGTTCGCCAGAAAGACTGGTACAAAGTAGATCATGGAACGTTCCAACAGTACAAGTAAACGATGTACCAATCGCAGAAGTATTACCAAATCAGCCTCGAATCTGGCTGCATCGTTATCCATCAGATCTGCGACCTCTTAGTGCAGCCACAGGACTATTTAGGCCTAGATTTCTAATCCCTCTTTACGCAGGAGTAAATCCTTTCGACGCTGACTTGGACGATCCGCAGAGAGAAGGTCCTGTGGGATACGACGGGATTATGACAACCACAGTGAGTCCCAACCACAGGATTCAGATGTGGGATATTTCTAAATGCAACATACCAAATATTAGCAATCGTAAGGGGTTCACTTTGCATTTTAATACAATTTATACAAAAAAAATTAACTTGCAGACGAGAAAAACGTCGTAGTAGCTGAATGTAAAATACATAATGATGGAAGTGTTGATATTTCAAATGATGGAACACTTCTTGTTACTTTGTTACCATCTGGTGGTTATTTAAACGTTACTAACAGATTAGGTATGCTTTAAAATAACTTATAGTTCAGTCAAATTAGCCAAAATAAGAGAATCTAGCTTTTAAACTTGTCACAGTCGATTTCAAACTTTGGCCTTTTATATTTTGATTTTTTTTATATGTTCTGTTCAACTCTCTCCAAAACTATTGAACCTACGAAGAAAAATAAGTAGTAATTTATGTGGATATTTTTCTGTAATTTAATTTTGTGTACTCAATATTTTTCAATATATTTATCTACAGCAAAAATTTTCTAGTATCTCATATTTGGTACATTTTACAGAAAAATTTAGTAAAAGATGTTTTAAAATAATAAAAATATTTAAAACATCGAACTTTTTTTAAATTTGGATTTTTCAATAAAATATTAACAATTATTGGTTTTTAATGAAAATTAAAAATTTAAAAAACAATTTGATATTAATATTATATTAAAAACGTCTTTCTAATATATTTTTTTGAAAGTAACAAAAATAAGTTATTAGAAAAATACGAGCGACACTTTTGCTTCAAACTATCTTCTTAAATATCTTGAGAAATATTTAGTTTAGCGTATACAAAATTAAACAGGAATGAAATTTCTACAAAAAAGGAATAGGATTCATATTTTCGTAGTATTAAATTTTTGCAGATAAATTTGGGAGTAAAATTGGAAAAAAAGAATTTTTTTTGTTGTACAAATAATTTAAAACTTCTTACAATAAAGCTCAAACTTTAGCCTTTTTTTTGATTTTCTTTTAAAAATTTAGTAAAAGATGTTTTAAAATAATAAAAATATTTAAAACATCGAACTTTTTTTAAATTTGGATTTTTCAATAAAATATTAACAATTATTGGTTTTTAATGAAAATTAAAAATTTAAAAAACAATTTGATATTAATATTATATTAAAAACGTCTTTCTAATATATTTTTTTGAAAGTAACAAAAATAAGTTATTAGAAAAATACGAGCGACACTTTTGCTTCAAACTATCTTCTTAAATATCTTGAGAAATATTTAGTTTAGCGTATACAAAATTAAACAGGAATGAAATTTCTACAAAAAAGGAATAGGATTCATATTTTCGTAGTATTAAATTTTTGCAGATAAATTTGGGAGTAAAATTGGAAAAAAAGAATTTTTTTTGTTGTACAAATAATTTAAAACTTCTTACAATAAAGCTCAAACTTTAGCCTTTTTTTTGATTTTCTTTTAAAATTTTTCTCTCAACTCTCTCCAAAACTATTGACACTACGATAAACATAAAGTAGGACTATTTTGTGGAGAATTTTCTATAATTTAATTTTGAGTATTCAATATTTCTCAATGTATTTATCTACAGTAAAAGTGTCGTTCGTACTTTTCTAGTATTATCTAAATTTTGATTTTTCAATAAAATATTATTTAACTGTTTGTTTTTATTGAGAAATCAAAATTTGAGAAATAGTTTCATGTTAATATTATTTTAAAAACGATTTTATTACAATATTTTTCTTTAAAATGTACCAAAAATGAGTTATTAGAAAAATACTCTTATACTAGCGAAAAACTAATTTAGAGTTTCTGTATGAAAAATATACTATATATGTTTATTTATTTAACTATGGCAAGTTTCAAAACGTCGGTATATTTTCTCTTATTTGAAAATTTCTCTAATTTACTTGAACTATTAATAAAAGAAACAATTTTAGGAATATACAGTATAAAGTGGGACACACTAGGCCAATGTCTCTACACAACTAGCTTCGAACAAAACGCAATATCTGTCTCACTATCTCCACTCAGCAGACATTTAATCGTCGGGTTAGCTTCTCGTAGGGTCACCCTCCTCCCGAGCGACCGTTGGACAATGGCGAGGATATTTCTCTTGGACGACATAAGTATTAAGATAATGGGGCGTGGCAGACTTCTAGTCCTGCGGGACTTGGAGCAGGGTCGCGAGAGAGACTTGAACTTCATGAGCGTGAACTGCATCAAATGGATGCCGGTGTCCGGACAAGGTATTGTCTATGCGACAAACACAGGACAGTTAAAAGTGCTCACTTAGGTGGTTAGGTGACGCACGGACGCTTTTAGATTTGATTATATATAATAACCGTGTTAAACAGTGTGCTTGTTAGAAGTACATCACCGTGACTTTGTTAATTTTTGTGTAATAAGAGTAAATTTTATTTTATCGTATGTGATATTGATTTGTTATTCTTTTTTATTAATCCAAATTTAATAGAATCTCAAGAAGATACATGTTGATTCATATAAGATTTAAAAATTTTATAGATAGGCAACAGTAAAAAAATATCAAAATCAATTTGTACTATACTATTAATTTATTATTTTTTTATGAAATAAACTTGCCTTTTTATTTTAAATTCATATGACATTTCGTATTGTGTAGATTTAATTTAGTTTTTATTTATCAACTTTGTATATTTTAAATGCCTTTATGGATACTGTACATATTAAATATTCATTATGGCAAATAATTTTATTTGCATTTTAATGATTAGTTGTTATTGCATAAAATTTATATGTGGTCAAATAGTTGATTTAAACAACTAATCATTTTTTGGATATCGACTATATTATGTATATAATAATTTTGTTAATAAATTATTGTTATATTACAAATATACGCCATAATGTTAATTTAGTACACGAATTATTAATTTTGTACAATCAAATCTAGCCTTTTATTATTTTATTTAAAACATTTATAATAATTCTGATTGTAATAATATTATATTAATACATAACATTGTTGTATTTTTATTATTCCGTCGTACAAACTAAATTATTAACGTTTTTTTTTTAAATTTAAATTTTTTTATCTAGTAGTGCCATCTACTTCTAGAAATTATTGTTTTCCTGTTCATGCATGGAATTCGTGTGTTGGCATCATTGCAAGACGCTTATGTACATAATTCTCGTGTGCTTGTAAAAAAACGAAATAAAATCCAGTGCAAATAAACATTCTATTACAGTCAGTTTCAAATGGGAGCTGTGGAAAAATATGATAATGTAAAAGTGCGTAACAAGAAGAAAAACGGTGTAGCAAATCACAAATTCGGTAAAGCAATCGGTCCTCGTAACGGCCATCCGCCATCGTTCCCTCCATTTTCATCTGGCATGAGACCAAGACCGCCATTCCCGCCCGGCAGACTGCCGCCTCCTGGAATGAGACCGCCGCCCCATGGCATGCGTATGCCGCCTCCAGGTCCTCCGTCGTTGTTCCGAAACAGAGTTCCGCCGCCTCCGAGAATGGGGCCACGAGGCATGCCTCCCATGAACATGCATCCCAGGGCCAGGCCGCCGCTCATGGGGCCGCCGCCACTTATGCGGCCCCCGATGATGGGCTCCCGACGATACCCACCTCCGCCGCCAAACATGGTACCGCCTAACAATAAGATGCGACAACTGAAAAATAAAATAAACGCCAACAGAAGACACAACAAGAAAAAGAATAATGGACAAAACCAAATAGATTTGTCCAGTCCGTGGGTCACACCTGAAATTAAAACAGAGTATGATAATAAGGATAAATATTATCAAACTGCGAAAGCTTCAAACAAAGGGGAGGATTGGGAAAAGTTCAAGGAGCAAAGAGTCAAGTGCGATAAGATGTACAAAGCTGCCAAGATGGAATACATCGGCAAGCATCCCGAAGAGGTGCGTATTCCTCAGCTAACGTCCAATGCCCAATTCACTCCTGTCACCACAGACTCCCTTGACTTTACTGCTGACGTCGTACTCTAGGTACTTACCTAATTGCCTTGCTCACTGTAAGTTCTCTTTTATTTCTTGGTTTACATCATTACACTATTTTATTTAGTTTCCTGATGCGTGCATTCGTCTGTACGATCACTCATGTACCTATCAGCAGTTAGAATCATATTTTATTTATTTGTTACATAGTACACATTTTTGATCGTACCTGTTTTATTATACTGACACGACTTCATAGTAAAGCTAAGATTTTTAATTTTATAGTTGGTATTTTGTATATAAAAACTCTTTTTAAATCACATCGGTCTGTTTGCAGGACGTTAACAAAATCTTGGCTGAAGTGGAAATTCTTAGTAAAATAGAAAATAAAGATAACATAGCAAATGCTAATGCTGGAGCTGATTTACCCGGCCCGGCCAGTTCATAGACTTTTGGTGATAAGTCCAAAATTTTGCAGTGTATTTGTGTGTTATTGTGGGCCACTCTTTTGACCTGATGTTTCAAAACTAGAGTAAATTGAAATAGTTTGTTCAGTCTTTACTAGCCATATTGTTTAATATTAATTTCTCTTTCTGTTAAAAGGGATTCTTATATTTAGTTCTGTTGAACTTACATTATATCATTTATATATAATAATTTCACAAATGAAATGTATTTTTACTAAATGTACAAGTACCTTATAAGATTAAGAATTGTGGTATTGTGAAAGCACTACTTTATTACAAATAAATTATTATTTCGTGTATTGTATTAAATTTAAATCTGGCTCATTTTCTTATTACATAAATTTTACTGCTTATGCAGTTTTTTGTATTTCTAATTTAATCAGAACATTTTTCAAATCATATTTATTTAATTACTTCAAAGAATTTGTATGTTTTTATTAATATTTAGATACTTAAAATATATAATCTAACTTTGTATTTGTGTTTTCATTAATATTCAAAAATAGTCTAGTTGGATCTAATTAGATACTTAAAGAATGTATATATTTTCGGGTATGTATTTACTGAACTAACCGGTACAATTATATATAGTATACATAATTTTTCAAATATTGTTTTGCCCACACATGTAATTGACTTATATCATGTAAGTTAACATCTTCAACCAGACCATCTAAAATTATTAATACTAATAGATAAGATTCTTGTACAAATTATTGTATTGTTAGTCATTTTAAAATATTGTAATAATTATGAAAGTTTGAAAAGTATATCGGTTTATGTGTTTGAAACCGATTAGTTTGATTACTTTAGAAAAAGTAGTTTTTAACTAAGTTCACGTCATTGTAATCATCAGCTACAATAGTTCTCTGCAAGTGTGTTGAAATCGGTAGCTGATAGTTTTCCGGACTTCGTCGTTTATGTGTTTTGTGACTAAAAATCAAAACACACTTGCATACTGGATGTTCCGTAAGTGATCTTTGCCTATTCAATGTTTTTCTTGTAAGTCCAACACAAATTTTTTCTACTATTTCATATAACGTTAGTAGATACCTTTACACTTTAAAAATCAAAGTTAATCTTTCTAGTTTCATTTTTATTTTAGTGCATTTTAATTTTTTGTACAGGTGTTTATTCTATGAAATTTGCATAAGATATTGCATTATTTTATGCAAGTTTCTTACTTAATGAAGATTGATTACATTTTGATTCTTCTTAAATACATAATCAATCTTCATTAAAATTGTATGCAAAATATAAATCAGTATTTTTGCATTTAGATATATGAAGAATTTGAAGAATATGAAGATTATTCTGGATGTGAATATGAAAATCAAGAAAAAGATTTAGAATGTAATGAAAATTCCGAACATTTTTGTGATGCATGTGAAAGAGGTTTTGCAACATCTTCTTTATTAAAATATCATCTTCAAGAACATCGGGTTTGTGGAATAGATGGATGCAAATTTGTTGGGCATTCAAAAATTTTGGAAAAACACATCAATATGCAACATGTTTCCGGGCTCTATTACAGAATGTCCAAATTGGATACACCTGAAGATTTGGCAAAGTGGTTGGCTGAAAGAAAAAAAAGATATCCAAGCAAAGAAAATATTGAAAAGAGACGAAAAGAACAAGAAGAAATGTTAGAGCGAGGAGAGAGAATTCCTGAACCCAAAGATCGATTTGGACGAAAAAATAAAAATGGTAAGAAATTATCTTTTCATTTTAATTATTATTTAAAATTATTAAATTTTTATGTACAGACACTGCTAAAAAGAATCTAAAAAATAAGAAGAAACGTTTTAAAAACAAGAAAAACAAATTATCACATTTAAGAAAAATTCCTCCAAAGTTAAAAAAAATAACCCAACAAGATATATCTCTACTAAACAACAAATCTAGTTGGAATGGCAACTTACGCCCTTTTGAAGGAACTGCAGAAGTTTACGAATCAGAAAAACAAGATATACAAGAAGATAAATTTGACGACAGTGAATGGCAAGCAGTTGTACATGAAGAAGCTCCAAAAATACTTCTAAATAATGCTTTAGGAGTTTTAATTGGAGCTTACAGATCTGACGAAGACTCAGAAAATGAAAATATAGCTGTACCTGAACCAAATATAGAAACCAAAACCGACAAAGACCAAAATGAAGACAGTGATGCGCCAGAAGAAATAAAAATAGATAAAGAAATTTCTCAATTTCACTTATACAATGAAAGCGAAGAAAAAATTGAAAATAAACAAAATAGAAAACGAAAAAGAAAACATTCTCGCAATGAAAATATTACAAGTGATAAAAAAATCTCTAAAAGTAATTTAAACATTAAACCAACTTCTACGCGAAGAATAACATTACTAGAAAAATTATTGGAGCCAGATATAAGACATGAACGAAATATAATTTTACAATGTGTTCGATACGTAGTCCAAAATAATTTTTTTGAGTCAAAACCCATTTCTGATAAAGAAGTTGATAAAACTTCTAATAATCAAGAAAATACAAGTGCCATAGATATTTCTAATAATACAAATTTAAATATTAGTAGCGATAATTCCCATAAAGTTTTAGAAAATGAAAATATAAATAAAGATATTACAGATCAAAATTTTGTAGAATCTCATAATGAAAAAGTTTCAGAAAATATTTCAGCCGATAGTATTTGTGAAGAAAATTGAAATAAAGCTGTGATTTAATAACCATTGTCTTAATAATAGAAAAAAAATATTTATACTTTTGTTACCATTTACATTGTCAGAAATAAATAATTAATTTCTAATGCTTTTTTACCATATAATGTGTTATATCTACAGAATTTTTTCCAGCTATTCGCAAGAAAAGTTATGTATTCGGTAAGTATTTTTGTTGTTTTTACATTATTTATAAAAGAAGAAAAATTAATGTTAATGTTGGGTTTAAAAAAATATCAACTTTGAATATGTACGAAAAAATTTTCATTTGCCTTCTATATGTCTTGTTATAGTATTTTACAATATTAGCCAGGTAAAACAGTTTTTACTGGTGATAGGAGGAATTGACTGGCGAGCCGTTTAGGCGAGCCTGTCATCTCCTTGAACCAGTAAAAACTGTTACCTGGCGTATAATGTACAATAGTTTACTTGTTATTGACTTGTAAATAAAATTAAAATTAAAACCAAATTTTGACAGTTACTAATTTTGTGTCAAAAATTATTTTAAATGATATATCGTAAGCCTTGGAAGACATAAACAATGGAACTACTAGCCAGTAAATCTGACAGGTGTCATCTTAACATGCTAGGTACTGGTAAATCTGACAGCTGTCATTTTTACAATGTAGTAGCTTGTTAAAATTAATTTACCTGGCAACAAAGAGTTAAGATAAATGATAGTTTACAAGTCAGTAACAAGTAAATGATTTTAAATAGTAATATTTTAATAAGTAATGAATATTTTCTTCGGTAAATTGTATCAGAAAAGTTTCATATGTCATATGAGATTTTTATTTGTTTTTAGTGTTAATGAATTTTCTATTCCTGTGTCACATTTAATCTATTTTGTGGTCTGTTTCTCATAGAAGAATTTTATAAATTTCAAATTAAAACAACATAAATTTAAAGTAATATAAAAATCTTAAATGCATTACTTACAATTATTTAAATTTGTAGTTATAAATGCAATATTAAAGACTAGATTTGTAAATAATATTTGCAAAATTCACCTCCATAATATTAGAACGTAGATACATATGCGTATATCTCGTGTAGTACGTATTTGGCAATAAAAGAAGGAATTAATGCCCAAATCGGTATAGATAATAGTTATAATAACTATATTTCATAATAATAATTATTATTAATCATGCATTGTTGCTAAACTCTAAATTTAAAGATTTAGTAACAAATATCACATGTAAATTCTCCTATATTTATGCATTGGTGACACAAGGTCGTGTTGGGTGTTGCCTACATTCACCACAATTAAAAAATGATCTATTTTCGCGAGTTACGCGAGAACGGGGTGTTTCCGCCCAAAACGGACTTCTAATTCGTGAAAATCTTTGTTGACTTTATATGTGTGATACCGTGTCTATCTCATAATTTTTGAAAAACTTGAAAAAACCCTGGACTTCCAAAAACACTGTTTGTCACCGATCCGGCTCAAATTTGGTATACACCTACTAGGTATATGGGGCTAACAACATCTGAAGTCAAATCCGCCCAGGGGTTGTAATTATGGGAGTTATTTAGAAATAAAAATTTAATTAGTGGATTACTCTAGAATTATAAGGCGTAAAGAAATTTGGACACCAGATTCGAAATCTACGAGGTCGAATTAGGGGTATACAACAAAAAAATCACCCCCTTAATAGGAACACCCCTACTCATATGTTAACTTATGTGTATCTTGTGCTCTACTTGTTTGATTTTATGTACTTGTTCTGTGTGTTATGTAGATTTTAATTTTTCTGTTTATTTAGAGGGCGGATAACTGGCACTTCAACCCTGGTTGCGGCAGCTACAGTTCCAGAAGGGTGCAACTAAAAATAATTAATTAATAATATGTATTTGTTTATTGTATTGTAATAGTAATATGTTTACGTGTATCTATTGTTATATATGTAAGCATATTTTTAATTTTGAATCTCGCGCCAGTGTGTGCACGAACTGGCAGGGGAAGAAGAAGTCCCGGTTCGGCGGGAGAAGTTGTTGTGATATGTTGTCAAGTACTGTTTTATGTAAGATTTTGTGTTTTTGAGAAAAGAAAAGAATAAACGTTGTGTTCTGAAGAAATATAATTTTATTTACGCCCACAAAGCTATCATCCTACATATAATAAAGGGATAATTAATTTATATCTTATCTATCAGTACTTTACCCTTTCAACAATATCCCAACTCTCTCTTGCAGCTCATCGCTTATTGAAAGGTTAGTAACGTAACGAAGGGTCGTAGGACAAATCTGACATCTTATTCGTGACCTAGGGGTTCTAATTAGCCTAATAAATCTTGTCTGCTCTTTCCAGCCCTTATAGTTCCCGAGTTCCTTAGCGCCCTTTCTGAGAATTTAGGGGTGAATATCTTGTGAACTAGAGGATGTAGAGAAATTCTGTAAACGCCAATCAAAAGAGTGGGTTGAACTTACCCCGATACCTAATTTTCAACATTAGACAGCCGGTCGGAGTCCTAGACACCAGGTAAGTGGAAAAATCACAACTTAAATAGTAGGAAAAATAGTGAAAAAATTCCCAGCCCGACAGTTTTTGAGTTAGGCCCTTTTTAAGTTGGATAGATTTTTCTAAAATTTAAGTATCCGTAATATTTTTTAGGAGATTTCTCCTACAACTTTGTATATACATGTATGTATTCCAACATATTGTTTGGTTTCCCTCGGTGGCTACAAGATTTAGTTTACTTTTTTTTTTTTTTTTTTTTTTTTTTTCTCTTTATTAATGTAATTTACAACTGGCTTGATCAGCCAACCAGTAAATATGATATATGGTTTTAACGTGTGGGAATATAATATTTATAATATTATTTCCTTTAAAATAAAGATTGTCTTCACAGGTCTAGGGGTTTGTTTCTTTTCAGTCTTCTTACTTCGTCCGTGTTGTCTAGTAGGTTCAGCGCTAGGTGGTTTGGGTGGCAGTTGAGTCGTTTCTGGTATCTGGTGGCGTATGAAGATATTTGTTCTTGAATATATCTAATCCGGAGGTCATTGTGTAGTGTTTGGTTACTGACGTACCATGGGGCATTGGCTATTATCCTGAGTGCTTTATTCTGGGCTCTTTGTATTATATTTATATTTGTTTTCTTGGCACATCCCCATAATTGAATGCCGTACGTCCAAATGGGTATTATTATGGTTTTATATAAAAGTAATTTATTCTCTAACGATAATTTTGATTTGCGTCCAATTAGCCAGTACATGTTTCTTAATTTTAAGTCCAGTTGTGTGCGTTTCTTTTGAATATGTGTTTTCCAAGTTAGTTGTTTATCTAGATGCATTCCAAGATATTTAACACTGTCTTGTTTTGGAATAATATTGTTGTTGATTGTGACATTTGGGCATGTGGTTCTCTTAGTAGTAAACGTAACGTGACAACATTTTGCTTCATTAATTTTAATACCCCATTTTTCGGTCCAATTTTGTATATTATCTAACGAATTTTGAAGGAGGTTGCTTGCTTCCACTGGGATGGCATGGGAAGCTAGGATAGCTGTATCGTCAGCGTATGTAGCTGTTAGTGTGCTAGGATGAGAAGGAAGATCTGCCGTAAATATCTGGTACAACACCGGGCCCAGAACGCTGCCCTGTGGTACTCCAGCATTGATTTTATGTATTTTAGAAAGTGTTCCTTGATTTGAAACTTGAAAATATCTATCGCATAAATAAGATTTTAGCAATAAGTAATATCCGCTTGGAAGATTTTGTTTAATTTTAAATAACAAACCATTGTGCCAAACTTTGTCAAAAGCTTGACTTATATCGAGGAATACTCCCGTGCATATTCTTTCTTCTTCTATGTCTTGTTCTATTTTATTTACAATTCTGTGAACTTGTTCTATTGCCGAATGTTTATTACGAAAGCCGAATTGATGATCAGGGATAAGGTTATTTTTGTTGATTATAGGTTTCAGTCGGTTCAATATTAATTTTTCTAATAGTTTTGAGAGAGTTGGAAGCAATGAAATTGGTCTGTAAGATGTAGCTGCGTGAATTGGTTTGTCAGGTTTATGAATCAATATTATGCGGGCGAATTTCCACTGTATTGGGAAGTATTGAAGACGAATTATAGCGTTGAAAATTGTAGTTATATAGACTATGGTTTTTGGAGGAAGTTCTTTTAGCATTTGGGCAGTAATGTTGTCGTACCCTGGACATTTTTTATTATTCAATTTTTTTATTTCTGTTTCGACTTCTCGTGGTGTAAAGTGCTTAATAGGGGGTGATAATTGTAGGGGCGTATTAAGAAAATTTAAAATTTCTTGTGTTTCTTCCAGGGAATTTGGTTTGAAAACATTAGCCAGGTGCTCAGCAAATAATTCAGATTTTTCTTGGTTATTTCTTGCCCAAGTACCGTCGTTTTTTCGAATTGGAGCGTTGTGTTGTTTTGGTCTCTTTAGATTTTTTGTTGCTTTCCATAAACTATAATTTTGATCTTTATGGGGCGATAGTGTTTGGAGATAATGTTGAAAACTTTCTTGTTTTATTTTTTGAATCGTTATTTTTAGTTCTGTAGATAATTTATTTAGTTTGGTTTTGTCAAAAGGGTTTCGAGATCTTTGCCAAATTCTTCTTGCTTTGCGTTTTTCGATAACTAACTCTTTTATATGTCTAGGATAGTTTGGTATGTTGTCATCGATTACTTTAGGTGGTGTAGAAACTACTGCTGCTTCATGAATATTGTTTATTATTTCCTCTATTTTTTCTTCAATTTGTTCGCCTGAGTTCAGTCGTAAAGGAATATTTGTTGTCATGTTTAAATGCTCTCTGTATAGTTCCCAATTGGTGTATTTACTTGTGAGTGTGAATTTTTCCTGTCTTCTGATTACAGTGGTGCTTATTGTAAGGACTATTGGAGAATGATCAGAACTCAGATCATAACTTGGTTGGATATCATTATAGTTCGTAGAAATTCCATTTGTAATAAAGAAGTCGAGTAAGTCTGGTAGTTTGTTTTGATCTGTTGGCCAGTATGTAGGGGTGCCGGTACTTAGATATTCATAATTATTTAAAGTCATAGTTTGGTAAAGTTGTCGTCCTCTAGGATTTATCAGTCTTGAACCCCACCATGTATGTTTGGCGTTAAAGTCGCCTCCTACTATAAATTTATTACCTAAAGTTTTGAAAAAATCTTCATATTGTTCTCTTGTTATTTTGTGTTTTGGGGGACAATAAGTAGCTGTAATTGTAAAAAATCCTACTTTATTTTGTATCTGTACACTGGTAGCTTGAATATGTTCTGTTTCGTATTTATCAATTTCGAAGTGGTCTATATTTTCCTTAATAATTATAGCTGAACCGCCATGAGCAGTTCCGTCTGGATGTTGCGTGTGGTAGGTCTTAAATTTTGGAATTTGAAAATAATTCCTTTCTGTAAAATGTGTTTCGGACACTAGTAATACATCTAATTTTTCTTCTAAAATGAAGTACTCAATTTCCTGGCGATGTTGCGCCAGTCCATTGGCGTTCCACAAACCAATTCTAAGCGTTGTACTATGCATGTTTAGTTAGATTGTTTATAACTGTGGTTAAAAGATTTAATATCATATTATTTTGGTTGAGGAGTTGACTGAACAGTGTTTCTAGTTTGTTTACGAATGTGTCAATTATATTTTTTGTTTCATTTTTGTCGGGATTGAATTCGGTGCTTTCTCTCGTTTTAGTGGAGGGTTTTTGAACTGCTTGAGCGTATGTGGAATTTTCTATGTTGGTTTCTTGGTTTTGATGACTTGTACTTTTGTTATAAGTTATTTTTCTTGAGTTGGTATTGATATCTTTTGCTTTTTGCAGCTCTTTGTACACATCGCATCCCTTGTAATTAGCTGGGTGAGCTCCATTACATAAAGCGCATTTGGCGGGACTGTTTTTAGGTTTTGTACAGTTTTGAGTTTCATGATTGTCACCGCACTTAACACAGACGTAGGGTATCGTGCAGTAGGATCTTGTATGGCCATATTTTTGGCATCTCATACATTGCGGTATGTCTTTTCGTTTTCTAGGGGGTTCTACAGTTACCTTGGTATTCAGCAGATATTTGATGTTGTATATTTCTTTATTATTGTTATTTGGTTCTTGATCCACAAAAAATAGTGGAAGGGGTTCTTTGGATTTCCAATTTCTAATGTTTGTAACATTTCGGATGGAAAACCCTTTTTGTACTAATTCTGTTTTTATTTCTTCTGTAGATATAGTTGGGTGTAAATTACGAATGACTGTTCTATAGGATCTATCTTCTCTAGGTTGATATGTGTAGTGTGCTACTTTATTTTGTTTTAGAAAATTTATTAATTTTCTGTATGCCTCTGATGTTGTGGTAATTATTTTAATATCATTTGTAGATTGAGTTTTACATACGAATTCTGTAGATTGAAGAACAGTTTCTATGCTTGATTTCATAAGTGTGTAATTTGTAATGTTTGGTAAAAATATTGGAGGTGGTTTGTGTTCTGTGTTTTTATTTGTGCTTTCGGTCATAGTTTGTGTTGTTGTTATTTCATTGTTCAGTATTTCGTATCTATTGTTAAGTTGAGAGTTTGTAGTTGTGTTTGAGTTCTGGCGTTTTGACGGATTTGGTGTATAGAGGCTATCTTCTCCTTCATAATGTCTTTTAGGTTTATTTTTCGTTCTGACTACTTGCCATTCTACTATGTCATTGTCTTCTATGATTTCAGGTGTTAACCCAAATGTTGAATCGTTGTAGTTTTGAGAATTTAATGGTGAATTAAGATGATTGGGTTCATTTTGAAATTGTAAGTGTCTATCTGTATTGTTGTAAGTTGGAGTTTGACTTGTTTGTTGTTCATTTACGAAGTAGGGGGAGCAAATTGATGATGTAAACATTGGGGTTACTACTGGTTGCTTTATTGATGTAGTTGTAATTGTGAGCACTGTTCCTGTAGCCGAAGTAGTAGTAACTATGTACGACAACATGTTTGGAAGAGATATTCCACTACTTCTTTCTTGCATACTTGAATAAGGTTTCTTCTTTTATTGATGTGAGGGTAGAATATCTTCTTGATAGTACTCTAGAGGTATTTAACTCAATAAAAACTCACGTAATATGTCCATTCGTTTTGGGTGTTAGCACAAGACGTAGTTGTAACTTTAATCACAGCACTACACTAATTATTTGGTATTAAATGAAAGAGTATATGAAGACGAAGCACGCGTGATACACGTTTGTACACTATAATTGATTATATCAGAAATTTATTACAAATTTCTGGCACAAAATTATTTGTCTACTGACATATGTCAGAAAACATTTAGTTTACTTAAAGATTTTTCAGAAAAATCATTCTATCTCCCACACCCATTTAGGGAAAAAATTCAAACTTGGTATTTGAGTTGTATATACCAAGTGGCATTTATAAAAAAATTACTAAAATTTAGGGGTGGCTACAAGATGTAGTTTACTTGAAGATTTTTCAGAAAAATCAATTTATCTCCCACACCCATTTAGGGAAAAAATTCAAACTTGGTATTTGAGTTGTATATACCAAGGGGCATCTATAAAATAATTACCCAAAATTTAGGTGTGGCTACAAGATGTAGTTTACTTGAAGATTTTTCAGAAAAATCAATCTATCTCCCACACCCATTTAGGGAAAAAATTCAAACTTGGTATTTGAGTTGTATATACCAAGGGGCATCTATAAAAAATTTACCAAAATTTAGGGGTGGCTACAAGATGTAGTTTACTTGAAGATTTTTCAGAAAAATCAATCTATCTCCCACACCCATTTAGGGAAAAAATTCAAACTGCGTATTTAAGTTGTATATACCAAGGAGCATCTATAAAAAAATTACCAAAATTTAGGGGTGGCTACAAAATGTGGTTTACTTAAAGATTTTTCAGAAAAATCAATCTATCTTCCACACCCATTTAGGGAAAAAATTCAAACTTGGTATTTTAGTTGTATATACCAAGGGGCATCTATAAAATAATTACCAAAATTTAGGGGTGGCTACAAGATGTAGTTTACTTGAAGATTTTTCAGAAAAATCAATCTATCTCCCACACCCATTTAGGGAAAAAATTCCAACTTGGTATTTTAGTTGTATATACCAAGGGGCATCTATAAAATAATTACCAAAATTTAGGGGTGGCTACAAGATGTAGTTTACTTGAAGATTTTTCAGAAAAATCAATCAAACTCCCACACCCATTTAGGGAAAAAATTCAAACTGCGTATTTGAGTTGTATATACCAAGGAGCATTTATAAAAAAATTACCAAAATTTAGGGGTGGCTACAAAATGTGGTTTACTTAAAGATTTTTCAGAAAAATCAATCTATCTTCCACACCCATTTAGGGAAAAAATTCAAACTTGGTATTTTAGTTGTATATACGAAGGGGCATCTATAAAATAATTACCAAAATTTAGGGGTGGCTACAAGATGTAGTTTACTTGAAGATTTTTCAGAAAAATCAATCTATCTCCCACACTCATTTAGGGAAAAAATTCAAACTTGGTATTTGAGTTGTATATACCAAGGGGCATTTATGAAAAAATTACCAAAATTTAGGTGTGGCTACAAGATGTAGTTTACTTGAATATTTTTCAGAAAAATCAATCTATCTCCCACACCCATTTAGGGAAAAAATTCAAACTTGGTATTTGAGTTGTATATACCAAGTGGCATTTATAAAAAAATTACTAAAATTTAGGGGTGGCTACAAGATGTAGTTTACTTGAAGATTTTTCAGAAAAATCAATTTATCTCCCACACCCATTTAGGGAAAAAATTCAAACTTGGTATTTGAGTTGTATATACCAAGGGGCATCTATAAAAAAATTTACCAAAATTTAGGGGTGGCTACAAGATGTAGTTTACTTGAAGATTTTTCAGAAAAATCAATCTATCTCCCACACCCATTTAGGGAAAAAATTCAAACTTGGTATTTGAGTTGTATATACCAAGGGGCATTTATGAAAAAATTACCAAAATTTAGGGGTGGCTACAAGATGTAGTTTACTTGAAGATTTTTCAGAAAAATCAATCCATCTCCCACATCCATTTAGGGAACAAATTTAAACTTGGTATTTGAGTTGTATATACCAAGGGGCATCTATAAAAAAATTACCAAAATTTAGGGGTGGCTACAAGATGTAGTTTACTTGAAGATTTTTCAGAAAAATCAATCTATCTCCCACACTCATTTAGGGAAAAAATTCAAACTTGGTATTTGAGTTGTATATACCAAGGGGCATCTATAAAAAAATTATCAAAATTTAGGGGTGGCTACAAGATGTAGTTTACTTGAAGATTTTTCAGAAAAATCATTCTATATCCCACACCCATTTAGGGAAAAAATTCAAACTTGGTATTTGAGTTGTACATACCAAGGGGCATCTATAAAAAAATTACCAAAATTTGGGGGGCATTTGACAGGCACAAACCTAACATTTGCGAGGCACTAACCTAAGTTAGGTTAGGGGAGGCACTAACCTAACATTTGCGAGGCACTAACCTAAGTTAGGTTAGGGGCGGCACTAACCTAACATTTGCGAGGCACTTACCTAAGTTAGGTTAGGAAAGGCACTAACCTAACATTTGCGAGGCGCTAACCTAAGTTAGGTTAGGTAAGGCACTAACCTAACATTTGACAGGCACAAACCTAACATTTACGAGGCACTAACCTAAGTTAAGTTAGGGGATGCACTAACCTAACATTTGCGAGGCGCTAACTTAAGTTAGGTTAGGTAAGGCACTAACCTAACATTTGACAGGCACAAGCCTAACATTTGCGAGGCAATTACCTAAGTTAGGTTAGTGGCGGCACTAACCTAACATTTGCGAGGCAATTACCTAAGTTAGGTTAGTGGAGGCACTAACCTAACATTTGCGAGGCACTAACCTAAGTTAGGTTAGGGGAGGCACTAACCTAACATTTGCGAGGCGCTAACCTAAGTTAGGTTAGGTAAGGCACTAACCTAACATTTGACAGGCACAAACCTAACATTTGCGAGGCACTAACCAAAGTTAAGTTAGGGGAGGCACTAACCTAACATTTGCGAGGCACTAACCTAAGTTAGGTTAGGTAAGGCACTAACCTAACATTTGACAGGCACAAACCTAACATTTGTGAGGCAATTACCTAAGTTAGGTTAGTGGAGGCACTAACGTAACATTTGCGAGGCACTAACCTAAGTTAGGTTAGGGGAGGCACTAACCTAACATTTGCGAGGCACTAACCTAAGTTAGGTTAGGGGAGGCACTAACCTAACATTTGCGAGGCGCTAACCTAAGTTAGGTTAGGTAAGGCACTAACCTAACATTTGACAGGCACAAACCTAACATTTACGAGGCACTAACCTAAGTTAAGTTAGGGGATGCACTAACCTAACATTTGCGAGGCGCTAACTTAAGTTAGGTTAGGTAAGGCACTAACCTAACATTTGACAGGCACAAGCCTAACATTTGCGAGGCAATTACCTAAGTTAGGTTAGTGGCGGCACTAACCTAACATTTGCGAGGCAATTTCCTAAGTTAGGTTAGTGGAGGCACTAACCTAACATTTGCGAGGCACTAACCTAAGTTAGGTTAGGGGAGGCACTAACCTAACATTTGCGAGGCGCTAACCTAAGTTAGGTTAGGTAAGGCACTAACCTAACATTTGACAGGCACAAACCTAACATTTGCGAGGCACTAACCTAAGTTAGGTTAGGGGAGGCACTAACCTAACATTTGCGAGGCACTAACCTAAGTTAGGTTAGGGGAGGCACTAACCTAACATTTGCGAGGCGCTAACCTAAGTTAGGTTAGGTAAGGCACTAACCTAACATTTGACAGGCACAAACCTAACATTTGCGAGGCACTAACCTAAGTTAGGTTAGGGGAGGCACTAACCTAACATTTGCGAGGCACTAACCTAAGTTAGGTTGGGGGAGGCACTAACCTAACAATTGCGAGGCACTAACCTAAGTTAGGTTAGGGGAGGCACTAACCTAACATTTGCGAGGCGCTAACCTAAGTTAGGTTAGGTAAGGCAGTAACCTAACATTTGACAGGCACAAACCTAACATTTGCGAGGCACTAACCTAAGTTAGGTTAGGGGAGGCACTAACCTAACATTTGCGAGGCACTAACCTAAGTTAGGTTAGGGGAGGCACTAACCTAACATTTGCGAGGCACTAACCTAACATTTGCGAGGCACTAACCTAACATTTGCGAGGCACTAACCTAACATTTGCGAGGCACTAACCTAACATTTGCGAGGCACTAACCTAACATTTGCGAGGCACTAACCTAACATTTGCGAGGCACTAACCTAACATTTGCGAGGCACTAACCTAACATTTGCGAGGCACTAACCTAACATTTGCGAGGCACTAACCTAAGGTTAGGTTAGGTTAGGTTAGGTTAGGTTAGGTTAGGTTAGGTTAGGTTAGGTTAGGTTAGGTTAGGTTAGGTTAGGTTAGGTTAGGTTAGGTTAGGTTAGGTTAGGTTAGGTTAGGTTAGGTTAGGTTAGGTTAGGTTAGGTTAGGTTAGGTTAGGTTAGGTTAGGTTAGGTTAGGTTAGGTTAGGTTAGGTTAGGTTAGGTTAGGTTAGGTTAGGTTAGGTTAGGTTAGGTTAGGTTAGGTTAGGTTAGGTTAGGTTAGGTTAGGTTAGGTTAGGTTAGGTTAGGTTAGGTTAGGTTAGGTTAGGTTAGGTTAGGTTAGGTTAGGTTAGGTTAGGTTAGGTTAGGTTAGGTTAGGTTAGGTTAGGTTAGGTTAGGTTAGGTTAGGTTAGGTTAGGTTAGGTTAGGTTAGGTTAGGTTAGGTTAGGTTAGGTTAGGTTAGGTTAGGTTAGGTTAGGTTAGGTTAGGTTAGGTTAGGTTAGGTTAGGTTAGGTTAGGTTAGGTTAGGTTAGGTTAGGTT